>CP136055.1:205111463-205711463 GCA_032464435.1 Aegilops umbellulata
CTTGATAGAACTTGCTATGTTGATGAAACTTTGCTATGTAATATGTATATGGAATTATGTGCTGGATATGTGATATGTTTGCTGTTAAATATATCTATATATGTCATATATATTTGCTGTGAAAATTGTTGGATTAAAAAAACAGAAATAAAGAGACAATATGCAGGCTCTTTGCCGTCTGCCACCGACGGCAAAGGGCTCTTTGCCATCAGCAGCGGACGGCAAAGAGGCCACGTGGCTGATTCCTGTGCTTCCTGGGAGGCTGACCAATTTGGTCAGTTTGCCTACAGTGGCTAACGGCAAAGGGTTTGTCGTCCGCTGCGGATGGCAAAGAGTAAAATTTTGCCTACAGTGGCGGACGACAAAGGCCTGCCGTGTAGTGACGTCGGCTGACATCATTCGTCGGACGGCAAAGGTCTTCCGAAGTTTACCGTTAGCGGCGGACGGCAAAGCCATGCCGTTAACCACCTAACGAAGTAACATCGCATATATTGCCGTCTGCACTCTTTGCCGTCCGCTGCTGATGTCAAAGTCCCCTTTGCCGTCAGCCACCCGAAGCAGACGACAAAGTACCTCTTTGCCGAACCTTACTTTGCCGTCACCTTTTCCCGTCCGCGGCGGACGGCAAAGACCTTTGCCGTCAGCCATCCATGCCTTTGCCGTCTGCCGTGGGAGATGGCAAAGTAGCTAATTCCTGTATTGTAGGAAGCCCCTAGTGCGTTTGAGCCGTGTTTTGGGGCATGTCGTAGTCGTGCCCCTTCCCCTCTGCCCATGGTATTTTTAATACGTAATTATGTACACGTGGTACGTATTTCACCGTTTGGCTGGGGCTGGGGTAGGGGCCGCATTGCTACACTTGCTCGGAACGTGCCAGGCGGTCTTGTTGCACATTACTCCGAGCGCGCTTGACGGCGTCTGGATGTTTGATCGCCGGACTGGAGAATTGCCTTGAGAGGCTGCTCTGTAGTTCTGCTACGAGGGCCGCAGTGTGCTCCTCCGTTCGGAGAGAGCGCTCTGTGTTTCCATTGACTGTGATGACCCCCCGAGGTCCTGGCATCTTGAGCTTGAGGTATGCATAGTGCAGCACCGCATTGAATCTTGCGAATGCGGTTCGTCCGAGCAGTGCGTGATAGCCGCTGCGAAACGGGACTATATCGAAGATTAACTCCTCGCTTCAGAAGTTATCCGGGGATCCGAAGACCACTTCTAGTGTGACTGAGCCTGTGCAACGGGCCTCTACACCTGGTATGACGCCTTTAGGGCCTATTTCCTTTAGTCTCCCACTTGCACTAGAGTCAATAATCTAGATTACACAGTAATGATTCTAACACCCATGGAGTTTCGGTGTTGATCATGTTTTGCTCGTGGAAGAGGCTTAGTCAACGGGTCTGCAACATTCAGATCCGTATGTATCTTGCAAATCTCTCATACTAGTGACATTATGTTTGTCTATGTATTCACACATGTATTATGTTTCCGGTTAATACAATTCTAGCATGAATAATAAACATTTATCATGATATGAGAAATAAATAATAACTTTATTATTGCCTCTAGGGCCTATTTCCTTTAGTCTCCCACTTCCACTAGAGTCAATAATCTAGATTACACAGTAATGATTCTAACACCCATGGAGTTTTGGTGTTGATCATGTTTTGCTCGTGGAAGAGGCTTAGTCAACGGGTCTGCAACATTCAGATCCGTATGTATCTTGCAAATCTCTATGTATCCCACCTGGACTTGATCCTGGATGGAATTGAAGCGTCTCTTGATGTGCTTGGTTCTCTTGTGAAATCTGGATTCCTTTGCCAAGGCAATTGCACCAGTATTGTCACAAAAGATTTTCATTGGTCCCGATGCACTAGGTATGACACCTAGATCAGATATGAACTCCTTCATCCAGACTCCTTGATTTGCTTCTTTCGAAGCAGCTATGTACTCCACTTCACACGTAGATCCTGCCACGACGCTTTGTTTAGAACTGCACCAACTGACAGCTCCACCGTTCAATGTAAACATGTATCCGGTTTGCGATTTAGAATCGTCCGGATCAGTGTCAAAGCTTGCATCGACGTAACCATTTACGACTAGCTCTTTGTCACATCCATAAATGAGAAACATATCTGTAGTCCTTTTCAGGTATTTCAGGATGTTCTTGATCGCTGTCTAGTGATCCACTCCTGGATTACTTTAGTACCTCCCTGCTACGCTAATAGCAAGGCACACATCATGTCTTGTACACAACATTGCATACATGATACATCCTATGGCTGAAGCATTCGGAACATCTTTCATTTTCTCTCTATCTTCTGAAGTGGTCGGGCATTGAGTCTTTGCTTGATCCATTTTGAACTTTTTCAAAACTTTGTCAAGGTTTGTGCTTTGTGAAAGTCCTATCAAGCGTCTTGATTTGTCTCTATAGATCTTGATGCCCAATATGTAAGCAGCTTCACCGAGGTCTTTCATTGAAAAACTTTTATTCAAGTATCCTTTTATAGTATCCAGAAATTATATATCATTTCCAATCAGCAATATGTCATCCACATATAATATCAGAAATGCTACAGAGCTCCCACTCACGTTCTTGTAAATAGAGACTTCTCCAAAAGTCTGTATAAATCCATATGCTTTGATCACACTTCGAGAGGCTTGCACCAGTCCATAAATGGATCACCGGAGCTTGCACACTCTGTTAGCTCCCTTTGGACCGATAAAACCTTCCGGCTGCATCATATACAACACTTCTTCCAAAAATCCATTCAGGAATGCAGTTTTGTCATCCATTTGCCAAATTTCATAATCATAAAATGCGGCAATTGCTAACATGATTGAGACAGACTTAAGCATCGCTACGGGTGAGAAAGTCTCATCATAGTCAAACCCTTGAACTTGTCGAAAACCTTTCGCAACAAGTCGAGCTTTGTAGACAATAACATTACCGTCAACGTCAGTCTTCTTCTTGAAGATCCATTCATTCTCTATGGCTTGCCGATCATCGGGCAAGTCAACCAAAGTCCACACTTTGTTCTCATACATGGATCCCATCTCAGATTTCATGGCCTCAAGCCATTTTGCGGAATCTGGGCTCACCATCGCTTCTTCATAGTTCGTAGGTTCGCCTTGGTCAAGTAACATGACCTCCAGAATAGGATTACCGTACCACTCTGGTGCGGATCTTACTCTGCTTGACCTACGAGCTTCAGCAGTAACTTGATCTGAAGTTACATGATCATCATCATTAGCTTCCTCACTAATTGGTGTAGGAGTCACAGGAACAGATTTCTGTGATGAACTACTTTCCAATAAGGGAGCGGGTACAGTTACCTCATCAAGTTCTACTTTCCTCCCACTCACTTCTTTCGAGAGAAACTCCTTCTCTAGAAAGGATTCATTCTTAGCAACGAATGTCTTGCCTTCAGATCTGTGATAGAAGGTGTACCCAACAGTTTCCTTTGGGTATCCTATGAAGACACATTTCTCTGATTTGGGTTCGAGCTTATCAGGTTGAAGCTTTTTCACATAAGCATCACAGCCCCAAACTTTGAGAAATGACAACTTTGGTTTCTTGCCAAAGCACAGTTCATAAGGCGTCGTCTCAATGGATTTCGATGGTGCCCTATTTAACATGAATGCAGCCGTCTCTAAAGCATAACCCCAAAACGATAGCGGTAAATCAGTAAGTGACATCATAGATTGCACCATATCTAGTAATGTACGATTACGACGTTCGGACACACCATTACGTTGTGGTGTTCCTGGTGGCGTGAGTTGCGAAACTATTACGCATTGTATCAAATGTAGACCAAACTCGTGACTCAAATATTCTCCTCCACGATCAGATCGTAGAAATTTTATTTTCTTGTTACGATGATTTTCCACTTAACTATGAAATTCTTTGAACTTTTCAAATGTTTCAGACTTATGTTTCATCAAATAGATATATCCATGTGTGGAGAGCCTTACTTGGAACCATCCCTTGTCTGGGGGTTCTAGCAAATAGACATATGATCACGAGTTCGCAATGTCCTATGTGTAGTATCGATTGTGAGAGTATTAAACATGCCCTATTCTTATGCCCATGAGTACAAGATGTGTGGCGCATCCTGGGTCTAGGACAATTGGTGGCTGAGGAATGTACTGCACAACGTGAGGGAAGGATCTGTACTAGCTGACATGTTTCTGTCCAAGAGCAGCCTACAGGCAACGGTGGCGGGAGTCCAACGCAATGCACTGGTGGCAACAACTATATGGTATGTGTGGTGGCAGCGTCGCCGCTACACCCACGAGGAGTTTCTACAGGACCCGTCCAGATCGGCGTAGGCTATTGCGGCTCTAGCTAAAAATTTCATGAGAGCTAGAAATAAGAACACGAAGATCAGGAGGCATGGCTGGCAGAGACCACCTGAGGGAATTATAAAATTGAACGTCGAAGCGGGATTTGAGATGGACAGCGGCTCTGGGAGTACATGAGCTATCCTACGAGATGACATAGGAAATTTTATAGTTGCTTCGTGCGGGGACATTACCTTTGTGGAGGATGTGGCAACGGCAGAAGCAAGGGCTCTGAGAAATGGGTTGTTACTTGCTAACGAAGCGGACTGCATGGAGGTGATTGACATTATGCAGAACGGCTGGAACTTCCTCGGACATGCGGCGGCAATCTATGAAAAATGTACTTTCTTAGCTCGTAATTTTAGTTTTATTGTTTTTAATCACTGTCCTAGAGAAGCCAATATGGCGGCCGATGAGTTGGCTAGGAATTAGGAGTCCTCTTGAACTATTGTTTGGAAATCGGAGCCTCCGGGTTTTCTAGTGGACGTCCTATCAAACGATGTATCCTTGTTTTCACATGAAATATAGACCACCATGATGGCTTTCCCTAAAAAAATAGATATATCCATATCTGCTCAAATCATCTGTGAAGGTGAGAAAGTAACGATACCCACCGCGAGCCTCAATATTCATCGGACCACATACATCAGTATGCATGATTTCCAACAAATCTGTTGCTCGCTCCATTGTTCCGGAGAACGGCGTTTTAGTAATCTTGCCCATGAGGCATGGTTCGCAATTACCAAGTGATTCATCATCAAGTGATTCCAAAAGTCCATCAGTATGGAGTTTCTTCATGCGCTTTACACAAATATGACCCAAACGGCAGTGCCACAAATAAGTTGCACTGTCATTATCAACTCTGCATCTTTTGGCTTCAACATTATGAATATGTGTATCACTACTATGGAGATTCATCACAAATAGACCATTCTTCAAGGGTGCATGACCATAAAAGATATTACTCATATAAATAGAACAACCATTATTCTCAGATTTAAATGAATAACTGTCTCGCATCACACAAGATCCGGATATAATGTTCATGCTTAACGCTGGCACCAAATAACAATTATTTAGGTCTAAAACTAATCACGAAGGTAGATGTAGAGGTAGAGTGCCGACGGCGATCACATCGACTTTGGAACCATTTCCATGCGCATCGTTACCTTGTCCTTAGCCAATCTTCGCTTAATCCCTAGTCCCTGTTTCGAGTTGCAAGTATTAGCAACAAAACCAGTATCAAATACCCAGGTTCTATTGCGAGCTCTAGTAAGGTACACATCAATAACATGTATATCACATACACCTTTGTTCACCTTTCCATCCTTCTTATCCGCCAAATACTTGGGGCAGTTCTGCTTCCAGTGACCAGTCTGTTTGCAGTATAAGCACTCAGTCTCAGGATTAGGTCCAGACTTGGGTTTCTTCTCTTGAGCAGCAACTTGTTGGCTGTTCTTCTTGAAGTTCCCCTTCTTCTTCCCTTTGCCCTTTTTCTTGAAACTGGTGGTCTTGTTGACCATCAACACTTGATGCTCCTTCTTGATTTCTACCTCCGCAGCCTTTAGCATTGCGAAGAGCTCGGGAATTGTCTTATCCATCCATTGCATATTATAGTTCATCACGAAGCTCTTGTAGCTTGGTGGCAGTGATTGAAGAATTCTGTCAATGACACTATCATTCGGAAGATTAACTCCCAGCTGAATCAAGTGATTGTTATACCCAGACATTTTGAGTATATGTTCACTGACAGAACTATTCTCCTCCATTTTGCAGTTGTAGAACTTATTGGAGACTTCATATCTCTCAATCCGGGCATTTGCTTGAAATATTAGCTTCAACTCCTGGAACATCTCATATGCTCCATGACATTCAAAACGTCGTTGAAGCCCCGGTTCTAAGCCGTAAAGCATGGCACACTGAACTGTCGAGTAGTCATCAGCTTTGCTCTGCCAGACGTTCTTAACGTCGTCAGTTGCATCTGCAGTAGGCCTAGCACCCAGCGGTTCTTCTAGGACGTAATTCTTCTATGCAGCAATGAGGATAGTCCTCAAGTTACGGACCCAATCCGTGTAATTGCTACCATCATCTTTCAACTTTGCTTTCTCAAGGAACGCATTAAAATTCAACAGAACAACAACACGGGCCATCTATCTACAACAACAGAGACAAGCAAAATACTATCAAGTACTAAGTTCATGATAAATTTAAGTTCAATTAATCATATTACTTAAAAATTCCCACTTAGATAGACATCCCTCTAATCATCTAAGTGATCACGTGATCCATATCAACTAAACCATAACCGATCATCTCATGAAATGGAGTAGTTTTCAAGGTGAACATCACTATGTTGATCATATCTACTATATGATTCATGCTCGACCTTTTGGTCTTGGTGTTCCGAGGCCATATCTGCATATGCTAGGCTCGTCAAGTTTAACCCGAGTATTCTGCGTGTGTAAAATTGTCTTACACCCGTTGTAGATGAACGTTGAGCTTATCACACCCGATCATCACATGGTGTCTCGGCACGACGAACTTTGGCAATGGTGCATACTCAGGGAGAACACTTTTACCTTGAAATTTAGTGAGAGATCATCTTATAATGCTACCGCCAAACAAAGCAGAATAAGATGCATAAAGGATAAACATCACATCCAATCAATATAAGTGAGATGATATGGCCATCATCATCTTGTGCCTTTGATCTCCATCTCCAAAGCACCGTCATGATCACCATTGTCACCGGCGCGACACCTTGATCTCCATCGTAGCGTCGTTGTTGTCTCGCCAACAATTGCTTCTACGACTATCGCTACCGCTTAGTGATAAAGTAAAGCAATTACATGGCGATTGCATTGCATACAATAAAGCGACAACCATATGGCTCCTGCCAGTTGCCGATAACTCCGTTACAAAACGTGATCATCTCGTACAATAAATATAGCATCATGTGTTGATCATATCACATCACAACATGCCCTGTAAAAACAAGTTAGACGTCCTCTACTTTGTTGTTGCAAGTTTTACATGGCTGCTACGGGCTGAGCAAGAACCGTTCTTACCTACGCATCAAAACCACAACGATAGTTCGTCAAGTTAGTGTTGTTTTAATCTTCTCAAGGACCGGGCGTAGCCACACTCAGTTCAACTAAAGTTGGAGAAACTGTCACCCGCCAGCCACCTATGTGCAAAGCACGTCGGTAGAATCAGTCTCGCGTAAGCGTACGCTTAATGTCGGTCCGGGCCGCTTCATCCAACAATACCGCCGAACCAAAGTATGACATGCTGGTAAGCAATATGACTTGTATCGCCCACAACTCACTTGTGTTCTACTCGTGCAAATAACATCTACGCATAAACCTGGCTCGGATGCCATTGTTGGGGAACGTAGTAATTTCAAAAAAAATCCTACGTACACAAAGGATCATGGTGATGCATAGCAACAAGAGGGGAGAGCGTGTCCACGTACCCTCGTAGACCGAAAGCGGAAGCGTTAGTACAAAGCAGTTGATGTAGTCGTACGTCTTCACGATCCGACCGATCCAAGTACCGAACGCTTGACACCTCCAAGTTCAGCACACGTTCAACTCGATGACATCCCGCGAGCTCCGATCTAGCAAAGCTTCACCGGAGAGTTTCCTCAGCACGACGGCGTGATGACGGTGATGATGATGCTACCGACGCAGGGCTTCGCCTAAGCACCGCTACGATATGATCGAGGTTGATTATGGTGGAGGGGGCATCGCACACGGCTAGGAGAGATCAACAGATCAACTTGTGCGTCTAGAGGTGCCCCCTTCCCTGTATATAAAAGAGCAAGGGGGGAGGCCGGCCGGCCCTTGTAGGCGCGCCAGGAGAAGGAGTCCTCCTCCTAGTAGGCATAGGACTACCCTCTTTCCTACTCCAACTAGGAGGGGGAAAGGAAGGGGAGAGGGAGAAGGAAAGGGGGGAGCCGCCCCCCTCTCCTAGTCCAATTCGGACCAGAGGGAGAGGGGCGCGGGGCCAGCCCTAGGCCAGCCCTGTCTCTCTCCACTAAGGCCCATAAGGCCCACTATTTCTCCAGGGGGGGGGGGGTTCCGCACTACTAGGAAAAGGGCTATAGATAGGATTGATACTAATGGCGCACCATGGAGGCAGTGCGCCACTACTATATACTAATGGCGCACCGGTTGGTGATGCGCCATTAGTGTGGAAGACACTAATGGCGCACCAGAAACAGGGTGCGCCACTAGTATGATTTTTTTTCCATTTTTCCATACATACTAATGGCGCATCAAGTCGAAGTGCGCCATTACTAGTTCTAACTAGTAATGGCGCACTATTACACGGTGCGCCATTAGTATATATATATATATATATATATATATATATATTTTAATAACAAACAAGATGCTGAGTCACCCTAAGGATGCTAGCCAGTGGCAAGCGTTGAACTTCGAATACGCAGAATTTGGGAAGGATCCAAGGAACATCGTGCTGGGCGCGAGCACCGATGGAGTCAATCCGTTCATGGGACATTGAAGGTGGCTTCGCGACGATGACCCGTGGAGGAAACGCAAGGATCTTTTCGATGGTGAAACCGAACCCCGAAAACGCCCGTGTACGAGGAGCGGCGAGGAAATAGACGAGCTGTTGAAAAATTGGAAAGACTGCCCACTGCCGGGAAAGAAGCAAAAGGCGCCAGAGCCGGGAAAGAAACGAAAGGCGCCAGAGCCGCTGCTGAAAGTATGGAAAACGAGGTCTGTTTTCTGGGACTTGCCATACTGGAAGATCCACCATGTGCCTCACAGCCTTGATGTCATGCATATCACGAAGAACGTGTGCGAGAGTCTGCTTGGTACCCTGCTCAACATGCCAGAGACGACCAAAGATGGGCCGAAAGCAAGGGAAGACTTGAAATCAATGGGCATCAGGTAGGAGCCGCTGCCGACCCCCCGCACCCTCCCCCGCTAGCTCCACCGCCGCCGACGACCCACCGCACCCTCCCCCGCTCCACCGCCGCCGACGAGCACCCCCCACACCCTCCCCCGCTCCACCATCGCCGACGAGCACCACCCTCACCCTCTGTTGTTGTTAAACAACAATTATAAAGAAATATTATTACTGTTTTTATAAAAAAATATTACTATTTCACATTGATATTCATTTTCTAAAAAATTATTACATGCAACAAAAAATAAAAATAAGTTACTTATGGCGCACCTCTGGCAGGTGCGCCATTGCTATATATAAAAAAAGATTACTAATGGCGCACCGACTGCCGGTGCGCCATTAGTAAGATTCCCCCCTAGCTAATTCCCTCCCTCTTGCCAGATCCCCTTCCCCCCGCTGCCCCGTCCCACGCAGCCGCTGCCCCCGCGCCTCCATCTCCGTCGCCGCCCCCAGTCAGCCCCTGCCCTGCCCCCCATCGCCGTCTGCTCCCAATCCACCCCCTCCCTCGCCTTCACCGCACCCACCCACCCCCTCCCTCGCCTTCCCAGCCCTCGAAACCCTAGAAACCCGCGACGCTCCACCGTGCCTTCTCTGCTCGAGCTCCACCGTGCGAGGCGACAGGCAAGGCGGCGGGCAGAATCTGCTTCAACACCAGGCCGGCGAGCCGCGGAACCAGGGCGCGACGGCGCTCGACCACTCCACCCCCTCCACCTCTTCTTCCTCGGGTCACCGCTGTCTTCCTCAACTCCGGCCACCTCTGTTGCTACTAAGTTGTCGCAGGGCCTCCTTGCGCCTCCCCGGTGAGCTCCGCCTCCTCTCCCCTCTTCCTTCTTGCAAACACTCTGTTTATCCAGCAAATCTGACCTTTTATGTATATATTAGTATCTAAGATCAGCAGACATTAGTCAATTTGTGCGCCTGGTTAGTGACTTGTGGAGTTGGCCCGGTTAATGCTTTGCTCTGTGATGCAAGATGTTAGGCTCTGGCACTTTACAGAGTTTCTTTGTGAAATCCCTAACTGTGAGTCTTGCTAGTGATCTAATTGTGATAATCCTACTCACATCCCCACTTGCAGCAGAGGCAGCAATGCCTCTATATGCTCTGTTTTACTGCCTAGCTAGAGCACAAACCTAGCCCCAGTTGTGTATTCCCAATTGCTCATGGTCTAACTGATGTTTCCCTAGTTGGGTGAGACTGACTTGGCTCTTTCTTGGAGGAGACAGATCAAACAAGTGTTGTCATTTTTTGTTTGAACTTCAAAGAGTGTTGTGACTTGGCTCTTAATCAAAAGAGTGTTGTCAGTTTTAGTTTGAACTTTGTTTGACTGGAGGAAATTACTCTTAAATGCTAGTCCTATTCTGGTGGAGATTTTTCTTGTCCTGAGTTACACTGAAGATATTTTTCTGATAATATTATAAAAACTGCCTGGTGTGTGTTCAACTTTTATCTTCTAGCTTAAGTTTAACTTGTCCTGAGTTACACTCAAGTTATAATGTGTTTAACTTGTAGCTTCTAGCTTAAGTGAGTAGACAGTACTATAGTCAGTAGCTTAACTTGTTTAAGTACTGCTAGTTAGTTGTATTGATATTAAATGATGCCTGAAATGATGTATCATGTATCTTTAGCATGATCTGTTTCAGATAATAAATGATGCTTGAAATGAATTCTTGTGTAAGTGAAGTCTTGCTATGTTGTTGCAGCCAGCTATTTTCTGTTTCCTCATTTGGATTACTCGGTTATTTAGTTTATTATTACTTGGGAAAAGTACTGTGAGGAAAAAATGATTATCTGCATTGCATTGTTAAATGTTGTACTTGGGCACAATACCTTTTCATCCATCATTTACACTGTGAATCCAATACCAGTTGCCCATGCTGATTATTTCACTTCAAACAGGCCACCTAGTGGCACAAAGCTCCATCAAAAAAAGAATCAAAGCAGTGTAGTGGCATGGCCATTGACCTCTGGCTGGCATCTAGACACCACACACATACATTCAGAGGCACATTGACTATTACTATGGCAAGTACTGTGTCAAGTACTCCATGTGTTTTTGTTGGCAGTTTATCATGAAATTGCAGGTACCCCGAGAGGCCCTTGAGTTTGCCGGAATGTCGATTAACTTCCGTTTCGGCAAATTCGGGTACTCCATATGTCCTATTTTTAGCAAAGGTCATGCTGAAATTTTCCGTGAATTTTAGCACGACTTTGCTAAAAATAGGACATATGGGGTACTTGCGACTAATTTTCAGCAACGTTAGAATTCTCCTTAGCATCGATAAACCCTAGATGATAAACCCAACATAGGTGGCAATAGAGCCAAGTGATTAGTGCCAAGTGATTAGGCCAAGTGATGTCATGTGTCTACCGTAGATTAAAATAAATGGAAGTTTAAAAATATGAGAGAAGTTGTCTTGACTAATTACATGTTTATGTAAAAAAGAATAGGAGGGATATTTTACAACTCCTGTGTGTGTAGTTGCTTGTTTTTACTGTAGTTGTGGCTGCTTTCTTCTTGTATCATAAAAATATCTCTTCTGCTACTTATCAGAGATGGCGGGAAGCAGCCACCGCCGCTCAGCGACACCATAGTACGAGTTGGATGCTTCCGAGTTCTTCACTATCATACTTGGGACTTCAGTATCATCCATGACGCAGGTATATAAAACGAGAGATCTCCCCTTCACCCATCTCATTATGATATCTGTTGTTTGCCTACATCACTCATTGTCCCAAACTGCAGAGGCTGCCTGACAGTTTTAAGAACATGCTGATGGGTGAAGATCGGGCAAATAATGTGAAGGTGCGACAGGCCGGCAGTGGGTTTCGCAGGTTGTGGGATGTGGAGTTGGTGATCAAGGAGGGCCACATGTACTTGTCTCATGGGTGGGAGAAGTTCTACCGTGCCTACGACCTGCGGCTGGGGTACTTCCTTCTCTTCAGGTACGACGACGATGCCACCATGCTCATCGTGAAGGTGTTCAACGCGACTATGTGTCGCATGCGCTACGCTGAAGATTATGATGCCGGTACGTTCTGCCTCTTCTTATTCCTCTACATTTGGCTTTGTCTCACATCGATTGTTAACGGTCATTGTTATATTTGGACAGGTAATGGGAGCAGCAGCAGCGACAATGGCTACAGCCAAAGCAGTAGCGACCATGGTTGTAGCGAAAGCAGCAGCGACCATGGCTGTAGCGAAAGCAGCAGCGATTCTGGCTGTAGCGAAAGCAGCAGTAATTCTGGCAGCAGCATAGACAACAAGAAGGATGATCCGGACTGGAGTGCGGGAGAAGAGGTGTAGAGTGGGGATGAGGAGCTGCAGGATGACGATGGGCATCAAGCTGAGGATGACCTAGCGCTGGCGGTGGCTGTCCAAGGGCAATAGATGGTGGTGGCTGAACAAGGGCAAGAGATGTTGGTGGCTGACCATGGGCAAGAGATGGAGGTGGCTGAGGATGACGTAGCGATGGTCGTGCCTGAAGGTGGCCTCACGATGGTGGTGGTGCCTGACAATGACCACGCACCGGTGGTGGCGCCGGCGATCCCACATCTAGGCGACATGACCACGCCAATTGAGGTAGAAGACTACATCTCACTGCCTCCACCGCGTCGCCGCTCTTGGCGCATCAGGCTGAGGAAGGAGAAGGAGAAGAACAATGCATGACAACTGAACTTTGTCAGGTATGTCAGATCTCCAAAATGATATATATATATATATATATATATATATATATATATATATATATATATATATATACACTTAGTTACCTATGTTATCTCTAACATGCTTAGTTTCCTATAGGTTAGCTCCAAAATAACTTATGTTAGCACAAAATGATCAAGTTTACATAATAAGCTTATAGTCTTTTTCTTCTTCTTCTTCTTTTCCAAAATGACATAGGTTAGCTTCATTTTACCTAAGTTGGCTCTAATATACTAACTTAGAGCTTATATGCTTAGTTTCCTATAGGTTAGCTCCAAAATAACTTATGTTAGCACAAAATGATCAAGTTTACATAATAAGCTTATATTCTTCTTCTTTTCCAAAATTGTTCTTATTCTTCTTCTAGTGTTCTTCTTCTTCTAGTATTCTTCTAGTCTTCTTCTTTTTCTTCTTCTAACTTCTTGTTTACCACTTTGCAGATTTGATTTAATTCATGGAAGCTTGCATGGATGGAGTGCTTCTTTTCCATTTGTGTTTTTATTTTGTATCAATGTGAAACTTTTGTGAATTGATGGATAATGGTGTTGGATGAACAATGTGAAACTTTTGTAATATGTAACGATGGAACTATGTGTTGGCTATGTATGTATATATGATGGAACTTGTGTGTTGGCTATGTATGTTATATGGATGCTTGTTGTATATATATATATATATATGTTGGATATCTCATAGGTGAAATAGTGACCTGAGATTAAGAAAAAAATAATTGTTACTAATGGCGCACTACCATGTGGTGCGCCATTAGTATAGCAGACACTAGTGGCGCACCATTGGCAAAACTAATGGCGCACTGCCCGGTGCGCCATTAGTATCTGGTATACTAATGGCGCACCAGCGGTGCGCCATTAGTAATAAATACTAGTGGCGTGGTACTAATGGCACAACGGTGGTGCGCCATTAGTAGGCAAAACCGGTGCGCCATTAGTAGGCATTTTCCTAGTAGTGCCGGTAAGCCTCCGGCACTCCGGTTTTCTCCGAAACCACCGAGAACACTTCCGGTGTCCGAATATAGTCGTCCAATATATCGATCATTACGTCTCGACCATTTCGAGACTCCTCGTCATGTCCATGATCATATCCAGGACTCCGAACTACCTTCGGTACATCAAAACACAAAAACTCATAATACCGATCGTCACCGAACTTTAAGTGTGCGGACCCTATGGGTTCGAGAGCTATGTGATAGCCTGGCTTATTAGGGATGATAGACTACTCATATCAATAAGGAATTCCTTCTTTTCCGGGGGCCCATTCGGACAGAACTCCAAAGTTAAGCGTGCTCAGCTTGGAGTAGTGTCAGGATGGGTGACCGACCGGGAAGTTGCTCCCGGGTGCGCACGAGTGAGGACAAAGTGTGCAGAAAAGACAAGTATTGATCTGTGGGGCCAGTCTAGATCCCGCCAGGAGTAGCGACCACCGGCGGGTGTGTCCGGGGCGTTACAAGTTGGTATCAGAGCCGACCCTCGCGGTTACACGGATGTTTGCGGACAGGTGCGCGGTCATATTGTTCATGACGTTTGTGACCCGTCGTGGCACCCGGCATGGCACATGTACCGGACTGGAAGCACAGACGTTTGTGCCAAGAGGGAACGTTCATGTGGCCCGACGAGGACGTCGGTTCCTCTGAGTGGGGGTGTATGTGATAGCCTGGCTTATTAGGGATGATAGACTACTCATATCAATAAGGAATTCCTTCTTTTCCGGGGGCCCATTCGGACAGAACTCCAAAGTTAAGCATGCTCAGGTTGGAGTAGTGTCAGGATGGGTGACCGACCGGGAAGTTGCTCCCGGGTGCGCACGAGTGAGGACAAAGTGTGCAGAAAAGACAAGTATTGATCTGTGGGGCCAGTCTAGATCCCGCCAGGAGTAACGACCACCGGCGGGTGTGTCCGGGGCGTTACAAGCTATGTAGACATGATCGAGACATGTCTCCGGTCAATAACCAATAGCGGAACCTGGATGCTCATATTGGCTCCCACATATTCTACGAAGATATTTATCGGTCAAACCACATAACAACATATGTTTTTCCCTTTGTCATCCGTATGTTACTTGCCCGAGATTCGATCATCGGTATCTCAATACCTAGCTCAATCTCGTTATCGGCAAGTCTCTTTACTCGTTACATAATGTATCATCCCGCAACTAACTCACTAGTCACATTGCTTGCAAGGCTTATTGTGATGTGCATTACCGAGAGGGCCCAGAGATACCTCTCCGACAATCGGAGTGGCAAATCCTAATCTTGATCTATGCCAACTCAACAAGTACCATCGGAGACACATGTAGAGCACCTTTATAATCACCCAGTTACGCTGTGACGTTTGGTAGCACACAAACTGTTCCTCCGGTAATCGGGAGTTGCATAATCTCATAGTCATAGGAACATGTATAAGTCATGAAGATAGCGATAGCAGTAAACTAAATGATCAAGTGCTAAGCTAGCGGAATGGGTCAAGTCAATCACATCATTCTCCTAATGATGTGATCCCGTTAATCAAATGACAACTCATGTCTATGGTCAGGAAAGTTAACCATCTTTGATTAACGAGCTAGTCAAGTAGAGGCATACTAGTGACATTATGTTTGTCTATGTATTCACACATGTATTATGCTTCCGGTTAATACAATTCTAGAATAAATAACAAACATTTATCATGATATGAGGAAATAAATAATAACTTTATTATTGCCTCTAGGGCATATTTCCTTCACCCTCCGCACGGCAAACCTGGGCGACCTCACCCCATCCGTGGGTCATGAAGATCTTGCCCGGGGAGACGACCTCAACCTCCGCCCCCGTTGCCGGGGCATCACACTTAGTGTGCCGCAGCCACAGCTTGAGGGGACCCCACGACGGCATCTCAGCAAAGAAGAACTGCGGGAAGCGAATTCGAGAGCGCGGGGGCATCACCGCCCACACCACCAGTTCGCGCGTGGAGCCCTCGGCGTGGGCTCTTGGGGCGGCGGCGCGCAGACGCGACGCGACGCAGTCGGCGTTGATTGCCACCACCTCCTCCGGAGCCCTCTGCCTGGGCGTACAAAGGCAGCGGATATCCGGGAGGAGGCCGCTCCTGCCAAGGCCTCGTCACCTCCAGCCTCACGACAACGTCGCGGAAGCGGGCTAGCCTATTCTTCGGCGGGAGTGGCCCCGGCTCTTCGCTGGGGGCTTCTCCCTTCTGGGCGGCCGAGAATCTCCGTATCGGCGCCATGGGTGTCGCTGCTTGCAGTGAAACAACGAGCAAGGAAGAGGAATCAAGCGGGACGGAGGAAGAGATGGAAGACGGGGGCTCTACCCCACTCCCCATATATAGCAGGAGGAGGCCAACCGACGCCCCCCATGATCGTAGGTAATCACGGCTTTTCTGCATGCACCAGGGACTCGTCAAGTCAGGCAGTTGCCGAGGCAGCATGGAGAAGTGGAGACACCACACGTCAATCAAGGCCGCAAGCGGTTGGGACCTGCGGCGCTCCGCACTTGCCCCTTAAGCTTCCCTTTGAAGCCATGTCCGAGCGCGCCTTGGGCCCGGGGGCTACAGTCGGCGTTCTAAGAATGGGGGTCCCCGGACATGCCTGCCCGCGGCCCACGGCATGGCTCCACTAACGGCCTGGTACGTCCCATGTTCACCAGCAAACACTCAAGACCCTCGCGAGGGGCCAAGTCTCGCGAGGCGGGCGACACAAGACCTCCTCAGTGGCAGCCTCACTAGGCTGGCTCGCGAGGAGCGGAGAGATCAAGGCGAGGGGCACCTCGTGAGTTTCCCGTGACATGATCCATGATGACCAAGGCCAGGCGAGCGCCAGCAGACGCAGAGTACTGGTTTCCTCTTTGGTGCTAAAGGAGCAGGCGCAGGCGAGGAGTCCCAAGGCATCAGGCAAAGGTTTTCATATCGGTGCAACAAGACCAAGACCAATAGGACGGCAGGATGGAGGTCATCACGGAGCCCACGATGGCGTGACCGCCAGAGTCTTTGGCAGGTGAAGACCACCTTTTGTCAGGATAGCTTGTACTAGCTTCCCCCCTTCAAATTGGCCGTTGTGGGATCCCTTCCCGCCTAATATTTGGGAAGAGGACTCGGGCCTCTATAAATAGGACTAGCCACCACCATAGAAGGTAACTGATCTGGGATCAGATCCATTCCATCCACACATGCACAAGCTCACTGAGCTCAACAACACCTCTCCTCAGGAGGTAGTTCTTCCCGTGTACTTGTTAATCCCAGCCGACAAGGCAATCCACCACACCAGACTGGAGTAGGGTATTACACCACATCTGTGGACCAAACCAGTATAAACTCTTGTGTCCCTTGTTCCTCTGGTTCGGCGAGCTAGGCTTTGAGATTGTGGTGAGAGCGTGAGCTAGGGGGAGAGAGATCTTCATGCGCACCCCAGAGTTCAAACCTCAAGGGTTTTGCCAGAACCCGTAATCCAACAATGCTGATCTTAAAGAGCTCATTGCGTACATCGACAAAACCCTCTCAGTTGAAGATTATCAACCACGAAGTACTCCTCCACTTCCTGCTCGAGAGCCAAATATTTATCTTCTGCACATTAAACTTCACAGGCTGCTTGAAGAATCTGAAGCTACCTCATCAACGAAAAAAATAGCTGATGGAAATGTGTTGTCACGTCTAACTCAAGAAGCTACCATTCCTGAAGGCAAGTCTACTTTTACTTCCGATGAATATCTTCCAGTCACTTCAGAATCAGAAACCTCCTTGGACAGCCCTTCTGGCGATGCCTCAGAGTGAATCAACTTCACTTTTTCTTCACTCTTGTTAGTCGTCACCTTTTTACACTATTTGACGAAAAGGGGGAGAATTACATCGAGTTTTGATAGATTTACTTGGTTTGTTCCATTGGTCTAGTTTCATGAGCCATTTGAACTTATGCTTCAGAGACTATTTGTGCCCTGATGTAAAACTTATGTGATGTAATGTTAATAACCCCGCCTGCTGCACTATTTCTCTTGAAGCATTTGTTTTGCAGGTGGAATTATTATAAGAAGTTATGAATGATTGCACTACATCTCGATGGACTATATGTCATCAGTGCAAATTATTATCTCGTATGATTGAAATCTCCGCTTTATACTTCAATGAATTTGCAGAGGAATTTTATCTCATTTCAGTTACCCTACATATATCTAGGGGGAGTATATGTCATCATCGAGCCAAGTAATGCTAATTCACTCTTGTTCGAATTATGTTTCACTTATCTATCTTCACTTTGAAGATTATCTGTTTTGTCAACAACCGTCCAAAAATGGGGGAGATTGTTGGTGCAACGATAGGCCCCTTATATTTCGGAGTTTGTTGACATAAATAGTATGGGGCTTATGTGTTTGATAGTGCACACAGAGTAATAGGTCCCCGAGTTCATGAGGAGTTTGATGTAAACGACGAAGATCATCTCCCTACAGTGCAGCGAAGGTTATCATCGAAGATGATGTTAACCAGATTGACCACTAAAAATTGCTGAAGTGAAGCAATTGGTTCGGTGTCTGCCCGAGGAAATTGACTGGGTCCGAGGAGAATGAAGACTGAGTAAAGACGTAGCATTTATTTCGTTGTTCTTCTTCTCTTTATCAATTCATAGGAACACCGTACTATTAAGAGGGTTGTAGCGTTTGAAACTTTGATTATCTTATGCTAAACCCAAATCCTATGAAAGTTGTGAGAGAAATCTCTTTGTATTCCGAGCAAATACTTTCTAGCAAGAGACTGTGATGTTCTTCGCCGTGGGAGATTTGTCTCGGACCGAGCAGTTAGCATTACTTGTTCCCCATGTAATGTTACCGTTGCTCCCAAATCCAAACATCGTGAAACGTGTCGGTTGGCCATTGGCTGGACCGCGTGTCCTAAATGGTCATTTCCCACCCAGGAAGGATGTGGCTATAAATAGCCACCCCGCGCCCGGTTTGTCCATTGGCTGCTCCGTTTGATTCTGAGAATACTGTTGAGCAACCCCCTCTTTGAGCGATTTGAGTTTAAAATCCACCGAGAGAAAACCCCTAGAGCCGAATAATTAGATATTGGTACAACATCACTCGAATCTAAGTCCAGTATGCTCTGCCTATTACTCTTGAGAGTTGCAAACTCTCTATACGGTTATGTGTCAATTTCTTCAAAGACCAAGCGTGATTGTGGTTCTCGAAGAAGAAGTCTATGAAGATTTGGTGATCGCCTCAAGTATCTACCACGAGTAATCGGCATTGGTTGACGAATCAATTGTCGAGGAGAATAGGGTGAAGAGAGTTTATCTTCCGTGTCAACTCACAACCCCTCCAACCAAACGTAGTATCTTGTTGCCATCAGGATGAGCTTCCGTTGAGGACGACTTCATTTCAAGAAAGGGAGGATGATGAGGACATCAATACCATTGTTACACCCATAGCCCCCACTACTACATATAGTGGACCAATTACTAGAGCTCGCGCACGCCAATTAAATTATCAGGTACTTTCGTTTCTCGGTAATGATTCTAATGTTCATGAGAATATGATGCTGCCTAAATTGGATACATTTTTTTTGCTTACAAATGAAGGGCCTGGCATGGATAAGAGGGATGAACATTGGAGTAAGAACAAGAATGGAGTTGATGGCATGCGCAAGGGGAACAAGAACGAAGTTACAAGTGATGATCTCAGGACTTTGAAGCCACCATAATGAGTGCATGAAGCCTTGGACGAAATATACAAGATGCCACTTCATAAACTCTTAGTTTCTTTCTTGTTCTTCGTTTGCCTGTAGGAAATAGACCTTCGTGGTCAGGTTGATCATGATCCGGCATGGTCAATAACTTCTCGGAGTTGGTTTAGCGATTGCTAAGGTGCGACATCCTCGCACATTCGTAGTCAGATCGTCAAAGTCGACTTCGTCCAAAACGATAGCCACCATCTCATCGAAAGACGGGACACCTTTGCCTCTATCATGTGGTATCAGATTTCCAGGTTGTTCGGTGAGATTTTACAGTTTTTAGTAGTTTAGATCGAGTCTGTTCTTCATACCTATAGTCCACGAAAAAGCCAAAAAAATTTAGGGTTAGTTCATCCCATCCGAACCAATCTGAGCCTTTGCATAATCTTTTCTATTTTTGCTTTGTTGAATTTTTAGTTGCATCGTCGTGTCAAGTTGCTGGTCTTAGCGTCTAGTCCTTTAGAGTTTCGAGTTCTGTTCACTGGTTGTCACGTCGCCGCTGCCATATATCGCCACCACATCATCATCATCGCTGCTGCCATATACCACCACCGCACCAACTTCATCACCGCTGCCATATACCACCACCACATATTCACCGCCAATCCGAGTCCATATACGCCACCACATATCCGCCGTCATCACGCCAATCCGAGTCCACCTGCAACATATATCCACCACCAGTCCGAGTTCCACCAGATTCATCTCCGCCACCAGTCCTATTCCGAGTCCAGTATTTTGTTACTCTGTTTTGGATTTCCAGATCACGCCATACTTCGAGTCGTGATAGAGAAGGACTCTCCAACTTCCATGCTACCCACAGAAGAAAAATAGTTCCAGTTTAAAAAAAACTAAGTCTGGAAAATTCTGTCTAGGCAGTTTTTAGGACATTTGTACACTTTTTCGAAAAAAAAAATTGTTGCGGAGCAAAAAAAGAGAAAAAAAGTGCAACAATATTATAAGCCTTCCCACCTCCACATACATCTACATCGTGCGTTTGACTCTCCCTGGTAATCGCTCTATCCAAGCTTTGAGAGTTTTGACTACATCGGTTGCCGATCACTGCCTGCTGCTGGGTAAGAACTGGTAAGAATTTGAGATTTGCTTGACGGATTTGTGACACCCGCCACCACCACCACTTGTTAGTAGTCTGTAGGATCATATTCTTGTGTGTTTCTATTGCTGCTAACCATGCCAGGATCACAAGCCGACGAGCCTGACTGGGAGAACTTGACGAACAAGGAGCTTCATGATAAGTTTCAACAAATGATGAGTGGACAGGTGCAAGATGTGCTAAACAGATTTGACGAGGCCATGGAGAGGATAGATGGCATGGAGAAGACGTTTGAAACAAAGCTCGATAACAAGTTTGCTGAATTGCTTTCGCGTTTTCCACCACCACCACCGGCCGCACCTGCCGCACCTCTGCAACAACAACAACAACAACAACAACAACAACGACTACCTCCACGTTGGGAAAAAGCCCTCCGCCGAGCGAGCCGTGTCCCTCTTCAGCCTGGCCAAACTGCTGGTGCTGCTGTTGATACTTCTGTGGCTCCTGCTGCTGCTGTGGAGGAGGATGGTTATGCGGGAGATCACGAGGATGAGGTTGATGAAAATCAGAACTATGTGCAACCACCAGCACCACAACCACCTGGTCGTCCACATGCAAATAATGGCAATGTTAGGGCTCCCCCTCAGGTACGAGATCATGACCATCTCCCTAAACTGAAATTGAATATTCCACCATTTGAGGGTAGATATGTTCCTGATATATATCTTTCTTGGGAGTTAGAAACTGAACAACGATTTACATGTTTACAATATCCTGAGGAGAGACGTGTTCATGCTGCTGTTTGTGCTTTCACTAGCTTTGCATGTGTTTGGTGGTCTGAACATTGTCGATTATATCCTGTTCTAGCTACTTGGGCTGCTTTGAAAACTGCTCTGCGTACTCGTTGGGTTCCACCATATTATCAACGTGAATTACTTCAAAAATTGCAGCACTTAAGACAAGGTAAAAATTCGGTAGAAGAATATTATCAGGAATTACAAACTGGGTTGATTAGATGTGCTATTGTTGAGGAGAATGAAGCTATGCTTGCACGTTTTCTGGGTGGATTAAATAGAGAGATTCCAACCATTCTAGACTACAAGGATTATAATAATATCACTCGTTTATTCCATCTTGCTTGTAAAGTGCAGGATCGACAGGCATTGGAGCGAACTAATTTTTCTGCAGGTCGACCTTCATCATGGACACCATGTGCATCATCTACTTCCACTGCACCATCACCTCCTTCAGGTGCCACCTCCAACCGTGATACAAGAAAGCAGGCACAACCACCACTATCTGCCAAGAGCACACCTGCCGGGCCCGCACAGAGCTCTTCTTCTTCCATGGGTACTACAGGGCACACCAGTGATATTATTTGTCGTCGTAGGAAGGGAAGAGGACATTTTGCGAGAGAATGCAAATCTCAGTGTGTGATGATTGCTACTTAGGATGGTGGGTATGAGTCCGCTAGTGACTATGATGAGGAGACTTTGGCTCTTCTTACACACAAAGAACACGGTGGAGGTAATTCTGATCATGAGACGCAATACATGCCTGCTGAAGATGCTGAAAGGTATGAATATTTAGTTGCTCAACGTGTTTTGAGTGTGCAGGTTACACAAGTTGAGCAAAATCAAAGGCATAATTTGTTCCATACAAAGGGAGTTGTGAAGGAACATTCTATTCGCGTCATCATAGATGGAGGGAGCTGCAACAACTTGGCTAGCATGGAGATGGTGGAGAAGCTATCTCTCACCACAAGACCACATCCACATCCTTACTACATCCAATGGTTCAACAACAGTGGCAAGGTTAAGGTAACACATACTGTTCGGGTGCATTTTAGTATCTCTACATATGCTGATTATGTTGATTGTGATGTGGTACCTATGCAAGCATGTTCCTTATTACGTGGTAGACCATGGAAATTTGATAAAAATTCTGTACACCATGGTAGAAACAATGAGAATACTCTTGTTAATAAGGATACAGATATTACATTGCTTCATATGACTCCTGATTCCATTTTGAAAGATGATATTCATAGAGCTAATAAAGCAAAACAGGAGAAAACTAAGAGTGAAAATCAGATTGTGGCAAAAGAATTTGAGCAACAAATGAAGCCTAATAATAAACCATCTAGTGTTGCTTCTGAAATAAATTGAAAAGTGCATGTTTACTTGCCACCAAATCTGATATTGATGAGCTAGATTTTAGCAAATCTGTTTGCTAAGCTTTTGTGTGCAAAGAGGCATTATTTTCATTCGAGGACGTGCCTTCCTCTTTGCCCCCTGTTGTCACTAACATATTGCAGGAGTTCACTGACGTCTTCCCACAAGACGTCCAACCGGGATTACCACCTATTCGAGGGATTGAGAATCAAATTGACTTAATTCCCGGTGCATCGCTACCCAACCGTGCACCATACCGTACCAATCCAGAGGAGACGAAGGAGATTATGCGTCAAGTATAGGAGCTGCTCGACAAAGGTTATATACGCGAATCTCTTAGTCCTTGTGATGTTCCTATTATACTAGTGCCTAAAAAGGATGGTACATCGCGTATGTGTGTTGACTGTAGAGGCATCAATAATATTACTCTTCGTTATCGTCATCCTATTCCGAGGCTAGATGATATGCTTGATGAATTGAGTGGCTCTACAATATTCGCCAAAGTTGATTTGCGTAGTGGATACCACCAAATTCGTATGAAATTGGGAGATGAATGGAAAACAACATTTAAAACTAAGTTTGGTTTATATGTGTGGTTAGTCATGCCTTTTGGGTTAACTAATGCACCTAGTACTTTCATGAGACTAATGAACGAAGTTTTACGTGCTTTCATTGCACGATTTGTGGTAGTCTATTTTGATGATATACTGATTTATAGCAAATCTTTGGAAGAATATTTGGAACATTTACGTGTTGTTTTTATTGCTCTACGTGATGCACGTTTGTTTGGTAACCTAGGGAAGTGCACCTTTTGCACCGACCGAGTATCTTTTCTTGGCTATGTTGTTACTCCACAGGGAATTGAAGTTGATAAAGCCAAGATTGAAGCTATTGAGAGTTGGCCGCAGCCCAAAACGGTCACACAAGTGAGGAGTTTTCTTGGACTCGCTGGTTTCCATAGGCGTTTTGTGAGAAATTTTAGCACCATTGCTGCACCTCTCAATGAGCTTACAAAGAAGGATGTGCCTTTTGGTTGGGGTACCGCACAAGAAGAATCCTTCAAGGTATTGAAAGATAAGTTGACACATGCTCCTTTACTCCAACTTCCTGATTTTAATAAGACTTTTGAGCTTGAATGTGATGCTAGTGGAATTGGATTAGGAGGTGTGTTATTACGAGATGGCAAACCTGTTGCATACTTTTCTGAAAAATTGAGCGGGCCTAGTCTGAACTATTCTACTTATGATAAAGAATTATATGCTCTTGTTCGGACTTTAGAGACATGGCAACATTATTTATGGCCCAAAGAATTTGTTATACATTCTGATCATGAATCTTTGAAACATATTAAAAGTCAAGCTAAACTGAATCGTAGACATGCTAAATGGGTTGAATTCATCGAGACTTTCCCTTATGTCATTAAACACAAGAAGGGTAAAGAAAATTTTATTGCTGATCCTTTGTCTCGTCGCTATACTATGCTTTCACAACTTGACTTCAAAATATTTGGTTTGGAGACCAGCAAAGATCAATATGTGCATGATGCTGATTTTAAAGATGTAATGCAGAATTGTAAAGAAGGAAGAACATGGAACAAGTTTGTTATTAATGATGGCTTTGTGTCCCGTGTTAACAAGCTATGCATTCCTGCTAGCTCTGTTCGTCTTTTGTTGTTGCAGGAGGCACATGGAGGAGGATTAATGGGACACTTTG
The DNA here is from genome assembly GCA_032464435.1 of Aegilops umbellulata. Lineage (NCBI taxonomy): Eukaryota > Viridiplantae > Streptophyta > Magnoliopsida > Poales > Poaceae > Aegilops > Aegilops umbellulata. The sequence continues at coordinate 205,136,103 of CP136055.1, forward strand.
GCGCGAAGAAGACGGAGGTCGTACTTGCTACACATTTCTTTTGGCCAAAGATGAGACGAGATGTTGAGCGTTTTGTTGCTCACTGCACTATATGTCAAAAAGCTAAGTCACAACTCAATCCTCATGGTTTATATATGCCTTTGCTTGTACCTAGTGTTCCTTGGGAGGATATATCTATGGACTTTGTTTTAGGTTTACCTCGAACAAAGAAGTGGAGGGATAGCATATTTGTTGTCGTGGATAGATTCTCGAAAATGGCACACTTTATACCATGTCATAAAAGCAATGATGCTGTTAATGTTGCTGATTTGTTCTTTCGTGAAATTATTCGCTTGCATGGTGTGCCAAATACTATTGTTTCAGATCGTGATACTAAATTTCTTAGCCACTTTTGGAGATGTTTATGGGCTAAGTTGGGGACTAAACTGCTTTTTAGTACTACTTGTCACCCCCAAACTGATGGACAAACTGAAATAGTCAATAGAACATTGTGTACTATGCTTAGGGCTGTTTTGAAGAATAATAAGAAAATGTCGGAAGAATGCTTGCCTCATATTGAATTTGCTTATAATTGTTCATTGCATTCTACTACTAAGATGTGCCCTTTTGAAATTGTGTATGGTTTCCTACCTCGTGCACCTATTGATTTGTTGCCTCTTCCATCTTCGGAGAAGGTTAATTTTGATGCTAAACAACGTGCTGAATTGATATTAAAAATGCATGAGTTAACTAAGGATAACATTGAGCGTATGAATGCTAAATATAAACTTGCTGGAGATAAGGGTGGAAAGCATGTTGTCTTTGCACCTGGAGATCTTCTTTGGTTACATTTCCATAAGGATAGGTTTCCTAATTTGTGCAAATCAAAGCTAATGCCACGTGCTGATGGTCCTTTTAAGGTGTTAGAGAAAATAAATGATAATGCATACAAACTTGAGTTGCCTGCAGATTTTGGGGTTAGTCCCACTTTTAACATTGCAGATTTAAAGCCTTATTTGGGTGAGGAAGATGAGCTTCCATCGATGCCGACTTCATTTCAAGAAGGGGAGGATGATGAGGACATCAATACCATTGTTACACCCACAACCCCTACTACTACATATACTAGACCAATTACTAGAGCTCGCGCACGCCCATTAAATTATCAGGTACTTTCGTTTCTTGGTAATGATTCTAATGTTCATGAGAATATGATGCTGTCTAAATTGGATACATTTATTTTGCTTAGAAATGAAGGGCCTAGCTTGGAGAAGGATGATCATTGGAGCAAGAACAAGCATGGAGTTGATGGCATGCGCAAGGGAGATAAGAACAGAGTTTCAAGTGATGATTTCAGGACTTTGAAGCCACCATAATGAGTGCATGAAGCCTTGGACGAAATATACAAGATGCCACTTCATAAACTTCGTCCAGAGGCTATTCTAGGTGCTGCGTCACCTTATTATTGGGCCAGGCCCATGTAATTTCGAAATACATAAGTATAGGCTGTTTTTAGAGTCCGTATGTGTGGGGAAACAAGAGATAGGGTTGGTTTCGGACCCCTTCCCCAAGGGCCACGAAATTCCCCCTCTTCCTCCATATATACAGCCCTTAGGGCACCGTTTAGACTTTGGATTTTGTTTAGATTAAAAGTTTGCCATAGCTGCAACTTGGCGTACTTCGTTTGTGTTCAACGACCAGACCAAGGCGTCACAGAACCCCACCGTGATCAATAAAGCTTTCCTCTTATATTCCCAATATGCAGATTGCAATCTTAGTTTCTTGCTTGTTCTTCGTTTTCCTGCAGGAAATAGACCTTCGTGGTCAGGTTGATCATGCTCCGGCGTGGTCAATAACCTCTCGGATTTGGTTTAGCGATTGCTAAGGCGTGACGTCCTCGCACGTTCGTAGTCAGATCGTCAAAGTCGACTTCATCCAAAACGATAGCCACCGTCTCATCGAAAGACGGGACACCTTTGCCTCTATCACCTCTGGTAGACATACTTCGTTCCTACAACTAGCATGCTTCTAAAAAAACTATGTACTAGTGACAAAAGGTGATTCTAGGTTGCGTTGTACTACTAGTGGTCGCGGAAGTGCATAATTCGTTTTGTGGGTTCGATCTTGGTCGAATGCACGGTGGCCTTTTACTAAATATTACCCTCGCTGCAAGGCAATATTGTACATGGGTAGTTTGACTTTTGAAGGGCGATGGACGTGTCGCACCACAATCTTGTTGCACGGGATAGCCTAGCCATATGAATGGGTTTTCCCTTCCATTATCTCGTGGCTCACATACTAGAGTAGTAGTATGTACGCCCTAGTCACACCTCGCTTGCTACTTGCTTAGAGCAAGTATAATAAGGTGCATAACCAGGCTGTAAGGATTTAAATATTGTATTGTTGCTGAGTTGGAAGAGAGAGAAGAGGAGAGAGGAGAGAAGCGGGCTGTAGACTTACAGTCAGCTGTAGCACAAGCTCCAAAAAGGTCTGTGAGAGTGAAAGGTGGACCATGTGTTGACAAAGTAGTACTAGTACTATTATGTAGCTTCTGGCATTGCACGCACGGACTTCGCTCCATTATCGGCTCTAAACTCTATAATTTTTTTTCTCCTGACATGATTTTTTTGTTTTGAAACGGAGGCAAAAGCTTTGCCTCATCTCATTAATAAAGAAGGAAGGACCAACAAACAAAGTTCGACGAGATCCATTACACCTCCACCAATGGAAGCAAAAATCCTAGTCTCGGTATATCAAAGAACTAAAATGTTCTGCCCCCGCACTAACCGTTGCTGATAAATAGGCTGCTAGTGTGTGCGTGAGAGAAGTGGCTGAGAAGGCCAGCTACGTGCTTGAGTAGAGCATGGAGAGTACGCAGGTGTACTTTACCTACATTGATAGTACAGTGATGGTTCTAAAGAATAGTACTACCCTCCACATGCAATAGTAGCTCCTTGGCCTTGAGATTCAACAGTTCAAAACTGGTGCACTATAGAAGTACAGTATACCATATACAATTTATAGAGAAAGTACTACTGTTACAGTACTGCATACTGTAGTAAATAATAAACACACCATCGCACTACCACTATGCGTGCCCGCATAACTTACTTAATGAAGGGACGAGGCCATGCGGTTACGCTCTTATCTCTTACTCGCTAGTTCCTTGATACGTCTCCAACGTATCTATAATTTTTGATTGTTCCATGCTATTATATTATCAATCTTGGATGTTTTATATTCATTCATTAGCAACTTTATATAATTTTTTGGGAGTAACCTATTGACATAGTGCCCACTGCCAGTTCCTGTTTTTTGCTTGTTTTTTATTTTGTAGAATATCTATACCAAATGAAGTCCAAATGCCATGAAACTGTTTGGAGATTTTTTTCCTGTCTAGAAGACACCCAGGGAGCCAAAGGAGCACATGGGGGGAGGCCCGTGAGGCCCACTAGGGACTATGGCGTGCCAGGAGGCCTAGGCGCGCCTTGGTAGGTAGTGGAGCCCACGGGCACCCTCTCAACCGACGTCCACCTCTATAACTACTCTAAAATCCACAAAACCCTAGGGGAGTCGAGGAAATACAGTTTCCACCACCGCAAGTTCCTCTCTTTGGGGAATTACCAACACAGGTACAAGCAATTAAGAAGAATTTCTGGTGCCATTGCCGGGGAGACACCATCAACATCTATCAGGTACCTACGCATAAACTACGATTTCCTTGCAATTACTTTATTTTCCATTTGCCTATCATTTTCATCTATCCCACTTCTAAAACATTTTTGCAAAAAAAATATTTTTCATTTGCCTTCTTCTTGTTTGATATTTTGTTTGCTTGCGATCTTGTTTGCGTGGTCAGTATGTCTCAACAAAATACTGAATTGTGTAATTTCTCCAATACAAATAATAATGATTTTATTACTACTCGGATTGCTCCTCCCGCCGCTAGTGTGCAGTCTTATGATATTAATGTCGCTTTGTTGAATATTATTGAAAGCACGATTTTCCGGTAATCCTAATGAGGATGTCGCATCCCATCTAAACACTTTCGTAGAATTGTGTGATATGCAAAAGAAAAAAGATGTGGACAATGATATTGTGAAATTAAAATTATTTCCTTTCACCTTGCAGGATCCTGCAAAAAATTGGTTTTCATCTTTGCCACGTAATAGTATTGATTCTTGGGATAAGTGCAAAGATGCTTTTATTACTAAGTATTTCCCGTAGCGAAAATTATTTCCTTTAGAAACCAAATCATGAATTTCAAACAACTAGAGCATGAACATGTTGCACAATTTTGGGAAAGAATGAAATTAATGCTAAGAAATTATCCTACTAATGGTGTAATTCTTTGGATGATTATACAAAAAAATTATGCGGGGTTGAATTTTGTTTCTAGAAATCTTTTAGATTCCTCCGCATGTGGTACTTTGATGGAGATCACTCTGGAGAACTTACTAAATTACTAGATAATATTATGCTAAATTATTCACAATGGCATACCGAAAGTGCACCTACTATTTAAAAAGCTAATTCCTTTGAAGAAATTAGTACTTTGAGTGAAGAAGTTGATGCACTTATGAAATTGGTTGCTAGTAAAAATGCTACTATTTATCTTAATGATGTGCCTTTGTCTACTTTGATTGAGAAAAATAATGATCTCGTAGATGTGAATTTTATCTCGCAAAACAATTTTAATAACAATGCTTATAGAGGTAATTTTAATCCTAGGCCTTTTCCTGGAAATTACTCGAATAATTATGACAACTCCTATGGTAATTCTTCTTATTGATATGCTCGACGGCGGCTGGTGAGCAAAAAAAGACAGTGAGGCCCGGGCAGCCGCATGTTGGGAACGAGAGTGTGTCGTGGGTTGACACAATCACCTATAGGGCCATCGGCCCCTTGTGGTTCGACAAGGGGGAAGGGCATGTTACACAAAGAGCGGAGGCCATTAGACATCACGATGACGGTGACGCTGGTGGTTTTTATCCAAGTTCCGGCTGCCGTGAGGCGTGCAACCCTACTCTCGCTTTGGTGGATTCGGTGGAAGAACCCAAAGGACGTGCAACACTCGAGCCCGGCAAGGTGGCCTCTAGAAGAGCAGCTACGCGCGTACACGTATGCAAGGGTTCAAATCCTTTGCTACGTTGCCTTGGACCTCCTTTTATAGATTAAGGGCTGACCACAGTGGCAAAACAGTCTTTATCTAGTGATTAGATAGCTAACACTGCAATCATACCTAACTCTGGCAGTTAGGACAAAGTGCATTAAATGCACTGATAGGTGTCATGCTGAGGATGCAGCCCAGCAAACCTGCCGTGTCGCTTAATCATCTTCTGCTTATCTGCTTGACACGCATCTGGACAGGTGTCATATGAAGGTAACTTGACTTCCAAATGGCTGCCACATGTTTAGTGGAAGCCACTTAATCACTTGGGGGCTCGACACCACAATGATTAAAGATTTGCGTCGTGGTGTGGTTAAGCGGTGGTGCCTTGGCGGGGACATTTGCCCTTGGCGGACCCGACAAGCCTGTCGAGGAAATCTTGGACTTGTCCTTTGGGCGGCCTCAACCCAGCCATGCTCTCTTGCCTGGCAAGGGAAGCTTTCCCAAGGTGACATCTTGCTGTCTTGGTTTGTCTTGATCTTCTTAATCCGCTCTTTGATCTCTCAAAGAGCTGCTTCTCTGGCTTGGTCTCGCTATGGATGTTGGTGTAGTTTTTTTCTTGCCGACACGCCTGTGTATCGTCCGGGCAACATAAGTAAATGTTTGTTGTACCGACAGGAGCCCCCGGGCCTGGCCCAAACATGCTGCCAAGCATCATTGGGGGGGCGAGGTAGGCCCCAGCATGTACACAGGTGAACACTTTGGTTGAACCGCGATGGTATTATCCTCTTCCTTGATATCTTTCTTGCTTCTTCATTAACCTATGCTTTAGTCAATTTTTGGTTACTGCCATTTTACTCGTCCTACCGCTCTTGTCGTTTCCGCCACGTACGTTGCATGCATTGCGCAGGGTTGGTGGAGGATGCATAGGGCGTGGGAATGAGTGCCATGGCAGAAAGCCAGGCTGCACAGATAGGCACAGGAGGGCGGTCATGATTCTATGCGCCGTCAGTGACGCAGAGGAGCTGGATTGGTGCAGTGTGGCGGTTGCCTCCTGGGTGAGGAGCCAGGCCCGGCCACGTTTACCTATAAAAGGGGGACGTGGGAGAGGTGCTCACTCACACACATCTCCTTCTTGTTCCTCTTGTATCTTTCTTCCACCATGGTGACGGGAAGAGGACATGGTGGTGCTCCAGTGCTGGCGACGAGGGCTTCCACTCGACAGCGCCTTCGTCCTCCTGCTGGGGTCATAGAGGCAGAGCCCAGCACAAGCGGTCACCTCGGAGGACGAGGGCGCGGCCGTCATGGCACCCGGGGCTGAGGAGGACGTGGCGGTGCTTTGATTACCCCTCCTCGAGTTACCCTGGGCTTGAACGAAGGCCGCGTCGGGGACCAGCCGCTGGAGTTCATCGTCAAGATGCGTCGGCCTCCACGCAGCCATCTTTGGCTTCCAACCCCTTTCGCAAGGTTGATGGTGGTAGAACAACCGCATGGACTAAGGCTGCACATGAGGGGCTCACGTCATGCTTCTCCGGCATGGTTGGAAAACTTTTGATCGTGCCCATAGCCTGGCGGCGGGGCACGTTCTCAGTTTCAAGTTAATGGACGCCACCCTGCTCTTTGTCAATGTCTTTGGGCGTTCAGGTTCTTGCTTAGGGTGTTGCGTGGAAAGCTCGACCGATGACGAAAGCTCCTCCTTGAGCGATAGCGACGAGGAGGACAGTGTCGATGAAGACGACGGCGCCGAGCAGGAGGACGACGACTCTGACTCTGGTTGAGCGCTGGATGCACCATCACCGTCAGTAGGGGGCCGGCGGCACCACCATCTCCACCTGGGTCTTCTTCCCCGACAAGTCGATTTGCCGATGTGTTGGATGCGGGTGTCTCCACATCCTCCAGCTATACCCCGGCAGGCTTCCTCGTGGACTCAGGCTTCGTCTTCCCTACTGGTGTCCCTCATGCCGTGTTTTGCTAGTCCTGGCGGTGGTGACCAGGACGTCGCCTAACTGCTCTCTCCGCCCATCACCTTCGTCTGCGCCCTCCCGATCTTGTTAGGCTGTGTCCCGCGGGCCCTGACGGGGTCAGGCTGGGCTTCTTCCTAGGCACTCCTTTTGCCCTCTACACCTCCTACTATAGATCCTAGGAGGAGAGGGACAATAAAGGGATTACGGGGCACTTATCATTTTTCAATCTAAAACATGTAGGCATTTGCCAAACTTTACTCTTAAATATGTAATCTCTTTTATCCATATTTGTACTCTGTATGGTTTGTACTTGTTTATCTGCGTATTAATGAAAAACAACATGTTTGCTGGCTACTTGCGCATGTATCACATCCATGCAGAGGAGGAACTCCTCTATACTTTTAGGTAAACAAGGTCTTCTGGCAAGTTGTCTTGCTGATTCCTTTTGTGACGCCCCCGATTCAATCGTACACTAATCATGCACGCAAATGTGTACGATCAAGATCAGGGACTCACGGGAAGATATCACAACACAACTCTACAAATAAAATAAGTCATACAAGCATCATAATACAAGCCAGGGGCCTCGAGGGCTCGAATACAAGTGCTCGATCATAGACGGGTCAGCGGAAGCAACAATATCTGAGTACAGACATAAGTTAAACAAGTTTGCCTTAAGAAGGCTAGCACAAATGGGGATACAGATCGAACGAGGCGCAGGCCTCCTGCCTGGGATCCTCCTAACTACTCCTGGTCGTCGTCAGCGGGCTGCACATAGTAGTAGGCACCTCCAGTGTAGAAGGAGTCGTCGTCGACGGTGGCGTCTGGATCCTGGGCTCCATCGTCTGGTTGCAGCAATCGGGTAGAGGAATGGGGAAAAGGGGGAAACAAAGAAACCGTGAATACTCATCCAAAGTACTCGCAAGCAAGGAGCTACACTACATATGCATGGGTATATGTGTAAAGGGCCATATCAGTGGACTGAACTGCAGAATGCCAGAATAAGAGGGGGATATCTAATCCTGTCGAAGACTACGCTTCTGGCAGCCTCCATCTTGCAGCATATAGAAGAGAGTAGACTGAAGACCTCCAAGTAGCATCGCATAGCATAAACCTACCCGGCAATCCCCTCCTCGATGCCCTGTTAGAGAGCGATCACCGGGTTGTATCTGGCACTTGGAAGGGTGTGTTTTATTACGTATCCGGTTCTAGTTGTCATAAGGTCAAGGTACAACTCCGGGTCGTCCTTTTACTGAGGGACACGGCTATTCGAATAGATTAACTTCCCTGCAGGGGTGCACCACATAACCCAACACGCTTGATCCCATTTGGCCGGACACACTTTCCTGGGTCATGCCCGGCCTCGGAAGATCAACACGTCGCAGCCTCACCTAGGCACAACAGAGAGGTCAGCACGCCGGTCTAAACCTAAGATTGCAGGGGTCTGGGCCCATCGCCCTGAGCACACCTCCATGTTGCAAACGCGGTCGGAAGCAGACCTAGCCTAGCAGGCGTTCCAGTCCAATCCGGCGTGCGCCACTCAGTCGCTGACATCACGAAGGCTTCGGCTGATACCACGACGCCGAGTGCACATATCTTTCCCGCGTAGCTGGTTAGTGCATATAGGCCAGTAGCCAGACTCAGATCAAATACCAAGATCTCGTTAAGCGTGTTAAGTATCCGCGAACGCCGAACAGGGCCAGGCCCACCTCTCTCCTATGTGGTCTCAACCTGCCCTGTCGCTCCGCCTCAAAGATCCACTCGCGGGTACTCCTACGAGCCGACCCGTCTTTGGTCACCACATGTATCATGTATAAGTATAGTATATACCCGTGATCACCTCCCGAGTGATCACGGCCTGATAGTATAGCACAACAGATGGACAAGAATGTAGGGCCACTGATGGAAAACTAGCATCCTGTACTAAGCAGGTAGGATTGCAGGTAAAGATAACAACAATAGTAACAAGGACAGGCTATGCATCAGGATAGGAATAACGGAAAGCAGTAACATGCTACACTACTCTAATGCAAGCAGTATAGATCAGAGTAGGCGATATCTGGTGATCAAGGGGGGTCTTGCCTGGTCGCTTTGGCAAGGGAGAGGGGTCGTCAACTCCGTAGTCGTACTGGGTAGTAGCAGCGTCGGTCTCGGTGTCTAGCGAGAGAACAGGGGGAGAAACAATAAATATTTAAGAAAACAGATGCATAGCGATGCATGACATGACAAGTATTGGTGTTAGGGGTGACCTAACGCGGTATGAGGTGATACCGGTGAAGGGGGAAAACATAAGGGAAAGTGTCCCCGGTGTTCCGCGTTTTCGGGCAAAGGAGCCGGAGGGGGAAAGTTTGTGAGTTTGATATGTTAGGGGTGCGTGGCAGACAAACGGGCTGCGTATCCGGGTTCGTCTCGTCGTTCTAAGCAACTTTCATGTACAAAGTTTTTTCTATCCGAGCTACGGTTTATTTTAAAATGATTTTCTAAAGTTTTATTAATTTTTGGAATTAATTATTTAATGCAACAATATCCATAATAGTAAAAGATGTCGTCAGCATGACATCATGCTGACGTCAGCAGTCAACTGAGCAGTTGACTCGGTCAACTATGCATGGGTCCCGCATGTCATTGATTGATTAGGCTAATCAGGGGTTAATTAAGTTAACTAGTAATTAGGTTAATCTAATCAAGATTAATTAATTTAATTAATTCCTTAATTAATTAATTATTATTTATTTAATTATTTTTATTATTATTTTTTCTTTTTTTAAAACATTCTATGGGGGTATGCCCCACATGTCATAGGGCCATAGGGGCCTTGGCGGGTTTGGTCGCTAGCAGCCGCTAACGGGCGTCGGGCGCAGGGCACAGCCCGAGTGGGCGCATGCCCAGGGGCGCGGGGCGGCGGACCCAGCAGGTCGCCAAGGAAGGGGAGGCCGGTCGCCTGAGGCGACAGCGGCGAGGCCGGCCGGAGCGAAGGGAGGCGCGCGGCGTGCGCGCGAGCCGCGCGGGCGCAGGGAGGGCTGCGGGTGGTGCGGTGGCGCGAAGGCGGGAACAGAGGTCGTGGGAGGCCGGAGGCGGGTGCAGGAGGAGACGGCCACGGCCTTGGGCGCGGCCGGCAATGGTGACGACAGCGGGGCGAGTGGGGCGAGGCCACGCGCGAGCGCGGCCGTCGACCAGGGGCACGACTAGGTTGCAGACGGGGCGCGGGACAAGCAAGGGGGGAGGGCGCGAGCAGGGGAGGTAGGGGCATGCGCATATCAGGCGCGCGGGCGAGACTGTGCGCGAGCGTGGGCATGCGCGAGCGGGGAGGCTCGGAGCAAGGGGCCGCGTGCGCGTGCATATGGGGACAGGGGAAGAGAAGAGAGGTCGGGGCCTCACCGCGAGGCGCAGGGTCTAGGGCAGCGGGGCTCGGGAAGGTAGACGCGGACGAGGTCGAAGACGGAGAGGAGGAGGTCCGGCGAGGAAGCGGTCCGACGAGCCGGCTTCGGGTGATGGGGAGGTCCAGCGTCGTCGGGGGCATCGGGTCCTTGCCCTCAATCTTGATCCAGATCGAGGGAAGAGAGGAGCGGGCGAACGGGGGGGGGGGGTTTGTTCCTTCGATCCAGATCTGGATCATGGAGGGGGAAATGTGGTGGGGGGAAAGGGTGCGGTAGTGGCTAGGGTTTGGTTGTTCGGGGGGATAAGGTGGGGTGGGGTGGGCCTCCTGGTGGCCTGGATGGCCAGTCGGGTCGTTCGGTCCAGGGAGAGGGGAAGGGGGCTTTGCTCTCTTTTTTGTTTGTTTACTGTTTTGTCTTTTTCCTTTTATTTATTCTTTTTTTACTGTTTTCTCTATTTTTTAAAATACTTCAATTTTAGTAAAATACCAAAGTGGTACCTAATTTAGTATATGTAATAATGCCACATTCCGAACATTTTAGTTTTAATGTTTGAAAACTTTGGTTGTTTGTCATTAATTCAATTTGAGCTTGAAACGTTTTGAACTAACACGTGATTAGCCATAGTAAACGAGGTGACGTGGCATCGTTAGCAGAGTTTCCCTGTAGCTTGATTATCCGGGCGTCAGAAATCTCCTCCACTATAAGAGATCTCGTCCCGAGATTTAAGAGCGGGAGTAAGGGGGAAAGGTCTCGTTACGAGAAATCTAACGGATCTTCTCGGTCTTGGTTGCTCTTCTCGACGAGGTCGATCCATTACGTTGATGTCTTCATTTCTCATCTTCAGGTCATCATGATGAAGTCGGCATCCTTTCTTCAGGAACTCCATCGTACGTACGAAGGTCAAGGGGTAACTTCGGAAGAATGGACCGCTACCATGTTGCTTATCTGGTAGATACCACCAGGAATGGTGGCGGAAAGTAACTCTCGAATTGGTACTTAACAAATTATCGAAAGCAAAGTAAGGAGGTGCAAAATGGAAGTTTCAAGCGCATAGGCAATTGTTTGTTGTTTGAAACGAAATGTGAAAGGGGTTTAGAGCAATGGGAATAAGCACTGCGCCTGATACCAGAATAGATCACTAGGCAGGTGGCCCATGAATTACATATGAAGTTAAGCGCGAGGAATAACTTTGACAACAGGGTGTACAGGAGAGTCAGGTTTCGATCCTGTGGAACTGTGGGTTATGGGCCCTCCATGTGGGTTAAAAAGTAGAAAGGGCGGTGATATTTTGCACAGTCATGATAACAAGGCATGTCAGAGGATAGCCCGTCAGTTATGTTGGCAACATGTTGGTACCAAGGGCGAGCGACAAAGAGAACCATTTTCCTGCTCGTTGAATGAAGCGGACCAGTAGGCAAAGTTCTCGTCCATCAGTGGTTACCGAAATGTCATCAACAAATGCAACGGGGTCTTACTGACACGGTTGTACACCAAGGTGTTTACATAAGCAGGAGAAAATTATTGCTTAGATCATATAGATCACAAGAAGGGTTAAGCAAACCAATGGAAAGGAAAGGTGATTACCAGGTTAAACAGACAATGGAAAGGAAAATGTGTTAAAACACATATTTCAAGGGTATTTCCTCCCCAAGGACAAGCAGAGCATGATATCCATGACAGGATATAATGTAGAAAACTCTTTAGGTACGGGAGAGAATTTTCATGACATTACCCATATAGCGGTGTTTGGATAATTCAGCAGGAAACATTTAACATTGGGCTTCAAATGTTCCTGTTGAAAATCGGAGTACCATAGACATGCTTTGAGATAGCATTGACATGGTCAACAGGTGAAGATCATACTTTGGAGACAAAAAGGATCCATCAGGAACAACTTATAGAATAAGTCTTACAATTTCCTCACGGAAGAATGACTAACCTTGCCAAAAGGAACTATAACAATAGGTCCTCCGGTCAGGTGTGCTAGGCATGACATCACCTTACCGGGTCATATAAAGATCAATGTTATAACTCTTGGAGATATGTTCCAACCATCATATCTGGCCGAGATTCAGATCTGATTGGTGTCAGGATACCTCAGACATTTGGATGCCTGAGAAGAAAAGGTGCAACACAATTTGACGAGAAGACATTGTAAGATTCTCGTGAAATGTACTATGGAAGGGAGTTCCAGAACAAGAGTTCATCATTAAACCAATGAAGGAATAAGGAGGTAGTTGATGAACTAAGTGACAATTCATCGAGATTTTGAAAGGATGGGGTTCCACAATTATGTGAACAAGGAGATAACATTTATCAGATCAAAAGATATAATATAATGATGTATGCTCGAGGAAAGCATACACAATTGAACATTGATTCAAAGGTGCACCCGAAAGATGGGCTTAGGTAGCATGATCAATGTTAGAATGCTGGTTCAACAACCAATAGTCTAAGAACGAACTATCGACCATCGACTTGAAAGCAATAGGGTTGTTAGAAGTACAAAATCCACGTAGTACCGTTCACTTGTTGGAATCCTGGTTAGAATCAACACGGGGACCAAGAAGGGAAGGTTATGGTAAGAAGTATTACTTGCATCAATAATTCATAAGAGGTGTGAAAGTCTTATGACATCCTTGACAAGACAGATGGTAATACTCCAAGGTAAAGAAGAACAGTTGTTGGATAGCACGGAACTCAAGGTACAACACAAAACAAGAACAAGTTTGTGTTGGAGGAAAGGGTAGTAGAGTGGTCGATGATAAGACAAATCATCGTGAGCAAGGATGGTATTTCTCATCATGAATTCGATTGATATCCTGGAAGAGCTCATAAGGTTGATGATGACCACGACACATTTGTCGAGAGATTTCATGAAGACATAATCAATCAGCGATGACACCAAGTCAAAGGAATGATGAAGCAAAAGGTTATTGGAACCAATGGTACGACACAAAGTCGAATTCAAGCTCGCCGTTCAAGGTGGAACGATAAGACAAGGAAATCGGCGTAAGCTTAGCTCAGCATCGAAAGTTGTGCTCCGGAATTAAGGACCCGGTAGCACAGTTAAAATTAGCAGATAATGATGTAGCCGATCAGGCTAGGAGTGACGTGATGGAGTATTAAACTTCTCAACAAAAAAGTACTGGGAGTACTGAATCTTAGTGTTCATTTGATTCACAAATCGGTGTTCTCGGTTGACGACAACCCAGAACCTGTGGAGTGACTATGATGGGGAAAGTTACTACTTCATCGGAAATTCATAAGATGAAGTGCAATGGGTTGATATCCTCGAGATACCAGGGGGTAATACTCGAAGGTAGAACAAAATAGATGTTGGGAAGGCGTACTCATCTGCAGAAGGCAAGTACTTTATCTTGTCCGAGAAATAGAATCAAAGGGGAACAATCATGGTCGGAACCACGGTTGAAAAGGATCAATTCCCAGCTACCAGATGATATTTATCAAGGAAATAGTTATTGTTACCAGAAGCTTCCATGATAGGATCTACATCATGTCCATGGGCATGAACACAAAGTTCAAGGTAGACTCCCACTTCTTTAATGCATAACCTTTCACTCACTTCTCGTCTTCGAAGAAGTTGTAGTGTTGAGATTTTATCTAGCAAAACACCAGAAGAGTATGACTCGTGAAAACTTTCGAGTTCACACATATTAAGGAAGGCATAGGTTTAACCCGTCGGGGTATCTTAGAAACATATACCACAAGTTTCGAGAGTAATTATAACCAGCTCGAAAGCAGAGCATGGTTGGCCAAATAGGGAATAGGACTTACCAATGGCATTATGTATCAGGGAAAGGACTCACAAGAATTTTGGTTGTGAAGGAGATTGTCAGGTAATAACCCGGCAATGGGTATGGCGGTCCACAACGGGGCTGATGTGAGTATTGGAACTCAATCAAAGGAAGAAGGAATGCCAAGGTATCGGGTTATGGGAACAACTGACTAATCCAAAGCTCAATTGCAAAGGATTTATGATTTCCAATTCAAGGGATCAGAAGCAAACGCTCTGATTAAGAATGGATTAATTGAATAGACTTAGGGGTACAACCGTCGACAATTTATTTGGTTGCGAACCAGCTCATGTTTTAAAATGATGACCGAGCCAGAAGGATAATTTAAAAGGATCAACTGATGATTGCGTGCATTCGCACTCATGTTGAATCAAAAGGGTCAAGATGACGGTGCCTAACGATACTAACGAATATTGCCAGACATATGGACAGCATCCATCATGCAAGCAGACAAGTATTGCAGAGCAATAAGCTACTAAGGATTTTTGGAGGATCGAATAGTATTTCGAAGATCATTGTGAAACACATGAACAACTGGGGGATGAGCGGATACTCGATAAGTGCGAGAATTATCCGTAGGGGTATTAGGTGACAAAGAACAGAAAGGCGGTAAGCTCAAAGGATTATTGAAACAACGACAAGTATTTCGGGGTATCTTGTAATATCAAGACCAACTGGGGATGAATGTAAGAATAAGAACTGCAAGTAGTTATCCATAAGGGTTGACGGTGGAAGGGGAATTGCAAACGCGATGAACAAAAGTTCTCAGGTTAACAGCGGAGAGTATCTTTAGGGTCTTCACATGCAGCAGGCGATCATCAGTAATAAGGGGCTCTCCGGGTGAAAGTGATAACGAGATCCTAATGTTAGATTTAGCAAAATTCATTTAACCCGAATAGAAGAGAGTTCAGAGTCCCAGAGTAAAGGTCGAGGAGTAAAAGATCCTAATACCACCCGATGGCGACGTGGGCCCGTAAGGCACACAGCCAAGTGAGTAAAAGTTTTTGCAATGTCTAGATTCGACTTCGGCCAAACAGTGTGGAAGGGGGATTCCTACAGGCAGTCGGCTCTGATAACAACTTGTGACGCCCCCGATTCAATCGTACACTAATCATGCACGCAAATGTGTACGATCAAGATCAGGGACTCACGGGAAGATATCACAACACAACTCTACAAATAAAATAAGTCATACAAGCATCATAATACAAGCCAGGGGCCTCGAGGGCTCGAATACAACTGCTCGATCATAGACGAGTCAACGGAAGCAACAATATCTGAGTATAGAAATAAGTTAAACAAGTTTGCCTTAAGAAGGCTAGCAAAAACGGGGATACAGATCGAACGAGGCGCAGGCCTCCTGCCTGGGATCCTCCTAACTACTGCTGGTCGTCGTCAGCGGGCTGCACGTAGTAGTAGGCACCTCTAGTGTAGAAGGAGTCGTCGTCGACGGTGGCGTCTGGATCCTGGGCTCCATCGTCTGGTTGCAACAATTGGGTAGAGGAATGGGGAAAAGGGGGAAACAAAGCAACCGTGAGTACTCATCCAAAGTACTCCCAAGCAAGGAGCTACACTACATATGCATGGGTATATGTGTAAAGGGCAATATCAGTGGACTGAACTGCAGAATGCCAGAATAAGAGGGGGATATCTAATCCTGTCGAAGACTATGCTTTTGGCAGCCTCCGTCTTGCAGCATATAGAAGAGAGTAGACTGAAGACCCCCAAGTAGCATCGCATAGCATAAACCTACCCGGCGATCGCCTCCTCGATGCCCTGTTAGAGAGGGATCACCGGGTTGTATGTGGCACTTGGAAGGGTGTGTTTTATTACGTATCCGGTTCTAGTTGTCATATGGTTAAGGTACAACTCCGGGTCGTCCTTTTACCGAGGGACACTGCTATTCGAATAGATTAACTTCCCTGCAGTGGTGCACCACATAACCCAACACGCTTGATCCCATTTGGCCGGACACACTTTCCTAGGTCATGCCCGGCCTTGGAAGATCAACATGTCGCAGCCCCACCTAGTCACAACAGAGAGGTCAGCACGCCGGTCTAAACCTAAGCGCTCAGGGGTCTGGGCCCGTCGCCCTGAGCACACCTGCACGTTGCGAACACGGCCGGAAGCAGACCTAGCCTAGCACGCGTTCCAGTCCAATCCGACGCGCGTCACTCAGTCGCTGATGTCACGAAGGCTTCGGCTGATACCACGACGCCGAGTGCCCATATCTTTCCCCCGTAGCTGGTTAGTGCATATAGGCTAGTAGCCAGACTCAGATCAAATACCAAGATCTCGTTAAGCGTGTTAAGTATCCGTGAACGCCGAATAGGGCCAGGCCCACCTCTCTCCTAGGTGGTCTCAGCATGCCGTGTCGATCCGCCTCAAAGATCCACTCGCGGGTACTCCTACGAGCCGACCCGTCTTTGGTCACCACATGTATCATGTATAAGTATAGTATATACCTGTGATAACCTCCGGAGCGATCACGGCCCGATAGTATAGCACAGTAGACGGACAAGAATGTAGGGCCACTGATGGAAAACTAGCATCCTATACTAAGCATCTAGGATGGCAGGTAAAGATAACAACAATAGTAACAAGGACAGGCTATGCATCTGGATAGGAATAACAGAAAGAAGTAACATGCTACACTACTCTAATGCAAGCAGTATAGATCAGAGTAGGCGATATCTGGTGATCAAGGGGGGGCTTGCCTGGTTGCTCTAGCAAGAGAGAGGGGTCGTCAACTCCGTAGTCGTACTGGGTAGCAGCGGCGTCAGTCTCGGTGTCTAGCGAGAGAAGAGGGGGGAGAAACAATAAAAACTTAAGCAAACAAATGCATAGCGATGCATGACATGACAAGTATCGGTGTTAGGGGTGCCCTCACGCGGTATGAGGTGATACCGGTGAAGGGGGAAAACATCCGGGAAAGTATCCCCGGTGTTTCACGTTTTCGGGCAAAGGAGCCGGAGGGGGAAAGTTTGCGAGTTTGATATGTTAGGGGTGCGTGGCAGATGAATGGGCTCCGTATCCGGGTTCGTCTCGTCGTTCTGAGCAACTTTCATGTACAAAGTTTTTCGATCCGAGGTACGGTTTATTTTAAAATGATTTTCTAAAGTTTTATTAATTTTTGGAATTAATTATTTAATTCAACAATATCCAGAATAGTAAAAGATGACGTCAGCATGACATCATGCTGACGTCAGCAGTCAACTGAGCAGTTGATTCGGTCAACTATGTGTGGGTCCCGCATGTCATTGATTGATTAGGCTAATCAGGGGTTAATTAAGTTAACTGGTAATTAGGTTAATCTAATCAAGATTAATTAATTTAATTAATTCCTTAATTAATTAATTAATTAATTAATATTGATTATTTAATTATTTGTACTATTATTATTTTTTGATTCTTTTTTTAAACACTCTTAGGGGGTATGCCCCACATGTCATAGGGCCATAGGGGCCTTGGCGGGTTTGGTCGCTAGCAACCGCTAACGGGCGTCGGGCGCAGGGCACAGCCCGAGTGGGCGCATTCCCAGGGGCGCGGGGCGGCGGACCCGGCAGGTCGCCAAGGCAGGGGAGATCGGTCGCCTGAGGCGACAGCGGCGAGGCCGGTCGTAGCGAAGGGAGGCGCGGGCGTGCGCCCGAGCCGCGCGAGCGCAGGGAGGGCTGCCGGCGGTGCAGTGGCGCGAAGGTGGGAAGCGAGGCCGTGGGAAGCCGGAGGCAGGTGCGGGCGGAGACGGCCACGGCCTTGGGCGCGGCCCGCAGCGGGGCGAGCGGGGCGAGGCCACACGCGAGCGCGGCCGGCGACCAGGTGCGCGGCTAGGTCGCAGGCGGGGCGCGAGACAAGCAAGGGGGGAGGGTGCGAGCAGGGGAGGTAGGGGCATGCGCGCATCAGGCGCGCGGGCGAGGCTGTGCGCAAGCGTGGGCATGCGCGAGCGGGGAGGCGCGGAGCAGGGGGCTGCGTGCGCGTGCATATGGGGACAGGGGGTGAGAAGAGAGGTCGAGGCCTCACCGCGAGGCGCAGGATCTAGGGCAGCGAGGCTCAGGGAGGTAGACGGGGACGAGGTCGACGACGGAGAGGAGGAGGTCCGGCGAGGAAGAAGTCCGACGAGCCAGCTTCGGGTGACGGGGAGGTCCAGCGTCGTCGGGGGCATCGGGTCCTTGCCCCCAATCTTGATCCAGATCGAGGGAAGAGAGGAGCAGGCGAACGGGGGGTTTGTTCCTTCGATCCAGATCTGCATCATGAAGGGGGAAACGTGGGGAGCGAGTGGGGGGGGGGGGGGGGGGGGGGGAATGGGTGCAGTAGTGGCTAGGGTTTGGTTGCTCGGTGGGATAA
Source organism: Aegilops umbellulata (assembly GCA_032464435.1). Taxonomy (NCBI): domain Eukaryota; kingdom Viridiplantae; phylum Streptophyta; class Magnoliopsida; order Poales; family Poaceae; genus Aegilops; species Aegilops umbellulata. The sequence goes on from CP136055.1 coordinate 205,154,692, forward strand.
GGTGGGGTGGGGTGGGCCTCCTGGTGGCCTGGATGGCCAGTTGGGTCGTTCGGCCCAGGAAGAGGGGAAGGGGGCTTTGCTCTTTTTTTTGTTTGTTTACTGTTTTGTCTTTTTCCTTTTATTTATTCTTTTTTTACTGTTTTCTCTAATTTTTTAAAATACTTCAATTTTAGTAAAATACCAAAGTTGCACCTAATTTAGTATATGTAATAATGCCACATTCTGAACATTTTAGTTTTAATGTTTGAAAACTTTGGTTGTTTGTCATTAATTCAATTTGAACTTGAAACGTTTTGAACTAACACGTGATTAGCAATACTAAACGAGGTGACGTGGCATCGGTAGCAGAGTTTCCCTGTAGCTTGATTATTCGGGCGTCACACCTTTCACCGTTGCCGCGAGGCATGGCCCGATGGGCTTCAGAGTGAGGAAGGAAACCGGCTCCTTGCCAAACCTTCTTTTCTAAATGTCACTACGACCGTCTTGACCGAAGTAACCCTCGAGTTGAAGAATGGGAGCACAAATGTTTCGAAGGTGACAAGGTTTTTCTACGCACAAGGTTTTCCTTTACAGAGGCACATTATGGATATCTCAAAGGGAACTTATCCGTTTGGCTTGTTGGGGATCGATATGTAATTAAGCTTGTTTCCATTCGTCCTTTTTGGGATTGTGTCCACGGCAGGGGCCCTGTAGTTAGTACAGATGGAAAACATAGGAGCATATGATCCTCTCTAAATGATCATGGCAATTTCATGCTAAACTAAACATGCATGGAATTTTAGGCACAAGCGCTTCATTTTATTTTCTTTGCACAGGGTCTACACTTGGCTTTGTACAGACGGGTACATGCACATCGGCAAGGCTTGTACAAAAGGTGGCTGGTGGGGCTGGGCCCGGCAGCAGCACATTACGGGTAGAATTTGCGAAGATGCTCAATATTCCATGAATTCTGCACCTTAATGCCATGTTCGGTCGCCATATGGACTGCGCCAGGTCTGGTGACTTGTACTACCTGGTTAGGGCATTCCCACTTTGGCGTCAACTTATTGGAACCCTTGGCGGACTGAACACGCCTAAGGACAAGGTCGCCTTCCTCAAAGCTCCAGGCATGAACCCTGCGGCTATGATAGAAGTGCAAGGCTTGATGGTAGCGTGCAACAGGCACAACTGCCCAGAGATGATCCTACTCAAGGAGCACGACATCGTAGCGCCAGTGCTGCTCTTGCTCTACTTAATCGTAGGCAAGTATTCGAGGTGACCTGTATATGAGTTCCATGGGGAGCACAGCTTCTGCCCCATACACTAGGGAGAAGGGAGTCTGGCCAGTGGCTCGATTCGGTGTCGTATGGAGTGACCAAAGAACCACGGGTAGCTTGTCGATCTAGCGTCTGCTGAACTTTTGCAACTGATCAAAGTTCTTGTCTAGAGTCCACGCAACACTTCAACGTTCATCCTCTCAGCTTGTGCATTGCTCCGGGGATGTGCAACAGAGGCGAATGAGACCTTGCTTCTAAGGGTATGGACATATTGCATGAAGGGGTGGCTTGTATATTGGGTGCCGTTATCAGTTATCACTCTGGTGGCACTCCAAAACGGAACACCAATCCCTTCAAGAACTTTGTAAACTTGTCTATTACGACGTACAAGAATTCAAAGCCCCCGATAGCATGGGGGAAGGGGCCCAAGATGTCGAGCCCCCAGACCGAAAATGGGAAGGATAAAGGAATTGTCTGGAGAGCTAGAGCTGGTTGATGGATGTTCTCTGACTGGAACTGGCAAGCTTCACATATGATGACTAGCTCAATCGCATATGGGAGGGTCGTGGGCCAGTAGAAATCTTGCCGGAAAGCTTTTCCAACCAAGCCCCTTGATCCAGTATGGGAGCCGCACATGCCCTTGTGTACTTCTACCAATAGTTCCTGCCACTCTTCCCGGCTAATGCACTTCAACTTCACACCGTTGGACCTTCTTCTATATAATGTGTCATCGACAAATTGATACATCCTAGCCCTCTGGGCTACTGTTTCGACTTCTTCTTGCTCTTCAGGAAGTTCTCCCGTTTGAAGGTAGTGGACTATATGTCGTGCCAAAGTCAGAGCCTGAGGCTCGACAACAAGGACAAATGGCACCTCCTCTTTCGTGGGAGCGCTTACCTCGACCACAAGAACTTGCAGTTCAGCGGGTGGGTGCTGCTCACCAAGCGAAGTAGAGTCGCTCCTGGCAGCCTCTCTACCGAGGACTAGGAAAGCCCTGTCGGGAGATGCTTGCGGGAATCCAACTTCCTCCTTTTTTCTGGCCATCGTTGTAGGGGATACTAAGGGTCGAGTCAGGTGGAGGACAAAAGTCCCTGGTTCCACAGGGAGCTTTTGTGTAGCACACTTTGATAGATGATCAGCAATGCTGTTTTCCGCACGTGGGGTGCTCTGTTTGCCGTCCATCGAAATGCTCTTCCAGCTTCCTCACTTCGTCTACATATGCCTCCATCAATGGGCTCAGGTAATCCTTATTTACTTGTCTCACCACGAGCTATGAGTCTCCACGGATGAGTAACTTCTTGATTACCAATTCCATTGTGATTCTGAGCCCGGCAAGGAGCCATTCATATTCAGCAGTGTTGTTGGTGGCCTTCTCCCGGGGGAAGTGCATCTGAACCACATATTTGAGGTGCTCCCTGGTGGGTGCAACAAGAAGTACGCCACCTCCAGCGCCCTGCAACGAGAAAGCACCGTCAAAATACATGATCCATTCTTGGAGTTCTACGTTGCCGGGGATAATTGTCTTTGTCACTTCCTCATCTAGACTGAGCATCCATTCTGCAATGAACTCTGGCGACACTTTGCTCTGATTGGTTAAGGTACTTCCGTACTTCAGGCCAAAGCTTGATAACTCTAGTGCCCATTCAACTATCCTGCCCGTGGCTTCAGGGTTCCTCAGTATGCATTGCAGTGGGAAACTACTGACAATTGTGATCTCATGGGCTTGTAAGTAGTGGTGTAGTTTCCTTGAGGCCATAATGAGGTCGAAAATCAACTTTTGCACCCCCGAATACTTTGACCTAGCCCCCTGCAATAGGGAGTGGATAAAGTATACCGAGCGTTGCACCAGTTTCTTCCTTGTTGCGGTCTTGGAATTGCCTTCGTCAACTTGCTCTTCTTTCTCCTGATCTGTGACTGATCCTACCGCGACTAGTTCAGTTTCACCTCTGGATGGAACAACTACTGCAGCTGCCTCTTCATCCATTTCCCGTCGCGCCACCGGCGCTGCACGAATTATTTGATTAGTTGCCGCTAAATATAGCAACAATGGCTCTTGTGTCCTAGGAGCAACTTTGATGGGGGCAGAGGAAAGGTATGCCTTCAGGTCTCGCAGTGCTGCTTCTGCCTCCAGGGTCCATGTCATTGGCCCTGCCTTCTTCAGAATTTTGAAGAACGGCAAGGTGCGCTCGATAGACTTGGAAATGAGCCTACTCAACGCGGCAAAGCATGTAGTCAAGTGCCTCATGTCCATGACAGTTCTGGGTGCTTGAATCTACTCAGTTGCCCTAATCTTCTTGGGATTGGCTTCTATCCCTCGGTTTGACACAAAGAAACCAAGTAGCTTGCTGGAGGGCACGTCGAGCACACACTTCTCAGGGTTTAACTTTAGGTTGATCTAGTGCAAGTTCGCAAAGGTCTCTTCGTAATCTTGAATGAGCACTGATCTGTCCTTGGTTTTGACCACTATGTCATCCATGTAAGGTTATACATTCTTGTGCCACCGAGGCTCAAAACCAATTTGTACTGCTCTTGCAAAAGTGGATCTAGCTCTCTTTAACCCGAAGGGCATTCATACAAAGTAGTGCCACATGGAGTTATGAACGTGGTCTTCTCTTCATCTTCCTTAGACCTGACTATCTTATGGTATCCGGAGTATGCATGCAAAAAGGAATTCGGTCACACCCAGAAGTGGAATCCACAATCTGATCGATAAGCAACAAGGGACAAGGGTCCTTCGAGCATGCCTTTTTTAGATCTCTGAAGTCTATGCAAAGCCTCCATTTCCCATTCACCTTGCGCACTACCACTTGGTTCGCTAACCATGTTGGATGCAAAACTCCTCTAACCAAACCAGCTGCTTCAAGTTTCTTGATTTCCTCGGCAATAAACTTTGCCATTCCAAAGCTTGCTTTCTGACCTTCTGCTTGATGGGTTGGGCATGAGGACAGATAGCAAGGTGGTGCTCAATTACCTCCCTGGGAATGCCGAGGATGTTGGATCGTTCCTAAGAAAACACATCGACATTCGCCCGCAGGAAGGCAACGAGCGCGCTTTCCTTTTTGTCATCAAGGGTGGCGCTGATGGTGAACGTACCATCAGCGCCATCCTGCCTTGCTAGGACCTTGTTTATAGTAGGTGAAGCACCTTTGGACCTCTTACTAGCAGAACTCTCTAATAGGTCATCAATAGGAGAAGTGCACTCTGGAGAGGCGCGCTTCCTGGACTCCTTTCCGGTATCTCTTCTAGTCTTCTTTCCTTTCTTTGTTTCCTTGGCTCGAGCTGCAGCTTCAGCGGCCTCAGTGCCTACCACATCTTGGTACATCTTATCCACACATATGATTTGTCAATGCAACAAACCCTCATGTGTGTTGCTCAGACTGTACACAGGCTCAAGGGCAAGGTTACAACATCCAAGACAAGGCCAGGCAGAAGAGATAGCTCTTTAAGAAATTGACAGGCGGATCAAGAAGACCAAGACGAGCCAAAGGAGCAAGATATCACTAAGGAAAAAACCTCCCTTGCCGGGCTGGTGAGCCCAGTCAGGTCGAGGCCACACCAAAGACAAGTCTCAAGTCTCCCTCGGGAAGCTTGCTGAAGGCGCCGAGGGCAGATCACCCCGCCAAGGCTCCACCGTTCCCTCACAACAACGCAAGTCACCCATTAGTGCGGTGTCGAGCCCCCAGGTGATTAAGTGGCAGTCATTTGGCACGTGGAAGCCATTTCTGAGGAAGATCATCCCTAAATTACACCCATCCAGAGGCGTGTCACGCAGGCAGGCGAGAAGGTGGTTGAATAGTACGGCAAGGCTTGCTGGGATACGCCCATGATGTGACATTAAGCGGTGCATTTAATGCGCCTTGTCCTGTTTGTAGAGTTATGTATGATAGAACTGTTTGCTATCTAATCAATGCGTAATAATTGATTTGCCACTATGGTAACCCCTTGACCTATAAAAGGATAGCTGAGGTAACCTTAGAAAGGATTCAGACCCTCGTATGCTCATACGCGCGTAGCTGCACTCGTCCTAAGGCGACCTTGCCGGGCTTGAGTGCTGCGCATTCATCACGGTCATCCCATGAATCCACCATAGCAGGAGTAGGGTTTTACGCCTCGCGGCGGCCCGAACCTAGGTAAAAACAACCACGTCCCCATTGTCGTGCTTCCCTACGGCCTTTGCTCCTTGTGCAATGCACCCTTTCCCCTTGTCGAACCACAAAGGGTCAATGGCCCCATAGGTGGCCGTGTTGAACCACGACATCTTTGGTTCGCCAGGTAGGGGGAAGTGCCTGTGTGAACCCGAGGACGTAAGTAGCGTGTCAATCTTCATCACCGTCATCTTTATCGACGGCTTCGTCATCCATGGCGCCCAAGAAACAGTCCAGCGCTAGAACTCACCCATCCACTCCGAAGGCCCCCTTGCATGCAGCCACTGATGCCATGGGGCCTACGGGGACGCACGGGGACATGGACGTCGCGGGGGATGTGACCGACGCAGGCGGCGCCATCATGGTTCCCCTCGTGGCCCAAGTGGGAGCAGGAGGCGCCGGAGGAGGACACCATCAACAGCACCCTAGCGGCCACGTTCTACAAGATGTGTGTGGGGCGAACATTCCATCTCCGCCTCTCCACCTCCCTGAAGGACGCAGCAGCAGCGATGGTGCTCCCTCTGGTGCGAATCGCAACCCTCTAGCTGCCCCTGCTGCGGGTGCGGCCATGGGGTCTGTGCCAACCCCTGAGCAAGATGACCAAGACGATGCGCCGAATGGGGTGGCCAATCACCAAGCGCATCCGCCTCATCGCCACGCCACCCTGGTGACCGGCTCGCGACGGCGAGAACACGACGCCGCCACTACCGACACCGTCAGAAGCCAGGCGACGCCGCGATCTCCGTCGTCGTCTATGCCAAGCACCGCTTTGGAAGCCATGGCATGGGCCCAACTCCTGTTGAGATTTCCGCCAGTGGCTGATCAAATGGATGAGTGGAGAGCCACCATCCAGAGCCTGATTGGTTTTGTTGAGGTGGGAGGATCACAGCGGGCAGGCCCGCCACGACCTCCACAGGCGGCAACAATGGCCCGAGCCACTGGCCGTACTGAAGGGGCCACTCCTACGGTGCAGTCCCCTCCATGGCAGGCCGCGCAGGTGCCGCAGCCAGAGCCACGTGATCAAGAACCCGACGATGTGCCGATGACCTCATCTTATTCTTGAGCCCGTCGAGACTAGGGGCAGGTCCTGTGTGACGCCCCCGATTCAATCGTACACTAATCATGCACGCAAATGTGTACGATCAAGATCAGGGACTCACAGGAAGATATCACAACACAACTCTACAAATAAAATAAGTCATACAAGCATCATAATACAAGCCAGGGGCCTCGAGGGCTCGAATACAAGTGCTCGATCATAGACGAGTCAGCGGAAGCAACAATATCTGAGTACAGACATAAGTTAAACAAGTTGCCATAATATGGCCAGCACAAACTGGGATACAATCGAAAGAGGCGCAGGCCTCCTGCCTGGGATCCTCCTAACTACCCCTGGTCGTCGTGAGCAGGCAGCACGTAGTAGTAGGCACCTCCAGGGTAGTAGTCGTCATCGACGGTGGCGTCTCGATCCTGGGCTCCATCGTCTGGTCGCAGCAATCGGATAGAGGTATGGGGGAAAAGGGGAAACAAGGCAACTGTGAGTACTCATCCAAAGTTCTCGCAAGCAAGGAACTATACTACATAGGCACGGATATATGTGTAAAGGGCCATATCAGGGGACTGAACTGCAGAATGCCAGAATAAGAGGGGGATAGCTAGTCTTATCGAAGACTACGCTTCTGGTCGCCTCCGTCCTGCAGCAGGTAGAAGAGAGTAGACTGAAGTCATCCAAATAGCATCTCATAGCATAATCCTACCCGGCGATCCCCCCTCGATGCCCTATTAGAGAGCGATCACCGGGTTGTATCTCGCACTTGGAAGGGTGTGTTTTATCAAGTATCCGGTTCTAGTTGTCATAAGGTCAAGGTACAACTCTGGGTCATCCTTTTACCGACGGACACGGCTATTCGAATAGATTAACTTCCCTGCAGGGGTGCACCAAATAACCCAACACGCTTGATCCCATTTGGCCGGACACACTTTCATGGGTCATGCCCGGCCTCGGAAGATCAACACGTCGCAGCCCCAGCTAGGCACAACAGAGCGGCCAGCACGCCAGTCTAAACCTATGCGCGCTGGGGTCTGGGCCCATTGCCCTGAGCACACCTGCACGTTGCGTACGCGGCCGGAAGCAGAACTAGCCCCCTTAATACAAGAGCAGGCTTACGTTCCAATCAGGCGCGCGCCGCTCAGTCGCTGACGTCATGAAGGCTTCCGCTGATACCACGACGCCGAGTGCCCATATCTTTCCCACGTAGTTGGTTAGTGCGTATAGGCCAGTAGCCAGACTCAGATCAAATACCCAGATCTCGTTAAGCATGTTAAGTATCCGCGAACGCCGACAGGGCTAGGCCCACCTCTCTCCTAGGTGGTCTGAACCTGCCCTGTCGCTTCGCCTCAATGATCCACTCGAGGGTACTCCTACGAGCCGACCCGTCTTTGTTCACCACATGTATCATGTATAATGTATAGTATATACCCGTGATCACCTCCCAAGTGATCACGACCCGATAGTATAGCATAGCAAACGGACAAGAATGTAGGGCCACTGATGATAAACTAGCATCCTAAACTAAGCAGGTAGGATTGCAGGTAATGGTAACAACAGTAGTAACAAGGACATGCTATGCATCAGGATAGGACTAACGAAAGCAGTAACATGCTACTTACTCTAATGCAAGCAGTATAGAGGAGAGTAGGCGATATCTGGTGATCAAGGGGGGGGGGGCTTGCCTGGTTGCTCAGGCAAGAAGGAGGGGTCGTCGGTGACGTAGTCGACCACAGGGGCATCAGCATCGTCACGGGGTCTACCAAAGAGAAGAGGGGGGCGAAACAGTAAATACATAGCAAGCAAGTGCATAACAGGAAAACAGGCAGAGCTAGACGTGTTCTAACGTGGTATGAGGTGATACCGGTAAAGGGGGAAAACATCCGGGAAAATATCCCCGGTGTTTCGCGTTTTCGGTCAGATGAACCGGAGGGGAAAAGTTGCGAGTTTGATATGTTAGGGGTGTTGGCGGACGAACGGGTTGCGTATCCGGATTCGTCTCGTCGTTCTGAGCAACTTTCATGTAGAAAGTATTTTCATCTGAGCTACGGTTTATTTTCTATTTATTTTAAAAGATTTAAATCATTTTCAGGATTTATTTAATTATTTTAACGCAACATTATCCAGAACAGTGTTTGCTGACGTCAGCATGACGTCAGCAGTCAACAGAGGTTGACTAGGTCAAACTGACGTGTGGGTCCCGCATGTCATACACTTTTTAGTTTAAGTAGGGTTTAGCTAATTAATTACTGCTTAATTAAATTAACTAATTGATTAGATTAATTTAAACATGATTAATTAACTTAATTAATGATTTTATTAATTACATTTCCATTTCACTTTTCTAATTTTCGTTTTAGGAGTGTGGGGCCCCTGGGTCAGTGGCCCAGGGGGCCAAAACGGGCGGTGGTGTAGCGGGCGTGTGCGGGGCGAAGCCCGCCCAGGCGCAGGGGATGGCCGCGGGGCGAAGGCGGTCGCCGTCGGGGCGCAGGACGGCGGCGAGGGCCAGCAGGTGGCAGAGAACGGCGGCGTCGGGGGTCCGCGAGCGGCAGGCGGAGGAAGAGTAGGGCGCGCGTGGTGTGCACGCGACGGGGTAGCAGGCCGCAGCGGTGCAGCGTGTGGCCAGAGTCGGGCAGAGGCGAGGGCTCTGGCGGACGGCAGGGCGAGCGACGCGGGAGGTCTGCACGGTAGCGGAGAGAGGGGGAGATGAAGGAGGGTGCGCTCACGGTCGTTGCCGAGTAGGGGTGGCCGACGAGGCTCATCGGAGCCGGCGTGGAGGAGGACGGGGATGATCCGACGAGGTGGGAGGTCCGACGACAGTGGGGAGGGGGACGATGACGGGCAGCGGCGCGGTGGCCTCGGCCGGTGATGCCTGTGAAGCCACCGGGCGGCGAATGACGGCGACGACAGCGGGGCGGCGCCGGGCGGCCTCGGGTCTTCGCCTCGATCTCGATCCAGATCGGGGGCGCTTGCGACAGAGTGGGGGGAGCGAGTGGGGATGGGGGGGGGGAGTGGGGGGAACGGGGTTAGGGTTTCCTGTGGTGGGGGATATGGGAGGCCGGTTGGGCCAGGGCGGAGTTGGGCCAGATGGCCCAGTTGGCCTGGGGCTTTCCATTTTTTTTAAACCTTATTTTCTTTTATAGTTTCTGTTTATTTGTTTTCTTTTATTTCTAATTTTAGTAAAATACTAAAGTGGCACCAAAATAGAGGTTACAAACTAAGCCACAGCCACAAACCACTTAGCACCGAAACCAAATAGTTTTGAAATTGCTTAACATTTTGAAAGCATTTAAATTATTATTATTGTTACTAATTTATTCATTTTAGAGTGTTTAAACATTTTATAAAGGTGTGGTTTCTCCACCATAATTACCTATGCAATATTTTGTTCACTCCGAACATTTTAGTTTTAATATTTGAAAACTTTTATTGTTTGGTTGAATTTGAATTAGTTTCGAACTAACACGATATTAGCGACAGTAATTAAAGTGACGTGGCATCATTAGCAAAGAATTACTATAGCTTAATTATCCGGGCGTCACAAATCTCCTCCACTACAAGAAATCTCGTCCCGAGATTTAAGAGGTAGAGTAAGGGGAAAAAGATTTGGTTACGAAATTCTAACGAATCTTCTCGGTCTTGGTTGCTCTTCTCGAAGAGGTCAATCCATTACATTGTTGTCTCCATTTCTCTTCTTCAAGTTATCATGACGAAGTCTTCATCCTTTCTTCGGGGGTCTCATCGTACTTATGAAAAATGATAAGGGGTATCTTCAGAAGAACTGAGCTCTACAGGGTCATGTATCTGGTAGAGAACATCAGGGAGGGTGACGGATAGTAACTCTCGGATTGAAACTTAAGAAATTATCGAGAGCAAAGTAAGGAGGTGCAATATGGAAGTTTCAAACGCTTAGGCAAACATTCCTTGCCTAAAAAGAAGTGTGAAAGAGGGTTCAGAGCAATGATAATAGGTATTGCATCTGATAGCATAATAGATCACTAGGCAGGTGGTCCGTGAATTACATACGAAGTCAAGCGCGAGGAACAACCATGGGAACAGGTGGTGTACAGGAGTGTCAGGTTTTGATCCTGTGGAACTGTGGGTTATGGGCCCACCATGTGAGATAAATGTAGGAGTGGTGACATCTTGCATGGTCGTGCTAGCAAGGCATGTTAGAGGGTAGCCTGTCGATTCTGTCGGCAACGACGTCGGTACCAAGGGTAGGGGATGAAGAGAACCATTTCCCTGCTTGTTGAACGAGGCGGACCAATAGGCGAGGTTCTCGTCCATCAATGGTTACCGGAATGTCATCAACAAAAGCAATAGGGTCTTACTGACAGAATTGTACACCAAGGTGTTTACATAAGCAGAAGAATATTACTGCTTAGATCATGTGGATAACAAGGAAGGTTAAACAAATCAATGGAAGGAAAATGTGATCATCAGATCAAACAGAACAATGGAAAGGATAATGTGTTTGACACGTATACCAGGGGTATACCCTTCCCAAGAACAAGCAGAGCATGATATCCATGACAGGATATAATGTAGAAAACCCTTTAGGTAAGTGGGATGAATCTCATGATATTACCCATACAACGGTGTTAGGATAAATGATAAGAAAATTTAGCATTGTGCTTCAAATGTTCTTATTGAAGATCAGAGTACCACAGACATGCTTCGAGATAGCATTGACATGGTCTTCAAGCAAAGATCAAACTTTGGATACAGGAAGGATCCATCAGGAACAACTTGTAGAATAATCTTACAATTTCCTCATGGAAGAATGGTTAACCTTGCTAAAAGTAAACTATAACAATAGGTCCTTCGGCCAGGTGTGTTGGGCATGACATCACCTTACCGGGTCATAAAAGAACATTGTTATTACCCTTGGAAATATGTTCTAACCATCATATCTGACCGAGATTCAGATCTGATTGGTGTTAGGATAACTCAGACTCAAGATGCCCGAGAAGAAAAGATGCAACACAAATTAACGCAGGGACATCCTAAGATTCTCGGGAAATCTACTATGGAAGCGAGTTCCGAAATAGGGGCTCATCATTAAACCAAGGAAGGGATAAGGTGGTAGCTGATGAACTCAGCGACAATTCATCGAGGTTTCCAAAAAGATGTATTTCCACAAGTATGTGAACAAGGATATAACATTTGTCAGAACAAAAGATATAATGATGTATGCTCGAGGAAAACATACACAATTAAACATTGGTTGAAAGGTGCGCCCGAAATATGGGTAGGGTTGCCCGACCAATGTCAGAACGGTGATTCAATAATCAATAGTCTAAGAATGAACGGCCGACCATTAACTTCCTAGCAATAGGGTTGCTAGAAGGGAAGAATCCAAACAACACCGTTCACTTGTTGGAATCAACACGGGGACCAAGAAAGAATGGTGATGGTGAGAAGTATCACTATACCAAGAATTTTCAAGAGGTGGTAAAATTACCACGACATTCTTGACATAAAAAGGTGGTAATATTCCAAGGTAAGGAAGAACAAATGCTGGATAGCAAGGATCTCAAGGCATAACACCAAACACGAACATGCTTGTGTTGGTGGGAAGGCAATAAAGTGGTCGACGAGAACAAAATTCATCGAGGGCAAGGATGGTATTTCTCATCATGAATTCAATTGGAAACCTAGGAGTCAAAATGTTGATGATGATCACGACACTTTGTCGAGAGAATTCATGAAGATGTAATCAATTGGCGATGACATCAAGTCAAAGGAATGATGAAGCAAAATGTTATTGAAACCATGGGTACGACACAAACTCCAAAGCAAGCTTGCTGCCCAAAGCGAAATGATATGATGAGGAGGATCGACGTAAGCTTAACTCATCGTGAAAGATTGTGCACTGGGAAGAAGGACCAGGTAGCACAGTTAAAATCGGCACGACAAGGATATAGTCAATCAGGCTAGGAATGGCGTGATGGAGTATTAAAATTCTCAACAATGAAGTACTGGGAGTACTGAATCTCGGTGTTGATTTGATTCACAACCCGGTGTTTTCGGTTGACGACAACCCAGAACCCGTGGCGTGACTATGATGGGAAAAGGTACTACTTCATCAGAATTTCATAAGATGAAGTATCATGGGTGGATATCCTCGAGATAGTAGGGGGTAATACTCGAAGGTAGAACCAAATAGATGTTGGGCTGGTGTATTGACTTGCAAAAGACAAGTGCTTAAACTTGCACGAGAAATGGTATTTAAAGAAGAACATGGTCGGAACCACGATTGCAAAAGGCTAGATCCCAGGTATAAGATGAACTTATACCAAGGAATAATTTATTTAAGAGAAGCTTTAATGATAAGATCTACATCGTTTCCATGGGCATGAACACAAAGTTCAAGGTCGACTCCCACTTCTCCGATGCATAACCTTTCATTCACTTCTCACTTTCGAAGAAGTTGTAGTGTTGAAATTTTATCTGGCAAAATACCAGAAGAGTATGACTCGTGAAAACTTTCGAGTTCACACATATTAAAGAAGGCATAGTTTCAACCCATCAGGGTATCATGGAAATATTTACCACAAGCTTCAATAGTAAATATCACCAGCTCAAAAGCATAGCATGGTTGTCAAAGCAGAGGATACAATTTACAAAAGGCATTATGTATCGGAGATAGAACTCATAAGGTGATTAATTATGAAGGACACTATCGGATAATAATCCAACAGTGGATATGGCGATCGACAATGGAGCTGATGTGAGTATCGATACCCAATCAGAGGAAGAAAGAACGCAAATGCATCGGTTTATAGAACATCTGAATAATTCAACGTTTAAGTGACAAAGGAATTATGATTTCCAAATCAAGGGATCAAAAGCAAACGTTCTGATCGAAAATGAATAAGTTCAATAGACTTAGAAGCACAACCGATCAAGGCATTGATTGGTCAAGAAGCAGCTCATATACAAATGACGTCTGAGCCCGAAGGATGAATTCTAGGATCTGACTGAGGATTGAGAGCATTCACAACATATTGAATCAAGGGGATCAAAATGATCATGAAAAAGGATACTAATGAATATTGCTAGTCATATGGAACGCAACCAAAAGGCAAGCAGACAAGTATTCCAAGAACAACAGGCTGTTGAGGATTTTCGAAAGATCAAATAGTATTCCGAAGACTTTGGTGAAAAACATGAACAAGGGTGAAAGAACGGATGCTCGGTAAGTGCGAGGAATTATCCGTAGGGGGTATTCAGGTGGCAAAGAACTGCAAGGCAGTAGGCACAAAGTATTCTCGGAACAATAGGGAGCATTTCGATGTATCTTGTAATAAGAAGGTCAACTGGGGATGAATGTATGAATGACAAGTGTACGTGGTTATCCATACAGGTTTATCGATGGATGGGAATTGCAAAAGTGATGGCACAAAGTCTCGAAAGAGTACCAGAGAGTAACTTCGAAGCCTTCAGGTGCAGCCGGCGATCATCTGGAGTGAGGGGCTCTCCGGGAGAAAGTACTTTCGAGAACCTAAAGTTATTTTTGTTTTTAGCAAAATCATTTAACCCGAATAGAAGAGAGATCAGAATCCCAGAGTATAGGTCGAGGAATAAAAGATCCTACTACCACCCAATGGCAACGTGGGCCCGTAAGGCACACAGCCATGTTAGTAAAAGTTTTGCAATGACTAGACTCAACTTCGGCCAAGGAGTTGGAAAGGGGGATTCCTACAGGCAGTTGGCTGTGATACCAACTTGTGACGCCCCCGATTCAATCGTACACTAATCATGCACGCAAATGTGTACGATCAAGATCAGGGACTCACGGGAAGATATCACAACACAACTCTACAAATAAAATAAGTCATACAAGCATCATAATACAAGCCAGGGGCCTCGAGGGCTCGAATACAAGTGCTCGATCATAGACAAGTCAGCGGAAGCAGACGGACAAGAATGTAGGGCCACTGATGGTAAACTAGCATCCTAAACTAAGCAGGTAGGATTGCAGGTAAAGGTAACAACAGTAGTAACAAGGACAGGCTATGCATCAGGATAGGAATAACGAAAGCAGTAACATGCTACTTACTCTAATGCAAGCAGTATAGAGGAGAGTAGGCGACATCTGGTGATCAAGGGGGGGGGGCTTGCCTGGTTGCTCAGACAAGAAGGAGGGGTCGTCGGTGACGTAGTCGACCACAGGGGCATCAGCATCGTCACGGGGTGTACCGGAGAGAAGAGGGGGGAGAAATAGTAAATACATAGAAAGTAAGTGCATAACAGGACAACAGGCAGAGCTAGACGTGTTCTAATGGGGTATGAGGTGATACCGGTGAAGGGGGGAAACATCCGGGAAAATATCCCCGTTGTTTCGCGTTTTCGGTCAGATGAACCGGAGGGGAAAAATTGCGAGTTTGATATGTTAGGGGTGTGTGGCAGACGAACGGGTTGCGTATCCGGATTCGTCTCGTCGTTCTGAGAAACTTTCATGTAGAAAGTATTTTCATCTGAGCTACGGTTTATTTTCTATTAATTTTAAAAGATTTAAATCATTTTCAGGATTTATTTAATTATTTTAACGCAACATTATCCAGAACAGTGTTTGCTGACGTCAGCAGTCAACAGAGGTTGACTAGGTCAGACTGACATGAGGGTCCCGCATGTCATACACTTTTTAGTTTAAGTAGGGTTTAGCTAATTAATTACTGCTTAATTAAATTAACTAATTGATTAGATTAATTTAAACATGATTAATTAACCTAATTATTTTACTAATTAATTAATTAACTAATTAATGATTTTATTAATTACATTTCCATTTCATTTTTCTAATTTTCGTTTTAGGAGTGTGGGGCCCCTGGGTCAGTGGCCCAGGGGGGCCAAAACGGGCGGTGGTGTAGCGGGCGTGTGCGGGGCGAAGCCCGCCCGGGCGCAGGGGATGGCCGCGGGGCGAAGGTGGTCGCCGGCGGGGCGCAGGACGGCGGCGAGGGCCAGCGGGCCGCGCGGGCGGCCGGAACTACCCTAAGCGGCGGCGAGCGGGGGGGAGGCTCGCGCGCGGCTGCAGCCTACAGCAGCAGCGGTGGCAGAGAATGGCGACGTCGGGGGTCCGCGAACGGCAGGCGGAGGAAGAGCAGGGCGCGCGCGGTGTGCGCGCGACGGGGTAGCAGGGCGCAGCGGTGCAGCGCGTGGCCAATGTCGGGCAGAGGCGAGGGCTCTAGCGGACGGCGGGGCGAGCGACGCGGGAGGTCTGCGCAGTGGCGGAGAGAGGGGGAGATGAAGGGGGGGTGGGGGGTGCGCTCACGGTCGTTGCCGAGTAGGGATGGCCGACGAGGCTCATCGGAGCCGGTGTGGAGGAGGACGGGGATGATCCGACGAGGGGGGAGGTCTGACGACAGTGGGGAGGGGGACGATGACGGGCGGCGGCGCGGTGGCCTCGGCCGGCGATGCCAGTGAAGCCACCGGGCGGCGAATGACGGCGACGACAGCGGGGCGGCGCCGGGCAGCCTCGGGTCTTCGCCCCGATCTCGATCCAGATCGGAGGGGCTTGCGAGAGAGTGGGGGGGAGCGAGTGGGGATGTGGGGGGAAGTGGGGGGCAACGGGGTTAGGGTTTCTTGGGGTGGGGGATATGAGAGGCCGGTTGGGCCAGGGAGGAGTTGGGCCAGATGGCCCAGTTGGCCTGGGGCTTTCCATTTTTTTGAAAACCTTTTTTTCTTTTATAGTTTCTGTTTATTTGTTTTCTTTTATTTCTCATTTTAGTAAAATACTATAGTGGCACCAAAATAGAGGTTACAAACTAAGACACAGCCACAAACCACTTAGCACCGAAACAAAATAGTTTTGAAATTGCTTAACATTTTGAAAGCATTTAAATTATTATTATTGTTACTAATTTATTCATTTTAGAGTGTTTAAACATTTTATAAAGGTGTGGTTTCTCCACCATAATTACCTATGCAATATTTGGTTCACTCCGAACATTTTAGTTTTAATATTTGAAAACGTTTATTGTTTGGTTGATTTTGAATTTGAATTTGAATCAGTTTCGAACTAACACGAGATTAGCGACAGTAATCAAAGTGACGTGGCATCATTAGCAAAGAATTACTATAGCTTAATTATTCGGACGTCACATCCTGGAAGACAGGCGGAGGGAAGACGTGCGCGTAACCAAAGAACGACGCCTTGAAACCCGCCACCAGTCTGATAGGTGCAATGGTCCCGATGTCGACGAGCCCGCGCCAAGTGAAGACAGATGCCTGCCTTTCGAGGTTGGGTGTCCCGCCTTCACCCGCTAGTTGCGGCAGGTCCATTGGCCATCCGCTCGTACGTTCAAGCCATGGATACTGGAAAAGTATGATGGAAGACTGAACCAGGCAGAGTTCTTGAGCATCTACAGCATCGCTATACTAGCCTCTGAAGGAAGAGATGAGAAGGTATTTGCCAACTACATCACTTTGGTGCTCAAACCAAATGTAAAGGTCATGGCTGATGCACTTGCCGGAGAACTCCATCTCGACGTGGGCCGACCTGTGCCACGAGTTTGGTGGTGCCTTCACGGGTGGCCATGAAGAACTAGGGCGGCCCAGCGATTTGCAGCTCCTTCCACAAAAGGAAGGGGAGAGTTTGTGGAAGTACATGCAGAGGTTCAGCCGGGTGCACAGGAACATTCCAGATATCCGCCCAGCTGTTGTGATTGCTGCGTTCCAGTCCAACGTACGCAACCGTAGGATACATTCCAAGATTAACGTCTGGTTGGCCAAGACTATGAATGAGCTTTACACCTTGGTAGATAAGTGTGTCCATACAGAGGAGGGGAGGTGGCTCCCCAGAGAAGAACATGGCATCAACGTCGACTTAGAAGATGATGACGATACTGCCCGCAAGAAGAAGAGGAATGAGAAATGTAACAAAAAGCGCAATGATAAAGCAGTGTTGTTTGTTGTAGGATCAAGCACTCCTAGTACCGGCAAGAAGGCCAAGGCCGAGGCTCCCGGCAAGGAAGTTGTCGTGTGCACTGATTGCCGGGAAGCCGCGGCTTCTGAGAAGGCTGGGAAGGCAGACGGGCCATACTGCAAGATCCATCAGACCAAGGGCCATGATCTCCAAGAGTGTCATCAAGTTGAGAAACTCATCAAGAAGCAAAAAGCAGAGTATGATAAGCATGACAAGGAGAGATATGATGGTACCTGAAACTACGTCGGTATTTCCCCGGAGAGAGAGGGATGATGTAGCACAGCGATGGTAGGTATTTCCCTTAGTTATGAAACCAAGGTATCGAACCAGTAGGAGAACCAAGCAACACAACGTAAACAACACCTGCACACAAACAACAGCACCTCGCAACCCAACGTGTTAAAGGGTTTGTCAATCCCTTCCGGGGTACGGTGCCTCAAGATAGTCAAACAGACGTGAGGTAAATTGTAGTAGATTGATAGATCGAACGCCAAATAAAATAAATAAAGATAAAACGCAGCAAGGTATTTTTGTATTTTTTGGTTTAATAGATCTGAATAAAAATGCAAAGGAAAAGTAGATCGCAAGGCAAATATATGAGAAAGAAGACCCGGGGGCCGTAGGTTTCACTAGTGGCTTCTCTCGAGAGAAATAGCAAACGGTGGGTAAACAAATTACTGTTGGGCAATTGATAGAACTTCAAAAAATAATGACGATATCCAGGCCATGATCATTACATAGGCATCACATCCAAGATTAGTAGACCGAGTCCTGCCTGCATCTACTACTATTACTCCACACATCGACCGCTATCCAGCATGCATCTAGTGTATTAAGTTCATGGAAAAAAGGAGTAATGCAATAAGAACGATGACGTGATGTAGACAAGATCTATTTATCTATATGGCGGTAGATATAGATCTCGTCTTTTTATCCTTGGGAGCAATGATACATACGTGTCGTTTCCCTTTCTATCACTGGCATCGAGCACCGTAAGATCGAACCCACTACCGGGCACCTCTTCCCATTGCAAGATAAATAGATCAAGTTGGCAAACAAAGCACAAGTATCGGAGAAGAAATACGAGGCTATAAGAGATAATGCACATAAGAGATCTTAGAAACTCAAACAACTTACATGGATATAAAAGGATATAACTGATCATAAACTCAAAGTTCATCAGATCCCAACAAACACACCTCAAAAGAGTTACATCATATGGATCTCCAACAGACCATTGTATTGCGAATTCAGCGAGAGAGAGAAGCCATCTAGCTACTAACTATGGACCCGAAGGTCTACAAGGAACTACTCACGCATCATCGGAGAGGCACCAATGGAAGTGGTGAACCCCTCCGTGATGGTGTCTAGATTGGATCTGGTGGTTCTGGACTCTGCATCGGCTGGATGAATATTTCGTCAACACTTCTATGGTTTCTTGAATATTGGGGTACTATAGTGGGGTGTCCCCTCCTCGGGACTCCCCCAGGTGCAACCAGGGCCCATCTGCTTCCTTCTTGTCCATAAAAAATTATCGTGAAGTTTCATGGCATTTGGACTCCGTTTGATATTGATTTCCTGCGATGTAAAAAACATGGAAACAACTGGCACTTGGCACTATGTCAATAGGTTAGTACCAAAAAAAGATATAAAATGACTATAAAATGATTATAAAACATCCAAGATAGATAATACAACAACATGGAACAATCAAAAATTATAGATACATTGGAGACGTATCAGCATCCCCAAGCTTAACTCCTACTCGTCCTCGAGTAGGTAAGTGATAAAAACTGAATTTTTGATGTGGAGTGTTGTTCATCAAGTCATATCATACTCTTTTCTTTATAGCATGGACATTTGGACTTTTATGTGATTCAAAGCAATAGTCTAGTTTTGACATTTGCAGTGGGGAGCTTACCCTACTGTTTATAGTAAAAAAAGTCTAGTTCTGACATAATAATTTAGACACTCAAGCATATCAACAAGTAACCATGTCTTTCAAAATATCAGCGCAAAAATAAGTTATCCCTAGCCCATCATGCTCAAACATTGATCCATTCATGAAACACACTTGAATATTAACTACACCCAATAATTAAGCACAGTCATATTGCCTCTTAGTTGGTGCTTTTTATGAGAGAAGATGGAGACTCAAATTTCAAAATATAAATTGCATAAAGTAAAAGAAAGGCCCTTCGTAGAGGAAAGTAGGGAATTGTAGAGGTGCTAGAGCTCAAAGCAAAAAATTAGAGATAAAAACATTTTGGGACGTGTATCCATCCCACCAACAAAAATGACTTAGTGTTCCTAACACTTTCCATGCTACATATGCCATAGGCGGTGCCCAAATAGGAAATAAAGTTTAATCCTTTTTCCACCATTCTTCCACTTTCCATGGCTAGCCATATCCATGGGTGCCTTCCATACCAACACTTTCCAAGGAATTTATTATTTGACAACATAATGTAAATTCATTTTTGCATCTCGGTACTGGTCATCCATATGACCTTTGCCTTACTCTCGTGCAATGACAAGTGAATAAACACTCATCGTGAGAATAACACATCCATCATGGAAAATATAGCCACCCGTTACCATTCCGCGAGCGAAACAAACACACAAGAGAGAAGTTTATTTTGAAAATTAGAGATGGCACATGCAAATTTGCTTAGAACGGCAAAAGAATATCGCATATAGGTAGATATAGTGGACTCATGTGGCAAAACTAGTTTAGAGGATTTTGGATGCACAAGTAGAGATCATACTTAGTGCAAAATGAAGGCTAGCAAAAGATTGGGACGCAGCCAACCAAGAAACGAATAATCTCATAAGCAAGCATTAAGCATAATTAACACTGAATGCACGACAAGTAAGATATAATTTTCATTGCATGATTATTGACTTTCGTGCATGCATAGGGAATCACAAACCTTAACACCAATATTCCTACTAGATCACAATTACTCATCAATATAACTCATATATCACATCATCATATCTCAAAACTATTACTAAGAATCAAGTTTATTTTGTCCAACGATCTTCATGACATTTTCTTTTACTTTATCCTTGTTGGATATCTATCACTTTGGGACTAATTTTCATGTGTTGTAAGTGAAGATCATGAGCATAATTTTTTTTATTTCTCTCAAAATAATTTAAGTGAAGCAAGAGAGAATTTCTTCGAAATTTTACTAACTCTCCAATAAATCTAAGTGAAGCAAGAGAGAATTTCTTCAAAAATAACAAAGCACACCGTGCTCAAAAAGATATAAGTGAAGCACTAGAGCAAGTCCTAGCTCATAAAAGATTTAAGTGAAGCATAGAGAGCAATTCTAACAAGCCATGATATAATTTTGGTTCTCTCAAATAGGTGTGTCCAGCATGGATTGATGACTTAAAATGCAATATAAATCAAGCAAAGACACATATCATACAAGACGCTCCAAGCAAAACACATATCATGTGACCAATAAAAATATAGCCTCGAGTAAAATACCGATAGTTGTTGGAAGAAAGCGGGGATGCCACTCGGGGGCATCCCCAACCTTAGTTGGTTTCTCATTCTTGGATAATATCTTGAGATGTCGGGGAATCCCCAAGCTTAGGCTCTTACATCCTTCCTTCACCCATCGTAAGATAACCCAAAACTTGAAAACTTCAATCACACAAAACTCAACAAAACCTTCGTGAGATTCCTTAGTGTAAGAAAAATAAACCACTACTATAAGTGCAGTATCAAACCGATTTTTTTGTATTATATCTACTGTATTCCAACATTTCTATGGCAAAAACTCTTCAAATAAAACCATAGAGCCATCAAAATAAGCACACAACACAAAGAAAACAAAATCTGTCAAAACAGAACAGTCTGTAGCAATCTGACTTTTGCGAATACTTCTGGAACTCCAAAAATTCTACCAAATTAGGACGACCAGAGTAATTTGCATATTAATCTTATGCAAAAATAATCAGAGAAAACTCCCTTTTCTGTGATTTATGAAAATTATTTTTGTGAGCACAAAGTTTCTGTCTTTTTCGGCAAGATCAAATAACTATCACCCAAGAAGATCCTAAAGGATTTATTTGGCACAAACACTAATTAAAACATAACAAACACACTCATACCAGAGGCATAATTGTGCTGACACTCAAGAAAAGAAAGCAAAAAGAAAAAAATAAAATTTATTCATTGGGTTGCCTCCCAACAAGCGCTATAGTTTTACGCCCTTAGCTAGGCATAAGATTTCAATGATGCTCACATAAAAGACAAGTATTGAAGCAGAAAGAGAGCATGATGATACATGTGACAAACACATTTAAGTCTAACTTATTTCCTATGCATAGGAATTTTATAATCAAACAAATTACCAAGACAAGAAACATCTAACATAAGCAAAGAAGAGGAATAAAACATTAACGATCTCAACATAACGAGAGGTAATGTATTAACATGAAAATTTATACAACCATATTTTCCCCTATCATTGCAATTACATCTAGGATCATATTCAAATTCAATAATATACCTATCACATAACATATTCTCTTTATGATCCACATGCATGCAAAGTTGACATTCTTCCAAAATAGTGGCATTATCATCAAATAAAGTCCTGACCTTTCCAAGCCCACTTTTATAAAAAAAATCATAAGATTGAACACTCTCCAAATATGTGTTATTAATTTCACCCAAATTTGACACTCTTCCAAAACCACTTTCAATATTATTGCAAAAATTATTATCAATAGCATATTCATCATGAGGTCAAATAAATTTTCAAGATCATAAGAATCATTATCACCCTAATCTTGATCATTGCAACAAGTAGTGGAGATAGGAAAATTAGCATCCCCAAGCTTGGGGTTTTGCATATTATTGGCACAATTGACATTAATAAAATTTATAGTAAAATCATTGCAATCATGCTTTTCATTCAAGGAGCTATCATGAACCAATTTGTTGTAGGGTGGAACCCTAGATGGCCGATCTTTCACGAAAGGAGCGGATCCCTGCGAAGAACGTGATGAACACGAGGGGAAACACGAGGAGAACATGAGAGAAATCACTCAACTAACAAGAATAGATCACACATGCGCTAGATCGATGAACACAAAGGTAAGATACAAGATCCAAAGTCAACAACGGACGATACAAATGGTAACCGGTCCTTCTCCGTGAGGAGGTCTTGATGGGGGCCACCCAAGAGGGGGTCTTGAATCCAAGGTGATCTTCTCCGTAGAGGGGCCGCGGTCTCTCTCTTGGAGTAGATGCGTAATGGATGAGCAAATATCTATCTCACATATGAGCTAATCCTTTGCCAACCCTAGAAAGGAGAAGGGGGAGGTCTATTTATAGTCTAAGCCCCGAAGGGGTAAGTGGAAAGGGATACATGGGCCTTTGGCCCATGGCTGCGTGCAGGCAGGCGCCGGATGTCCGGGCTGTGGGCCGGATGTCCGGGGCTTCGCTGGCGCCGGATGTCCGGGGCTCGGGCCGGATGTCCGGGCTGAAGTGGCCAAACTTCGGGTGCGTTCTGTCGTTGATGCCGGATTTCCAGGGGAATGGGCCAGATGTCCAGGTGTTGGTGAGGCGCCGGATGTCCGGGGTCGCGCCGGATGTCCGGGGCCTGAAGCACTTCGGCTGTAGAGTTGCTGCTGTTGTTGGCATCTTCAGGGGTCGGATGTCCGGGTCCTGGGAGTTGTCTCCGTCTTCTTTTTTCGTCGTCGCTTCCATGCTTCCCTCGCGGATGGTGTAGTTTTTCCTCGGCGCTTGCACTCCTCCTCGTTGTCCGTAGTGTTCCGACAATACCTATGCATGCACATGAGTGGAGTGTCAAGTGGTATACCATCCTCGAAGGGGTCAAGTGAGCACGTGTAAAGGAGATAGTTCACCTTTGTGTATGTGAAGTAGATGACGCACGTGTCACTTGCCAAACGAACTCTTGACATGGTGATGTCCATAGGATGCTCCGCATCATCTCCCCTCCCTTGGGAAAGATTCGACCTCGGATCGAAAACCAAATCTGTCGTGGGTTTGTCACGGCAGATGTCCTATCCAAAGGACTTAGTCGTGGATCCATCGCAACGGGTTAACTCAGAGGGGTTAAAGCGGACACAAGGACACAGAGAATTATACTAGTTCGGCCCCTTCGATGAAGGTAAAAGCCCACGTCTAGTTGGTGTTGGAATTGATGAAGTCTCGACGACTAGGGAGCAATCGCTTCTCCTAGGCTTCGAGTTGTTGGTTCCCCCCTGAACCGATATCGGGTCGCCCCCTTATATACACGGGTGATGCCCGTCGGTTCATAGAGTCCCAATCTCCGGTTTATACTCGTACCCGGGTTGGTCTCTTGCTTATTCCTAACTTACAATACAAGTCGTACACAGGCCGGTTTACGGCTATAGACGTTAAACCGACTACGACCTCGGGCCTTTACATAGCCTCTTGGGCTTTAACATTCTTGAGCTACTGATGAAATTAACCCGGCCCAGATAGGCCGGTTTAGGCCCAGTAGTAATATCCCCAACATTAGGCCCCAGGTTGATTTGAATGATTTCATGTCAACCCCTAGCATAAACCTTCATATTCAGCATCTTCCCTTCATTGCTAAACCGATATGTCGTCATTTTCTCTAGTGGCCGTAAACCGGCATGACATCACCATGAAGCTAGCTTTTATGGCGCCTTCTTTGTTTAACCAATTCGCAATAATCAAGGCGACAGCTCTGCTTCCGAAACCCGTGGCTCCTGGATTCGCGCGCCTGACACACGTGCCTTGCCTTATAAATAGGGGTGAGAGGTCATTTCTTTCTCCCCTTCATCCCTTTCCTCTTCGTCTTCTCCGCGCCGCCAGCCTCGAAGCTTCACCGCTGTCGCTGACCTCTGCATCACCTCGGGCCGCTGCATCAACCTGACTGGACCAGAAAAACTGCGGCGTTCTTCCGCACCCCTCGGAGCTCCGGTGAGATCCCCACCTTCTCAACTCAGATCCACCTCTAGGGTTTACTGTGTTCTTCCCGTTCCTCGAGTTCTTCGCGTTCCTCACGTTCTTCGCATTTAAACTGGGATATACCTTCAGATGACCCCGCGACTTTTGCTCCGTTCAGTAGCAGTTTTCCGCCTCTGTTTTCAGGGTAATATACCTAGACCGTAGATCTGATCTATAGTTTGACCTTGCTGTTCTTGCACAATCTTCAAAAACTCATGAGTTTTTACCCCTTGTATGAGATCGCCTCAGATCCAATATCACACTGAGACAATGTGAAACCTGTTTCCGCACACCTGCTCTTTTGCATTTCCAACTGTTCCACGGTCTTAGATCCAGCGGTTTAACCTTGTTGTAGAAGATCACCAAATCGGTACATACCATTAGTCCCCTTGTTGAACCGCCAGTCATCCTTTGATAGACCGCACTGCTTTACCAATGTCAGATTGTAATTGATTTCTTCTGGTTTAACATTGATAGCATCGACGCGACAAAAATCTGTGCAGAACATAAGTCCTGAACCGGAATTATTTTCATTTTGTAGACTTCCCCATGGCTAAGCAAGTGTATGAGTGCAACTGGGCTCCTTCCCGGGTCACGGAAACTCAACTGAATAATCTGGTCCTGACCGGTGCTTTGAGCAGCAAAAACGCGATTCACTGGAGGGTGCCAGGCAAAGAGTGCCCCCCTACACCCCGAGATGGAGAAGTCGTTGTGTTCGCGGATCACTTAGCCCGCGGTTTCAACCCGCCCGGTTCAAAATTTTACCGCGATGTTTTGGCTAATTTCCAACTCCATCCACAAGATATTGGTCCCAATTCTGTCACTAACATATGCCACTTCCAAGTGCTCTGTGAGGTGTTCTTTCAAGAGGAACATACAGTTCAGTTGTTCCGAGATTGCTTTCACTTAAACCGCCGCACAGAATTTACTGATGGCTCCAACATGGAACTGGGTGGCGTGTCAATCCAGAAGAGGAAAGATGTCACTTACCCTCATGCAAAACTGCATAGTCACCCCCAAGAGTGGAATAACTCTTGGTTTTACTGTAAAGACACCTCCCCAGAGAACGAGAATATCCTACCCGGTTTTCGTCCAGAACGGCTCAGCAACACTCACCCCTTTCCTCAGAGGTTGGCTGCTAAAGAGAGGAGTAATTATGCTCCCCAACTGTCCAAACTCAGAGCCTTCATGGCCAACGGTTTAACAGGAGTCGACCTCGCTCGTTGCTGGATATCTTGGAGTATACTGCCACTTAGTCAACGCTCCGGTTTGATGTGCGAATACACAGGCAGTGTTGATGATCCGTTATGTCATGTAAACATCCAGCTTACGGATGAAGAGGTCACCGAAGCCGTAAAGAAGATTCTAAATGAACCGGAACGCGTCTGTGCACGAACAGGCCTTCTTCCCTTCTGCGCCATCAATAAACCACCAGCGGTAAATCAAAATTTCTTCTCATTAAGTCTGATGTTATCTTGTGTGCGTATGATTGATTCTAATATCTGTTGACGCAGGGTAATGACCCGTTTTGGAGAAAAAAACTCCCTCAAGGAAAGGCGGATAAACCGGAGAAACCGACCCGGCCTAAGACGAGAGTCGTCAAAAAGTCTGCTCACAAGAGGAAAACCACGGCCTCTTCCGATCCTGCCGATGATGAGGTGGGTAATCTGGGTTTTGAAGCTAAACTTGACTCCCTTGGTTTATTGTTTGTGCAGTTTATTGACGATGCAATTTGTCAGGATGATGCCGAAGCGAGCCATGCTGATGATGCAGAGGTAATTACTATTTCATCTGATTCAAGCCTTCTGCCTTCCCAAAAAATCCGTCAAGCGAACCGCAAAGTTAAATTTTCCCATCCTCTTGCTTACTTGGATCCCCACTTTCTTATGAAGACCCGTCAGCACGAGGTGCGTCGTACAACCCGACACAGCGGTCAGGTAGTTACCTCCGCCGGTTTACCGAACAGTCCGGTTCGGAGACGTCGTTCAGAGGTCTCTAATTTGCTTGTCAAATTTTGTCCTAAATCGGGCTGCTTTCGTCAACCACTTAATCCGTCTGACTCCGATTATCAGGTCACCTCGCACTCATCCTCTGGCGAGTCAACTGGTACTCAACTGCCTCCACTCAAAACCGTGCTAGGGTAAACTTTGTTTTTCTCGTCAGGTTGTCCATTGTTATAATCTTCAACATATGCTGTCCTTAACTTTGCTGCTTCTTTCACAGCTAAACCGAGGCCGAGCAAAAAAGCTCGCCAAGACAAAACAGGAGAAGAAAACACTCCTCCTGAACCGGATACTGTCCCGAATGTTGAAGCGACTATCCCTGAAGATGTAATTGATGAGCCATCAGTCCGGGATGAAGTCGTTGTTCCCGAAGAAGGCTCTGTTAACCCCTCCGGCCCAACGGATCAACCAGCCAGTCCAATTCGTGTTGAGAAAACCATTATTTCCTCAAAGCCTGCCGAAAAACCGACCGTGCCAGTCCCGACCGGAGACCACAAAGATGATGAAGTCATGATTACTGGCATAGGTTGTACTGAACCGGGAAATCCCGTCGCTTTAGCCAAGCACACTGCTAAAGAAGAAATTTCTGCTTTAAGTAAAGGAAAATGGGATGTTGATCTGGCAACGTACTAACGTACTCCACCCTTGGTGCTCAGGACATTCATTCTGGCTACTTAAACCGGCTATATACTAGCCGTGACTATGAAGCCAATCTCGTGAAGATGATGAAAGACAAATTCGAGGTAACTTCCATGCCCTCACTCCTGCTTCTTATCACCGTAGCCCCCAAGGGTCGGTTTAACTTTATCATAATTGAATCGACACTTGTAATCATCATACCGTAGCATCCGAAATATCATTAGAACAAATAGCCATTAGCCCCCAAGTGCTGAGCTGAATACTTGTATTGTGCTTGGGACTTTGATAATTAACTGATAACTTGAGATCAAATAAGCATTAGCCCCCAAGTACAAAGTACCTAACTTGTTATGTGCTTGGTACTTCCTTTGTTTAAACCGTACAACTGTCGGACTGCAGACTGAACTGAAGGTCAAAGAAAGCCAAATTGCCGATCTTCAAGAGAATATAAAATCCCAGCAAGCAGAAGCTTCCAAAGACAAAGAGGAACTAACCAGCGCTTTAGGCAGCCTGGAACAATTGAAGGAAGGTTTTCAGAAGGAGCGGGCTGACTGGGTCACAGAAAAGGCCGCTTTAACCAAAAAGATTGAAAATGCAGAATCTGCCCTTAAACCGGTAACAGACGAATTGACCAGCGTGAAGCGTCAGGTGCACGCAATGACTACCGCCATCTTTGGTAAGCCTCGCGTGACTTGTGTAATAATCCTGATTCTTCTATAAAACAGCTCGGTTTATGACCTGCTGATCGTATTACAGGCACTCGCATCAACCACCTGGGATCAGATGTGCATATGAAGCTGAAAGCGGCCTATACTTTAGTCGAGCAGTTGTACACCGGCGCACAGCGGGTTATCCCTACTGCTTCACAAAACAATCCGGCGCCCACATTGATCCAGGACACGCTGAAGAGGTTGTCGATGCTGCCCGCTCGGATTGAAGAGTTAAAAAGATCCGCTGCTCGAACCGGAGCCATTAATGCCTTAATCTGGGCCAAAGCATGGGTGCCTGATTTTGATCCCATTGAAGCGGCTCAAGGTTATCCTAGCTTAAAGGAGGATGGCTCCGAGTTCGATGAAGAAGAATTAAGAAAGATAAACCGGGCAGTGCGCCCTCTGGCCTGTCAATTGGTAGAAGAGGCAAACTTGTCTCATTATCAAGCCCAGTATAATAACCAGAACAAACGGGTAGCAGCGCCAATCCCTGAAGCGGAAAACTTAATTCCTCCCATCCGGAAACACAACTATGCCCCTGATATTGAACCGTCGTCCCTGATACATGAGGAAGCTGTCTTTCAAGCTTTAATGGGGATTGATTGGACCACTGTTGACCTCCAGCCGCTGGATAGGGAGGAGGAAACGGAAGCGGCGCAGGATGATCCAGAATCATCAAACCGGGATGACACACAGGCGTGAACCGAGGGCAGCTTTAATTGGTTTCCTTTTGAAACTTTGTCAAGAAACAATCATCTTATTTAGGCACCATGTTGCTGAAGGAAATATGCCCTAGAGGCAATAATAAAGTTATTATTTATTTCCTTATATCATGATAAAGGTTTATTATTCATGCTAGAATTGTATTAACCGGAAACATAATACATGTGTGAATACATAGACAAACAGAGTGTCACTAGTATGCCTCTACTAGACTAGC
Source organism: Aegilops umbellulata (assembly GCA_032464435.1). NCBI lineage: Eukaryota > Viridiplantae > Streptophyta > Magnoliopsida > Poales > Poaceae > Aegilops > Aegilops umbellulata. Next base: position 205,183,357 of record CP136055.1, read on the forward strand.
TCGTTAATCAAAGATGGTTATGTTTCCTAACCATGAACAAAGAGTTGTTATTTGATTAACGAGGTCACATCATTAGTTGAATGATCTGATTGACATGACCCATTACATTAGCTTAGCACCCGATCGTTTAGTATGTTGCTATTGCTTTATCCATGACTTATACATGTTCCTATGACTATGAGATTATGCAACTCCCGTTTGCCAGAGGAACACTTTGGGTACTACCAAACGTCACAACGTAACTGGGTGATTATAAAGGAGTATTACAGGTGTCTCCAATGGTAGATGTTGGGTTGGCGTATTTCGAGATTAGGATTTGTCACTCCGATTGTCGGAGAGGTATCTCTGGGCCCTCTCGGTAATGCACATCACTTAAGCCTTGCAAGCATTGCAACTAATAAGTTAGTTGCGGGATGATGTATTACAGAACGAGTAAAGAGACTTGTCGGTAACGAGATTGAACTAAGTATTGGATACTGACGATCGAATCTTGGACAAGTAACATACCGATGACAAAGGGAACAACCTATGTTGTTATGCGGTCTGACCGATAAAGATCTTCGTAGAATATGTAGGAGCCAATATGGGCATCCAGGTCCCGCTATTGGTTATTGACCGGGGACATGTCTCGGTCATGTCTACATTGTTCTCGAACCGTAGGGTCCGCACGCTTAACGTTACGATGATAGTTATTATGAGTTTATGCATTTTGATGTACCGAAGGTTGTTCGGAGTCCCGGATGTGATCACGGACATAACGAGGAGTCTCTAAATGGTCGAGACGTAAAGATTGATATATTGGAAGCCTACATTTGGATATCGGAAGTGTTCCGGGTGAAATCGGGATTTCACCGGAGTACCAGGAGGTTACCGGAACACCCCGGGAAACATATGGGCCATATTGGGCCTTAGTGGAAAGGAGAAAGGGGCTGCCCTAGGGCTGGCCGCGCGCCTCCCCCCTTCCCTAGTCCTATTAGGACTAGGAAAAGGTGGCCGGCCCCCTCTCTCTCTTTCCCCCCCTTGAGGAATCCTATTCTAACTAGGATTGGGGGGGAATCCTACTCCCGGAGGGAGTAGGACTCTCCTGGCGCGCCAGGCTTGGCCGGCCAGCCCCTCCCCCTTGGCTCCTTTATATACGGGGGCAGGGGAGCACCCTTGAACACACAAGTTGATCTACGGATCGTTCCTTAGCCGTGTGCGGTGCCCCCTTCCACCAAATTCCACCTCGGTCATATCGTTGCAGTGCTTAGGCGAAGCCCTGCGCTGGTAACACATCAAGATCGTCACCACGCCGTCGTGCTGACGGAACTCTTCCCCGATGCTTTGCTGGATCGGAGCCCGGGGATCGTCATCGAGCTAAACGTTTGCCAAGAACTCGGAGGTGCCGGAGTAACGGTACTTGGATCGGTCGGATCGCGAGGAGAACGTACGACTACTTCCTCTACGTTGCGTCAACGCTTCCGCTTCGGTCTACGAGGGTACATAGACAACACTCTCCCCTCTCGTTGCTATGCATCACCATGATCTTGCGTGTGCGTAGGAAACTTTTTGAAATTACTACGTTCCCCATCAGTGGCATCAGAGCCTAGGTTTTTATGGTTTGATGTTATTTGCACGAGTAGAACACAAGTGAGTTGTGGATGATACAAGTCATACTGCCTACCAGCATGTCATACTTTGGTTCAGCGGTATTGTTGGACGAGACGATCCGGACCAACCTTATGCGTACGCTTACGCGAGACCGGTTCCCTCGACGTGCTTTGCACATAGATGGCTTGCGGAAGACTGTCTCTCCAACTTTAGTTGAACCGAGTGTGGCTACGCCCGGTCCTTGAGAAGGTTAAAACGGAGTCTATTTGACAAACTATCGTTGTGGTTTTGATGCGTAGGTAAGATGAGTTCTTGCTTAAGCCCGTAGCAGCCACGTAAAACTTCCAACAACAAAGTAGAGGACGTCTAACTTGTTTTTGCAGGGCATGTTGTGATGTGATATGGTCAAGACAAGATGCTAAATTTTATTGTATGAGATGATCATGTTTTGTAACCGAGTTATCAGCAACTGGCAGGAGCCATATGGTTGTCGCTTTATTGTATGCAATGCAATCGCGATGTAATGCTTTACTTTATTACTAAGCGGTAGTGATAGTCGTGGAAGCATAAGATTGGCGAGACGACAACGATGCTACGATGGAGATCAAGGTGTCGCGCCGGTGACGATGGTGATCATGACGGTGCTTCGGAGATGGAGATCACAAGCACAAGATGATGATGACCATATCATATCACTTATATTGATTGCATGTGATGTTTATCTTTTTATGCATCTTATCTTGCTTTGAGTGACGGTAGCATTATAAGATGATCTCTCACTAAATTATCAAGAAGTGTTCTCCCTGAGTATGCACCGTTGCAAAAGTTCTTCGTGCTGAGACACCACGTGATGGTCGGGTGTGATAGGCTCTACGTTCAATTACAACGGGTGCAAAACAGTTGCACACGCGGAATACTCAGGTTATACTTGACGAGCTATGCATATAAGATATGACCTCGGAACACGGAGACTGAAAGGTCGAGCGTGAATCATATAGTAGATATGATCAACATAATGATGTTCACCATTAAAGACTAAGCCATTTCACGTGATGATCGGTTATGGTTTAGTTGATTTGGATCACGTGATCACTTAGAAGATTAGAGGGATGTCTATCTAAGTGGGAGTTCTTAAGTAATATGATTAATTGAACTTTAATTTATCATGAACTTAGTCCTGGTAGTATTAGCATATCTATGTTGTAGATCAATAGCTCGCATTGTTGCTTCCCTGTGTTTATTTTGATATGTTCCTAGAGAAAATTGTGTTGAAAAATGTTAGTAGCAATGATGCGGATTGGATCCGTGATCTGAGGTTTATCCTCATTGCTGCACAGAAGAATTATGTCCTTGATGCACCACTAGGTGACGGACCTATTGCAGGAGCAGATGCAGACATTATGAACGTTTTGCTAGCTCAATATGATGACTACTTAATAGTTTAGTGCACCATGCTTAACTGCTTAGAATCGGGACTTCAAAGACGTTTTGAACGTCATGGAGCATATGAGATGTTCCAGGAGTTGAAGTTAATATTTCAAGCAAATACCCGAGTTGAGAGATATGAAGTCTCCAACAAGTTCTATAGCTAAAAGATGGAGGAGAATCGCTCAACTAGTGAGCATGTGCTCAGATTGTCTGGGTACTACAATCGCTTGAATCAAGTGGGAGTTAATCTTCCAGATAAGATAGTGATTGACAGAATTCTCTAGTCACCATCACAAAGTTAGTAGAACTTTGTGATGAACTATAATATGCAAGGGATAACGGAAAATATTCCCAAGCTCTTCGCGATGCTAAAATCGGCAAAGGTAGAAATCAAAGAAAAACATCAAGTGTTGATGGTTGACAAGATCACTAGTTTCAAGAAAAGGGCAAAAGGAAAGAAGGGGAACTTCAAGAAGAACGGCAAGCAAGTTGCTGCTCAAGTGAAAAAGCCCAAGTCTGGTCCTAAGCTTGAGACTAAATGCTTCTGCTGCAAAGGGACTGGTCACTGGAAGCGGAACTACCCCAAGTGATTGGCGGATAAGAAGGATGGCAAAGTGAACATAAGTATATTTGATATACATGTTATTGATGTGTACTTTACTAGTGTTCATAGCAACCCCTCAGTATTTAGTACTAGTTCAAGTTGCTAAGATTAGTAACTCGAAACGGGAGTTGCAGAATGAACAAAGACTAGTTAAAGGGCAAGGTGACGATGTGTGTTGGAAGTGGTTCCAAGATTGATATGATCATCATCACACACTCCCTATACTTTCGGGATTAGTGTTGAAACTAAATAAGTGTTATTTGGTGTTTGCGTTGAGCATAAATATGATTTGATCATGTTTATTGCAATACGATTATTCATTTAAGTTAGAGAACAATTGTTGTTCTGTTTACATGAATAGAACCTTTTATGGTCATACACACCCAATGAAAATAGTTCATTGGATCTCGATCGTAGTGATACACATATTCATAATATTGAAACCAAAAGATGCGAAGTTAATAATGATAGTGCAACCTATTTGTGGCACTGCCGTTTAGGTCATATTGGTGTAAAGCGCATGAAGAAACTCCATGCTGATGGGATTTTGGAATCACTTGATTATGAATCACTTGATGCTTGCGAACCATGCCTCTTGGGCAAGATGGCTAAAACGCCGTTCTCCGGAACAATGGAGCAAGCAACAGATTTGTTGGAAATCATACATACTGATGTATATGGTCCGATGAATATTAAGGCTTGCGACAAGTATCATTATTTTCTAACCTTCACAGATGATTTGAGCAGATATGGGTTTATCTACTTGATGAAACATAGGTCTTAAACATTTGAAAAGTTCAAAGAGTTTCGGAGTGAAGTAGAGAATCATCGTAACAAGAAAATAAAAATTTCTACGATCTGATCGCGGAGACAAATATTTGAGTTACGAGTTTGGTCTTCAGTTAAAACAATGTGGAATAGTTTCACAAAATCGTGCCACCTGGAACACCACAGCATAATGGTGTGTCCGAACGTCATAACCGTACTTTATTGGATATAGTACAATCTATGATGTCTCTTACCGATCTACCACTATCATTTTTGGGGTTATGCATTAAAGACAGCTGCATTCACGTTAAAAAGGGCACCATCTAAGTCCGTTGAGACGACACAATCTGAACTATGGTTTGGCAAGAAACCAAAGTTGTCGTTTCTTAAAGTTTGGGGTTGCGATGCTTATGTGAAAATTTTCATCCTGATAAGATCAAACCCAAATCGGAGAAATGTGTCTTCATAGGATACCCAAAGGAGACTGTTGGGTACACCTTCTATCACAGATCCGAATGCAAGACTTTTGTTGCTAAGAATGGATCCTTTCTAGAGAAGGAGTTTCTTTCGAAAGAAGTGAGTGGGAGGAAAGTAGAACTTGACGAGGTAACTGTACCTACTCCTTTATTGAGAAGTAGTACATCACAGAAAACTGTTTCTGCGACACCTACACCAATAAATGAGGAAGCTAATGATGATGATCATGAAACTTTAGATCAAGATACTACTGAACCTCGTAGATCAACCAGAGTGAGATCCGCACCAGAGTGGTACGGTAATCCTATTCTGGAAGTCATGTTACTAGACCATGATGAACTTGCGAACTATGAGGAAGCGATGATGAGCCCAGATTCCGCGAAATGGTTTGAGGCCATGAAATCTGAGATATGATCCATGTATGAGAACAAAGTATGGACTTTGATGGATTTGCCCGATGATCGGCAAAGCCATAGAAAATAAATGGATCTTCGAGAGGAAAACGGACGCTGATAGTAGTGTTACTATCTACAAAGCTAGAATTGTCGCAAAAGGGTTTTCGACAAGTTCAAGGTGTTGACTACGATAAGAGTTTCTCACTCGTATCTATGCTTAAGTCTGTCTGAATCATGTTAGCAATTGCCGCATTTATGAAATCTGGCAAATGGATAAACAAAACTGCATTCCTTAATGGATTTATTAAAGAAGAGTTGTATACGATGCAACTAGAAGGTTTTGTCGATCCTAAAGGTGTTAACAAAATATGCAAGCTCCAGCGATTCATCTATGGATTGGTGCAAGCATCTCAGAGTTGGAATACACGCTTTGATAAGTTGATAAAAGCATATAGTTTTATACAGACTTGCGGTGAAGCCTGTATTTACAAGAAAGTGAGTGGGAGCACTACAACATTTCTGATAAGTATATGTAAATGACATATTGTTGATCGGTATAATGTAGAATTATTCTGCAAAGCATAAAGGAGTGTTTGAAAGGATTTTTTCGAAGAAGGACCTCGGTGAAGCTGCTTACATATTGAGTATCAAGATCTATAGAGATAGATCAAGACACTTGATAAGTTTTTTCAATGAGTACATACCTTGACAAGATTTTGAAGTAGTTCAAAATGGAACAGTCAAAGAAAGAGTTCTTTCCTGTGTTACAAGGTATGAAGTTGAGTAAAGACTCAAAACTCGACCATGGCAGAAGATAGAAAGAGAATGAAAGTCATTCCCTATGCCTTGGCCATAGGTTCTATAAAGTATGCCATGCTGTGTACCAGATCTATTGCATACCCTACCACTGAGTTTGGCAAGGGAGTACAATAGTGATCTAGGAGTAGATCACTTGACAGCGGTCAAAATTATCCTTAGTGGAATAAGGATATGTTTCTCGATTATGGACGTGACAGAAAGGTTCGCCGTAAAGGGTTACATCGATGCAAGTTTTGACACTGATCTGGATGACTCTAAGTTGCGATCTAGATACATATTGAAAGTGGCAGCAATTAGCTAGAGTAGCTCTGTGCGGAGTATTGTAGACATAGAATTCGCAAAATACTTACGGATCTGTATGTGACAGACCTGTTGACTAAAATTATCTCACAAGCAAAACATGATCACACCTTAGTACTCTTTGGGTGTTAATCCCATAGCGATGTGAACTAGATTACCGACTCTAGTAAACCCTTTGGGTGTTGGTCACATATCGATGTGAACTATGGGTTTTAATCACATGGTGATGTGAACTATTGCTGGTAAATCACATGGCGATGTGAACTAGATTATTGACTCTAGTGCAAGTGGGAGACTGAAGGAAATATGCCCTTGAGGCAATAATAAAGTTATTATTTATTTCCTTATATCATGATAAAGGTTTATTATTCATGCTAGAATTGTATTAACCGGAAACATAATACATGTGTGAATACATAGACAAACAGAGTGTCACTAGTATGCCTCTACTAGACTAGCTCGTTAATCAAAGATGGTTATGTTTCCTAACCATGAACAAAGAGTTGTTATTTGATTAAAGAGGTCACATCATTAGTTGAATGATCTGATTGACATGACCCATTACATTAGCTTAGCACCCGATCGTTTAGTATGTTGCTATTGCTTTATCCATGACTTATACATGTTCCTATGACTATGAGATTATGCAACTCCCGTTTGCCAGAGGAACACTTTGGGTACTACCAAACGTCACAACGTAACTGGGTGATTATAAAGTAGTATTACAGGTGTCTCCAATGGTAGATGTTGGGTTGGCATATTTCGAGATTAGGATTTGTCACTCCGATTGTCGGAGAGGTATCTCTGGGCCCTCTCGGTAATGCATATCACTTAAGCCTTGCAAGCATTGCAACTAATGAGTTAGTTGCGGGATGATGTATTACAGAACGAGTAAACAGACTTGTCGGTAACGAGATTGAACTAAGTATTGGATACTGACGATCGAATCTCGGACAAGTAACATACCGATGACAAAGGGAACAACGTATGTTGTTATGCGGTCTGACCGATAAAGATCTTCGTAGTATATGTAGGAGCCAATATGGGCATCCAGGTCCAGCTATTGGTTATTGACCGGAGACATGTCTCGGTCATGTCTACATTGTTCTCGAACCGTAGGGTCCGCACGCTTAACGTTACGATGATAGTTATTATTAGTTTATGCATTTTGATGTACCGAAGGTTGTTCGGAGTCCCGGATGTGATCACGGACATAACGAGGAGTCTCGAAATGGTCGAGACGTAAAGATTGATGTATTGGAAGCCTACATTTGGATATCGGAAGTGTTCCGGGTGAAATCGGGATTTCACGGGAGTACCAGGAGGTTACCGGAACCCCCCGGGAAACATATGGGCCATATTGGGCCTTAGTGGAAAGGAGAAAGGGGCTGCCCTAGGGCTGGCCGCGCGCCTCCCCCCTTCCCTAGTCCTATTAGGACTAGGAAAAGGTGGCCGGCCCCCTCTCTCTCTTTCCCCCCCCCCCCCTTGAGGAATCCTATTCCAACTAGGATTGGGGGGGGGGGGGGAATCCTACTCCCGGAGGGAGTAGGACTCTCCTGGCGCGGCAGGCTTGGCCGACCAGCCCCTCCCCCTTGGCTCCTTTATATACGGGGGCAGGGGAGCACCCTTGAACACACAAGTTGATCTACGGATCGTTCCTTAGCCGTGTGCGGTGCCCCCTTCCACCAAATTCCACCTCGGTCATATCGTTGCAGTGCTTAGGCGAAGGCCTGCGCTGGTAACACATCAAGATCGTCACCACGCCGTCGTGCTGACGGAACTCTTCCCCGACGCTTTGCTGGATCGGAGCCCAGGGATCGTCATCGAGCTGAACGTGTGCCAAGAACTCGGAGGTGCCGGAGTAACGGTGATGTGATCGGTTGGATCGCGAGGAGAACGTACGACTACTTCCTCTACGTTGAGTCAACGCTTCCGCTTCGGTCTACGAGGGTACGTAGACAACACTCTCCCCTCTCGTTGCTATGCATCACCATGATCTTGCGTGTGCGTAGGAATTTTTTTGAAATTACTACGTTCCCCAACAGTTGCCTTGTAATAGGATAGACCGTACTTTATGCTTTATGAGATGCCTTCGCGCATTCAGTAATGATATTCTCCTTTGAAGAATTATTTTTGCCAGCTTGTATCTCCTGCAATCACAAAATGTTAAACTACCAGGGCGGTTGTACCGTCATCCGGCTTGTGAATCTGTATGTAAATAAGCAAGGAAACTTGCAAGTATGATCAAACTATTTGTGATACAAAATAACTGCCATATAGTAGGCGTGAAATAGGTGTTTGTGGCCAATGTTCAAACGGTAGTTGATATCTTTTAAACCATCGTGGGAGAACCGAGCTCCTGTGTATATAACACCGGTTTACCGTCCTTTGCTGATAACAATCTTTTGTTGCTCGAAAAAGGATGTTTAGCAGAAAAACGCAAACCGAACCAACAATCTCAGATTGTTGAAAAAAGAAAGGCCATGTTCCGCCAAATTGGCTATGTAGAACCGGTGTAAAATATTGTCGGTTTAAGAGAAAGGCAATAAACCATCAACGGTGACAAAAACCTTTTGCAAAAGAAGAGCTCTATTGAGCTTGGTCAGATGGAATTACCATGGTCAGACGCAACCGAGCCCCCCGAAGGTGTAGCGATGGTGCCAGTCAGCCAGGACCCCAAAATGACGCGTGGCATTATGCCGGCCAAGTGGCATTGCTATGGTTCGGGTTCGACCAAGCCCCCAAATGACTCTAAGGCCCGTAGGCCGATCAAGAGGCGTGACCGGTTCAGACGTGACCGTGTCCCCAAATGATTCTGGTGGCTTTCGCCGGCCAAGAAGTATTGCATCGGTTCGGACACGACCGAGCCCCCAAATGACTCTGGTGGCTTTCACCGGCCAAGAGGTATTGCATCGGTTCGGACACGACCGAGCCCCCAAATGACCTCATAAGGATAGCTATGTTCTCTTTGGTTCGAATATGACCTATGTTTGAACAGGAAGCGTCAAGTGATCTTGTTAAGACTTGCAAGGGGTAACCCGGATGTTGCTTAAAGACAACCCCGTGTAACCACACATGATATAAAAGAACAGATACCCCGCTTTAGCGGAGGATCCGGTTTATTATAATATATACATAGTCATGATATATACATAAGCAGAGCCCATGGCTCAAGTATAGTAAGGCCGAAGATGAGCTATATTCCACGGCCTGTCGGTTTCTTGTCCTGATTTGCGTGAGTCTTTGTGCTCTCGAACATCTATTAGGTAGTATGAACCATTGTGTAGATTCTTTCTAACCACGAAAGGCCCTTCCCAAGGTGGAGACAATTTATGCATCTCGGTTTGATCTTGAATAAGTCGAAGCACCAAATCTCCCTCTTGAAAGGTTCTGGTCCTGATCCGACGACTGTGATAGCGACGAAGATCCTGTTGGTAGATCGCTGAGCGGGCAGCTGCTATGTCTCGCTCTTCATCTAGCCGGTCCAAAGCGTCCTGTCTAGAACTTTCGTTGTCTGCTTCAACGTAAGCCGCCACACGAGGTGAATCATGACGGATGTCGCTAGGAAGAACTGCCTCTGCTCCATAAACCATGAAGAACGGCGTATACCCAGTTGACCTGTTAGGCGTGGTGTTGATGCTCCATAAAACAGAGGGTAACTATTCGACCCAACAACCCGGCGTCCGCTGCAAAGGAACCATAAGCCTGGGTTTGATGCCTCTCAAGATCTCCTGATTAGGTCTTTCTGCTTGACCATTGGACTGTGGGTGCGCTACTGATGACACATCCAGGCGGATGTGGTCTCGTTCACAGAACTCTTTCATGTCACCTTTAGATAAATTGGTACCATTGTCTGTGATGATACTGTGTGGAAAACCAAACCGGAAAATCACTTTTTTGATGAACCGAACCGCGGTGGCCGCATCACACTAGCTAACGGGCTCTGCCTCTACCCACTTTGTAAATTTGTCCACCGCCACCAGAAGGTGGGTCTTCTTGTCCTTGGACCTTTTGAAAGGCCCAACCATGTCCAGCCCCCAGGTTGCAAACGGCCAAGTAATTGGAATCATCCTCAATTCTTGAGCCGGAACGTGAGCGCGCCTTGAGAATTTTTGACAACCATCACACCGCCTGACAAGATCCTCCGCATCAGCATGAGCAGTCAGCCAATAGAAACTGTGACGAAAAGCTTTTGCCACTAAAGACTTTGAACCGGCATGGTGACCACAATCTCCTTCGTGGATCTCACGCAAAATTTCAAGGCCTTCCTCAGGAGATACGCACCGTTGAAACGCTCCTGTCACACTACGACGATGTAGTTCGCCGTTTTCAACTACCATGGACTTGGACCGCCGTACTATCTGTCTGGACAGAGTCTCATCCTCTGGCAACTCCCCTCGGTTCATGTACGCCAGGTAAGGAAGCGTCCAATCCGGGATGACATGTAATGCCGCCACCAATTGAGCCTCTGGGTCAGGAACCGCCAAATCCGCTTCGCCAGGCAGTTGAACCGACGGGTTGTAAAGCACATCAAGGAATACATTAGGTGGTACCGGTTTACGCTGTGAACCTAGCCGACTTAAAGCGTCTGCCGCCTCGTTCTTTCGTCGGTCCACATGGTCCACCTGATAACCTTTGAAGTGACCTGCGACCACATCAACCTCACGACGATAAGCAGCCATGAGTGGATCTTTAGAATCCCATGTACCAGACACCTGCTGGGCCACCAAATCAGAGTCGCCAAAGCACTTAACCCGGCTTAAATTCATCTCCTTAGCCATCCGGAGGCCATGGAGCAAGGCCTCATATTCTGCTGCATTGTTAGTACAAGGGAACATTAAACGGAGCACATAACAAAATTTATCACCTCGTGGGGAAGTTAATATGACTCCAGCCCCCGATCCTTCCAATTGACGCGATCCGTCAAAATGAATGGTCCAGTAAGTGTGATCCAGCTTCTCTTCAGGGACTTGCAACTCCGTCCAATCATTGATGAAATCCACCAATGCCTGAGACTTTATCGCAGTGCGAGGCACATATTTTAAACCGTGCGGTCCAAGCTCAACAGCCCACTTGGCAATCCGACCAGTCGCTTCTCGGTTCTGGATGATATCACCCAAAGGAGCAGAACTGACCACCGTGATAGGGTGGCCTTGGAAATACTATTTCATCTTCCGACTTCCCATAAAAACTCCATATACTAGCTTTTGCCAATGCGGATATCGTTGTTTGGATTCAATAAGCACCTCGCTGATATAATAAACCAGACGCTGAACCGGGTATTCTTTGCCTGCCTCCTTCCGCTCTACCACAATAGCCACACTGACCGTGCGAGCGTTAGTAGCTACATACAACAGCAATGGTTCCTTATCAGTGGGAGCAGCGAGTACGGGCGGATTGACCAACTGTCCCTTTAAATCCTCGAACGCCTGATCAGCGGCAGAATTCCAGACGAACTGATCCACCTTTTTCAACATTTGATACAGAGGAATTGCTTTCTCTCCGAGGTGGCTGATAAACCGGCTCAACGCAGCAATTCGGCCTGCCAGACGTTGGACGTCATTGATGCATTTCGATTTAGCTAGAGAGGTGATAGCCGTAATTTTTTCCGGATTAGCCTCAATTCCCCTGTTGGACACCAGGAAACCCAATAGCTTGCCAGCTGGTACACCAAAGACACATTTGGCCGTATTGAGCATCATCTTGTACGTCCTTAAGTTATCAAAGGTCTCCTTCAAATCATCGACCAACGTTTCCTTCTTCCTTGATTTGACCACAATATCATCCACATAGGCGTGCCCATTACGGCCAATCTGCTTGTGGAGACAATTTTGCACACATCGTTGATAAGTTGCCTGGGCACTTTTGACCCGAAAGGCATAGATACATAGCAGAAGGCTCCAAAGGGAGTAATGAACACCATCTTCTCCTGGTCCTTAACCGCCATCTTAATCTGATGATAACCGGACTATGCATCCAGAAAACATAAACGCTCGCAACCCGCCGTAGCATCAATGATTTGATCAATACGGGGGAGGGCAAAAGGATCTGCATGGCAGGCCTTATTAAGATCTGTATAGTCCACACACATGCGCCAAGTGCCGTTTTTCTTAAGGACCAGCACCGGATTAGCAAGCCATTCAGGATGAAAAACTTCAATGATGAAGCCAGCTGCTAAGAGCCTGGCCACCTCTTCTCCAATAGCCTTTCTTCTCTCCTCGTTGAACCGACGGAGGAACTATTTCACCGGTTTGTATTTAGGATCCACATTAAGGGTGTGCTCAGCGAGTCGCCTCGGTACACCTGGCATGTCAGAAGGTTTCCATGCGAAGATGTCCTGATTCTCACGGAGGAACTCGATGAGCGCGCTTTCCTATTTTGGATCCAGATTGGTACTGATGCTGAATTGCTTGGATGAATCACCAGCCATGAAATCAACAAGCTTGGTCTCCGCGACTAATGTGAATTTTAAAGCCGGATCATGCTCTGTGGTGGGCTTCTTTAAAGGAGTCATATTCGTTGGATCAACATTATCTTTGTAGTATTTGAGCTCCTCAGTAGCACAAACCGATTCGGCATAAGCGGCATCTCCTTCTTCACACTCCAAGGCGATCCTGCGACTCCCGTGAACCGTGATGGTTCCCTTGTAGCCCGGCATCTTGAGCTGCAGATATACATAACAGGGCCGTGCCATGAATTTGGCATAAGCCGGCCGACCAAACAGGGCATGGTACGGGCTTTGAATCTTCACCACCTCAAAAGTCAGTGTTTCTGATCGGGAATCGTGATCATCTCCGAAAGCCACCTCCAATGCTATCTTGCCCACGGGGTACGCAGACTTGCCTGGCACCACGCCATGAAAGACCGTGTTTGAAGGCCGTAAATCCTTATCCTTGAGCCCCATACGTCGAAAGGTCTCATAGTACAGGATGTTAATACTGCTACCCCCATCCATGAGCACCTTGGTGAACTTATAACCTCCTACTTGAGGCGCCACCACTAAAGCCAGCTGACCCGGATTATCCACCCGAGGAGGGTGATCCTCTCTACTCCAGATGATCGGCTGCTCTCACCATCGTAGGTATCGGGGCACAGCCGGTTCAACAGAGTTAACTGCCCTCTTCCGGACCTTCTGGTCTCGCTTGTCCAAGCTAGTGGTGAATACATGATATTGGCCACTGTTTAGCTGCTTCGGATTGCTCTGGTACCCCGACTGCTGCTGATTATAGCCCCCTTGACCATTTTGGTTATGTTGATTACCATGTCCGCCCGGATTGCTATTCCCGCTCGGATTACCATTAAACCCTGAACCGGAGTTTCCTCCACCGTGGCTTGGCCCGGACCCTGAACCGCCACCAGGATTGTGATCATACCGGAAGGCGTTGGAATTCTTGAACTCTCGCATGATGTAACAATTCTTCCACAGGTGGTTTGCTGGTTCCTCCGTCGTCCCATGCTTTGGGCAGGGCTGATTGAACAAACTATTTAAGCGCTCTGGATTGGGGCTGGGTCCGCCACCGCGGCCTTTGCCCCTATGCTGCCGGCCCCTGTTCTGCACATTGGTGTTAGCCACAAAATCCATGGAACCATCCGCTTTTCGCTTGCCTCCGACGCTGCTCCCTGGGTGATGCTGCTGTCCTCTGGAGTTGCCGTTCTTCTTTCCCTTCCCTGCCTTTTCATCATCATACTCGGGATCCTTGGTACTATCAGAATCAGCATACTTTACCAAAGCAGCCAAGAGAGTCCCTATGTCAGTGCAATGGTGCTTCATTCGTCCTAATTTCAATTTCAAGGGCCCAAACCGGCAATTGCTTTCCAAAGTCACAACTGCAGTGTCAGCATTGATGCGGTCTGATGAATGCAATATTTGCGAAACGCGGCGAAACCCAATGAGTGGTTGACTCTCCTTCCGCCTGGACGCAGGCGGCTAAGTCCACTATCCACATGGGCTGCCTGCACGTATCTTTGAAATTACTGATAAACCGAGCTCGCAATTGAGCCCATGAACCGATGGTATTGGGCGGCAGGCTTTTTAACCAAGTGCGGGCCGTTCCTTCCAGCATCATAGTGAAATATTTTGCACATGCAGCTTCATCTACGTCAAGCATCTCCATGGCCATCTCGTAACTCTCCACCCATGCCTCCGGGGGTTGATCTGCTGTATAATTTGGTACCTTGCGCGGCCCCTTGAAGTCCTTAGGCAGGCGCACAATGCGCAAAGTAGGTATAAGGCAAGGCACCCCCAAAGCGCTAGAAGCAAGCCCTGGCTCGACCAAAGTGGTGGGACGAACCGGCGTAAGCTGGCGGGTCTGATGTGCTGCCAATTCGGCTTCTCTGCGTGCACGGGCCCGGTCTACCAACTCCTGAGCATCAGGAGCCGGATTGTTGCCGCGGGGCACTCCATGCCGTGCATTGCTAGACTCAGCTTGTTCTTCCATGTGCCTGCTATAACTCCGGGTTGGACGTGGAGTAGAATGAATCAGCTCGCGGCTGTATGAATACGCCTCCTGTTGGACCAGCGCCGTTCTGAGGAGCTCCTTGACCCAGCGCGTCTCTATTGCCTGTAACGAATCTCCCTCGACCGGAATAGCCTCTAGACGCGCTGCCGCAGCAACAAGATTATCCAGCGGGTTGGAGTAGTGATCCGGGGGTGTGGTCACAATCCGTGGCTCCGGGTTATAACGGAGCAGATCTATTATGCGGGGCTGAACCGGCGCGCTTGTCCCGGGCGCCTCTGCTCGGTTTACCACTGGTTGATTATTGGTCCCTGCTCCAGGAGTATTGAAAAGATCCCTTCCTTCAAAAACCGGTGGCAGGCGGGACCGATATTTCCTCCTCATGACCTCCTGCGAAGCGTTCTGATCCAGCATGAACTTATAGGCTTGTGCGTCCAAAGCGGCCCGTTCCGCAGTCATCCTGACCTCCTCGGCCGCCAGATCCGCCTTGGCCTGGCTAATCTGTTCTCTCACCTTTGCAATCTCTGCGTTATGAGCATCCCGATCCGCCGGATTAGCCTCTATCAAGAGCGCCGCCAGTGCGTCGAACAGATCGGATAATACTTGAACCGGTGGGCGCACAAAACCTCCTGCTCCGGCAACCGTTGAACCGGAAACCATTGCTGCGGCCGTCGATGAATGAGGCGCTGCTTGGGTGCCGGCCATGAATATGCCGACCCGGCTAGGCAGATCGGAGGGGTTCGGAATACTGTTGCCGTCGGAACAGCCCCCAATCCGACCATCATGCACTTGATACAGGGACTCAGTTTCCCCGGTTGACGACTCATCGCCGGAACAAACGACGGTTTCGCCACCAGATTCTGATCTGTCCTCATAATTTCCTCCGTGGACGACTCCCACAAAGGCACGCTTTACGGCTGGCTTAACCCGGGCAGGTCGCGCACACTGAGCTGTCTCGATGAGGTCGGTGCAGGTGTCCAACTCAGGGCCCGGTTCACCAATCTTGCCGATGAAAACGTGTATACTGCCAAAGGGGACCCGATACCCGTACTCAACTGAGCCGGCCTCGGGGCCCCAGCCTTCGTCGTCGATGTAAACCTTACCACGGCGACTCTTGGTCATCCGGCCCACAGCATATCCCTTGAGTCCTTCAAAGCGGCCCTCCAAGAATTTGAAACCATCGTGCGATGGCCCCACGGTGGGCGCCAACTGTCGTGGGTTTGTCACGGCAGATGTCCTATCCAAAGGAATTAGTCGTGGAGCCATCGCAACGGGTTAACTCGGAGGGGTTAAAGCGGACACAGAGAATTATACTAGTTCGGCCCCTTCGATGAAGGTAAAAGCCTACGTCTAGTTGGTGTTGGAATTGATGAAGTCTCGACGACTAGGGAGCAATCGCTTCTCCTAGGCTTCGAGTTGTTGGTTCCCCCCTGAACCGATATCGGGTCGCCCCCTTATATACACGGGTGACGCCCGTCGGTTCATAGAGTCCCAATCTCCGGTTTATACTCGTACCCGGGTTGGTCTCTTGCTTATTCCTAACTTACAATACAAGTCGTACACAGGCCGGTTTACGGCTACAGACGTTAAACCGACTACGGCCTCGGGCCTTTACATAGCCTCTTGGGCTTTAACATTCTTGAGCTACTGATGAAATTAACCCGGCCCAGATAGGCCGGTTTAGGCCTAGTAGTAATATCCCCAACAAAATCACCATGGGAAAGAGATGGCTTCGCCATGTAGAAGTGGACGTTCACCAAGTACTTGTCATCTTGAAGCTCGAAATGTGCACTCTCCAATGTCGCATCGTGTAGTGATTCCTTCAAAAGGAGCAAAAACAACAAACACTTGGAAAAACAAATGTGGTTAGCGTTAGTGCAAAACCAAGCATTCAAGTGGTGATTCACCCAACAAGTTGAAGGAAATATGCCCTAGAGGCAATAATAAAGTTATTATTTATTTCCTTAATTCATGATAAATGTTTATTATTCATGCTAGAATTGTATTAACAGGAAACATAATACATGTGTGAATACATAGACAAACAGAGTGTCACTAGTATGCCTCTACTTGACTAGCTCATTAATGAAAGATGGTTATGTTTCCTAACCATGAACAAGGAGTTGTTATTTGATTAATGAGGTCACATCATTAGTTAAATGATCTGATTGACATGACCCATTCCATTAGCTTAGCACCCGATCGATTAGTATGTTGCTATTGCTTTTATCCATGACTTATACATGTTCCTATGACTATGAGATTATGCAACTCCCGTTTGCCGGAGGAACACTTTGGGTGCTACCAAACGTCACAACGTAACTGGGTGATTATAAAGGAGTACTACAGGTGTCTCCGAAGGTACATGTTGGGTTGGCATGTTTCGAGATTAGGATTTGTCACTCCGATCATCGGAGAGGTATCTCTGGGCCCTCTCGGTAATGCACATCACTTAAGCCTTGCAAGCATTGCAACTAATGAGTTAGTTGTGGGATGATGTATTACGGAACGAGTAAAGAGACTTGCCGGTAACGAGATTGAACTAGGTATTGGATACCGACGATCGAATCTCGGGCAAGTAACATACCGATGACAAAGGGAACGACGTATGTTGTTATGCGGTCTGACCGATAAAGATCTTCATAGAATATGTAGGAGCCAATATGGGCATCCAGGTCCCGCTATTGGTTATTGACCGGAGACGTGTCTCGGTCATGTCTACATTGTTATCGAACCGTAGGGTCCGCACGCTTAAGGTTTCGATGACAGTTATATTATGAGTTTATGAGTTTTGATGTACCGAAGGAGTTCGGAGTCCCGGATGAGATCGGGGACATGACGAGGAGTCTCGAAATGGTCGAGACGTAAAGATCGATATATTGGACGACTATATTCGGACATCGGAAGGGTTCTGAGTGGTTCGGGTATTTTCGGAGGTACCGGGGAGTTACGGGATTACGGGAGAAGTAATGGGCCTTGATGGGCTTTAGTGGGAAGAGGAAAAAGGCTGCTGCGCCCCCCTCCCCTCTAGTCCGAATTGGACTAGGGAAAAGGGGGCCGGCCACCTCTCCTTCTCCTCCTATTCCTTCTCCCTTCCTCCTCTCTTGGTGGACTCCTAGTAGGACTTGGAGTCCTAGTAGGACTCCATATCTTGGCCGCACCAATTGGCTTGGCCGGCCTCCACCTCCTCCATCCTTTATATACTGAGGCAAGGGGCACCCCATAGACACACAAGTTGATCTACGGATCGTTCCTTAGCCGTGTGCGGTGCCCCCTTCCACCAAATTCCACCTCGGTCATATCGTTGCAGTGCTTAGGCGAAGCCCTGCGCCGGTAACACATCAAGATCGTCACCACGCCGTCGTGCTGACGGAACTCTTCCCCGACGCTTTGCTGGATCGGAGCCCGGGGATCGTCATCGAGCTGAACGTGTGCCAAGAACTCGGAGGTGCCGGAGTAACGGTACTTGGATCGGTCGGATCGCGAGGAGAACGTACGACTACTTCCTCTACGTTGAGTCAACGCTTCCGCTTCGGTCTACGAGGGTACGTAGACAACACTCTCCCCTCTCGTTGCTATGCATCACCATGATCTTGCGTGTGCGTAGGAATTTTCTTGAAATTACTACGTTCCCCAACAGTGGCATCCGAGCCTAGGTTTTATGGTTTGATGTTATTTGCACGAGTAGAACACAAGTGAGTTGTGGGCGATACAAGTCATACTGCCTACCAGCATGTCATACTTTGGTTCAGCGGTATTGTTGGACGAGACGATCCGGACCAACCTTACGCGTACGCTTACGCGAGACCGGTTCCCTCGACGTGCTTTGCACATAGATGGCTTGCGGAAGACTGTCTCTCCAACTTTAGTTGAACCGAGTGTGGCTACGCCCGGTCCTTGAGAAGGTTAAAACGGAGTCTATTTGACAAACTATCGTTGTGGTTTTGATGCGTAGGTAAGATGAGTTCTTGCTTAAGCCCGTAGCAGCCACGTAAAACTTGCAACAACAAAGTAGAGGAAGTCTAACTTGTTTTTGCAGGGCATGTTGTGATGTGATATGGTCAAGACATGATGCTATATTTTATTGTATGAGATGATCATGTTTTGTAACCGAGTTATCGGCAACCGGCAGGAGCCATATGGTTGTCGCTTTATTGTATGCAATGCAATCGCCCTGTAATGCTTTACTTTATCACTAAGCGGTAGCGATAGTCGTAGAAGCATAAGATTGGCGAGACGACAACGATGCTACGATGGAGATCAAGGTGTCGCGCCGGTGACGATGGTGATCATGACGGTGCTTCGAAGATGGAGATCACAAGCACAAGATGATGATGGCCATATCATATCACTTATATTGATTGCATGTGATGTTTATCTTTTATGCATCTTATCTTGCTTTGATTGACGGTAGCATTATAAGATGATCTCTCACTAATTATCAAGAAGTGTTCTCCCTGAGTATGCACCGTTGCGAAAGTTCTTCGTGCTGAGACACCACGTGATGATCGGGTGTGATAGGCTCTACGTTCAAATACAACGGGTGCAAAACAGTTGCACACGCGGAATACTCAGGTTTAACTTGACGAGCCTGGCATATAACAGATATGGCCTCGGAACACGGAGACCGAAAGGTCGAGCGTGAATCATATAGTAGATATGATCAACATAATGATGTTCACCATTGAAGACTAAGCCATTTCACGTGATGATCGGTTATGGTTTAGTTGATTTGGATCACGTGATCACTTAGAAGATTAGAGGGATGTCTATCTAAGTGGGAGTTCTTAAGTAATATAATTAATTGAACTTTAATTTATCATGAACTTAGTCCTGGTAGTATTAGCATATCTATGTTGTAGGTCAATAGCTCGCATTGTTGCTTCCCTGTGTTTATTTTGATATGTTCCTAGAGAAAATTGTGTTGAAAAATGTTAGTAGCAATGATGCGGATTGGATCCGTAATCTGAGGTTTATCCTCATTGCTGCACAGAAGAATTTTGTCCTTGATGCACCGCTAGGTGACGGACCTTTTGCCGGAGCAGATGCAGACGTTATGAACGTTTTGCTAGCTCAATATGATGACTACTTAATAGTTTAGTGCACCATGCTTAACTGCTTAGAATCGGGACTTCAAAGACGTTTTGAACGTCATGGACCATACGAGATGTTCCAGGAGTTGAAGTTAATATTTCAAGCAAATACCCGAGTTGAGAGATATGAAGTCTCCAACAAGTTCTATAGCTAAAAGATGGAGGAGAATCGCTCAACTAGTGAGCATGTGCTCAGATAGTCTGAGTACTACAATCGCTTGAATCAAGTGGGAGTTAATCTTCCAGATAAAATAGTGATTGACAGAATTCTCTAGTCACCATCACCAAGTTAGTAGAACTTTGTGATGAACTATAATATGCAAGGGATGACGAAAGTAATTCCCAAGCTCTTCGTGATGCTAAAATCGGCGAAGGTAGAAATCAAAGAAAAACATCAAGTGTTGATGGTTGACAAGATCACTAGTTTCAAGAAAAGGGCAAAAGGAAAGAAGGGGAACTTCAAGAAGAACGGCAAACAAGTTGCTGCTCAAGTGAAAAAGCCCAAGTCTGGTCCTAAGCCTGAGACTAAGTGCTTCTACTGCAAAGGGACAGGTCACTGGAAGCGGAACTACCCCAAGTGATTGGCGGATAAGAAGGATGGCAAAGTGAACATAAGTATATTTGATATACATGTTATTGATGTATACTTTACTAGTGTTCATAGCAACCCCTCAGTAGTTGGTAATAGTTCAGTTGCTAAGATTAGTAACTCGAAACGGGAGTTGCGGAATGAACAAAGACTAGTTAAAGGGCAAGGTGACGATGTGTGCTGGAAGTGGTTCCAAGATTGATATGATCATCATCACACACTCCCTATACTTTCGGGATTAGTGTTGAAACTAAATAAGTGTTATTTGGTGTTTGCATTGAGCATGAATATGATTTGATCATGTTAATTGCAATACAGTTATTCATTTAAGTTAGAGAACAATTGTTGTTCTGTTTACATGAATAAAACCTTCTATGGTCATACACACCAACGAAAATGGTTTGTTGGATCTCGATCGTAGTGATACACATATTCATAATATTGAAGCCAAAAGATGCGAAGTTAATAATGATAGTGCAACTTATTTGTGGCACTGCCGTTTAGGTCATATTGGTGTAAAGCGCATGAAGAAACTCCATGCTGATGGAATTTTGGAATCTCTTGATTATGAATCACTTGATGCTTGCGAACCATGCCTCTTGGGCAAGATGACTAAAACGCCGTTCTACGGAACAATGGAGCAAGCAACAGATTTGTTGGAAATCATACATACTGATGTATGTGGTCCGATGAATATTAAGGCTCGCGACAAGTATCATTATTTTCAGAACTTCACAGATGATTTAAGCAGATATGGGTATATCTACTTAATGAAACATAAGTCTGAAACGTTTGAAAAGTTCAAAGAATTTCAGAGTGAAGTGGATAATCATCGTAACAAGAAAATAAAAAAGTTTCTACGATATGATCGCAGAGGTAAAATATTTGAGTTACGAGTTTTGGCCTTCAGTTAAAACCGTGTGGAATAGTTTCACAAATTCATGCCACCTGGAACACCACAGCATAATGGTGTGTCCGAACGTCATAACCGTACTTTATTGGATATAGTGCAATCTATGATGTTTCTTACCGATTTACCAATATCGTTTTGGGATCATGCATTAGAGACAGCTGCATTCATGAGAAAAGGGGCACCATCTAAGTCCGTTGAGACGACACAATATGAACTATGGTTTAGCAATAAACCTAAGCTGTCGTTTCTTAAAGTTTGGGGCTGCGATGCTTATGTGAAAAAATTTCATCCTGATAAGCTCAAACCCAAATCGGAGAAATGTGTCTTCATAGGATACCCAAAGGAGACTGTTGGGTACACCTTCTATCACAGATCCGAAGGCAAGATTTTTGTTGCTAAATTCGGAAACTTTCTAGAGAAGGAGTTTCTCTCGAAAGAAGTGAGTGGGAGGAAAGTAGAACTTGATGAGATAACTGTATCTACTCCCTTATTGAGAAATAGTACGTCACAGAAATCAGTTTCTATGACACCTACACCAAATAGGGAGGAAGCTAATGATAATGATCATGAAACTTCAGATCAAGTTTCTACTGAACCTCGTAGATCAACCAGAGTAAGATCCGCACCAGAGTGGTACGGTAATCCTATTTTGGAAGTCATGTTACTAGACCATGATGAACCTACGAACTATGAAGAAGCGATGGTGAGCCCAGATTCCGCAAAGTGGCTTGAGGCCATGAAATCTGAGATGGGATCCATGTATGAGAACAAAGTGTGGACTTTGATGGATTTGCCCGATGATCGGCAAGCCAAAGAAAATAAATGGATCTTGAAGAGGAAGACGAACACTGATAGTAGTGTTACTATCTACAAAGCTAGAATTGTCGCAAAAGGTTTTCGACAAGTTCAAGGTGTTGACTACGATGAGAGTTTCTCACTCATATCTATGCTTAAGTCTGTCCGAATCATGTTAGCAATTTCCGCATTTTATGAAATCCGGCAAATGGGAACAAAACTACATTCCTTAATGGATTTATTAAAGAAGAGTTGTATACGATGCAACTAGAAGGTTTTGTCGATCCTGAAGGTGTTAACAAAGTATGCAAGCTCCAGCGATCCATCTATGGACTGGTGCAAGCATCTCGGAGTTGGAATATACGCTTTGATGAGTTGATCAAAGCATATAGTTTTATACAGACTTGCGGTGAAGCCTGTATTTACAAGAAAGTGAGTGGGAGCACTACAGCATTTCTGATAAGTATATGTAAATGACATATTATTGATCGGAAATAATGTAGAATTATTCTGTGAAGCATAAAGGAGTATTTGAAAGGAGTTTTTTCGAAGAAGGACCTCGGTGAAGCTGCTTACATATTGAGCATCAAGATCTATAGAGATAGATCAAGACGCTTGATAAGTTTTTCAATAAGTATGTACCTTGAAAAGATTTTGAAGTAGTTCAAAATGGAACAGTCAAAGAAAGAGTTCTTGCATGTATTACAAGGTGTGAAATTGAGTAAGACTCAAAGCCCGACCACGGCAGATGATAGAAAAAGAATGAAAGTCATTTCCTATGCCTCAGCCATAGATTCTATAAAGTATGCCATGCTATGTACCAGATCTATTGTATACCCTACACTGTGTTAAGCAAGGGAGTACAATAGTGATCTAGGAAGTAGATCACTGGACATCGGTCAAAATTATCCTTAGTAAAATAAGGATATGTTTCTCGATTATGGATGTGACAAAAAGGTTCGTCGTAAAAGGTTACGTCGATGCAAGTTTTGACACTAATCTAGATGACTCTAAGTCTCAATCTAGATACATATTGAAAGTGGGAGCAATTAGCTAAAGTAGCTCCGTGCAGAGCATTGTAGACATAGAAAATTGCAAAATACATAACGGATCTGAATGTGGCAGACCCGTTGACTAAACTTCTCTCACAAGCAAAACATGATCACACTGTAGTACTCTTTGGGTGTTAATCACATAGCAATGTGAACTAGATTACTGAATCTAGTAAACCCTTTGGGTGTTGGTCACATATCGATGTGAACTATGGGTGTTAATCACATGGTGATGTGAACTATTGCTGATAAATCACATGGCGATGTGAACTAGATTATTGACTCTAGTGCAAGTGGGAGACTGAAGGAAATATGCCCTAGAGGCAATAATAAAGTTATTATTTATTTCCTTAATTCATGATAAATGTTTATTATTCATGCTAGAATTGTATTAACAGGAAACATAATACATGTGTGAATACATAGACAAACAGAGTGTCACTAGTATGCCTCTACTTGACTAGCTCATTAATGAAAGATGGTTATGTTTCCTAACCATGAACAAGGAGTTGTTATTTGATTAATGAGGTCACATCATTAGTTAAATGATCTGATTGACATGACCCATTCCATTAGCTTAGCACCCGATCGTTTAGTATGTTGCTATTGCTTTTATCCATGACTTATACATGTTCCTATGACTATGAGATTATGCAACTCCCGTTTGCCGGAGGAACACTTTGGGTGCTACCAAACGTCACAACGTAACTGGGTGATTATAAAGGAGTACTACAGGTGTCTTCGAAGGTACATGTTGGGTTGGCATGTTTCGAGATTAGGATTTGTCACTCCGATCGTCGGAGAGGTATCTCTGGGCCCTCTCGGTAATGTACATCACTTAAGCCTTGCAAGCATTGCAACTAATGAGTTAGTTGTGGGATGATGTATTACGGAACGAGTAAAGAGACTTGCCGGTAACGAGATTGAACTAGGTATTGGATACCGACGATCGAATCTCGGGCAAGTAATATACCGATGACAAAGGGAACGACGTATGTTGTTATGCGGTCTGACCGATAAAGATCTTCGTAGAATATGTAGGAGCCAATATGGGCATCCAGGTCCCGCTATTGGTTATTGACCGGAGACGTGTCTCGGTCATGTCTACATTGTTCTCGAACCATAGGGTCCGAACGCTTAAGGTTTCGATGACAGTTATATTATGAGTTTATGAGTTTTGACGTACCGAAGGAGTTCGGAGTACCGGATGAGATCGGGGACATGACGAGGAGTCTCGAAATGGTCGAGATGTAAAGATCGATATATTGGACGACTATATTCGGACATCGAAAGGGTTCTGAGTGGTTCGGGTATTTTCGGAGGTACCGGGGAGTTACGGGATTACGGGAGAAGTAATGGGCCTTGATGGGCTTTAGTGGGAAGAGGAAAAAGGCTGCTGCGCCCCCCCTCCCCTCTAGTCCGAATTGGACTAGGGAAAAGGGGGCCGGCCACCTCTCCTTCTCCTCCTATTCCTTCTCCCTTCCTCCCCTCTTGGTGGACTCCTACTAGGACTTGGAGTCCTAGTAGGACTCCATATCTTGGCCGCACCAATTGGCTTGGCCGGCCTCCTCCTCCTCCATCCTTTATATACTGAGGCAAGGGGCACCCCATAGACACACAAGTTGATCTACGGATCGTTCCTTAGCCGTGTGCGGTGCCCCCTTCCACCAAATTCCACCTCGGTCATATCGTTGCAGTGCTTAGGCGAAGCCCTGCGCCGGTAACACATCAAGATCGTCACCACGCCGTCGTGCTGACGGAACTCTTCCCCGACGCTTTGCTGGATCGGAGCCCGTGGATCGTCATCGAGCTGAACGTGTGCCAAGAACTCGGAGGTGCCGGAGTAACGGTACTTGGATCGGTCGGATCGCGAGGAGAACGTACGACTACTTCCTCTACGTTGAGTCAACGCTTCCGCTTCGGTCTACGAGGGTACGTAGACAACACTCTCCCCTCTCGTTGCTATGCATCACCATGATCTTGCGTGTGCGTAGGAATTTTTTTGAAATTACTACGTTCCCCAACACAAGTGTCGTCATCATGCAAAGCATATGGTTTGACAAAGGATTGTGACATGGTATGTAAGCACATAAATTGAGCACAAGCAAATATAGCATGGGGACAATCATGTAAATGTGAGGTAGAGATGCAAATATGTGTGTCAAGAGAATAAGAATCTACCTCAAGTTCATAGCAAGCATTCACAAATTGCTCAATGAAAGGTCTATGGAAGGCATATGAATCATTCACAACACCAAGTAAGATGAGATGTCTAAACACATGGGTCAAGTGCAAGGCAATCCAAGCATAACGTGCATAGGGTGTAGTGAACATAGTGTGGCACTCAACACAATAGAAAGAGCAATTGTTCATCATGTGTGAGGCAATCAAGTCAATCATGTGACAAGAAATGGGACATGGCATATGTGAAGTGATGACATTGGTGCAACCAAACATATCAGAGGAGCAAATAATCCAAGAATTGGATGCAACACACAAGGCATATATATCATGATGCATGGAATGGTTAAAATGACAAGTCGAAGCAAGATCTCTAACAAGTATGCAATCAAGTGATCCAAGATGAATAATAAGTCTCATCGTGCAAGCAACACAAGTAGTATGATCCGCAATATCCATGCTCAAGAAAGATGTCACCTTGAATGCGTGTCCTTGTGCGTCCTTCACAATGCCGAAACACAAGCAAGTGCGATGTAGAATCGTCGTGGTAGAAGGTGGTTCGCTCTCAAGAGATCGAATGGTCAACTCACGTGACGTGGAAGTCGACACAAAGTCCAAGTATCCTACACATGCACACAACAAAAGAAAGAACGTATGTGCATGGTAGACAAACACATCATCCATCATGATGATTCTCTTCTTTTGCACACAACCATTAGAAGCACAAGTGCATGAATAATATGATGCAACAATGGCAATATTCATGGCACTAGGTATATGGTGCAAAGAGGTAAGACAAGCATGCTTCACAAGGAATATGTCAAAATCTCCAATTATATGTGAAAATGCTATGGGGGCAAACTCATTATCAAGACTAAGGGCATTGTTGCACTCAATACATGTCAAATCATCTAGCATGAGAGAGGCAACACATGGAAATAAATGACAAGAAGCAATAATAATCATGTGCAAAGCATGGAAATGGTTGTCATCAACCGCATGAAGTGAGCAAGTATGAATCATCGGTGATGCAACAAGGCAAGCAATCATAGTAATCAAATCGTGCAAACTAGTGGAGCAAAGATGCAACACACTAGAGGAAATCATGGCACTCATGTCATGTGAGCAAAGAATAGACATAGGCAATGTACATGACATATCACAAGCACGAACACAAATCAAGATCATAGTATCATCATAGGCATGGGGCACAAAGCAATCACGGCAATAACAAACAATATCTCCACCACGCTTGCAAATACACATACAAGTACTAGAATCAATCATCATGTGTAATGCAAAGCATGGGTCACAAATGCATGGCAAAGGCATAGGAATGGGCATATCATGCAAAGTGAACATGGCAAGATGGGCAAAAGGATATATAATGGACAACAACCCATAACCATGTGAGGGCCATGTAAAAGAAATGCACGAAGTCTTTGCACGAAGTGAGCGGTGGGAAAGGCAATCCATGGGATCCCAAGTCATCATTGCTCTCTAGAGCTCGTTTTGTCAACTCGTGGGATTGCGAGGTTGACAAGTATTCATGGGTACCTACACGAAAGAGACACAAACCAAAGAAATTGTGCGCGTGGTAAATGTACACATCATCCATCATGATGTGTATGTGCAAGTGAGTGTTAGCACAAGATAAGCATCGCTCAAAGAAATTTGATGCATGGTACAAGAACATGTCATCCATCATGAAAGAATAGTTATTGTGTATGACACGATGGGGATGCAAATTGAGCATACTAGTATATGGCACAACAATATCATTATGATTCATGGGGAGCATATTGTGCACATAAATATTGGGATCATGCAATGGACGGGATGAATCAAAATCTCCTAAAATGTATGAGGAAACTATGGGGGTCTCCTCATGGGCAATATTGGAAACATCATATAGAGAAAATGGACAACATCCAAAACAATGCATATCCGAAGCTAGGTGGTCATGGCATGGCATATGAGATAAATGATGCAAAGGGAGCATATCAATATCATCACAAGAAAAACAAATGCCAATAACCATGGGCTTGTCATCTATGCCATAAGTGCAAATTGGGTTTAGTTTAATGGCATATGCATAGTCACTATGAAGAGATTGCAAATATGACATATGATTGATCTCATGCATAACATGTGACAAGTCAAGCGGATTGTCAAACATGATGTGACCTAAAGAATTGTCAGAAGAAATCCTATGTAACATGGCATCACAACCAATAGACTCCACATGACAATCATCAACTCATCATAAATTGGTAAATCATTGCATGGGGAAATCATACTAGCATGAAGCATGGTAATAGGTTGATCAACATCATGCAAGCAATCAATGTCAAGAATGTCCACTAGTGGGACTAGAGCATGATCTTCACCTATGTTACCTTGTTCATTCCACTCAAGTGGTGTAGGTGAGGTGGCAAAGACCAAATGGTGGTCATCTTCATCTTGATGGAACCATGTGGGGGTGCATAAAATTCCACCATGGCCATCGTCTTATCCAAAGGAAGGACGTAGTCGTCGCGAATCAGCGCGTCATCATATATGGGACCTAGCACCAAATGAGAAGACACAATAGAGCTAGAGGTTAAGTCGTTAGAAATCATAGTGGCCTCACTCTCTCTACGTGGTGGTTCACTCACTCCCTCAAGGTAGGTGCACTAAAAGTCACATATGGTGGAGTCACTCCTGTCACTCAAGTGGTGGGGGTTGTTGCTCTCCTCACACGGGAACTGGGGCAACTCATCACATATGGGGTTAGTGAAGTCACTCTCACTCTCAATATGGTGGCACAAGTCACTCGAGTCATCATACGTCGCCGTGGTCGAAGGGAAAATCCTATGCTCAACCATCTTGTCACCATGGCCATTGATGAAGGCCGAAGATGGCACATCATCACTCTCGCCTCCTAAGATGGAAGCATCATCCTTGCTTGTCACCTTGTCGCTCGCCTCCAAAGGTTGGTCCTTGAAGGTCTCCGTAGTCGTACTCGTCGCCGCACCATCTTGAAAAAGAGTCATGGAGGACTCAACATCATCAATGCCACAAAGAGGGATGGCGGTCAAGTCGAACTTGGGAGCATAGTCTTGGAGCTCATCGGGCTTGGACATCTTGGTGGTGCTAGCCTCATGCTCGTCGTCTTTGAGCTTGGTCTTCGAGAAGTGTGCTTGGGGTGGAGAAGCCTTGGCCTTCATGAGTTCTTGTTCCGTCTTGAGAGCACCAATGTAGTTGTCGTCAAGGGACTTGTAGTTCTCGAGGAAGATAGTCTTGGAGATATCATTGTTCAATCCCATCATGAAGTGGAACTTCATTGACATGGGGTCGTCCACGCTGGCTCGTCGCAAGGCTTCCTTAATCTCCTTTAAGTACTCGTCGATGGACTTGGATCCTTGTATGGTGTTCTCCAATTGGCTTAGAAGTTGTTCCGTGTAGGTTGGAGGCACGAACTCTCGCCGCAAAGCTTTCTTCATCTTGGGCCAACTCATGTCGTAGGTCTCTGAAGGTGTGTGAAGCCACCATGTCGAGGCGTAGTCGTGGAAGTTTCTTGTGGCGCACTTCACTTGAGCTTCGGGAGGAACTTGATGTAGCTTGAGGTAGTCGTCCATCAAACGCTCCCACTCGAGATACTCCTCGGGTTCTAGAGTCCCATAGAAAGGAATCTCATGGTCGGTGTCAAGGTCGTAGTAGCTCGTGGAGGTCGCGGACTTGAGCTTGGGGAGCTTCTCTTGAGCGTAGTCTTGAGGTGCTTGTAGGCAAAGATGCCATATGTCCGTAGGTGAAGACGCCTTGAATTCGCTTGGCGAAGATGCCAAGGGAGATGGTGAAGTCGTTGAGCGGTTGTTGGTGTTGAGCTCTTGACCTTCACGTTCTTGTTGATGATGGTGTCGATGCCGATGTGATCTTGCCGGAGATGGTAGCTCGGAAGCATGTGCTCTTGAGTGTCTACTCGAAGATGAGGAAGATCGCTTGTAGGACTGGATGAGGGCTTTGAGCTCCTCCATTTGAGCGTTCATCTTGGTGTCGTTGGAGTTGTTCATGGCATCGAACTAGTTGTTGTTGTTGTAGACCGAGGGTGAAATGCCTTGCCCATTCATCACAAGACTCGATAAAATATGAGTGGGAGAAAGAGAAGAACTATACCAAATGTACCTTGACCGATGTTGAAGATGGATCAATGATCACTCGATGTGTAGCAAGGAAATAGCACAATTGGTACCAATTCTTGTCAGTTTCTCACACCTACACAAGTAAGGCTTATGGTGGAGCTCGGTGAGGATAGTGGCACAAAAATTTGATGCAAAATGTTAGCAAGAGTCAATAATGTTGAAAGAGATTCACAAATTCGCAAGTGAAACAAGTAGACCAATAGCAAAGAATGGCACACGGAAATACACACACGGATAGATAAATGGGGTCATGCAACCAAGGAATGAGCACAAAATGTGGAGTCCACGGAAAACGCTCGTGTTGCACAACTCAAGAGAGACGCTATCACGATTGCTCAATAGGCGGATACGACACTTGTGCACAACCTATGATATGCAAAATGGATAAACTTTCTATCCCAAGTATGCTATATATGTATGGTTCCCGATGTTTCTCTCAAGATGATCCAAGATGATCGGATATGACAATCATATATGCAATGTGGTATGATGCTATGGCACTTGCTTACAAGCTTCTTTGCTCTTTCTCTTTTGCTTAAAAGCTTTTTTTTGTATGGCCACTTTGCGAAATGCACAAACCAAGATAGCAACTGTGTATATGCGGGAACAATCTTTGTGACACAAGAGATGATATGATACCAATATGATATGGTATGTATGCATTGGGAGGTGTAGATCACTAATGTGCACAAGTAACGTTGCCGACAATACTCAGATGGCTAGTCTCGATAGGCAAGTGACACAAAATGGGCTAGGGGTTAATGATGCAATGTGCAAGGGAATATACAATGGAGGGATACCAAGATATCAAGATGATATGGAGGTTACCGTCCGAGGCGATGATGAGTGGCGGTGTTCTTGATAGAGATACCAAGATGATGGAGTCTCGTCCCTAAGTAGCCGAAACACCTTAGGAAACGGAAAAACCGCGAAATCAAAATCTCAAATGTCAAATGTCAAATGGTGGTAGCGGGATGCGGTGGTGGTTTTGCGGAAGCTCAATGGGATTGCGACAATGCAATGATGGGTTGTGAGACGCAATGCGGAAGTCGAGGGTACGGTGGTGAACTATACACGGTGTGGGAGTTGGAAGCACGGTCCCTAAGTAGCCGAAACACCTTAGGAGACACAACTCACAACACAAGCAAAATTGGGTTAAGTTGGGTTGGCGGGAGTGTATGGTGGGTAAGCCTATGCAGAAGTTATGGTGGTTGTCGGTGTCAAAACCGGCGGATCTCGGGTAGGGGGTCTCGAACTATGCGTCTAGGCGGATGGTAACAGGAGACAAGGGACACAATGTTTTACCTAGGTTCAGGCCCTCTTGATGGAGGTAAAACCCTACGTCCTGCTTGATTAATATTGATGATATGGGTAGTACAAGAGTAGATCTACCACGAGATCAAGGAGGCTAAACCCTAGAAGCTAGCCTATGGTATGATTGTTGTATGTTGGAGTTGTCCTATGGACTAAAACCCTCCGGTTTATATAGGCACCGGAGAGGGTTAGGGTTACACAAAGTCGGTTACAATGGTAGGAGATCTGAATATCCGTATCGCCAAGCTTGCCTTCCACGCCAAGGAAAGTCCCATCCAGACACGGGACGAAGTCCTCAATCTTGTATCTTCATAGCCCAGGAGTCCGGCTGAAGGTATAGTCCGGCTACCCGGACACCCCCTAATCTGGGACTCCCTCAGTGGTGGTTGATGCAGAAGAAATCGTCCCTAAGTAGACGAAACACCTTAGGAGACTCGAATCGCAACTCAAACAGCCACTAATGCTATAGGGAACAAATTGGGTTAGGTTGCGGAAGTCGGTGGTGGTTATGCGGAGGACATGGTGGAAGCTCTAGGCAAATATGCCAAAGTTCCAAAATTTTGATCGAGTCAAATGGTGATGGTAGTATTTCTGTGGGATGGGGGATGTCAATAGCTTCAAAACGAGCTAAAGAACGTCAAAAATGGACTTCGGATGAATTAGTTATACACAAAACGGTGAAACGGGGAAAGCTGAAATCCCAGGGGTCGGACATCCGAGGTCGGGGACGGATAGCCGGCACCTGATGTCCAGAAAATTGCGCGAAAATGAGCTCCAGGAGCAGGATTTCCGGGCTAATGGCCGGATTTCCGGGGTGGCCGGATGTCCGGGCTCGGGCCGGATGTCCGGGCTCAAAATCCGAGGATGGACTCAAGGAACTCGATTTTGGGGCGGAAATTGAAGATTTCGGGGGCAAAATTGTGGAGATTTCATGGATGGAAAGTGGGGAAACTTGGGGGGATGCTAGATCCACTAGTAACAAAGCAAATCCGTGGATCAAATTCAACAAAACATCATCAAACCAACAAATCACAAAAAAATTGGGCCTATTTTTGGTGGGGATTTTTGAATTTAGGATGAAATCAACAAAATTAGGCTAGAAAACACAACGGGGAGGCTCCGAAATCGTGATCAACGTGGCTCTGATACCAAGATGATGTAGGGTGGAACCCGTAGATGGCCGATCTTTCACGAAAGGAGCGGATCCCTACGAAGAACACGATGAACACGAGGGGAAACACGAGGGAAACACGAGGAGAACACGAGAGAAATCACTCAACTAACAAGAATAGATCACACATGCGCTAGATCGATGAACACAAAGGTACGATACAAGATCCAAAGTCAACAACGGACGATAAAAACGGTAACCGGTTCTTCTCCGTGAGGAGGTCTTGTTGGGGGCCACCCAAGAGGGGGTCTTGAATCCAAGGTGATCTTCTCCGTAGAGGGGCCGCGGTCTCTCTCATGGAGTAGATCCGTAATGGATGGGCAAAGCTCTATCTCACATATGAGCTAATCCTTTGCCAACCCTAGAAAGGAGAAGGGGGAGGTCTATTTATAGTCTAAGCCTTGAAAGGGTAAGTGGGAAGGGATACATGGGCCTCTGGTCCGTGGCTGCACGCAGGCAGGCGCCGGATGTCCTGGCTGGGGGCCGGATGTCCGGGGCTTCGCGAGGCGCCAGATGTCCGGGCTGAAGTGGCCAAACTTAGGGTGCGTTCTGTCATCGATGCTGGATTTCCGAAGGAAGGGGCCAGATGTCCGGGTGTTCGTGAGGCGCCGGATGTTCGGGGTCGCGCCGGATGTCCGGGGCGTGAAGCACTTCGGCCGTAGGGCTGCTGCTGTTGTTGGCATCTTCAGGGGCCGGATGTCCGGGTCCTGGGAGTTGTCTCCGTCTTCTTCTTCCGTCGTCGCTTCCATGCTTCCCTCTCGGACGGTGTAGTTGGTCCTTGGCGCTTGCACTCCTCCTCGTCGTCTGTAGTGTTCCGACAATACCTATGCATGCACACGAGGGGAGTGTCAAGTAGTATACCATCCTCTAATGGGTCAAGTGAGCACGTGTAAAGGAGATGATTCACCTTTGTGTATGTGAAGTAGATGTCGCACGTGTCACTTGCCAAACAAACTCTTGACATGGTGATGTCCATAGGATGCTCCACATCACACTTCATAAATTTCTTCATCACAATTTTCAGATTCACAAATCTCGAGCAGAACTTCATAAAGATAATCTAGTGCACTCAAATCACTAGCAATTGGTTCATCATAATTGGATCTTTTAAAAAGATTAGCAAGTGGATGAGGATCCATATCAATAGATTTTTAGCAAGCGAAGATGCAAGCAAATAGAGGACACATGGCAACGCAAGCAAAGATAGCAAACAAGATTGCAAACAAAAACAGATCTGACGAGAAAACGATGAACGAAAAAGAGGGAGAATAAAACGACAAATTTTGGTGAAGTGGGGGAGAGGAAAATGAGAGGCAAATGGAGAATAATGTAAATTCCAAGGAGATTATATTTGTGGTTAGGAACCTGGTTATGTTGAAGATCCTGCCCGGCAATGGCGCCAGAAATTCTCCTTGATGGTAGCTGAAACTACGTCGGTATTTCCCCGGAGAGAGAGGGATGATGTAGCACAGCTAAGGTAGGTATTTCCCTCAGTAATGAAACCAAGGTATCGAACCAGTAGGAGAACCAAGAAACACAACGTAAATAGTACCTACACACAAACGACAACACCTCACAACCCGACGTGTTAAAGGGGTTGTCGATCCCTTCCGTGGTACGCCGCCTCAAGATAGGAAAACAGACGTGAGGTAAATTGTAGTAGATTGATAGATCGAATGCCAAATAAAATAAATAAAGATAAAAGGCAACAATGTATTTTTGTATTTTTTTGGTTTAATAGATCTGAATAAAAATGCAAAGGAAGAGTAAATTGCAAGGCAAATGTATGAGAAAGAAGACCCGGGGGCCATAGGTTTCATTAGTGGCTTCTCTCGAGAAAAATAGCAAACGGTGGGTAAACAAATCCCTGTTGGGCAATTGATAGAACTTCAAATAATTATGACGATATCTAGGCAATGATCATTATATAGGCATCACATCCAAGATTAGTACACTGACTCCTACCTGCATCGACTACTATTACTCCACACATTGACGGCTATCCAGCATGCATGTATTGTATTAAGTTCATTTAAAAATGGAGTAATGCAATAAGAACGATGACATGATATAGGCAACATCCGTTTACCTTTAGGCGGTAGATATAGATATCATCTTTTTATCCTTAGTAGCAACGATACATACGTGTCATTTCCCTTTCTGTCACTAGGATCGAGCACCGTAAGATCGAACCCACTACCGAGCACCTCTTCCCATTGCAAGAGAAATAGATGAAGTTGGCCAAACAAAACCCTAATATCGGAGAAGAAATACAAGGCTATAAGAGATCAAAGAAACTCAAATAACTTTTATGGATATAAAAAGATATAACTGATCATAGACTCAAAGTTCATCAGATCCCAACAAACACACCGCAAAAGAGTTACATCATCTGGATCTCCAAGAGACCATTGTATTGAGAATTCAGCGAGAGAGAGAAAGCCATCTAGCTACTATGTACGGACCCGAAGGTCTACAAGGAACTACTCACGCATCATCAGAGAGGCACCAATGGAAGTGGTGAACCCCTCCGTGATGATGTCTAGATTTGATCTAGTGGTTCTGGACTCTGCGGCGGCTCGATGAATATTTTGTCGATGCTTCTAGGGTTTCTGGAATATTGGGGTATTTTTAGAGTAAAGAGGCGGTCCAGGGGCACCCGAGGTGGGCACAACCCACCAGGGCGCCAGGGTCCTGGCGTGCCCTGGTGGGTTGTCCCCTCCTCGGGACTCCCCCTAGGTGCAAGCAGGGCCCATCTGCTTCCTTTTGGCCCATAAAAATCATTGTGAAGTTTCGGGGCATTTGGACTCCGTTTGATATTGATTTTCTGCGATGTAAAAAAGATGGAAAAAATAGAAACTGGCACTTGGCACTATGTCAATAGGTTAGTATCAAAAAATGATATAGATGACTATAAAATGATTATAAAACATTCAAGATATATAATAAAACAACATGGAACAATAAAAAATTATAGATACGTTGGAGATGTATCCAGATACCAAGATGGCGTTGGCGGGAAAGGCCGAGGTGGCCGAGGAGGTTGCCCCAGCAAGGTCCCTCAGCATCAAGGGAAACCTGCCAAAGGCCACAAGAAGAGGGAATGCGATGAAGGGAGCGATGAAGGTGATGAAGAGGAAACCAGCGAGCAGGAGTTCCAGAAGGCCACTGACGCCTTGTGCATTAACGGAGGTGCATCCTTGCACTCCTCTCACCGCCAGCTTAAATAATGGAGCGTGAGGTCAATGATGTGGAAAAAGTCGCAAATTCTCAAAAACCACTCAAGTGGTCCCGCACGCCCATCATCTTTAATGAAGAGGATCACCCTGACTGCACCACCATGGTAGGGTGCTTGTCCTTGTTGGTTTCACCAACAATCCGCAACCTCAAGGTCACAAAGATGTTGGTTCACGGTGGGGTTGGGTTGAATATGATTTCTCCCAAAGTCATCAGCAAGCTTCAGATAACAGAAGAATAGCTCAAGGTTACTAGCACTTTTCAAGAGATCAACCATGGTGTAACGCCCTCGATGCGGCTATATCTCCCACGTGTCGAGGCACGACTTAGAGGCATAACCGCATTGAAAGCAATGTCGCAAGTGAGGTAATCTTCACACAAACCATGTAATACATAAGGGAAAGATACATAGTTGGCTTACAGTCGCCACTTCACACAATACATAAATAAACATTCATCATCCAGATTACACTCAAGGTCCGACTGCGGAACCAAAATGAAAGAAGACTACCCCAAATGCTACACAGATCCCCGAATCACCCCAACTAGGCTCCACTACTAATCATCAGGAAAAGACACATAGTAACGACCATGTTCCTCGTTGAACTCGCACTTGAGCTCGGTGGAATCATCTGCACTGGCATCATCGGCACCTGCAACTGTTTTGGTAGGATCTGTGAGTCACGGGGACTTAGCAATCTCACACCCGCGAGATCAAGACTATTTAAGCTTAAAGGTAGGATAGGGTAGTGAGGTGGAGCTACAGCAAGCGACTAGCATATATAGTGTCTAACAACGCAAAAGAGAGCGAGAAGAGAAGCAAAGCACGGTCGTGAAGCTAGAAGTGATCAAGAAGTGATCCTAGGACAACCTACGTCAAACATCACTCCAACACCGTGTTCACTTCCCGGACCCCGCCGAGAAGAGACCATCACGGTTACCCACGCGGTTGATGTGTTTTAATTAAGGTCAACTTCGGATTTTCTACAACCGGACATCAACAAATTCCCATCTGCCTCATAACCGCGGGCACGGCTTTCGAAAGATAATACCCTGCAGTGGTGTCCCAACTTAGCCCATTATAAGCTCTCACGGTCAACAAAGGATATTCCTTCTACCGGGAAGACCCGATCAGTCTCGGAATCCTGGACTACAAGACATTTCGACAGTAATAAAACAAATCCAGCAAAGCCGCTCGATTGTGCCGACAAATCCTGATAGGAGCTGCACATATCTCGGTCTCAGGGCACATCCGGATGAGCAGTCCGTACAACTAAAACCAGTCCTCAAGTTGCCCCAAGGTGGCGCTGCAAAGGGCTCTAGTTTGGACCAGCAATCGAAGGAGAACTGGCCCGGGGGGGTTAAAATAAAGATGACCCTCGGGCTCGCGAAAACCCGGGGGAAAAAGGCTTAGGTGGCAAATGGTAAAACCAATGTTGGGCCTTGCTGGAGGAGTCTTATTCAGAGCGAACTGTCAAGGGGGTCCCATAAATCACCCAACCGTGTAAGGAATGCAAAATCAAGGAACATAAGACCGGTATGACGGAAACTAGGGTGGCAAGAGTGAAACAAAACACCAGGCAGAAGGCCGAGCCTTCCACCCTTTACCAAGTATATAGATGCATTAATTAAATAAGAGGTATTGTGATATCCCAACAAGTAAACATGTTCCAACAAGGAACAACAAGTCCATGTTCCAACAAGGAACAAACTTCATCTTCACCTGCAACTAGCAACGCTATAAGAGGGGCTGAGCAAAGCGGTAACAAAGCCAATCAACGATTTGCTAGGACATGGATGGTTAGAGGTTTGACATGGCAATATGGGTGGCATGATATAGCAAGTGGTAGGTATCGCAGCATAGGCATAGCAAAAGAGCGAGCAACTAGCAAGCAAAGATAGAAGTGATTTCGAGGGTATGGTCATCTTGCCTGCGAGGTACTCAGAGTTGTCGAAAGCTTGGTCCTCGTAAGCGTTCTCAACAGGTTCCTCGTTCACGTACTCGTCTCCCGTCTCTACCCAAAGCAAGAACACAAGCAAAGGAACAACCATCAACCACGATGCAATCCGCAAGCAACATGATGCAAAACATGGCATGATATGCGAGATGTGGTATGCAATGCATATGCGTGCTTCGGAAGGAAAAGATGAACAAGGCATAATCTTGGCAAACCAAGTATGCCATTGGAAAGTTGAGGTGATTTCGGTTGAAATCGATATAAAGATCACCGGAATCGGATGCACGGTTTGTAAATGACAAGCAAAACAAGAATGACAAGATTCTGCCATTAACAGCATGATGCTACTTAGAAAGCAACAAGAAATTAAGCTACTGCACCCAAACTTACCAACAAAGCATATGACAACGATCTACTCAAGATTCTTGACAAAAGATGAACACTGATCTACGGCTAAATCACACCACAACAGGTTCAAACAAGCATGGCAAAAGTGCAAAAGATAACAGGTTCACAGACTTGGTGAAAATAACATGCTAGAAATTAACATCAGGATGACATGTTTAGAGCAAGGAAACAACATGCTACAGGAAGAGGAAATAGCAAAACAAGGCATGGCATGATTCTACTCAAAGTACTTAACAAAATCCCCTTACTGACCATGAGCCAAAAAGGAACGGAAAATATAATAGCACCCTTGTCAATTAAGCAAGTTTCATTACAGGTTTCAGACTTAGCAGAAAAACTGGACATGTCAAAAACAGATAACAAGTAGGCTTGTTTACGAGCTTGATGCACTCACTACAGAGCAGTGAATGATAAACTAAGCATACATGCATCAAGAAGACATGGCATAGAAGCTAGAAATGGCAAGAATAACATCATATCATTGAAGGATCAACTACAACAAGCTTGGCAAAATCGAATAACATGTAAACAATCTGCCAGTAATATTTTATAACAAAAGTAGAGCTTGATTGACTCAAGCTAAGGCACTGCATAATTACAAAAAAAGACACGGATGGATAGAGCAAATCCATATGCTCAAAACGCCCTTACTGATCATGCTCAAAATAGGCACAGATCTCTCTAAAACAACACGAACACATGGCATAAAAAATAACAGCAGAACATGACTTTGCAAAATTACTAAGTCTCTGAAATCAGCAACATTATGTACCCTAGTTTGCATGCTTGTGCTAGTTACCACAAAGATCACAAAAATACATGGCATACACCCCTGGGAAGATAGCATGGCATATTTCAAAACACATGTAAGACTCAACTTCATAGGATGCACACATCAATCATGGCAAAAATGACAAAAGTGCATGTTCTGAAACAGATCTGAAACTAACATCACCTAGCCCTCTTCTAACAGCATTTCGGGCATCAAGATGAGCTCAAATGAAAATTACGCAATGAGGTGAAATGATGTACTCATCGAGGCGAACAATTTGATATATTATATGCCCAAAACGGAGCCACGGGTGCAGAGATAAGGCAGGTCAAAGTATGCACAAAATTTAGGGTTCGGGAGAGAAAAGTCAACCGAGGGAATTTCCAGATCTGGATCTGGCGCGATTCCCGAGGACGGCCGGGTTCTCGCTGGAGTGGAGAAGATGCCGGCGAGGGAGGGGCTGGCCGGACCGGATCCGGGCCGGGCGGCGCGGCGGGCGAGGCGGCGAGGGGCGGTGGCCGCGGTGGGAGGCGAGGTGCGGCGGCGGCGGCGCGCGGGCCACGGCAGCGGGCGGCGGCGGGGGGTGGCGGCGGGGCGCCGCGGCGGCGGCGGGCAAGGAGGCGGGTCGCGGGGAGCGGCCGGGCCGGGGAGGGCCTGGCGCGGGCTCTCCGGGCCGGCGGGGGGGCGGCTCGCCGGGGCCACGTGGCGGCTGCGGGGCGGTCCGGACGTGTCCGGCTACGGCCGGATGTGTCCGGTGGCGGCGGGGACGAAACTTAGGGTTTGGACTGCGATTTGGACGGGGGACGCACATATTTATAGGTAGAGGGGCTAGGAAGCTCCAAATTGAGCACGGTTTTCGGCCACGCGATCGTGATCGAACGGCGATGGACATGGGAGTGTCTTAGATGGGTTATTGGGCTGTTTTGGAAGGGTTTTGGGCTGCAACACACACGAGGCCTTCAGGGTTACCCGGTTAACCGTTGGAGTATCAAACGACCTCCGAATGACCCGAAACTTGACAGGCGGTCTACCGGTGCTATACCAAGGCCGCTTGACAAACCTCAGTCCATTCCGAGAAGGTTTAATACCCGCTCACGCGAAAAGGTAAAAGGGGACGCCGGGGAACATAGGAGCGCCGAATTGCAAAACGGACAACGGGGAAAATGCTCGGATTCATGAGACGAACACGTATACGCATGCGATGCACATGATGACATGATATGAAATGCATGACAAGGACAAAATGCAAAAGGAAGGAAAACCCAACCACGGAGGGAATAACATATCACATAGCCGAAAATGGCAAGAGTTGGAGTTACAAATATGGCAAGTTACATCCGGGGTGTTACACATGGCAGGAGTCGCCCAAAGGGGAAGTTCACGCTGCCAGTGACGTTTGGAGGTCAATTGCAGTACGAGACTGAGAAGATTGTGTTCGATGTGGTTGAGCTTCCATTGCCATACAATAGGATACTCGGATGACCTGCCCTGGAAAAATTCATGGCGGCATCCCGGTATGCCTATAACACATTGAAGATGCTAGGACCAATGGGCATCATTTCTATTCCGTCGGACAAGAAGGATGCAATTATATGTGTGGATAAGATGTACCGGGAGGCGGTCGTTGCCGAGGCCATGGAAGCCGCAATCCC
This sequence comes from Aegilops umbellulata, assembly GCA_032464435.1. Lineage (NCBI taxonomy): Eukaryota > Viridiplantae > Streptophyta > Magnoliopsida > Poales > Poaceae > Aegilops > Aegilops umbellulata. The sequence goes on from CP136055.1 coordinate 205,223,510, forward strand.
TGCCAAGGAAAACAAACAAGGGAGAAAAGCTAGCAAGGATGCCAGCAAGGAATTGGGGAAGGGCGCTTCTCCGGAGTGCGCTGCACCTATTGATGACTTGCCGGAGAGTTCCACTAGCAAGAGATCCAAGGTTGCTACACCTGCTGTGAAGAACGTCCCGGTAGGGCTGGTTGGCACTGATGGTACATTTACTATCAGCTCCGCCCTTGACAATAAATAGGAAAGCGCGCTCGTTGCCTTCCTGCGGGTGAATGTCGATGTGTTTGCTTGGCAACCATCTGACATCCCCGGTGTTCCCAGGGCTGTAATCGAGCACCACCTTGCTGTTTGCCCTCATGCCCGACCAGTCAAGCAGAAGGTACGAAAGCAAACCTTGTAGTGGCAGAAGTACATTGCTGACGAGATAAAGAAACTTGAGGCAGCTGGTTTGGTCAGAGGAGTATTGCATCCAACGTGGTTGGCAAATCCAGTGGTAGTGCGCAAGGCGAGTGGGAAGTGGAGGCTTTGCATAGATTTTACAGATCTGAACAAAGCATGCCCGAAGGACCCATTCCCCTTGTCGCACATTGATCAGATCATGGATTCCACCTCTGGGTGTGACCTGCCTTCCTTCTTGGATGCCTACTCTGGGTACCACCAGATTTTCTTGTCCAAGGAAGATGAAGAGAAGACCGCGTTTATACCCCATTTGGCGCATACTGTTTTGTACGAATGCCCTTTGGGTTAAAGAGCGCTGGTCCCACTTTTGTGAGAGCAGTGCAAATTGGTTTTGAGTCCCAGCTGCAATTAATATTGAAGCCTACATGGATAACATAGTGGTCAAAACCAAGGACAAATCAACTCTCATTCAGGACTTGGAAGAGACCTTTGCAAATCTGCGCAAGATCAACTTGAAGCTAAACCCAGAGAAGTGTGTTTGGCGTTCCTTCAGGCAAGCTACTTGGCTTCTTCATGTTCCACCAGGGGATAGAGTCCAACCCCGACAGGATCAAGGTGATCGAGCAGATTCAAGCACCCAAGACAGTTAAAGATGTGAGGCATTTGACTGGATGTGTTGCTGCGCTGAGCAGGTTCATTTCCATGTCTGCCGAGCACGCCCTGCCATTCTTCAAAATCTTGAAGAAAGCAGGGCCCGTGGAGTGCACCCCGGAGGCAGACACTGCGCTGCAAGATTTGAAGACCTATATTTCCTATGTTCCCACCTTAGTCGCTCCTAAACCACAAGAACTGTTCCTGCTATACCTAGCAGCAACCAATCAAGTGGTTAGCGCAGCGTTGGTGGCGCAGCGGGAAGTAGATGAAGGAGCAACCGTGACTATCGTCCCCTTCGGATAGGAAATTGAACTCATCCCGGCAAGATCAGGTGCAGATCAGTACAAAGAGGAGTAGGGCAACGGAGACAATTCCAACATCACGACAAGGAAGAAGGTGGTGCAGCGGCCAGTATACTTTGTCATCTCCCTACTGCAGAGGGCTAGATCAAGGTATTCTGGCGTGCAAAAGTTGATCTTTGGCCTCATCATGGCCTCAAGGAAACTACACCACTATGTCCAAGCCCACGAGATCATGGTTGTCACCCGCTTCCCATTGCAACGCATCCTGAGGAACCCTGAGGCCACTAGTAGAATAGTGGAATGGACTTTGGAGTTATCAAGATTTGGTTTGAAGTTTGAGAGCACTATTCAGAGAAGAGCACTGGCGGAGTTTATGCGGAGTCGACGCCTACCCCTGACGAAGAAGCGCTGGAGACAGTTATCCCCGACAAGGAAGCGCCCCAAGAATGGATCATGTAATTTGATGGTGCCTTCTCCCTACAAGGTGCAAGAGATGGTGTGCTTCTCGTCGCACCAACTAGGGAGCACCTCAAGTACGTGGTTCAAATGCATTTCCCCCGAGAGAAGGCTACCAACAACACTACAAAATATGAAGGACTCCTTGACGGGCTCAGGATCGCAACAAATTTGGGAATCGAGAAGTTGATCATTCGTCGAGACTCACAACTTGTGGTGAGGCAGGTGAACAAGGATTATCAAAGCCCATTGATGGAGGCATACGTGGAGGAAGTGAGAAAGTTGGAAGAGCACTTTGATAAAATACAAAAAAAGCACTTGCCACATATGGAAAACAACATTGCTGATCATCTATCAAAGTGCACTGCGCAAAAACTTCATGTGGAACCAGGGACTTTTGTTCACCATCTGACTCAACCCTCCGTATCCACGACAACAATGGCCAGAAAGAGGAGGAAACTGTACTCCTCCAAGACTCTCCCAGGAGAGCTTCCTGAAGCCCCAGATAGAGAACTTGGCGGGAACAACTCCACTTCGCTCGGTGTGCAACACCCTCCCGCCGAACTACCAGTCTTTGTGGTTGAGGCATGTGCTCCCATGAACGAGGAATTGTTGCTAATCCTTGTTGTCGAGCCCCAGGCTCCAACCTGGGCGCGATACATAGTCCATTACCTCCAAAGAGGAGAACTTCTCAAAGAGCAAGAAGAAGCTGAAAGAGTAGCCCGGAGGGCCAGTATGTATCAGTTCATCGATAACACACTATATAGAAGGAGGCCCAATGGTGTGAAATTGAAGTGCATTTGCTGGGAAGAGGGGAAGGAACTGTTGGCAGAGATACATAAAGAAATGTGTGGCTGCCATATTGGATCAAGGGCCCTAGTTGGAAAAGCTTTCCGGCAGTGTTTCTACTGGCCCATGGCCCTCCAAGATTTAATTGAGCTAATCACCAAATGTGAAGCCTACCAGTTCCACTCCAAGAATATCCATCAGCCTTCTCAAGCTCTCCAGATATTCCTTTGTCATGTCCATTTTCGGTCTGGGGGCTCGAAATCTTGGGCCCCTTTCGCCGTGCTAATCGGGGCTTTGAGTTCTTGTACATCACCTTTGACAAGTTTACAAAGTGGCCGGAAGTGTAATCTATGAGGAAGGTAACTGCATAGTCAGCTATGAAGTTCTTGAAGGGATTGGTGTGCCGATTCGGAGTACCCGCAAGAGTCATCACCGACAATGACACTCAATTCACAAATCGTGCCTTCATGCAATATGTTCAAACCCTCGGAAGCAAGGTCTCATTTTCCTCTTTTGCCCATTCATATTGATGGGGAGCTGCGCCAGGTGGGCGGCGATCGCTGCGTATGGCTCTTGCATCCTACAGCTCCTAAGTGATCTTGGTGATGAACTCATGAGCGTCGGGCGCCTCCCTCGTGATGTTGGCTAGGTCTGAGGCCCTCCAGAAGAGAGCCCCCGATCCCTGCCCGAGGAGGGCACCGGGCGCGCCATCCTTTGCGAGGGAGGGAGGTGCCCCAGGCGCGGGTGCCGATCCTGATATTGTGCCGCCAGATGCGTCGCTCCCCTAAGGCCCTGTGCGGAGTAGCGGCTTCTTCTTCTTGGGGACGGCCTCAGGACGGTACCGCGCCGCATTGTTGTCGGGGTCTTCGATCGCTGCAGCTTGGAAGGCGCGCTCGAGGGAGCACACTGCATCTCTTTCTTCGCAGGGGACGGTGATGATCCCGTCGCTTCCTAGCATCTTGAGGACTTTGTAGCAATGGTGGGTCACCGCCATGAACTTGCCTAGGGCCTGATACCTGAGGATGGCATTGTCCAGCATACGGATGTGAGCAACGTCAAAGTTGATGAGCTCGGTGAGGTAGTTGTCGTGCTGTCCGAAGGTGACAGGGAGGCGGACCTGCCCTATCGGCGTGGTGGAGCCATCTGTCACTCCTGAGAAGGGCTTGGTAGGCTGAAGCTGATCTTATGGCACTTGGAGGCTGCCGAACATCTCAACGGACAGGACGTTAAGCCCTGCACCGTCGTCGATGAGGGTCTTGGTGACTTGTACGTAGCTGATGACGGGTGAGCAGAGCATCGGGAGGGCGCCAGCGGTGGCCGCACACTTGAGATGGTCCGCTGAGCTAAAGGTGATGGCGCACTTGGACCATCTGAGCGGGCGCGTGGCCTCGAGCCTGGAAACAGTTGCGTTCACCTCGCGAGCAAACTGCTTGATGATACGCTGAGAGGCTGGGGCTTGAGCTCCGCCCAAGATGCAGGCAATGGCATGCAGTTCCTGGAAGCCCCCAGCCCCTCGTCCTGATGGTGGTCGTCGTTCCTTCTTGGCGGTGGCAGCAGCGCAGGAAGGCCAGAATTGCCCTAAGGGCGGTCCTGGCGAGACTGGTCCCTCCATGCACCCTCACGAGGCTGGTCCTGCCAGCGGTCCTCGTGAGGCCGGTTGCGCCACTCCTGGCAGGGGCCACGATCATCCCAGCGTCATCCACCTTGTCCTCCTCCTCGGCCGTAGCCCCGGTCGTTGCGCTTGGGGTGTCGACTGAGGCATCCATCTCGAATTGCCCTGAGCTCTTGACAGTCATTTGTATTGTGTCTGTGTACGTTGTGGAAGGCGCAGAACGGCCGGCTGCTCTTGGATGACTCGGGATAGTCTCAGCCGCGCTTCGTGTCTGGCTCCGCCGTGAGCACGGCTACTCCCTTGCGCTTCACGTCCTTGGCCTTGGCTTTCTTCTCCTCCGGGTCGGTAGCTGGGAGCTCGAGGAGGGAAAGGCGCCTGACGAAGACATCAATACCATTGTTACACCCACAACCCCTGCTGCTATACATACTGGACCAATTACTAGAGCTTGCGCACACCAATTAAATTATCAGGTACTTTCGTTTCGTGGTAACGATTCCAATGTTCATGAGAATATGATGATGCCTAAATTGGATACATTTGTTTTGCTTACAAATGAAGGGCCTACCATGGACAAGAAAGATGAACCTTGGGGCAAGTTCAAGCATGGAGATGTTGGCATGCGCAAGGGCAGCAAGAACAGAGTTACAAGTGATGATTCTAGGACTTTGAAGCCACCATAATGAGTGCATGAAGCCTTGGACGAAATATACAATATGCCACTTCATAATATTCGTCCATAGGCTATTCTAGGTACTGCGTCACCTTATTATTGGGCCAGGCCCATGTAATTTTCAAATACTTAAGTATAGGCTGTTTTTAGAGTCCGTATGTGTGGGGAAACAAGAGTTAGGGTTGGTTTCGGACCCCTCCCTCAAGGGCCACGAAATTCCCTCCTCTTCCTCCATATATACAACCCTTAGGGCGTCGTTTAGACTTTGGGTTTTGTTCAGATTAAAAATTCGCCATAGCTGCAACTTCGCGTACTTCGTTTGTGTTCAACGACCAGAAAAGGTCGTCATAGAACCCCCACCTTGATCAATAAAGCTTTCCTCTTATATTCGCAATATCTAGATTGCAATCTTAGTTTCTTGCCTATACCTAGTGTTCATTGGGAGGATATATCTATGGACTTTCTTTTGGGTTTACCTCAAACAAAGAAGGGGAGGGATAGCATATTTCTTGTCGTGGATAGATTCTCGAAAATGGCACACTTTATACCATGTCATTAAAGCGATGATGCTGTTAATGTTGCTGATTTGTTCTTTCGTGAAATTATTCGCTTGCATGGTGTGCCAAATACTATTGTTTCAGATTGTGATACTAAATTTTTAGCCCCTTTTGGAGATGTTTATGGGTTAAGTTGGGGACTATACTGCTTTTTAGTACTACTTGTCACCCCCAAACTGATGGACAAACTGAAGTAGTCAATAGAACATTGTCTACTATGCTTAGGGCTGTTTTGAAGAATAATAAGAAAATGTGGGAAGAATGCTTGCCTCATATTGAATTTGCTTATAATCTTTCGTTGCATTCTACTACTAAGATGTGCCCTTTGAAATTGCGTATGGTTTCCTACCTCGTGCACCCATTGATTTGTTGCCTTTTCCATCTTCGGAGAAGGTTAATTTTGATGCTAAAGAACGTGCTTAATTGATTTTAAAAATGCATGAGTTAGCTAAGGAAAACATTGAGCGTAGGAACACTAATTATAAACTTGCTGGAGATAAGGGTAGAAAACATGTTGTCTTTGCACCTGGAGATCTTGCTTGGTTACATTTGCGTAAGGATAGGTTTCCTAATTTGCGCAAATCAAAGCTAATGCCACGTGCTGATGGTCCATTTAAGGTGTTAGAGAAAATAAATGATAATGCATATAAACTTGAGCTGCCAGTAGATTTTGGGGTTGGTCCCACTTTTAACATTGCAGATTTGAAGCCTTATTTGGGTTTGGAAGATGAGCTTCCGTCGAGGTCGACTTCATTTCAAGAAGGGGAGGATGATGAGGACATCAATACCATTGTTACACCCACAGCCCATGCTGCTATACATACTGGACCAATTACTAGAGCTCGCGCACGCCAATTGAATTATCAGGTACTTTCGTTTCTTGGTAACGATTCCAATGTTCATGAGAATATGATGCTGCCTAAATTGGATACATTTGTTTTGCTTACAAATGAAGGGCCTACCATGGACAAGAAAGATGAACCTTGGGGCAAGTTCAGGCATGGAGATGTTGGCATGCGCAAGGGGAGCAAGAACGGAGTTACAAGTGATGATTCCAGGACTTTGAAGCCACCATGATGAGTGCATTAAGCCTTGGACGAAATATACAAGATGCCACTTCATAATATTCGTCCATAGGCTATTCTAGGTGCTGCGTCACCATATTATTGGGCCAAGCCATGTAATTTCGAAATACTTAAGTATAGGCTGTTTTTAGAGTCCGTATGTGTGGGGAAACAAGAGTTAGGGTTGGTTTCGGACCCCTCCCTCAAGGGCCACGAAATTCCCTCCTCTTCCTCCATATATACAACCCTTAGGGCGTCGTTTAGACTTTGGGTTTTGTTCAGATTAAAAATTCGCTTTAGCTGCAACTTCGCGTACTTCGTTTGTGTTCAACGACCAGACAAAGGCGTCATAGAACCCCCCACCTTGATCAATAAAGATTTCCTCCTATATTCGCAATATCTAGATTGCAGTCTTAGTTTCTTGCCTATACCTAGTGTTCATTGGGAGGATATATCTATGGACTTTGTTTTGGGTTTACCTCGAACAAAGAAGGGGAGGGACAGCATATTTGTTGTCGTGGATAGATTCTCAAAAATGGCACACTTTATACCATGTCATAAAAGCGATGATGCTGTTAATGTTGTTGATTTGTTCTTTCGTGAAATTATTCGCTTGCATGGTGTGCCAAATACTATTGTTTCAGATTGTGATACTAAATTTTTAGCCCCTTTTGGAGATGTTTATGGGCTAAGTTGGGGACTATACTGCTTTTTAGTACTACTTGTCACCCCCAAACTGATGGACAAACTGAAGTAGTCAATAGAACATTGTCTACTATGCTTAGGGCTGTTTTGAAGAATAATAAGAAAATGTGGGAAGAATGCTTGCCTCATATTGAATTTGCTTATAATCGTTCGTTGCATTCTACTACTAAGTTGTGCCCTTTGAAATTGCGTATGGTTTCCTACCTCGTGCACCCATTGATTTGTTGCCTTTTCCATCTTCGGAGAAGGTTAATTTTGATGCTAAAGAACGTGCTTAATTGATTTTAAAAATGCATGAGTTAGCTAAGGAAAACATTGAGCGTAGGAACGCTAATTATAAACTTGCTGGAGATAAGGATAGAAAACATGTTGTCTTTGCACCTGGAGATCTTGCTTGGTTACATTTGCGTAAGGATAGGTTTCCTAATTTGCGCAAATCAAAGCTAATGCCACGTGCTGATGGTCCATTTAAGGTGTTAGAGAAAATAAATGATAATGCATATAAACTTGAGCTGCCAGTAGATTTTGGGGTTGGTCCCACTTTTAACATTGCAGATTTGAAGCCTTATTTGGGTTTGGAAGATGAGCTTCCGTCGAGGTCGACTTCATTTCAAGAAGGGGAGGATGATGAGGACATCAATACCATTGTTACACCCACAGCCCATGCTGCTATACATACTGGACCAATTACTAGAGCTTGCGCACGCCAATTGAATTATCAGGTACTTTCGTTTCTTGGTAACGATTCCAATGTTCATGAGAATATGATGCTGCCTAAATTGGATACATTTGTTTTGCTTACAAATGAAGGGCCTACCATGGACAAGAAAGATGAACCTTGGGGCAAGTTCGGGCATGGAGATGTTGGCATGCGCAAGGGGAGCAAGAACGGAGTTACAAGTGATGATTCCAGGACTTTGAAGCCACCATGATGAGTGCATTAAGCCTTGGACGAAATATACAAGATGCCACTTCATAATATTCGTCCATAGGCTATTCTAGGTGCTGCGTCACCATATTATTGGTCCAAGCCATGTAATTTCGAAATACTTAAGTATAGGCTGTTTTTAGAGTCCGTATGTGTGGGGAAACAAGAGTTAGGGTTGGTTTCGGACACCTCCCTCAAGGGCCACGAAATTCCCTCCTCTTCCTCCATATATACAACCCTTAGGGCGTCGTTTAGACTTTGGGTTTTGTTCAGATTAAAAATTCGCCATAGCTACAACTTCGCGTACTTCGTTTGTGTTCAACGACCAGACAAAGGCGTCATAGAACCCCCCACCTTGATCAATAAAGATTTCCTCCTATATTCGCAATATCTAGATTGCAGTCTTAGTTTCTTGCCTATACCTAGTGTTCATTGGGAGGATATATCTATGGACTTTGTTTTGGGTTTACCTCGAACAAAGAAGGGGAGGGATAGCATATTTGTTATCGTGGATAGATTCTAAAAAATGGCACACTTTATACCATGTCATAAAAGCGATGATGCTGTTAATGTTGTTGATTTGTTCTTTCGTGAAATTATTCGCTTGCATGGTGTGCCAAATACTATTGTTTCAGATCGTGATACTAAATTTCTTAGCCACTTTTAGAGATGTTTATGGGCTATGTTGGGGACTAAACTGCTTTTTAGTACTACTTGTCACCCCCAAACTGATGGACAAAATGAAGTAGTCAATAGAACATTGTCTACTATGCTTAGTGCTGTTTTGAAGAATAATAAGAAAATGTGGGAAGAATGCTTGCCTCATATTGACTTTGCTTATAATCGTTCGTTGCATTCTACTACTAAGATGCGCCCTTTTGAAATTGTGTATGGTTTCCTACCTCGTGCACCCACTGATTTTTTGCCTCTTCCATCTTCAGAGAAGGTTAATTTTGATGATAAAGAACGTGCTTAATTGATTTTAAAAATGCATGAGTTAGCTAAGGAAAACATTGAGCGTATGAACGCTAAATATAAACTTGCTAGAGATAAGGGTAGAAAACATGTTGTCTTTGCACCTGGAGATCTTGCTTGGTTACATTTGCGTAAGGATAGGTTTCCTAATTTGCGCAAATAAAAGCTAATGCAACGTGCTGATGGTCCATTTAAGGTGTTAGAGAAAATAAATGATAATTTATATAAACTTGAGTTGCCTCTAGATTTTGGGGTTAGTCCCACTTTTAACATTGCAGATTTGAAGCCTTATTTGGGTGAGGAAGATGAGCTTCCGTCGAGGACGACTTCATTTCAAGAAGGGGAGGATGATGAGGAAATCAATACCATTGTTACACCCACAAGCCCTGCTGCTATACATACTGGACCAATTACTAGAGCTCACGCACGCTAATTGAATTATCAGGTACTTTCGTTTCTTGGTAACGATTCCAATGATCATGAGCATATGATGCTGCCTAAATTGGATACATTTGTTTTGTTTACAAATGAAGGGCCTACCATGGACAAGAAAGATGAACCTTGGGGCAAGTTAAGGCATGGAGATGTTGGCATGCGCAAAGGGAGCAAGAACGGAGTTACAAGTGATGATTCCAGGACTTTGAAGCCACCATGATGAGTGCATGAAGCCTTGGTTGAAATATAAAAGATGCCACTTCATAATATTCGTCCATAGGCTATTCCAGGTGATGTGTCACCTTATTATTGGGCCAGGCCCATGTAATTTCGAAATACTTATGTATAGGCTGTTTTTAGAGTCCGTATGTGTGGGGAAACAAGAGTTAGGGTTGGTTTCAGACCCCTCCCTCAAGGGCCACGAAATTCCCTCCTCTTCCTCCATATATACAGCCCTTAGGGCGTCGTTTAGACTTTGGGTTTTGTTCAGATTAAAAATTCGCCATAGCTGCAACTTCGCGTACTTCGTTTGTGTTCAACGACCAGACAAAAGCGTCATAGAACCCCCACCTTGATCAATAAAGCTTTCCTCCTATATTCGCAATATCTAGATTGCAATATTAGTTTCTTGCCTATACCTAGTGTTCATTGGGAGGATATATCTATGGACTTTGTTTTGGGTTTACCTCGAACAAAGAAGGGGAGGGATAGCATATTTGTTGTCGTGGATAGATTCTCGAAAATGGCACACTTTATACCATGTCATAAAAGCGATGATGCTGTTAATGTTGTTGATTTGTTCTTTCGTGAAATTATTCGCTTGCATGGTGTGCCAAATACTATTGTTTCAGATCGTGATACTAAATTTCTTAGCCACTTTTGGAGATGTTTATGGGCTAAGTTGGGGACTAAACTGCTTTGTAGTACTACTTGTCACCCCCAAACTGATGGACAAACTGAAGTAGTCAATAGAACATTGTCTACTATGCTTAGGGCTGTTTTGAAGAATAATAAGAAAATGTGGGAAGAATGCTTGCCTCATATTGAATTTGCTTATAATCGTTCGTTGCATTCTACTACTAAGATGTGCCCTTTTGAAATTGCGTATGGTTTCCTACCTCGTGTACCCATTGATTTGTTGCCTCTTCCATCTTCGGAGAAGGTTAATTTTGATGCTAAAGAACATGCTTAGTTGATTTTAAAAATGCATGAGTTAGCTAAGGAAAACATTGAGCGTATGAACGCTAAATATAAACTTGCTGGAGATAAGGGTAGAAAACATGTTGTCTTTGCACCTGGAGATCTTGCTTGGTTACATTTGCGTAAGGATAGGTTTCCTAATTTGCGCAAATCAAAGCTAATGCCACGTGCTGATGGTCCATTTAAGGTGTTAGAGAAAATAAATGATAATGCATATAAACTTGAGTTGCCTCTAGATTTTGGGGTTAGTCCCACTTTTAACATTGCAGATTTGAAGCCTTATTTGGGTGAGGAGATGAGCTTCCGTCGAGGACGACTTCATTTCAAGAAGGGGAGGATGATGAGGACATGAATACCATTGTTACACCCACAATCCCTGCTGCTATACATACTGGACCAATTACTAGAGCTCGCGCACGCTAATTGAATTATCAGGTACTTTTGTTTCTTGGTAACGATTCCAATGATCATGAGAATATGATGCTGCCTAAATTTGATACATTTGTTTTGTTTACAAATGAAGGGCCTACCATGGACAAGAAAGATGAACCTTGGGGCAAGTTAAGGCATGGAGATGTTGGCATGCGCAAAGGGAGCAAGAACGGAGTTACAAGTGATGATTCCAGGACTTTGAAGCCACCATGATGAGTGCATGAAGCCTTGGTTGAAATATACAAGATGCCACTTCATAATATTCGTCCATAGGCTATTCTAGGTGCTGTGTCACCTTATTATTGGGCCAGGCCCATGTAATTTCGAAATACTTATGTATAGGCTGTTTTTAGAGTCCGTATGTGTGAGGAAACAAGAGTTAGGGTAGGTTTCAGACCCCTCCCTCAAGGGCCACGAAATTCCCTCCTCTTCCTCCATATATACAGCCCTTAGGGCATCGTTTAGACTTTGGGTTTTGTTCAGATTAAAAATTCGCCATAGCTACAACTTCGCGTACTTCGTTTGTGTTCAACGACCAGACAAAAGCGTCATAGAACCCCCACCTTGATCAATAAAGCTTTCCTCCTATATTCGCAATATCTAGATTGCAATATTAGTTTCTTGCCTATACCTAGTGTGCATTGGGAGGATATATCTATGGACTTTGTTTTGGGTTTACCTCGAACAAAGAAGGGGAGGGATAGCATATTGGTTGTCGTGGATAGATTCTCGAAAATGGCACACTTTATACCATGTCATAAAAGCGATGATGCTGTTAATGTTGTTGATTTGTTCTTTCGTGAAATTATTCGCTTGCATGGTGTGCCAAATACTATTGTTTCAGATCGTGATACTAAATTTCTTAGCCACTTTTGGAGATGTTTATGGGCTAAGTTCGGGACTAAACTGCTTTTTAGTACTACTTGTCACCCCCAAACTAATGGACAAACTGAAGTAGTCAATAGAACATTGTCTACTATGCTTAGGGCTGTTTTGAAGAATAATAAGAAAATGTGGGAAGAATGCTTGCCTCATATTGAATTTGCTTATAATCGTTCGTTGCATTCTACTACTAAGATGTGCCCTTTTGAAATTGCGTATGGTTTCCTATGTCGTGCACCCATTGATTTGTTGCCTCTTCCATCTTCGGAGAAGGTTAATTTTGATGCTAAAGAACGTGCTTAATTGATTTTAAAAATGCATGAGTTAGCTAAGGAAAACATTGAGCATAGGAACGCTAATTATAAACTTGCTGGAGATAAGGGTAGAAAACATGTTGTCTTTGCACCTGGAGATCTTGCTTGGTTACATTTGCGTAAGGATAGGTTTCCTAATTTGCGCAAATCAAAGCTAATGCCACGTGCTGATGGTCCATTTAAGGTGTTAGAGAAAATAAATGATAATGCATATAAACTTGAGCCGCCAGTAGATTTTGGGCTTGGTCCCACTTTTAACATTGCAGATTTGAAGCCTTATTTGGGTGAGGAAGATGAGCTTCCGTCGAGGTCGACTTCATTTCAAGAAGGGGAGGATGATGAGGACATCAATACCATTGTTACACCCACAACCCCTGCTGCTATACATACTGGACCAATTACTAGAGCTCATGCACGCTAATTGAATTATCAAGTACTTCCGTTTCTTGGTAACGATTCCAATGATCATGAGCATATGATGCTGCCTAAATTGGATACATTTGTTTTGTTTACAAATGAAGGGCCTACCATGGACAAGAAAGATGAACCTTGGGGCAAGTTAAGGCATGGAGATGTTGGCATGCGCAAAGGGAGCAAGAACGGAGTTACAAGTGATGATTCCAGGACTTTGAAGCCACCATGATGAGTGCATGAAGCCTTGGTTGAAATATAAAAGATGCCACTTCATAATATTCGTCCATAGGCTATTCCAGGTGATGTGTCACCTTATTATTGGGCCAGGCCCATGTAATTTCGAAATACTTATGTATAGGCTGTTTTTAGAGTCCGTATGTGTGGGGAAACAAGAGTTAGGGTTGGTTTCAGACCCCTCCCTCAAGGGCCACGAAATTCCCTCCTCTTCCTCCATATATACAGCCCTTAGGGCGTCGTTTAGACTTTGGGTTTTGTTCAGATTAAAAATTCGCCATAGCTGCAACTTCGCGTACTTCGTTTGTGTTCAACGACCAGACAAAAGCGTCATAGAACCCCCACCTTGATCAATAAAGCTTTCCTCCTATATTCGCAATATCTAGATTGCAATATTAGTTTCTTGCCTATACCTAGTGTTCATTGGGAGGATATATCTATGGACTTTGATTTGGGTTTACCTCGAACAAAGAAGGGGAGGGATAGCATATTTGTTGTCGTGGATAGATTCTCGAAAATGGCACACTTTATACCATGTCATAAAAGCGATGATGCTGTTAATGTTGTTGATTTGTTCTTTCGTGAAATTATTCGCTTGCATGGTGTGCCAAATACTATTGTTTCAGATCGTGATACTAAATTTCTTAGCCACTTTTGGAGATGTTTATGGGCTAAGTTGGGGACTAAACTGCTTTGTAGTACTACTTGTCACCCCCAAACTGATGGACAAACTGAAGTAGTCAATAGAACATTGTCTACTATGCTTAGGGCTGTTTTGAAGAATAATAAGAAAATGTGGGAAGAATGCTTGCCTCATATTGAACTTGCTTATAATCGTTCGTTGCATTCTACTACTAAGATGTGCCCTTTTGAAATTGCGTATGGTTTCCTACCTCGTGTACCCATTGATTTGTTGCCTCTTCCATCTTCGGAGAAGGTTAATTTTGATGCTAAAGAACATGCTTAGTTGATTTTAAAAATGCATGAGTTAGCTAAGGAAAACATTGAGCGTATGAACGCTAAATATAAACTTGCTGGAGATAAGGGTAGAAAACATGTTGTCTTTGCACCTGGAGATCTTGCTTGGTTACATTTGCGTAAGGATAGGTTTCCTAATTTGCGCAAATCAAAGCTAATGCCACGTGCTGATGGTCCATTTAAGGTGTTAGAGAAAATAAATGATAATGCATATAAACTTGAGTTGCCTCTAGATTTTGGGGTTAGTCCCACTTTTAACATTGCAGATTTGAAGCCTTATTTGGGTGAGGAGATGAGCTTCCGTCGAGGACGACTTCATTTCAAGAAGGGGAGGATGATGAGGACATCAATACCATTGTTACACCCACAATCCCTGCTGCTATACATACTGGACCAATTACTAGAGCTCGCGCACGCTAATTGAATTATCAGGTACTTTTGTTTCTTGGTAACGATTCCAATGATCATGAGAATATGATGCTGCCTAAATTTGATACATTTGTTTTGTTTACAAATGAAGGGCCTACCATGGACAAGAAAGATGAACCTTGGGGCAAGTTAAGGCATGGAGATGTTGGCATGCGCAAAGGGAGCAAGAACGGAGTTACAAGTGATGATTCCAGGACTTTGAAGCCACCATGATGAGTGCATGAAGCCTTGGTTGAAATATACAAGATGCCACTTCATAATATTCGTCCATAGGCTATTCTAGGTGCTGTGTCACCTTATTATTGGGCCAGGCCCATGTAATTTCGAAATACTTATGTATAGGCTGTTTTTAGAGTCCGTATGTGTGAGGAAACAAGAGTTAGGGTAGGTTTCAGACCCCTCCCTCAAGGGCCACGAAATTCCCTCCTCTTCCTCCATATATACAGCCCTTAGGGCGTCGTTTAGACTTTGGGTTTTGTTCAGATTAAAAATTCGCCATAGCTACAACTTCGCGTACTTCGTTTGTGTTCAACGACCAGACAAAAGCGTCATAGAACCCCCACCTTGATCAATAAAGCTTTCCTCCTATATTCGCAATATCTAGATTGCAATATTAGTTTCTTGCCTATACCTAGTGTGCATTGGGAGGATATATCTATGGACTTTGTTTTGGGTTTACCTCGAACAAAGAAGGGGAGGGATAGCATATTGGTTGTCGTGGATAGATTCTTGAAAATGGCACACTTTATACCATGTCATAAAAGCGATGATGCTGTTAATGTTGTTGATTTGTTCTTTCGTGAAATTATTCACTTGCATGGTGTGCCAAATACTATTGTTTCAGATCGTGATACTAAATTTCTTAGCCACTTTTGGAGATGTTTATGGGCTAAGTTCGGGACTAAACTGCTTTTTAGTACTACTTGTCACCCCCAAACTAATGGACAAACTGAAGTAGTCAATAGAACATTGTCTACTATGCTTAGGGCTGTTTTGAAGAATAATAAGAAAATGTGGGAAGAATGCTTGCCTCATATTGAATTTGCTTATAATCGTTCGTTGCATTCTACTACTAAGATGTGCCCTTTTGAAATTGCGTATGGTTTCCTATGTCGTGCACCCATTGATTTGTTGCCTCTTCCATCTTCGGAGAAGGTTAATTTTGATGCTAAAGAACGTGCTTAATTGATTTTAAAAATGCATGAGTTAGCTAAGGAAAACATTGAGCATAGGAACGCTAATTATAAACTTGCTGGAGATAAGGGTAGAAAACATGTTGTCTTTGCACCTGGAGATCTTGCTTGGTTACATTTGCGTAAGGATAGGTTTCCTAATTTGCGCAAATCAAAGCTAATGCCACGTGCTGATGGTCCATTTAAGGTGTTAGAGAAAATAAATGATAATGCATATAAACTTGAGCTGCCAGTAGATTTTGGGCTTGGTCCCACTTTTAACATTGCAGATTTGAAGCCTTATTTGGGTGAGGAAGATGAGCTTCCGTCGAGGTCGACTTCATTTCAAGAAGGGGAGGATGATGAGGACATCAATACCATTGTTACACCCACAACCCCTGCTGCTATACATACTGGACCAATTACTAGAGCTCATGCACGCTAATTGAATTATCAGGTACTTCCGTTTCTTGGTAACAATTCCAATGATCATGAGCATATGATGCTGCCTAAATTGGATACATTTGTTTTGTTTACAAATGAAGGGCCTACCATGGACAAGAAAGATGAACCTTGGGGCAAGTTCAGGCATGGAGATGTTGGCATGCGCAAGGGGAGCAAGAACGGAGTTACAAGTGATGATTCCAGGACTTTGAAGCCACCATGATGAGTGCATTAAGCCTTGGACAAAATATACAAGATGCCACTTCACAATATTCGTCCATAGACTACTCTAGGTGCTGCGTCACCATATTATTGGGCCAGGCCCATGTAATTTCGAAATACTTAAGTATAGGCTGTTTTTAGAGTCCGTATGTGTGGGGAAACAAGAGTTAGGGTTGGTTTCGGACCCCTCCCTCAAGGGCCACGAAATTCCCTTCCCTTCCTCCATATATACAGCCCTTCGGGCGTCGTTCAGACTTTGGGTTTTGTTCAGATTAAAAATTCACCATAGCTGCAACTTCGCGTACTTCGTTTGTGTTCAACGACCAGACAAAGGCGTCATAGAACCCCCCATCTTGATCAATAAAGATTTCCTCCTATATTCGGAATATCTAGATTGCAATCTTAGTTTCTTGCCTATACGTAGTGTTCATTGGGAGGATATATCTATGGACTTTGTTTTGGGTTTACCTCGAACAAAGAAGGGGAGGGATAGCATATTTGTTGTCGTGGATAGATTCTCGAAAATGGCACACTTTATACCATGTCATAAAAGCGATGATGCTGTTAATGTTGTTGATTTGTTCTTTCGTGAAATTATTCGCTTGCATGGTGTGCCAAATACTATTGTTTCAGATCGTGATACTAAATTTCTTAGCCACTTTTAGAGATGTTTATGGGCTAAGTTGGGGACTAAACTGCTTTTTAGTACTACTTGTCACCCCCAAACTGATGGACAAACTGAAGTAGTCAATAGAGCATTGTCTACAATGCTTAGTGCTCTTTTGAAGAATAATAAGAAAATGTGGGAAGAATGCTTGCCTCATATTGACTTTGCTTTTAATCGTTCGTTGCATTCTACTACTAAGATGTGCCCTTTTGGAATTGTGTATGGTTTCCTACCTCGTGTACCCATTGATTTTTTGCCTCTTCCATCTTCAGAGAAGGTTAATTTTGATGATAAAGAACGTGCTTAATTGATTTTAAAAATGCATGAGTTAGCTAAGGAAAACATTGAGCGTATGAACGCTAAATATAAACTTGCTGGAGATAAGGGTAGAAAACATGTTGTCTTTGCACCTGGAGATCTTGCTTGGTTACATTTGCGTAAGGATAGGTTTCCTAATTTGCACAAATCAAAGCTAATGCCACATGCTGGTGGTCCATTTAAGGTGTTAGAGAAAATAAATGATAATGCATATAAACTTGAGCTGCCTCTAGATTTTGGGGTTAGTCCCACTTTTAACATTGCAGATTTGAAGCCTTATTTGGGTGAGGAAGATGAGCTTCCGTCGAGGACGACTTCATTTCAAGAAGGGGAGGATGATGAGGACATCAATACCATTGTTACACCCACTGCCCCTGCTGCTATACATACTGGACCAATTACTAGAGCTCGCGCACGCTAATTGAATTATCAGGTACTTTCGTTTCTTGGTAACGATTCCAATGATCATGAGAATATGATGCTGCCTAAATTGGATACATTGGTTTTGCTTACAAATGAAGGGCCTACCATGGACAAGAAAGATGAACCTTGGGGCAAGTTAAGGCATGGAGATGTTGGCATGCGCAAGGGGAGCAAGAACGGAGTTACAAGTGATGATTCCAGGACTTTGAAGCCACCATGATGACTGCATGAAGCCTTGGTTGAAATATACAAGATGCCACTTCATAATATTCGTCCATAGGCTATTCTAGGTGCTGTGTCACCTTATTATTGGGCCAGGCCCATGTAATTTCTAAATACTTAAGTATAGGCTGTTTTTAGAGTCCGTATGTGTGGGGAAACAAGAGTTAGGGTTGGTTTCGGACCCCTCCCTCAAGGGCCATGAAATTCCCTCCTCTTCCTCCATATATACAGCCCTTAGGGCGTCGTTTAGGCTTTGGGTTTTGTTCAGATTAAAAATTCGCCACAACTGCAACTTCGCGTACTTCGTTTGTGTTCAGCGACCAGACAAAAGCGTCATAGAACCCCCACCTTGATCAATAAAGCTTTCCTCCTATATTCTCAATATCTAGATTGCAATATTAGTTTCTTGCCTATACCTAGTGTTCATTGGGAGGATATATCTATGGACTTTGTTTTGGGTTTACCTCGAACAAAGAAGGGGAGGGATAGCATATTTGTTGTCATGGATAGATTCTCGAAAATGGCACACTTTATACCATGTCATAAAAGCGATGATGCTGTTAATGTTGTTGATTTGTTCTTTCGTGAAATTATTCACATGCATGGTGTGCCAAATACTATTGTTTCAGATCGTGATACTAAATTTCTTAGCCACTTTTGGAGATGTTTATGGGCTAAGTTGGGGACTAAACTGCTTTTTAGTACTACTTGTTGCCCCCAAACTGATGGACAAACTGAAGTAGTCAATAGAACATTGTCTACTATGCTTAGGGCTGTTTTGAAGAATAATAAGAAAATGTGGGAAGATGCTTGCCTCATATTGAATTTGCTTATAATCGTTCGTTGCATTCTACTACTAAGATGTGCCCTTTTGAAATTGCGTATGGTTTCCTACCTCGTGCACCCATTGATTTGTTGCCTCTTCCATCTTCGGAGAAGGTTAATTTTGATGCTAAAGAACGTGCTTAATTGATTTTAAAAATGCATGAGTTAGCTAAGGAAAACATTGAGCGTAGGAACGCTAATTATAAACTTGCTGGAGATAAGGGTAGAAAACATGTTGTCTTTGCACCTGGAGATCTTGCTTGGTTACATTTGTGTAAGGATAGGTTTCCTAATTTGCGCAAATCAAAGCTAATGCCACGTGCTGATGGTCCATTTAAGGTGTTAGAGAAAATAAATGATAATGCATATAAACTTGAGCTGCCAGTAGATTTTGGGGTTGGTCCCACTTTTAACATTGCAGATTTGAAGCCTTATTTGGGTGAGGAAGATGAGCTTCCGTCGAGGTCGACTTCATTTCAAGAAGGGGAGGATGATGAGGACATCAATACCATTGTTACACCCACAGCCCCTGCTGCTATACATACTGGACCAATTACTAGAGCTCGCGCACGCCAATTGAATTATCAGGTACTTTCGTTTCTTGGTAACGATTCCAATGTTCATGAGAATATGATGCTGCCTAAATTGGATACATTTGTTTTGGTTCCAAATGAAGGGCCTACCGTGGACAAGAAAGATGAACCTTGGGGCAAGTTCAGGCATGGAGATGTTGGCATGCGCAAGGGGAGCAAGAACAGAGTTACAAGTGATGATTGCAGGACTTTGAAGCCACCATGATGAGTGCATGAAGCCTTGGACGAAATATACAAGATGCCACTTCATAATATTCGTCCATTGGCTATTCTAGGTGCTGTGTCACCTTATTATTGGGCCAGGCCCATGTAATTTCGAAATACTTAAGTATAAGCTGTTTTTAGAGTCCGTATGTGTGGGGAAACAAGAGTTAGGGTTGGTTTCGGACCCCTCCCTCAAGGGCCACGAAATTCCCTCCTCTTCCTCCATATATACAGCCCTTAGGGCGTCGTTTAGACTTTGGGTTTTGTTCAGATTAAAAATTCGCCATAGCTGCAACTCCGCGTACTTCGTTTGTGTTCAACGACCAGACAAAGGCGTCATAGAACCCCCACCTTGATCAATAAATCTTTCCTCTTATATTTGCAATATCTAGATTGCAATCTTTGTTTCTTGCCTATACCTAGTAGTCCTTGGGAGGATATATCTATGGACTTTGTTTTGGGTTTACCTCGAACAAAGAAGGGGAGGGATAGCATATTTGTTGTCGTGGATAGATTCTCGAAAATGGCACACTTTATACCATGTCATAAAAGCAATGATGTTGTTAATGTTGCTGATTTGTTCTTTCGTGAAATTATTCGCTTGCATGGTGTGCCAAATACTATTGTTTCAGATCGTGATACTAAATTTCTTAGCCACTTTTGGAGATGTTTATGGGCTAAGTTGGTGACTAAACTGCTTTTTAGTACTACTTGTCACCCCCAAACTGATGGACAAACTGAAGTAGTCAATAGAACATTGCCTACTATGCTTAGGGCTGTTTTCAAGAATAATAAGAAAATGTGGGAAGAATGCTTGCCTCATATTGAATTTGCTTATAATCGTTCGTTGCATTCTACTACTAAGATGTGCCCTTTTGAAATTGTGTATGGTTTCCTACCTCGTGCACCCATTGATTTGTTGCCTCTTCCATCTTCGGAGAAGGTTAATTTTGATGCTAAAGAACGTGCTTAATTGATTTTAAAAATGCATGTGTTAACTAAGGAAAACATTGAGCGTATGAACGCTAAATATAAACTTGCTGGAGATAAGGGTAGAAAACATGTTGTCTTTGCACCTATTGATCTTGCTTGGTTACATTTGCGTAGGGATAGGTTTCCTAATTTGCGCAAATCAAAGCTAATGCCACGTGTTGATGGTCCATTTAAGGTGTTAGAGAAAATAAATGATAATGCATATAAACTTGAGCTGCCTATAGATTTTGGGGTTAGTCCTACTTTTAACATTGCAGATTTGAAGCCTTATTTGGGTGAGGAAGATGAGCTTCCGTCGACGACGACTTCATGTCAAGAAGGGGAGGATGATGAGGACATCAATACCATTGTTACACCCACATCCCCTGCTGCTATACATATTGGACCAATTACTAGAGCTCGCGCACGCCAATTGAATTATCAGGTACTTCCGTTTCTTGGTAAAGATTCCAATGATCATGAGAATATGATGCTGCCTAAATTGGATAAATTTGTTTTGCTTACAAATGAAGGGCCTACCATGGACAAGAAAGACGATCCTTGGAGCAAGTTCAAGCATGGAGATGTTGGCATGCGCAAGGGGAGCAAGAATGGAGTTACAAGTGATGATTCCAGGACTTCGAAGCCACCATAATGAGTGCATGAAACCTTGGACGAAATATACAAGATGCCATTTCATAATATTCGTCCATAGGCTATTCTAGGTGCTGCGTCACCTTATTATTGGGCCAGGCCCATGTAATTTCGAAATACTTAAGTATAGGCTGTTTTTAGAGTCCGTATGTGTGGGGAAACAAGAGTTAGGGTTGGTTTCGGACCCCTCCCTCAAGGGCCACGAAATTCCCTCCTCTTCCTCCATATATACAGCCCTTAGGGCGTTGTTTAGACTTTGGGTTTTGTTCAGATTAAAAGTTCGCCATAGCTGCAACTTCGCGTACTTCGTTTGTGTTCAACGACCAGACAAAGGCGTCACAGAACCCCACCTTGATCAATAAAGCTTTCCTCTTATATTCGCAATATCTAGGTTGCAATCTTAGTTTCTTGCCTATACCTAGTGTTCCTTGGAGGATATATCTATGGACTTTGTTTTGGGTTTACCTCGAACAAAGAAGGGGAGGGATAGCATATTTGTTGTCGTGGATAGATTCTCGAAAATGGCACACTTTATACCAGGTCATAAAACCGATGATACTGTTAATGTTGATGATTTATTGTTTCGTGAAATTATTCGTTTGCATGGTGTGCCAAATACTATTGTTTCAGATCATGATACTAAATTTTTTAGCCACTTTTGGAGATGTTTATGGGCTAAGTTGGTGACTAAACTGCTCTTTAGTACTACTTGTCACCCCCAAACTGATGGACAAACTGAAGTAGTCAATAGAACATTGCCTACTATGCTTAGGGCTGTTTTGAAGGATAATAAGAAAATGTGGGAAGAATGCTTGCCTCATATTGAATTTGCTTATAATCGTTCGTTGCATTCTACTACTAAGATGTGCCCTTTTGAAATTGTGTATGGTTTCCTACCTCGTGCACCCAATGATTTGTTGCCTTTTCCATCTTCGGAGAAGTTTAATTTTGATGCTAAAGAACGTGCTTAATTGATTTTAAAAATGCATGAGTTAACTAAGGAAAACATTGAGCGTATGAACGCTAAATATAAACTTGCTGGAGATAAGGGTAGAAAACATGTTGTCTTTGCACCTGGAGATCTTGCTTGGTTACATTTGCGTAAGGATAGGTTTCCTAATTTGCGCAAATCAAAGCTAATGCCACGTGCTGATGGTCCATTTAAGGTGTTAGAGAAAATAAATGATTATGCATATAAACTTGAGCTGCCTACAGATTTTGGGGTTAGTCCCTCTTTTAACATTGCAAATTTGAAGCCTTATTTGGGTGAGGAGGATGAGCTTCCGTCTAGGACGACTTCATTTCAAGAAGGGGAGGATGATGGGGACATCAATACCATTGTTACACTCACAGCCCCTGCTGCTATAAATACTGGACCAATTACTAGAGCTTGCCACGCTAATTGAATTATCAGGTACTTTCGTTTCTTGGTAACGATTCCAATGTTCATGAGAATATGATGCTGCCTAAATTGGATAAATTTGTTTTTCTTACAAATGAAGGGCCTACCATGGACAAGAAAGATGAACCTTGGAGCAAGTTCAAGCATGGAGATGTTGGCAAGCGCAAGGGAAGCAAGAACGGAGTTACAAGTGATGATTCCAGAACTTCGAAGCCACCATGATGAGTGCATGACGCCTTGGACGAAATATACAAGATGCCACTTCATAATATTCGTCCATAGGCTATTCTAGGTGCTGCGTCACCTTATTTTTGTGCCAGGCCCATGTAATTTCGAAATACTTAAGTATAGGCTGTTTTTAGAGTCCGTTTGTGTGGGGAAACAAGAGTTAGGGTTTGTTTCAGACCCCTACCTCAAGGGCCACGAAATTCCCTCCTCTTCCTCCATATATACAGCCCTTAGGGCGTCGTTTAGACTTTGGGTTTTGTTCAGATTAAAAGTTCGCCATAGCTGCAACTTCGCGTGCTTCGTTTGTGTTCAACGACTAGACAAAGGCGTCATAGAACCCCACCTTGATAAATAAAGCTTTCCTCTTATATTCGCATTATCTAGATTGCAATCTTAGTTTCTTGCCTATACCTAGTGTTCCTTGGAGGATATATCTATGGACTTTGTTTTGGGTTTACCTCGAACAAAGAAGGGGAGGGATAGCATATTTGTTGTCGTGGATAGATTCTCGAAAATGGCACACTTTATACCAGGTCATAAAACCGATGATACTGTTAATGTTGATGATTTATTGTTTCGTGAAATTATTCGTTTGCATGGTGTGCCAAATACTATTGTTTCAGATCATGATACTAAATTTTTTAGCCACTTTTGGAGATGTTTATGGGCTAAGTTGGTGACTAAATTGCTCTTTAGTACTACTTGTCACCCCCAAACTGATGGACAAACTGAAGTAGTCAATAGAACATTGCCTACTATGCTTAGGGCTGTTTTGAAGGATAATAAGAAAATGTGGGAAGAATGCTTGCCTCATATTGAATTTGCTTATAATCGTTCGTTGCATTCTACTACTAAGATGTGCCCTTTTGAAATTGTGTATGGTTTCCTACCTCGTGCACCCAATGATTTGTTGCCTTTTCCATCTTCGGAGAAGTTTAATTTTGATGCTAAAGAACGTGCTTAATTGATTTTAAAAATGCATGAGTTAACTAAGGAAAACATTGAGCGTATGAACGCTAAATATAAACTTGCTGGAGATAAGGGTAGATAACATGTTGTCTTTGCACCTGGAGATCTTGCTTGGTTACATTTGCGTAAGGATAGGTTTCCTAATTTGCGCAAATCAAAGCTAATGCCACGTGCTGATGGTCCATTTAAGGTGTTAGAGAAAATAAATGATAATGCATATAAACTTGAGCTGCCTACAGATTTTGGGGTTAGTCCCACTTTTAACATTGCAGATTTGAAGCCTTATTTGGGTGAGGAAGATGAGCTTCCGTCGAGGAAGACTTCATTTCAAGAAGGGGAGGATGATGAGGACATCAATACCAATGTTACACCCACAGCCCCTGCTGCTATAAATACTGGACCAATTACTAGAGCTTGCCACGCTAATTGAATTATCAGGTACTTTCGTTTCTTGGTAACGATTCCAATGTTCATGAGAATATGATGCTGCCTAAATTGGATAAATTTGTTTTTCTTACAAATGAAGGGCCTACCATGGACAAGAAAGATGAACCTTGGAGCAAGTTCAAGCATGGAGATGTTGGCAAGCGCAAGGGAAGCAAGAACGGAGTTACAAGTGATGATTCCAGGACTTTGAAGCCACCATGATGAGTGCATGACGCCTTGGACGAAATATACAAGATGCCACTTCATAATATTCGTCCATAGGCTATTCTAGGTGCTGCGTCACCTTATTTTTGTGCCAGGCCCATGTAATTTCGAAATACTTAAGTATAGGCTGTTTTTAGAGTCCGTTTGTGTGGGGAAACAAGAGTTAGGGTTTGTTTCAGACCCCTACCTCAAGGGCCACGAAATTCCCTCCTCTTCCTCCATATATACAGCCCTTAGGGCGTCGTTTAGACTTTGGGTTTTGTTCAGATTAAAAGTTCGCCATAGCTGCAACTTCGCGTGCTTCGTTTGTGTTCAACGACTAGACAAAGGCGTCATAGAACCCCACCTTGATAAATAAAGCTTTCCTCTTATATTCGCATTATCTAGATTGCAATCTTAGTTTCTTGCCTATACCTAGTGTTCCTTGGAGGATATATCTATGGACTTTGTTTTGGGTTTACCTCGAACAAAGAAGGGGAGGGATAGCATATTTGTTGTCGTGGATAGATTCTCGAAAATGGCACACTTTATACCAGGTCATAAAACCGATGATACTGTTAATGTTCATGATTTATTGTTTCGTGAAATTATTCGTTTGCATGGTGTGCCAAATACTATTGTTTCAGATCATGATACTAAATTTTTTAGCCACTTTTGGAGATGTTTATGGGCTAAGTTGGTGACTAAACTGCTCTTTAGTACTACTTGTCACCCCCAAACTGATGGACAAACTGAAGTAGTCAATAGAACATTGCCTACTATGCTTAGGGCTGTTTTGAAGGATAATAAGAAAATGTGGGAAGAATGCTTGCCTCATATTGAATTTGCTTATAATCGTTCGTTGCATTCTACTACTAAGATGTGCCCTTTTGAAATTGTGTATGGTTTCCTACCTCGTGCACCCAATGATTTGTTGCCTTTTCCATCTTCGGAGAAGTTTAATTTTGATGCTAAAGAACGTGCTTAATTGATTTTAAAAATGCATGAGTTAACTAAGGAAAACATTGAGCGTATGAACGCTAAATATAAACTTGCTGGAGATAAGGGTAGAAAACATGTTGTCTTTGCACCTGGAGATCTTGCTTGGTTACATTTGCGTAAGGATAGGTTTCCTAATTTGCGCAAATCAAAGCTAATGCCACGTGCTGATGGTCCATTTAAGGTGTTAGAGAAAATAAATGATTATGCATATAAACTTGAGCTGCCTACAGATTTTGGGGTTAGTCCCTCTTTTAACATTGCAAATTTGAAGCCTTATTTGGGTGAGGAGGATGAGCTTCCGTCTAGGACGACTTCATTTCAAGAAGGGGAGGATGATGGGGACATCAATACCATTGTTACACCCACAGCCCCTGCTGCTATAAATACTGGACCAATTACTAGAGCTTGCCACGCTAATTGAATTATCAGGTACTTTCGTTTCTTGGTAACGATTCCAATGTTCATGAGAATATGATGCTGCCTAAATTGGATAAATTTGTTTTTCTTACAAATGAAGGGCCTACCATGGACAAGAAAGATGAACCTTGGAGCAAGTTCAAGCATGGAGATGTTGGCAAGCGCAAGGGAAGCAAGAACGGAGTTACAAGTGATGATTCCAGGACTTTGAAGCCACCATGATGAGTGCATGACGCCTTGGACGAAATATACAAGATGCCACTTCATAATATTCGTCCATAGGCTATTCTAGGTGCTGCGTCACCTTATTTTTGTGCCAGGCCCATGTAATTTCGAAATACTTAAGTATAGGCTGTTTTTAGAGTCCGTTTGTGTGGGGAAACAAGAGTTAGGGTTTGTTTCAGACCCCTACCTCAAGGGCCACGAAATTCCCTCCTCTTCCTCCATATATACAGCCCTTAGGGCGTCGTTTAGACTTTGGGTTTTGTTCAGATTAAAAGTTCGCCATAGCTGCAACTTCGCGTGCTTCGTTTGTGTTCAACGACTAGACAAAGGCGTCATAGAACCCCACCTTGATAAATAAAGCTTTCCTCTTATATTCGCATTATCTAGATTGCAATCTTAGTTTCTTGCCTATACCTAGTGTTCCTTTGGAGGATATATCTATGGACTTTGTGTTGGGTTTACCTCGAACAAAGAAGGGGAGGGATAGCATATTTATTGTCGTGTATAGATTCTCGAAAATGGCACACTTTATACCATGTCATAAAAGCGATGATGCTGTTAATGTTGCTGATTTCTTCTTTCGTGAAATTATTGGCTTGCATGGTGTGCCAAATACTATTGTTTCAGATTGTGATACTAAATTTCTTAGCCACTTTTGGAGATGTTTGTGGGCTAAGTTGGGGCCTAAACTGCTTTTTGGTACTACTTATCGCCCCCAAACTGATGGACAAACTGAAGTAGTCAATAGAACATTGCCTACTATGCTTATAGCTGTTTTGAAGAATAATAAGAAAATGTGGGAAGAATGCTTGCCTCATATTGAATTTGCTTATAATCGTTCTTTGCATTCTACTACTAAGATGTGCCCTTTTGAAATTGTGTATGGTTTCCTACCTCGTGCACCCATTGATTTGTTGCCTCTTCCATCTTCGGAGAAGTTTAATTTTGATGCTAAAGAACGTGCTTAATTGATTTTAAAAATGCATGAGTTAACTACGGAAAACATTGAGCGTATGAACGCTAAATATAAACTTGCTGGAGATAAGGGTAGATAACATGTTGTCTTTGCACCTGGAGATCTTGCTTGGTTACATTTGCGTAAGGATAGGTTTCCTAATTTGCGCAAATCAAAGCTAATGCCACGTGCTGATGGTCCATTTAAGGTGTTAGAGAAAATAAATGATAATGCATATAAACTTGAGCTGCCTGCAGATTTTGGGGTTAGTCCCACTTTTAACATTGCAGATTTGAAGCCTTATTTGGGTGAGGAAGATGAGCTTCCGTCGAGGAAGACTTCATTTCAAGAAGGGGAGGATGATGAGGACATCAATACCAATGTTACACCCACAGCCCCTGCTGCTATACATACTGGACCAATTACTAGAGCTCGCGCACGCCAATTGAATTATCAGGTACTTTCGTTTCTTGGTAACGATTCCAATGTTCGTGAGAATATGATGATGCCTAAATTGGATACATTTGTTTTGCTTACAAATGAGGGGCCTACCATGGACAAGAAAGATGAACCTTGGAGCAAGTTCAAGCATAGAGATGTTGGCATGCGCAAGGGGAGGAAGAATGGAGTTACAAGTGATGATTCTAGGACTTTGAAGCCACCATGATGAGGGCATGAAGCCTTGTGTGTGGAATGGCTCCAATCCAGGATGAGATCAAGATGCCTCCTATGGTGGTGGCTAGTCCTACTTATAGAGGCCCTGGTCGTCTCCCCAAATATTGAGCGGGAAGGGATCCAACAACGGCCAAATTCGAAGGGAGAAAACTAGGACAAGTTATCCTGACTAAACGTGTTCTTCGCCTGCCAAAGGCTCTGGTGGTGACGCCGTCTTGCGCTCCACGCTGACCTCCGTCCTGCCGTCCTGCTGGTCTTGGTCTCATTGCACCAATATGGAAACCTTTGCCTGATGCCTCGGGACTCCTCGCCTGAGCTTGCCCCTTTAGCACCAAAGAGGAAGCGAGGACACTGTGCACGCTGGCGCCCGCCTGGAGCCCGCCTGGCTCCAGTCGTCATGGCTTGCGTCACAGGAACCTCGCGAGGTGTCCCATGCCTTGATCTCTCCACCCCTCGCGAGCCATCCTGGTGAGGCAGCCCCTGAGGAGGTCTTCCATCGTCCGCCTCGCGAGGCTTGGCCCCTCGCGAGGGTCTTGAGTGTCTACTGGTGAAGGTGGGCCATACAGGGCCGCTGGCGGAGCCATGTTGTGGGCCGCAGGAAGGCAAGTCTGGGGACCCCCTTCCCAGGACGCCGACAATCACCCTCGAGCTAGAGCCCGGGGCCTGGCCCCAGTCTCCCCCCCCTTGATAGAGGCAAAGGTGTCCCGTCTTTCGATGAGATGGTGGCTATCGTTTTGGACGAAGTCGACTTTGATGATCCGACTACGAACGTGCGAGGACGTCGCGCCTTAGCAATCGCTAAACCAACTCTGAGAGGTTATTGACCACGCCGGAGCATGATCAACCTGACCACGAAGGTCTATTTCCTGCAGGCAAACGAAGAACAAGCAAGAAACTAAGATTGCAATCTGGATATTGCGAATATAAGAGGAAAGCTTTATTGATCAAGGTGGGGTTGTGTGACGCTTTTGTCTGGTTGTTGAACACAAATGAAGTACCCGAAGTTGCAGCTATGGCGAACTTTTAATCTAACGTATCTATAATTTATGAAGTATTCAGGCTATTATATCATCCATCTTAGATGTTTTATATGCATTTATATGCTATTTTATATGTTTTTTGGGACTAACCTATTAACCTAGAGCCCAGTGCCAGTTTCTGTTTTCTCCTTGTTTTTGAGTTTTGCAGAAAAGGAATACCAAATGGAGTCCAATTGATGTGCCAATTTTTGATGATTTTTTGTGGACCAAAAGAAGACCACAGAGCATCGGAGTTGGGCCAGAAGAGTCCCGAGCTGCCCACGAGGGTGGGGGGCGTGCCCACTCCCTAGGCGCGTGGGCCTGCCTCGTGGACAGCTCGGGCACCTCCTTGACGTGAGACCGACACCAAAAATTCCTATAAATACAGAAACCTCAGAAAATTAACCTAGATCGGGAGTTCCGCCTCCACAAGCCTCTGTAGCCACGAGAAATCAATCTAGGCCCTGTCCGGCACCCTGCCGGAGGGGGCCATCATCACCGGCGGCCATGGAGGAGTATCCCGGAGGGGCCATCATCACCATGAAGGCCAAGGACCGGAGGGTGGAGGCCACGGAGGAGGGAGCAAAAGGGGGAGAACCTCTCCTCCTCTCTCTTGGTGGCGCCGAAGTGTGATACGTTCATTTTGCATCATGCTTTTATATCGATACTTATGCCTATTCTCTCTTATTTTACAAGGTTTACATAAAGAGGGAGAATGCCGGCACTTGGAATTCTGGGCTGGAAAATGAGAAAATAATAGAAATCTATTTTGGACAACTCCAAAAGTCCTCAAACTCCACGGAAGTTATTTTTAGAATATATAAAAAATACTGAGCGGAAGAAATACGTCAGGGGGGCCACCACCTGTCCACGAGGGTGGGGGCGCGCCCTACCCCCCAGGGCACGCCCCCTGCCTAGTGGGGCCCCTATTGGCTCTCCGGTGGCCATCTTCTGCTATATGAAGTCTTTCATCCAGGGAAAAATTATAAGCAACCTTTCGGGACGAGACTCCGCCGCCACGAGGCGGAACCTTGGCGGAACCAATCTAGGGCTCCGGCAGAGCTATTCTGCCAGGGACATTTCCCTCCGGTAGGGGGAAATCATCGTCATCGTCATCGCCAACGCTCCTCTCATCGGGAGAGGGCAATCTCCATCAACATCTTCACCAGCACCATCTCCTCTCAAAAGCCTAGTTCATCTCTTGTATCCAATTCTTGTCTCCAAGTCCAGGATTGGTACTAGTAGGTTGCTAGTAGTGTTAATTACTCCTTGTAGTTGATGCTAGTTGGTTTATTTGGTGAAAGATCATATGTTCAGATCCTTTATACATATTAATACCCCTCTGATTATGAACATGAATATGCTTTGTGAGTAGTTACGTTTGTTCCTAAGGACATGGGAGAAGTCTTGCTATTAGTAGTCATGTGAATTTGGTATTCGTTCGATGTTTTGATGAGATGTATGTTGTCTATCCTCTAGTGGTGTTATGTGAACGTCGACTACACAACACTTCACCATTATTTGGGCCTAGAGGAGGGCATTGGGAAGTAATAAGTAGATGATAGGTTGCTAGAGTGACAGAAGCTTAAACCCTAGTTTATGCGTTGCTTCGTAAGGGGCTGATTTGGATCCATATGTTTCATGCTATGGTTAGGTTTACCTTAATACTTTTGTTGTAGTTGCGGATGCTTGCAATAGAGGTTAATCATAAATGGGATGCTTGTTCAAGTAAGAACAACATCCAAGAACCGGTCCACCCACATATCAAATTATCAAAGTACCGAACGTGAATCATATGAACGTGATGAAAACTAGCTTGACGATATGCCCATGTGTCCTCGGGAGCGCTTTTCTTTATATAAGAGTTTGTCCAGGCTTGTCCTTTGCTACAAAAAGGTTTGGGACACCTTTCTGCACTTTATTTACTTTTGTTACTTGTTGCTCGTTACCAATTATCTTATCACAAAACTATCTGTTACCACTTATTTCAGTACTTGCAGAGAATATCTTGCTGAAAACTGCTTATCATTTCCTTCTGCTCCTCGTTGGGTTCGACATTCTTACTTATCGAAAGGACTATGATAGATCCCCTATACTTGTGGGTCATCAAGACTCTTTTCTGGCACCGTTGCCGGGGAGCGAAGCACCTTTGGTAGGTGGAATTTGGTAAGGAAAAATTTATATAGTGTGCTGAAATTTACTATCACTTGTTACTATGGAAAGTAATCCTATGAGGGGCTTGTTCGGGGTATCTTCACCCTGACCATTAGAGCAAAGAGTTGCTCCTCAACCTACTAAACCTACTGAAAAATAAAATGTTCCCTTTGAAGTTCCTTCGGCTATGTTATAAAAACTGCTAGCTAATCCTTTTGTAGGAGATGGAACAAAGCATCTTGATGAGCACCTAATTTATGTGGATAAAGTTTGTGGATTATTTAAGCTTGCAGGTACACCCGATGATGTTGTTAAGAAGAAGGCCTTCCCTTTATCTTTGGAGGGAGATGCATCGACATGGTACATGCTACGTGATGATACGGGGTCATGGAACTACAAACGATTGAAACTGGAATTTCATCAGAAGTTTTATCCTATGCATCTTGTTCATCGTGATCGCAATTATATATATAATTTTTGGCCTCGCGAAGGAGAAAGCATCTCTCAAGCTTGTGGGAGGCTTAAATCAATGTTATATTCATGCCCCAATCATGAGCTCTCAAGAGAAATAATTCTTCAAAGTTTTTATGCTCGACTTTTTGATAACAATCACACCATGATTGATACTTGTGCTGGCTCTTTTACGATGAAGACTATTGAAATCAAATGGAATTTATTGGATAGAATTAAACGCAACTCTGAAGATTGGGATCTCGACGAAGGTAAGGAGTCAGGTATGACACCTAAGTTTGATTGTGTTAAGTCTTTTATGGATACCGATGTTTTCCGTAAATTTAGCACTAAATATGGACTTGACTCTGAGATAGTAGCTTCTTTCTGTGAATCTTTTGCTACTTATGTTGATCTCCCGAAGGAGAAGTGGTTTAAATATCATCCTCCCATAGAAGTAAAAGTACCTGCACCTATTAAAGTTGAAGAAAAGACTATCACTTATAATGATCCTGTTATTCCTACTTCTTATGTTGAGGAACCACCTTTCCCTTTTAGGATAAAGGATCATGCAAAAGCTTCAACTATGGTTCATAAAAGCAATATTAGAACTTATACACCTCCTAAGCAAGTTAAAGTTGAACCTAATATTGCTATTGTTAAAGATCTCTTGGCTGATAATATTGATGGGCATGTTATTTATTTCTGCGGTGAAACTGCTAGAATTGCTAAACCTTGTGCTAAAGATAAACATAGACCTGTGGTATGCATGCCTGTTATTTCTGTTAAAATAGGAGATCATTGTTATCATGGCTTATGTGATATGGGTGCTAGTGCTAGTGTTATACCTCATGACTTATACAAAGAAATTAAGCATGAGATTGCACCTACTGAGTTAGAAAATATTGATGTTACAATTAAACTTGCCAATAGAGATACTATATCAGCAATGGGAATTTTTTGAGATGTTGAATTCTTGTGTGGGAAAACTAAATATCCTGCTGATTTTCTTGTCCTTGGTTACCCACAAGATAGCTTTTGTCCCATTATATTTGGTAGACCCTTCTTGAACACTGTTAATGCTAGGATAGACTGTGAAAAGAATGTTGTTACTATTGGCTTGGGTGATATGTCTCATGAGTTTAATTTGTCTAAATTTAGTAGACAACACCGTGAAGAAGAATTGCCTAGTAAGGATGAAATTATTGGTCTTGCTTCTATTGCCGTACCTCCTAGTGATCCTTTAGAACAATATTTGCTAGACCATGAAAATGATATGTTTATGAATGAAAGAAGGGAAATAGATGAAGTGTTCTTTAAATAGGAACCTATCCTGAAACAAAATTTTCCTGTTGAAATCCTAGGGGATCCTCCTCCACCCAAGGGTGATCCCGTGTTTGAGCTTAACCGTTGCCTGATACTCTTAAATATGCTAATCTTGATGAGAAGAAGATATATCCTGTTACTATTAGTCCTAACCTTTCATAGCATGAAAAAGAGAGATTATTCAAAACTCTGAAGAAGCACCGTGCTGCTATTGGGTATACTCTTGATGATCTTAAGGGCATTAGTCCCACTCTATGTCAACATAAAATAAATTTGGATGAAGATGCCAAACCAGTTCGTGATCATCAATGACGTCTGAATCCTAAAATGAAAGAAGTGGTAAGAAAGGAAATACTAAAGCTCCTTGAGGCAGGTATAATTTATCCCGTCGCTGATAGTCGGTGGGTAAGTCATGTCCATTGTGTCCCTAAGAAGGGAGGTATTACTGTCGTTCCTAATGATAAAGATGAATTGATTCCGCAAAGAATGATTATAGGTTATAGGATGGTAATTGATTTCCGCAAATTAAATAAGGCTACTAAAAAGGATCATTACCCCTTACCTTTTATCAATCAAATGCTAGAAAGATTATCTAAACATACACGTTTTTGCTTTCTAGATGGTTATTCTGGTTTCTCTCAAATACCCATGTCAGCAAATGATCAATCAAAGACTACTTTTACTTGCCCTTTTGGTACTTTTGCGTATACACGTATGCCTTTTGGTTTATGTAATGCACCTTCTACCTTTCAAAGATGCACGATGGATATATTCTCTGACTTTTGTGAAAAGATTTGTGAGGTTTTCATGGATGATTTATCCATCTATGGATCATCTTTTGATGATTGCTTGAGCAACCTTGATCGAGTTTTGTAGAGATGTGAAGAAACTAATCTTGTCTTGAATTGGGAAAAATGCCACTTTATGGTTAATGAAGGTATTGTCTTGGGGCATAAAGTTTCTGAAAGAGGTATTGAGGTTGATAAAGCCAAGGTTGATGCTATTGAAAAGATGCCATGTCCCAAGGACAACAAAGGTATAAGAAGTTTCCTTGGTCACGCCGGTTTTTGTAGGAGGTTCATTAAGGACTTCTCCAAAATTTCTCGGCCTCTGACTAATTTATTACAAAAAGATATACCATTTGTCCTTGATGATGATTGTGTAGAAGCATTTTAAATACTTAAGAAAGCATTGATCTCTGCACCTACTGTTCAGCCACCTGATTGGAATTTACCCTTTGAAATTTTGTGTGATGTTAGTGATTATGCTGTAGGTGCTGTTCTAGGGCAAAGAGTTGATAAGAAATTAAATGTTATTCAATATGCTAGTAAAACTCTAGACAATGCTCAAAGAAATTATGCTAGTACTGAAAAAGAATTCTTAGCAGTTGTATTTTCTTGTGATAAGTTCAGACCTTATATTGTTGATTCTAAAGTAACTATTCACATTGACCATGCTGCTATTAAATATCTTATGGAAAAGAAAGATGCTAAACCTAGACTTATTAGATGATCTCTCTTGCTACAAGAATTTGATTTGCATATTGTTGATAGAAAGGGACCGAGAACCCTGTTGCAGACAACTTGTCTAGGTTAGAAAATGTTCTTAATGACCCACTACCTATTGATGATAGCTTTCCTGATGAGGAACTAAATGTCATAAGTGCTTCTCATACTGCTCCATGGTATACTGATTATGCTAATTATATTGTTGCTAAATTTATACCACCTAGTTTCACATACCAGCAAAAGAAAAAGTTTTTCTATGATTTGAGGCATTACTTTTGGGATGACCCACATCTATATAAAGAAGGAGTAGATGGTGTTATTGGACGTTGTGTACCTTAGCATGAACAGGAACAAATCCTACGCAAGTGTCACTCTCAAGCTTATGGAGGACACCATGCTAGAGATAAAACTGCACATAAGGTATTGCAATCTGGTTTTTATTGGCCTACTCTCTTCAAGGATGCCCGTAAGTTTGTCCTTTCTTGTGATGAATGTCAAAGAATTGGTAATATTAGTAGACGTCAAGAAATGCCTATGAACTATTCACTTGTTATTGAACCATTTGATGTTTGGGGCTTTGATTATATGGGACCTTTTCCTGCCTCTAATGGTTATACACATATTTTAGTTGATGTTGATTACGTTACTAAGTGGGTAGAAGCTATTCCAACTAGTAGTGCTGATCATAAAACCTCTATTAAGATGCTTAAGGAAGTTATTTTTCCGAGGTTTGGAGTCCCTAGATATTTAATGACTGATGGTGGTTCACATTTTATTCATGGTGCTTTCCGTAAAATGCTTGCTCGGTATGATATTAATCATAGAATTGCATCTCCTTATCACCCACAATCTAGTGGTCAAGTTGAATTGGGTAATAGAGAGCTCAAATTAATTTTGCACAAGACTGTCAATAGATCGAGAAAGAATTGGTCCAAGAAACTTGATGATGCATTATGGGCCTATAGAACTGCATACAAAAATCCTATGGGTATGTCTCCGTATAAAATGGTTTATGGAAAAGCATGTCACTTACCTCTTGAACTAGAACATAAGGCTTATTGGGCTATTAAAGAGCTCAATTATGATTTCAAACTTGCCGGTGAGAAGAGGTTATTTGATATTAGCTCACTTGATGAATGGAGAACCCAAGCCTATGAAGATGCCAAATTGTTTAAAGAAAAAGTTAAAAGATGGCATGACAAAAGGATACAAAAGCGTGAGTTTAATGTAGGTGATTATGTATTGCTATACAACTCTCGTTTAAGATTTTTTGCAGGAAAACTTCTCTCTAAATGGGAAGGTACTTACGTTATCGAGGAGGTCTATCGTTTCGGTGCCATAAAAATCAACAACTTCGAAGGCACAAATCTGAAGGTGGTGAACAGTCAAAGAATCAAACATTATATCTCAGGTAATCCCATAAATGTTGAAACCAACATTATTGAAACTGTAACCCTGGAGGAATACATAAGGGACACTTTCTGGGACGTTTTAGACTCCTAAAAGGAATAGGTATGTGGTACGGTAAGTAAGCCGATTCCAAAACAGTTTTTATGGCAATATTTCTCCGTTTTGGAATATTTATAAAAATAAAAAAATAAGAAGCGGTCCGGGAAGGACACGAGGCCTCCACGAGGGTGGAGGGCGCGCCCTACCCTACTGGGCATGCCCCCTACCTCGTGGGCACCTCGTGTGCTCTCCGAACTCCGTTTGCTTATACGTTACGTATTTTGGTCGATAAAAATTCATTGTATGATCTCCCGAAGGTTTTGACTCATGTATCACGCAAATATCCTCTGTTTTTGTTTCGAGCTGTCTTTCTGATAGATCTAGATTATCATGACGTCTTCAAGTGCCCCCAAGGACAAGTTCTTCAAGAAGGTCATCAACCCTTACCTCGCGGAGGTGCTGCGACACTCTCAAACCATTGAGATTCGTGATGAGTTGCTGCATATCCGCGATGTTGAGGGACCGAAGGGGACCGGAAGCGTGGAACGAGGCTCGAAGCAATGGAGCAACAAGTTTTCAAGTCCCAAGGGATGGGGGAACATGGACATAACTCCAACCACATGATGATCGCGGAGTACACCAACAACCACAAGCTGGATGCCAAGAACATTGCGGAGACCATCTTCAAGCTTCACGAGAAGATCGAGCACCTTCAAGCCCAAACCTATGACCTGCAAAACCGAAACTATGAGTATGATTATAGATTCAAAAGGATGAGTTTGGCTGCAGATTTGAGGATCCCGAAGACTCGATCATCCTTCTATGATGGTGAGCCTATGCCTTGGAAGATGGACGGCAAGCCCGCATCATCAACAACTCCGCCACCTTCCTCACCAACAAAGGAGATATAATCACATGGGTATGGGCACTCCCCTTGGCAGCTGCCAAGCTTGGGAGAGGTGCCTCGGTATCGTATCATCATCACACTCCTATCCTTACCGGTTTTTTTAGTTCGATCCTATTAGTAGTATCTTGATCCAGTAGAATAAAGTTTATGGCATGATCTAGTTTTGAGTTTTGCTTTATGATCTCTCTATGTAATCGGGTCCTTGAGATATATAATAAAGATTAGTGTTGAGTCAAGGGATTGATTATTTAGCTATGATCTTGAGTGAATAAAAGAAAAGAATAAAAAGAAAAGGGTTCATATTTATCTTATTGAGAGTAATGACTTCACATAGAAAGAGTATGATGATTAAAAATTGTTGGGAGTTGACAAACATAGCTTTGGTCATCATTGCAATTAATAGGAAGTAATAAAGAAAGAGAGGTTTCACATATAAATATACTATCATGGACATCTTTTATGATTGGGAGCACTCGTTCAAATATCACATGCTAAAGAGTTGATGTTGTACAAGGAAGACAACGTAATGAGTTATGTTTTCTTATATCTGAGATAAAGTATATTGTCCTGGATCATCCAACATGTTGAGCTTGCCTTTCCCCCTCAGGCTATCCAAATTCTTATCAGCAAGTAGAGATACTACTTGTGCTTCCAAATACCCTTAAACCAGTTTTGCCATGAGAGTCCACCATATCTACCTATGGATTGAGTAAGATCCTTCAAGTAAGTTGTCATCGGAGCAAGCAATAAAAATTTCTCTTTAAACATGTATGATTGATTGGTGTGGAGGAAATAAGCTATATACTGTGACGCCCCCGATTCAATCGTATACTAATCATGCACGCAAATGTGTACGATCAAGATCAGGGACTCACGGGAAGATATCACAACACAACTCTACAAATAAAATAAGTCATACAAGCATCATAATACAAGCCAGGGGCCTCGAGGGCTCGAATACAAGAGCTCGATCATAGACGAGTCAGCGGAAGCAACAATATCTGAGTACAGACATAAGTTAAACAAGTTTGCCTTAAGAAGGCTAGCACAAACTGGGATACAGATCGAAAGAGGCGCAGGCCTCCTGCCTGGGATCCTCCTAACTAATCCTGGTCGTCGTCAGCGGGCTGCACGTAGTAGTAGGCACCTCCAGTGTAGAAGGAGTCATCGTCGACGGTGGCATCTGGATCCTGGGCTCCATCGTCTGGTTGCAGCAATCGGGTAGAGAGATGGGGAAAATGGGAAACAAGGCAACCGTGAGTACTCATCCAAAGTACTCGCAAGCAAGGAGCTACACTACATATGCATGGATATATGTGTAAAGGGCCATATCAGTGGACTGAACTGCAGAATGCCAGAATAAGAGGAGGATAGGTAGTCTTATCGAAGACTAAGCTTCTGGCCGCCTCTGTGTTGTAGCATATAGAAGAGAGTAGACTGAAGTCCTCCAAGTAGCATCGTATAGCATAATCCTACCCGGCGATCCCCTCCTCGATGCCCTGTTAGAGAGCGATCACCGGGTTGTATCTGGCACTTGGAAGGGTGTGTTTTATTAAGTATCCGGTTCTAGTTGTCATAAGGTCAAGGTACAACTCCGGATCGTCCTTTTACCGAGGGACACGGCTATTCGAATAGATAAACTTCCCTGCAGGGGTGCACCACATAGCCCAACACGCTTGATCCCATTTGGCCGGACACACTTTCCTAGGTCATGCCCGGCCTCGGAAGATCAACACGTCGCAGCCCCACCTAGGCACAACAGAGAGGTCAACACGCCGGTCTAAACCTAAGCGCGCAGGGGTCTGGGCCCATCGCCCTGAGCACACCTGCACGTTGCGAGGGCAGCCGGAAGCAGACCTAGCCTAGTGGCGTTCCAGTCCAATCCGGCGCGCGCCGCTCCATCGCCGATGTCAAAAGTGCTTCGGCTGATACCACGACGCCGGGATACCCATAACTACTCCCGCGTAGATGGTTAGTGTGTATAGACCAAATGGCCAGACTCACATCAAATACCCAGATCTCGTTAAGCATGTTAAGTATCCGCGAACGCCGACCAGGGCCAGGCCCACCTCTCTCCTAGGTGGTCTCAAACCTGCCCTGTCGCTCCGCCACAAAGTAACAGTCAGGGGCCGTCGGGAACCCAGGCCCACCACTACCTGGGTGGAACCACCTGCCCCTTCAGCCCCCAACTCCGAACAGTATCACAGATAATGTAACAGTCTAAAGTATATAGTATATGTCCGCGATCACTTCCCAAAGTGATCACGGCCCAGTAGTATAGCATGGCAGACGGACAAGAGTGTAGGGCCACTGATGGAACACTAGCATCCTATACTAAGCAAGTAGGATTGTAGGTAAAGGTATCAACAGCAGTATCAAAGACAGGCTATGCATCAGGATAGGGATAACGAAAGCAGTAACATGCTACACTACTCTAATGCAAGCAGTATAGAGGAGAGTAGGCGATATCTGGTGATCAAGGGGGGGGGGGGGGGCTTGCCTGGTTGCTCTGGCAAGAGAGAGGGGTCGTCAACTTCGTAGTCGTTCACAGGGGCGGCATCGGTCTCGGGGTCTATCAGAGAGAAGGAGGGGGAGAGAAACAATAAATTCATGGCAATAATGCAAACAAAATGCAGGACATGTCTAAATGATATGCAGAGGTGTTCTACTACCTAACTAATGATTTAGTTAATTTAGGAATTTATTTGGATTTCTTTAATTAAAGTTGGGCACTATTCATTCATTGAAATCGGTCTAAAAGTTCCATGGTCATATAGCTATGGGCATCTGACAGGAATACGGAGGTCGTATTCGGGTTCATATCGAAATTCTAAGCAAGTTTCATGTATAAAATAATTTCATCGGAGTTACGGATTATTTAATGTGATTTTCTAAACTTTTAAGTGATTATATTGATTTATTTAACTCCAAAATTTAACCCGTAAATACTATTGTCACAGAGTGCAATGCCAGCCATAGTGTATGACAGGTGGGGTCAGAGTCAAAGTCAACAGTCTAGTCAGTTGTTGACTGGGTCAACGTTGACTGGTCAAATAGGGCAATGGGGCCCACTGTCATAGACTAGTTTAATTAAGCAGGTTTAATTAGACTAAATATGTTCATTAGGCTAATTAATCAAAGTTAATTAGGTAGTTAACTAAGCAAATTAATTAATTAATCAAATTACTAATTAATTAAATAATTATTTCTATTTTTAGATTTCTGTTTTTTTAACAGAGGCATGGGGCCCCCTGGTCAGTGGCACAAGGCCAGGGGCTGTGCAGCCCAGGAGCGAGTGCCGCGGCACCTAGAAGGGCACCAGCGGGCACGACACCGAAGGGGGAAGGGGCGAGGTTAGGCCGGGGTAGCAGGGGCCGTTGCCGGACGGCGGCAACCGAAGCGGGTGCTGCCAGGCGGCACCAGCTGTAGTAGGAGTTCGGGAGCAGCAGGGGCAACAGCTTGCAGCAACAGCGGCGACAGCGGGAGCGGGGGGCGACGGGCGCGTGGGTGGAGCGGCAAGACGCGGTGAGCGCACGGGGAAGGGCCGCGGTGCCCGGGCGCGTGCGTTGGGCGTGGCTGGAGTGGCACGGGCGCGGCGAGTGCACCGGGATGTGGTGGCCACATCGAGGCAGAGGGGGGAGGGAGGAGGACGGATGGCGGCTCACCCCCGTTGCAGGGGAACACCGGCGAGGCTCGAAGGAGCCGTGGTTGAGGAGGAGGTCGAGGACGTCGCGATGATGAGGACGAGGCGGCGGGGCGACGTCAGGGCGAGGTGGCGCCGGCGATCCGGCTTCGGCGCACAGTGGCGGGGGCGAATGGGTTGGAGCGACGAGCGACGTGGACGAGGAAGTCCGGCGACGGGGGGGGGGGGGGGGCTCCGCGCGGCGACGTCGGTCTCGGGGCGCGGTCGCCGGGGTTGCCGCCCCTCGATCTGGATCGGGGCGGGGGGGCAGAGGAGCGAGGGAAAACGTGGGGGAGTGGGGGCGCGTGGGGAGGGAGTGGGGGAACGGGGCGGCCGGGTTAGGGTTAGCGAGGGAGTGGGGGGTAAGGAGGCCCGGCTGGGCCTGGTGGGTCGGCCAGTGCGGCGGCCAGCTGGGCCGTTAGGCCGGGCGTGTGGGGGGCGCTTGTGTTCCCTTTTTAAAAAGCTTTAGTATTTTCCTATTAGTTTCATATTATTTTAGTTTTATAAAATGTAAAACTTACCTCTAAATTAGCATAATAATTTAGGCCACTTCCACCATAAGTTTAGTAGTTAAATAAATTAGTCTAGCATTTTTATAAGTGAAAAAGCATTTAAATAATTCATTTAGCCACTTACTTACCTTAGGGCATTAAAACACTTTACAAAAGGTTGGTTCACCACCACAATTAATTATGGAATATTTTCCACATGAGGAACATTTTAGCTTTCATGTTTGAGAAGTTTTGTATTTTGACATTAACTTGGATTTGAATTTGAATTTGCTTGAATGCAAATGAGGACTAGCAACAGTAAGAATGATGACGTGGCATCATTAGTAGGGGTTTACTGTAGCGTGATTATCCGGGCGTTACAAATCTCCTCCACTACAAGAAATCTCGTCCCGAGATTTAAGAGGTAGTGAAAGGGGGAAAGGTTTGGTAGCGAATCTAGCGGGTCTTCTCATTCTGGCTTGCTCTGCTCGAAGAGACCGGTCCAATACAATGATGTCTTCATTTCTCTGCTTCAGTTCATCATGATGAAGTCGGCATCCTTTCTTCGGGAACTCCGTCGTACTTACGAAAGAATAAAGGGGGTATTCCGAGAGAACGGACCTCTGCAAGGTCGACTATCTGGTAGATAACATCACGGAAGGTGGCGGAAAGTAACTCTCGAATTGAAACTGAAGAAAATATCGAGAGCAAGGTAAGAAGGTGCAATAAGAAGTTTCAAGTGGATAGGCAATCATTTGTTTCCTGATACGAAATGTGAAAGGGGTTCAGAGCAAAGGGGAATAAGTATTGCGTTTTTTACCAGAATAGATCACTACGACTGTGGCCCGTGAATTACATACGAGGCCACACGCGAGGAATAACTTTAGGAACAGGGGGTGTACAGGAGAGTCAGGTTTCGATCCTGGGAACTGTGGGTTATGGGCCCACCATGTGGTTTAATGTCGGAAAGGCGTGGACATCTTGCACGGTCATGATAGCAAGACATGTCAGAGGGTAGCCTATCAGTTATGTTGGCAACAATGTCGATACCAAGGGCGAGGGACGAAGAGAACAACTTCCCTGCTCGTTGAACGAGGCGGACCATTAGGCAAAGTTCTCGTCCATCGGCGGTTATCGGAATTTCATCATCAATAGTAACAGGGTCTTACCGACACGATTGTACACCTAGGTGTGTACATAAGCTGAAGAATAATACTGCTTAGACCATAGAGATCACCAGAAAGGTTAATCAAAAAATGGAAAGGAAAAGGTGATCATCAGATTAAATAGAACAATGGAAAGGAAAATGTGTTTAAACACATTATTCAGGGGGGTATAACCTTCCCAAGGACAAACAGAGCATGATGTCCATGACAGGGTATAATTGTAGAAAACCATTTAGGTAAGGGAAAGAAATTTCATGACATTACCCATACAACGGTGCTTGGATAATTGAGCAGGAAACACTTAGCATCGGGTTCAAATATTCCTGTTGAAAATCGGGGTACCATAGACATGCTTCGAGATAGCATTGACATGGTATTCAAGCAAAGGTCAGACTTTGGGATACACAAAGGATCCATCAGGAACAACTTATAGAATAAGTCTTTCAATTTCCTCATGGAAGGATGGATAACCTTGCTAAAACGGAAACTATAACAGTAGGTCCTCTGGCCAGGTGTGCCGGGCATGACATCACCTTACCGGGTCATAAAAGAACATTGTTATTACCCTTGCAAATATATTCCAACCATCATATCTGACTGGGATTCAGATCTGGCCGGTGTTAGGATACCTTAGACTCAGGGTGCCTGAGCAGAAAAGGTGTAACACACATTGACGAGATGATAATGTAAGATTCTTGGAATTGAACTATGGAAGCGAGTTCCAAAACAAGGGTTCATGATTTAACCAAGGAGGGGACGAGGAGGTGGCTGATGGACTCAGTGACAATTCGTCGAGATTTCCAAAAGATGGATTTCCACGATTATGTGAACAAGGAAATATCATTTGTCAGATCAAATGGTATAATGATGTATGCTCGAGGGAAAACATACTCAACTGAACAATGATAGAAGGGTGCACCCAGGAACCTGGACTAGGTAGCACGATCAATGTTTGAATGATGACTCAATAAGCAATAGACTTATAATGAAACTGTAGACCAATAACTTCAAAGCAATAGGGTTGCTAGAAGTTTAGAATTTACACATCACAGACCATT
Source organism: Aegilops umbellulata (assembly GCA_032464435.1). NCBI lineage: Eukaryota > Viridiplantae > Streptophyta > Magnoliopsida > Poales > Poaceae > Aegilops > Aegilops umbellulata. The sequence continues at coordinate 205,266,350 of CP136055.1, forward strand.
TGTCGGTATTCCGGTTAGAATCAACACCGAGACCAAGAAATGAACGCAAATGGCGAGAGATATTACTATATCAAGAATTCTCAAGAGGTGGTAAAATTACCACGACATTCTTGACATAAAAGGTGGTAATATTCCAAGGTAAAGAAGGTCAAATGCTGGATAGCAAGGGAATCAAAGTATAACACAAAACATGAACAAGTTTGTGTTGGAGGGAAGGCAGTAAAGTGGCCGATGATAACACAAATCATCGGGGGCAAGGATGGTATTTCTCATTATGAATTCAGTTGATATCCTTGAAGAGCTCAGAATGCTGATGATTAAAATTAGCACGATAATGATGTATCCGTTCAGGCTAGGACAGACATGGAGTATTAAACTTGTAAGCGATGAAGATCTCTAATCCTCGTTGAATCATAGTGCAGACTCGATTCCGTTATCGGTGTCCTTGAGTGTTTCATAACTCAAAGCCCGTGAAAAATTGGAGTCCGTGAGAATGTAATACCTGATGAAGAACTCATAAGAGGTTATGCAGTTCCATGATAATCTCAAGATACTAGGGGGGTAATGCTCGACGACAAATCAAAGTAGAGATTGGACTAGGGTATTGCTCTGTAGAAGACAAAGGCTTAAACTTGCACGAGAAAGGTTATTTAAAGGAGAACATGGTCAGAACCATGATTGCATAAGGCCAGATCCCAGAGATAAGATGAACTTATACCAAGGGAATAATTAATTTATGAAAAGCTTTATTGATAATATCTACATCGTTTCCATGGGCATGAACACAAAGTTCAAGGTCGACTCCCACTTCTCCAATGCATAACCTTTCATTAACTTCTCGTTTCTTTTCGAAATGGCATTAGTTGTTGAAAGTTTTACCTGGTGCAATACCAGATAAGTAGGACCTGTGAAATCTTTCGAGTTTGCACAGATTAGGGAAGGTATTGGTTCAACCCATCGGGGCTTCTTAGGAACATATACCACAAGCTTCAAGAGTAAATATCACCAGCTCGAAAGCAAAGCATGGTTGGCCAAGCAGATGATACAATTTACCAAGGGCATTATGTATCAGGTAAAGAACTCACAAGAATTTTGGTGGTGAAGGGCATTGTCGGATAATAACCCGACAATGGGTATGGCGGTCCACAACGGGGCTGATGTGAGTATCGGTACTCAAATAAAAGGAAGAAGGAATGCCATGGCATCGAGTTATAGAAACAACTGACTAACTCAAAGCTTAATGCAAAGAAATTTTATGATCTCCAAATCAAGGGATCGGAAGCAATCGTTCTGATCGAAAAAGAATAAGTTCAATAGACTTGGAAGTACAAACGATCAAGGCATTGATTGGTCAAGAACCAACTCATGTTTAAAATGACGTTTGAGCCGGAAAGATAATTTAAAAGGATCAAATGATGATTGCGTGCATTCAAACTCATGTTGAATCAAAAGGATCAAAATGACGGTGCCTAAGGATACTAACGAATACTGCCAGACATATGGAAAGCATCCATAATGCAAGTAAACAAGTATTAGCAGAGCAATAAAGCTGCTAAGGATTTTCGGAGGATTGAATAGTATCTCAAAGACTCTTGTGAAACACCTGAACAACTGGGGATGAGCGGATACTCGGAAAGTGCGAGAAATTATTCTTAGGGGTATATCAGGTGGCAAAGACTGCAAGGCAGTAAGGCACAAAGGATTATCGAAACAACGACGAGTATTTCGGGTTATCTTGTAATAACAAGACCAACTAGGGATGAATGTAAGAATGAAAACTGCATGTAGTTATCCATAAGGGTTGACGGTCGAAGGGGAATTGCAAACGCGATGAACACAAGTTCTCGGGTTAGCAACGGAGAGTATCTTCAGGGTCTCCTGGTGTAGCAGACGATCATTGGTAATAAGGTGCTCTCCGGGCGAAAGTGATAACGAGATCCTAATGTTAGTTTTAGCAAAATCATTTAACAAGAATAGGAGAGAGTTCAGAGTCCCAGAGTAAAGGTCGAGGAATAAAAGATCCTAATACCACCCAATGGCGACGTGGGCCCGTAAGCCACACAGCCATGTTAGTAAAAGTTTTTCAATGCCTAGACTCGACTTCGGCCAAGGAGTGTGGAAGGGGGATTCCTACAGGCAGTTGGCTCTGATACCAACTTGTGATGCCCCCGATTCAATCGTACACTAATCATGCACGCAAATGTGTATGATCAAGATCAGGGACTCACGAGAAGATATCACAACACAACTCTACAAATAAAATAAGTCATACAAGCATCATAATACAAGCCAGGGGCCTCGAGGGCTCAAATACAAGTGCTCGATCATAGACGAGTCAGCGGAAGCAACAATATCTGAGTACAGACATAAGTTAAACAAGTTTGCCTTAAGAAGGCTAGCACAAACTGGGATACAGATCGAAAGAGGCGCAGGCCTCCTGCCTGGGATCCTCCTAACTACTCCTGGTCGTCGTCAGCGGGCTGCACGTAGTTGTAGGCACCTCCAGTGTAGAAGGAGTCGTCGTCGACGGTGGCGTTTGGATCCTGGGCTCCATCGTCTGGTTGCAGCAATCGGGTAGAGAGATGGGGAAAGGGGGAAACAAGGCAACCGTGAGTACTCATCCAAAGTACTCACAAGCAAGGAGCTACACTACATATGCATGGATATATGTGTAAAGGGCCATATCAGTGGACTGAACTGCAGAATGCCAGAATAAGAGCAGGATAGCTAGTCTTATCGAAGACTACGCTTCTGGTCCCCTCCGTCTTGCAGCATATAGAAGAGAGTAGACTGAAGTCCTCCAAGTAGCATCGTATAGCATAATCCTACCCGGCAATCCCCTCCTCGATGCCCTGTTAGATAGCGATCACCGGGTTGTATCTGGCACTTGGAAGGGTGTGTTTTACTAAGTATCCGGTTCTAGTTGTCATAAGGTCAAGGTACAACTCCGGGTCATCCTTTTACCGAGGGACACAGCTATTCGAATAGATGAACTTCCCTGCAGGGGTGCACCACATAGCCCAACACGCTTGATCCCATTTGGCCGGACACACTTTCCTGGGTCATGCCCGGCCTCGGAAGATCAACACGTCGCAGCCCCACCTAGGCACAACAGAGAGGTCAACACGCCGGTCTAAACCTAAGCGCGCAGGGGTCTGGGCCCATCGCCCTGAGCACACCTGGACGTTGCGAGGGCGGCTGGAAGCAGACCTAGCCTAGTGGTGTTCCAGTCCAATCCAGCGCGCGCCGCTCCATCGGTGATGTCAAAAGTGCTTCGGCTAATACCACGACGTCGGGATACCCATAACTACTCCCGCGTAGATGGTTAGTGCGTATAGACCAAATGGCCAGACTCAGATCAAATACCCAGATCTCGTTAAGCGTGTTAAGTATCCGCGAATGCCGACCAGGGCCAGGCCCACCTCTCTCCTAGGTGGTCTCAAACCTGCCCTGTCGCTCCGCCACAAAGTAATAGTCAGGGGCCATCGGGAACCCAGGCCCACCACTACCTGGGTGGAACCACCTGCCCCTTCAGCCCCCAACTCCAAACAGTATCACAGATAATGTAACAGTCTAAAGTATATAGTATATGTCCGCGATCACTTCCCGAAGTGATCACGGCCCAGTAGTATAGCATGGCAGACGGACAAGAGTGTAGGGCCACTGATGGAACACTAGCATCCTATACTAAGCAAGTAGGATTGCAGGTAAAGGTATCAACAACAGTATCAAAGACAGGCTATGCATCAGGATAGGGATAACAAAAGCAGTAACATGCTACACTACTCTAATGCAAGCAGTATAGAGGAGAGTAGGCGATATCTGGTGATCAAGGGGGGGGGGGCTTGCATGGTTGCTCTGGCAAGAGAGAGGGGTCGTCAACTCCGTAGTCGTTCACAGGGGCGGCATCGGTCTCAGGGTCTATCAGAGAGAAGGAGGGGGAGAGAAACAATAAATTCACGGCAATAATGCAAAAAAAATGCAGGACATGTCTAAATGATATTGAGAGGTGTTCTACTGCCTAACTAATGATTTAGTTAATTTAGGAATTTATTTGGATTTCTTTAATTAAAGTTGGGCACTATTCATTCATTGAAATCGGTCTAAAAGTCCCATGGTCATATAGCTATGGGCATCTGACAGGAATACGGAGGACCTATTTGAGTTCGTATCGAAATTCTAAGCAAGTTTCATGTATAAAATAATTTCATCGGAGTTACGGATTATTTAATGTGATTTTCAAAACTTTTAAATGATTATATTGATTTATTTAACTCCAACATATAACCAGTAAATACTATTGTCACAGAGTGCAGTGCCAGCCATAGTGTATGACAGGTGGGGTCAGATTCAAAGTCAACAGTCTAGTCAGCTGTTGACTGGGTCAACGTTGACTAGTTAAATAGAGCAATGGGGCCCACTGTCATAGACTAGTTTAATTAAGCAGGTTTAATTAGACTAAATATGTTCATTAGGCTAATTAATCAAAGTTAATTAGGTAGTTAACTAAGCAAATTAATTAATTAATCAAATTACAAATTAATTAAATAATTATTTCTATTTTTAAATTTCTATTTTTTAACAGGGGCATCGGGCGCCCTGGTCAGTGGCACAATGCCAGGGGCTGTGCAGCCCAGGAGCGAGCGCCGCGGCACCCAGAAGGGCACCGGCGGGCACGGCACCGACGGGGGAAGGGCGCGAGGTTAGGCCGGGGTAGCAGGGGCCGTCGCCGGACGGCGACAGGCGAAGCGGGTGCTGCCGGGCGGCACCAGCTGTAGTAGCAGTTCGGGAGCAGTAGGGGCAACAGCTTGCGGCAACAGCGGCGACAGCGGGTGCGGGGGGCGACGGGCGCGTGGGTGGCGCGGCAGGACGCGGTGAGCGCACGGGGAAGGGCCGCGGCGCCCGGGCGCGTGCGTTGGGCGTGGCTGGAGTGGCACGGGCGCGGCAAGCGCACCGGGATGTGGTGGCCACATCGAGGCAGAGGGGGGAGGGAGGAGGACGGATGGCGGCTCACCCCCGTTGCAGGGGAACACCGGCGAGGCTCGAAGGAGCCGTGGTTTAGGAGGAGGTCAAGGACGTCGCGTTGATGAGGACGAGGTGGCGGGGCGACGTCAGGGCGAGGTGGCGCCGGCGATCCGGCTTCGGCGCACAGTGGCGGGGGCGAAGGGGTCGGAGCGACGAGCGACATGGACGAGGAAGTCCGGCGATGGGGGGGCTCCACGCGGCGACGTCGGTCTCGGGGCGCGGTCGCCGGGGTTGCCGCCCCTCGATCTGGATCGGGGTGGGGGGGCAGAGGAGCGAGGGAAAACGTGGGGGAGTGGGGGCGCGTGGGGAGGCAGTGGGGGAACGGGGCGACCAGGTTAGGGTTAGCGAGGGAGTGGGGGGTAAGGAGGCCCGCCTGGGCCTGGTGGGTCGGCCAGTGCGGCGGCCAGGCAGGCCGTTAGGCCTGGCGTGTGGGGGGGCTTGTGTTCCCTTTTTTAAAAGCTTTAGTATTTTGCTATTAGTTTCATATTATTTTAGTTTTATAAAATGTAAAACTTACCTCTAAATTAGTATAATAATTTAGGCCACTTCCACCATAAGTTTAGTAGTTAAATAAATTAGTCTAGCATTTTTATAAGTGAAAAAGCATTTAAATAATTCATTTAGCCACTTAATTAACTTAGGGCATTAAAACACTTTACAAAAGGTTGGTTCACCACCACAATTAATTATGGAATATTTTCCACATGAGGAACATTTTAGCTTTCATGTTTGAGAAGTTTTGTATTTTGACATTAACTTGGATTTGAATTTGAGTTCTCTTGAATGCAAATGAGGACTAGCAACAGTAAGAATGATGACATGGCATCATTAGTAGGGGTTTACTGTAGCTTGATTATCCGGGCGTTACATATACAATCTTGTGATGTGGAAGAAATAAAAGTGACGGACTGCATAATAAAAGTTCATATCACAAGTGGCAATATAAAGTGACGTTCTTTCGCAATAAGATTTTGTGCATCCAACCCCGAAAGCGCATGGCAACCTCTGCTTCCCTCTGCGAAGGGCCTATCTGTTACTATTATCTTCTACCTTATGCAAGAGTCATGGTGATCTTCACCTTTCCTTTTTACATTGTATCATTTGGCAAGCACAATGTGTTGGAAAGATCCTGATAGATATATCTAATTGGATGTAGGGGAGCATGAGTTATTAGTGTTGACATTACCCTTGAGGTAAAAGGTTGGGAGGCGAAACTATAAGCCCATATCTTTCTTTGTGTCCGATTAAAACTCTGTAACCACAAGTATCGCGTGAGTGTTAGCAATTATGAAAGACTAAATGATAGTTGAGTATGTGGACTTGCTAAAGAGCTCTGACATAGACTCTATCTGATGTTATGATAAATTGCAATTGCTTCGATGACTGAGATTATAGTTTGTTAGTTCTCAATAAAGTTTCTAATTCGTACTTTTGCATTGTGAATAGATTATTACTTGAGCATAAGGAATCATATGACAATACCCATATATGTTGCTGTTATGAGAATAGTCATGATGCCCTCATGTCCGTATCTTATTTTATCGACACCTCTACCTCTAAACATGAGGACATATTTATCGTTATCAGCTTCCGCTTGAGGACAAGCGATGTCTAAGGTTGGGGGAGTTGATACGTCGATTTTGCATCATGCTTTTATATCGATATTTATTGCATTATGGGTTGTTATTACACGTTAAGTCACAATACTTATGCCTATTCTCTCTTATTATACAAGGTTTACATAAAGAGGGAGAATGTCGGCAGCTGGAATTCTGGGCCCGAAAAGGACCAAATATTCGAAACCTATTCCGGACAACTCCAAAAGTCCTGAAACTCCACGGAAGTTATTTTCAGAATATATAAAAAATACTGAGCGGAAGAAATACGTCAGGGGGGCCACCACCTGTCCATGAGGGTGGGGGCGCGCCCTACCGCTCAGGGCGTGCCCCTGCCTCGTGGGCCCCCTGTTGGCTCTCCGATGGCCATGTTCTGCTATATGAAGTCTTTCGTCCAGGGAAAAATCATAAGCAACCTTTCAGGACGAGACTCCACAGCCACGAGGCGGAACCTTGGCGGAACCAATCTAGGGCTCCAGCAGAGCTGTTCTGCCGGGGACACTTCCCTCTGGGAGGGGGAAATCATCGCCATCGTCATCACCAACGCTCCTCTCATCGGGAGAGGGCAATCTCCATCAACATCTTCACCAGCACCATTTCCTCTCAAAACTATAGTTCATCTCTTGTATCCAATTCTTGTCTCCAAGTCCGGGATTGGTACTAGTAGGTTGTTAGTAGTGTTGATTACTCCTTGTAGTTGATGCTAGTTGGTTTATTTGGTGAAAGATCATATGTTCAGATCCTTTATGCATATTAATACCCCGCTGATTATGAACATGAATATGCTATGTGAGTAGTTATGTTTGTTCCTGAGGACATGGGAGAAGTCTTGCTAAGTCATGTGAATTAGGTATTCGTTTGATATTTTGATGAGATGTATGTTGTCTATACTCTTGTGGTGTTATGTGAACGTCGACTACATAACACTTCACCATTATTTGGGCCTAGAGGAGGGCATTGGGAAGTAATAAGTAGATAATGGGTTGCTAGAGTGATAGAAGCTTAAACCCTAGTTTATGCGTTGCTTCGTAAGGGGCTGATTTGGATTCATATGTTTCATGCTATGGCTTGGTTTACCTTAATACTTTTGTTGTAGTTGCGGATGCTTGCAATAGAGGTTAATCATAAGTGGGATGCTTGTTCAAGTAAGAACAGCACCCAACCACCGGTCCACCCACATATCAAATTATCGAAGTATCGAACACGAATCATATGAACGTGATGAAAACTAGCTTGGCGATATTCCCATGTGTCCTCGAGAGCGTTTTTCTTTATATAAGAGTTTGTCCAGGCTTGTCCTTTGCTACAAAAAGGATTGGGCCACCTTGCTGCACTTTATTTACTTTTGTTACTTGTTGCTCGTTACCAATTATCTTATCACAAAACTATCTGTTACCACTTATTTCAGTACTTGCAGAGAATATCTTGCTAAAAATTGCTTATCATTTCCTTCTGCTCCTCGTTGGGTTCGACACTCTTACTTATCGAAAGGACTACGATAGATCCCCTATACTTGTGGGTCATCAGAGTGCCATTGGGAGGGGAATCATCGCCGCGGTGATCGTCTTCATAAACATCACCATCATCATCACCATCCTCATCTCTTTTACGCAGTCCACTCGCCCGCACCCCGCTGTAATCCCTACTTGAACATGGTGCTTTATGCCACATATTATGATCCAATGATGTGTTGCCATCCTATGATGTTCTGAGTAGATATCCTTTGTCTTTAGGTTGATTGATGATCTAGATTGTTAGGAGTTGTATGTTTTATTTTGGTGCTGTCCTATTGTGCCCTCCGTGTCGCGCAAGTGTGAGGGATTCCCGCTGTAGGGTGTTACAATATGTTGATGATTCGCTTGTAGTGGGTTGCTTGAGTGACAGAAGCATAAACCCGAGTAAGGGGGTTGTTGCGTAAGGGATAAAGGGGACTTGATGCTTTAATGCTATGGTTGGGTTTTACCTTAATGATCTTTAGTAGTTCTGGATGCTTGCTAGAGTTCCAATCATAAGTGCATATGATCCAAGTAGAGAAAGTATGTGTCGGGGGGAATCGGCTTCCTCGAACACCTATGGGGACCGAGCCCCTTACTGGTTCAGCGGGGGGCGGAGGTTGCACAAAGAGCAGATCGAGGCGGTGCACACGAGGGATTTTACCCAGCTTCGGGCCGCAAGGATGCGTAAAACCCTACTGCTGCTTGGTGGATTGTATTGTGTTCATGCTCGGGAGCGCGCGGTGCTACAGTACACGCGGGCCGCTGGCGAGGTCGGGCGTGGCGACGATGGGTATCCCCTCCCTACGTGTGCATGGGGCCTCCTTTTATATGCTCAAGGGGTTACCCACAGGTGGCAGCGTAGGTGGGGGTAAAAATGGTAGAATGCTGTAATGGGTACAGCTGCCTGCACAGTGGCTGTACAGTGCTATCATACCTAACTCTGACGGCGGGGGACAAGGGAATTAAATGCCCGTCTGCGTCGCCCAGACGGAGCAGGGAAGTGGACCGTCAGGAGCGCCAACGTTCGCCACGATGGCTACTCCGTCAGCTTTGCTTCGCCACCGCATGCCTCTGGCTGCACAGCCTCCCGCCACGTGCGCCTGAGGCGCCCCCCAGAGCGACACGTTGGTGGGTGAGCTGGAGCGCAGGCACGAGGTGGTAACTTGCCGCGGCAAGCGCCTTGCCGCGGTGGATGTCTTGTCGCGCCCGGGAGCTTGTTGCTCACCGGGCCTTGCCGGGGCGCGGGGCGTGGATGTCTTGGCTCAAATGCTTTATTCTTGAATGGCCCAAGAGGGGACCATTGAGGGTTTTGGCGATCGCCTGGCAGGCCTTGCCGCGGGGTGCTACGACTGCCCGTGCACAAGTTCGGGGTACTAAGGTACCCCTATTTTAGTACACCGACAGGAGCCCCCGGGCCTGGGCCACACACGGTGCCGAGCGATGTTGGGCCAGGCCCAAAACAGTGCACGGGCACGCGCGGCCTGGGTCACGCTGTATCTTTTTCTGTGCCCACCACGTCCTCCCCGAACGGCACGCGTCGAATGCGGCATCGTGGGGAGAGGCGTGCGTGACGTGGGCGGCGTGCGCGGGGCCGAGCCCTGCAGGCATGCGTCACGTTGCAATAAATGGGGACGGTTCGTGCCATCTCCATAAGTGGAGGGAGGTGCGGAGGCGTCGCTCCTTCGCTGGACGGGGCCGAGGCATGGTTTCCGAGGCGCCCGTTCCCCACGATCACGGGGTGGGGGAGAGGTCGCCTCATCCGTCGCCTCGGTCCTGCGCGTCAGCCACGCGGCTTCCATGCACTTGGAGTTGCGGGCGGCGGAGGCAGGAAACAGGGCCGTTGCGGGTCGAGGCAGCAGGCCGGCCCCGGTCGCCTGGCCTCCCTGTGCCCTGATTGGCTGAGCAGTGCAGTCGAGTCCCCACCCTGCTCCTTTATAAGGAGCAAGAGGGGGGGCGATGGGAACCCACACTCCTCCATCTCTTCCTCTTCTTCATCCTCTGACCCCCTCTCTCCATTAGCCATGGAGAAAGGGAATCCGGGTCCTTCATCGGTGGCGGCGAGGGTTGCCGCCAGGCAGCGCGCCCCTCCTCCCCTTGCACCCGCGGTGGCGGAGCCAGCCGCAAGGGGAAGGGGGAGGGGGCGAGGTCGTGGACGAGGGCATGGACGAGGGCGTGGGCGAGGCCGCGGCGCTCAGGGAAGAGGCGGGTGGGGCGACGCGCCGGCCTCGCCTCCGCCAGCTGGCCCCTCTTCCCACGGCCGTCCATCTCGGGGATGATCCTTGCGAGTTCTTCGTCAGGCTGCGCCAGGCGCCTCGTCGTCGCCTCCGCCTCCCGGCTCCTTTCGCGAGCGTGATGGAGATGGAGCAACCTGAGACGCTAAGGCTGCGCATGAAGGGTTGCGGGATCAGCGGCACGCGGGTCCACGTCGAGTTCCCAGCCCCCGGCGTAGTGTATCTTGGCCGGGGGTGGAAGACATTCGCCCGTATCCACACCTTGACGGAGGGGTTCACCCTCCATTTCAAGTTGATGGAGGGCGATCTCCTCTCCGTCAAGGCCTTCGGGGACTTCGGGATCCGGGCCAGGTGCTGCGTGGATAGCTCCTCCGACAGCGAAAACTCCTCCTCGAGCGAGAGTGATGAGGAGGCGACGACGAGGGCAGCGGTTGTCGGGATGACGGGTCCGACTAGGCGCCGGTCGCAGCTTCGTGTGGCACCGGCGACCCCATCATCCGGGTCGCCGGCTCCTTGAGCTTCTCGGGGTCGTCTTCCTGGGCGGCTGGAGTGGCGAGGCTGCGGAAGAGGAGGAGGACTGGCGGCAAGGCCGTCAACTCGGAGTACGAGGGCTAGGTGCCCTTATAGCGTGTTGACGTCCCGCTGCCTCATCTTCGAGCTCCATCTCCGGCGCCATCGCCACCATCCAGCGTCCGGAGCCCCCGAGGCGTTCTGTTGGTGTCTTCTGCCACCCGTAGCTTGTCTAGGCGCCCCTTTTGCCCTTTTCGCCTCCTTGTCGTACCTCCTGAGTAGAGAGACAAGAAAGGGATTACAGGTATCTTATCTTTTTTCAATCTGTAAGCCCTTGGGCCTTAGTCGCGTTTAAAACTTGTAATCCCATCTTTTCATGTTTTTTATTCTCTCTGAACTGTACCTGAGCGGAATGTTTTTAATGAAAAGGGGAGGTTTGCCGGGCCATTTGTCCCGTGGGTGGAACCCACGCCAAGGAGCGAACCCTTTGTATCGTTAGGATAGACATTTCTTCGCCCGGCAACAGGCCCTGCCGTCTTCCCGCGCCGCTCGGCCCTCCTCACGCCCATGGCGGAGGCGGGGAGAAGGCGGGTTCCGGCCCCTCGCTTCGCCCCTTTGCCGCCGCGACTACTACCAAGACGGGCCCCAGGAACGCGCTCTGGGGCCTGTCGCCGAGGGAGCACGGCAGCTTTTAGGGGAAAAAGGGTTTTCGTATTCCACAGTTCATGAAAGAATGCATGACAAGGGATGCGAAAACTTATCTGGGGTTGCAGCCCCCGGCAACTTTGGCTTGCCGCGGACGAATCTTCGTACTTGCAGCCCCTGGCAATACTGGCTTGCCGGGGACCAGATGCTGGCCCGCCCTTCTTCTCTTCTTCGCCCTTGAGTGGTCTGGCCAGGATATACAAACCCCTGCGAACCAAAGGAAACGAAAGAACAGGAAAAAGGACGCAGACTCGACCTCTAAGCTAGGGGTTAGCAGCTGTTAGGCACTATCAACCCTAACCAAGCACGAGACTCGACTCAGCATGCATGCTAAAACTTAGGGCGCCAGCGCTTCGTCTCTGCTGCTCAGGGTCTGCGCCTGGCTTTGTACAAATGATTACATGCAACTGCGGCAAGACTTTGTACATAAGGGTGGTTGCCGGACGGGGTCCGACAACCGCGCCTTATGGGCGAAACTTACGAAGATGCCCAACATTCCAGGAGTTGCTCACCGGAGTGGTATCTTCGGTCTCAAGGCGGACATCGCCAGGCCTATCGACTCGTTTCACCCGATAAGGGCCTTCCCACATTCCCGGGACTTCTGGCACTAACCTTGCGGCTATAAAAGCGGCGCAAAGCTTGCTGGTAGCGAGCAGCTCGCACAGCAGCCTGAAGACGGTCCTCCTCGAGGAGCAGCGCGTCATCTCGACGCAGCTGCTCTCGCTCGAGCTCAGCGCGAGCGAGCACTCAAGGTGGGCCGTACGCGAGATCCGTGGGGCTAAACGCCTCCGCTCCATGGAATAGAGCGAAAGGTTGCCTGGTATGACCAGGGCATGCCTGCGCCGAGGGGCATCGGCGCGGGTGTGGACGCCGTAGCGTTATGGGCTCGGTGCATGTTCGGATGCCGTGGCGCCATGAGTTGGCTCGACGACGCCTGTCCCGTCGCCGGCACCGTCCCCATCGCCCAATCGCTCCAAGGGCGGCGGATTCGACGCGGACGGACCAGTCACCTCTGGAGCCTTCTTCTTCGGCGGCATGTCGACGAGGATGGCAGAGATCCAGTTGGTGCAGGCACCGGATCAGGTTCGCACAACTTCGACGACCCCTACCTGGCGCGCCAAAGATGTCGGGGGGAATCGGCTTCCTCGAACACCTATGGGGACCGAGCCCCTTACTGGTTCAGCGGGGGGCGGAGGTTGCACAAAGAGCAGATCGAGGTGGTGCACACGAGGGATTTTACCCAGCTTCGGGCCGCAAGGATGCGTAAAACCCTACTGCTGCTTGGTGGATTGTATTGTGTTCTTGCTCGGGAGCGCGCGGTGCTACAGTACACGCGGGCCGCTGGCGAGGTCGGGCGTGGCGACGATGGGTCTCCCCTCCCTACGTGCGCATGGGGCCTCCTTTTATATGCTCAAGGGGTTACCCACAGGTGGCAGCGTAGGTGGGGGTAAAAATGGTAGAATGCTGTAATGGGTACAGCTGCCTGCACAGTGTTTGTACAGTGCTATCATACCTAACTCTGACGGCGGGGGACAAGGGCATTAAATGCCCGTCTACGTCGCCCAGACGGAGCAGGGAAGTGGACCGTTAGGAGCGCCACCGTTCGCCACGATGGCTACTCCGTCAGCTTCGCTTCGCCACCGCATGCCTCTGGCTGCACAGCCTCCCGCCACGTGCGCCTGAGGCGCCCCCCAGAGCGACACGCTGGTGGGTGAGCTGGAGCACAGGCACGAGGTGGTAACTTGTCGCGGCAAGCACCTTGCCGCGGTGGACGTCTTGTCGCGCCCGGGAGCTTGTTGCTCACCGGGCCTTGCCGAGGCGCGGGGCGCGCCGTGGCGGGGTCCTTGTCGTGCCGCGGATGGCCTTCCCGGTAAGCTCCTCTTGCCGGGGTCTTGTGCTTCGAGCGGTAGTCCTGGCAAGCTCCTCTTGCCAGGGCGTCGCCCTTTTCGGGTGACCTTCCCGGCAAGCTCCTCTTGCCGGGTCCTTGGCTCAAATGCTTTGTTCTTGAATGGCCCAAGAGGGGACCATTGAGGGTTTTGGCGATCGCCTGGCAGGCCTTGCCGCGGGGTGCTACGACTACCCGTGCACAAGTTTGGGGTACTAAGGTACCCCTATTTTAGTACACCGACAGTATGTTAGCTTATGCCTCTCCCTCATATGAAATTGCAATGACGACTATCGGTCTTGTTAACAATTGCCTAGGACAATTTCGCACACCGATCAACCATTATTCCACACTCGCTATTTATAATACTTAGTAATATATTCTAACTTTATGATAACAGCACCTACTTTTATATTTTTGCTCTCTGATATCATACAATGTTATCCTCTTCATACCCGAAACGTAGTTTTATTTCTCGTTTCTAGTTGGAAGCAAACGTTCGGTGCACGTAGGTCGTATCAGTGGCAGATAGGGCTTGAGATAATATTGATCTTACCTTTAGCTCCTTGTGGGTTCGACACTCCATACTTGTCACTTCCACCTTTGGAAATTGCTACGACGATTCCCTGCACTTGGGGATTATCAAGCTCTTTTCTGGCGCTGTTGCCGGGGAGCAATAGCGTGGGGTTGATATTCTCTTTTGTGCTTGTTTTCTTTCTTCACTAACTAGATTTTGTTTTTCCTTTTTTGTTTCTATTTAGTTGTGGGTGAAACACACAATTTTTTTTAAAGAATGAAAATACAAAAAATTATTACTTGCCTCTCATGCCTAAAAAGTTTTTCAAAAAGAGAAGTGATTGGAAAGTTATGCATTGAAGAAGTGAGGGTCGACCTTGAGCACTTGTGTTCATGCTCACGGAAACAATGTAGAATTTTTCATTGAAGTTTCTCTGTAAATAATTATCCCCTTGTATATATCCATTGTATTATAAAAATAATGTGCCAAGCTTTGGTTTTAGGATGATTAGATTGCTTGTTTACTATGTGCAGAACAAAAACAGAAACTTTGGTTGTAGTGCATGAATTTACATTTTTTTAATGGAAGGTCAAATGGGTCTGAAACGTTTTTCACATTACTTCTGTACAAATTGTTCAAATTGTAAAATTTATTTCATAATTTGTTGAGTTACAGAAGTTTGCTAAACTTCCAGATTACTACAGACTGTCCTGTTTTAGACAGGTTCTGTTTTTGATGCATTGCTTGCTTGTTTTAATGAAACAATCGATTTCTATCAGTCGATTAACCCATGGAAAAGTTATATTACAGTAGCTATAATGCAAAAACAAAATATGAATTGGTTTTCAACAGTACTTACAGTAGTGATTTGCTTTGTTATACTAACGGATCTCACAAGTTTTTGTTAAAGTTTTGTGTGGATGAAGTGTCCTAAGGTCGAGGACCTATCAATATGAGAAGAATAAAGTGATGTAGGGTGGAACCCTAGATGGCCGATCTTTCACGAAAGGAGCGGATCCCTACAAAGAATGCGATGAAAACGAGGGAAACACGAGAGGAACACGAGAGAAATCACTCAACCAACAAGAATAGATCACACATGCGCTAGATCGATGAACACAAAGGTGAGATACAAGATCCAAAGTGAACAATGGACGATACAAATGGTAACCGGTTCTTCTCCGTGAGGAGGTCTTGATAGGGCCACTAAACAGGGGGTCTTGAATCCGCTTGGAAGGATCTTCTCCGGTGGAGGCACGTCTCCGAAGAGAAGGAAAGAAAGTGGATGAGCAAAGCTCTCACACAAACATGAGCTAATCCTTTGCTAAACCTAGAAAGGAGGTGGAGGTGGTCTATTTATAGTATAAGCCACGAAGGGGTAAGTGGGAGAGCGATACAAGGCCAAAGGCCCGTGGCTGCGCACAGGCAGGGCGGTAGTACCGGTCCCTCGGGTGGTCGTACCGCTTCAGCGGTAGTACCGCTTGGACCGGGCGGTAGTACCGGACTTGTGCCGCTCGATCACAGGAGTTTGTCGGGTTGAGCGACAGTAAAGCAGACGTGGGCCGGTAGTATGGCTTGTGGGCCTTCAGCGGTAGTACTGCTTGGGGGAGGGTGGTAGTACCGCTTGTTCTGGACTGGCCTGGTTCTCTTCCTCCTTCTCTTCCATGCTTCCTTCACGGATGGTGTAGTTGTTCCTTCGCGCTTGCACTCCTCCTCGTCGTTTGTAGTGTTCCGACAATACCTATGCATGCACACGAGTGGAGTGTCAAGTAGTATACTATCCTCGAAGGGGTCATGTGAGCACGTGTAAAGGAGATGATTCACCTTTGTGTATGTGAAGTAGATGTCGCACGTGTCCCTTGCTGAACGGACTCTTGACATGGTGATTTCCATAGGATGCTCCGCATCATCTCCCCTCCCTTGGGAAAGATCCGACCTCGGATCGATACCAAAATCACCATGGGAAAAAGATGGCTTCACCGTGTAGAAGTGGACGTCACCAAGTACTTGTCATCTTGAAGCTTGAAATGTGCACTCTCCAATGTCGCACCGTGTAGTGATTCCTTCAAAAGGAGCAAAAACAACAAACACTTGGAAAAATAAATGTGGTTAGCGTTAGTGCAAAACCAAGCATTTATGTGGTGATTCACCCAACAAGTGTCGTCATCATGCAAAGCATATGGTTTGACAAAGGATTGTGACATGGTATGTAAGCAGATAAATTGAGCACAAGCAAATATAGCATGGGGACAATCAAGTAAATGTGAGGTAGAGATGCAAATATGTGTGTCAAGAGAATAAGCATCTACCTCAAGTTCATAGCAAGCATTCACAAATTGCTCAATGAAAGGTCTATGGTAGGCATATGAATCATTCACAACACCAAATAAAATGAAGTGTCTAAACACATGCGTCAAGTGCAAGACAATCCAAGCATAATGTGCATAGGGTGTAGTGAACATAGTGTGGCACTCAACACAATAGAAAGAGCAATTTTTCATCATGTGTGAGGCAATCAAGTCAATCATGTGACAAGCAATGGGACATGGCATATGTGAAGTGATGACATTGTTGAAACCAAACATATGAGAGGAGCAAATAATCCAAGAATTGGATGCAACACACAAGGCATATATATCATGATGCATGGAATGGTTAAAATGACAAGTCGAAGCAAGATCTCTAACAAGTGTGCAATCAAGTGATCCAAGATGAACAATAAGTCTCGTCGTGCAAGCAACACAAGTAGTATGATCCGCAATATCCATGCTCAAGAAAGATGTCACCTTGAAGGCGTGTCCTTGTGCGTCCTTCATAATACCGAAGCACAAGCAAGTGCGATGTAGAATCGTCGTGGTAGAAGGTGGTTTGCTCTCACGAGCTCGAATGGTCAACTCACGTGACGTGGAAGTCGACACAAAGTCCAAGTATCCTACACATGCACACAATAAAACAAAGAACGTATGTGCATGGTAGATAAACACATCATCCATCATGATGGTTCTCTTCTTTTGCACATAACCATTAGAAGCACAAGTGCATGAATAATATGATGCAACAATGGCTATATTCATGGCACGAGGTATATGGTACCAAGAGGTAAGACAAGCATGCTTGAAAATGAATATGTCAAAATCTCCAATTATATGTGAGAATGCTATGGGGGCAAACTCATTATCAAGACAAAGGGAATTGTTGCACTCAATACATGTCAAATCATCTAGCATGAGAGAGGTAACACATGGAGATAAATGATAAGAAGCAATAACAATCATGTGCAAAGCATGGAAATGGTTGTCATCAACCGCATGAAGTGAGCAAGTATGAATCATTGGTGATGCAACAAGGCAAGCAATAGTAATTAAGTCGTGCAAACTAGTGGAGCGAAGATGCAACACACTAGAGGAAATCATGGCAATCATGTCATGTGAGCAAAGAATAATCATAGGCAATGTACATGACATATCGCAAGCACGAACACAAATCAAGATCATAGTATCATCATAGACATGGGGCACAAAGCAATCATGGCAATAACAAGCAATATCTCCACCACGCTTGCAAATACACATACAAGTACTAGAATCAATCATCATGTGTAATGCAAAGCATGGGTCACAAATGCATGGCAAAGGCATAGGAATGGGCATATCATGCAAAGTGAACATGGAAAGATGGGCAAAGGATATATAATGGACAACAACCCATAACCATGTGAGGGCCATGTAAAAGAAATGCGCGAAGTGTTTGCGCGAAGTGAGCGGTGGGAAGGGCAATCCATGTGATCCCAAGTCATCATTGCTCCCTAGAGTTTGTTTTGTCAACTCGTGGGATTGCGAGGTTGACAAGTATTCATGGGTACCTACACAAAAGAGAAACAAACCAAAGAAATTGTGCACGTGGTAAATGTACACATCATCCACCATGATGTGTATGTGCAAGTGAGTGTTAGCACAAGATAAGCATCGCTCAAAGAAATTTGATGCATGGTATAAGAACATGTCATCCATCATGAAAGAACAGTTATTGTGTATGACATGATGGGTATGCAAATTGAGCATAGAAGTATATGGCAAATCAATAGCATGTTTATTCATGGGAAGCATATCGTGCACACAAGTATTGGGATCATGCAATGGATAGGATGAATCAAAATCTCCGAAAATGTATGAGGAAACTATAGGGGTCTCCTCATGAGCAATAGCGGGGATATCATATGGAGAAAATGGACAACATCCAAAACAATGCATATCCGAAGCTAGGTAGTCATGGCATGGCATATGAGATAAATGATGCAAAGGGAGCATATCAATATCATCACAAGAAAAACAAATGCCAATAACCATGGGCTTGTCATCTATGCCATAAGTGCAAATTGGGTTTATTTTAATGGCATATGCATAGTCACTATGAAGAGATTGCAAATATGACATATGATTGATCTCATGCATAGCATATGACAAGTCAAGCAGATTGTCAAACATGATGTGACCTAAAGAATTGTCACAAGAAATCCTATGTAACATGGCATCACAACCAATAGACTCCACATGGCAATCATTAAACTCATCATAAATGGGTAAATCATCACATGGGGATATCATACTAGCATGAAGCATGGTAGTAGGTTGATCAACATCATGCAACCAATCAATGTCAAGAAAGTCCACTAGTGGGACTAGTGCATCACCTTCACCTATGTTACCTTGTTCATTCCACTCAAGTGGTGTAGGTGAGGTGGCAAAGACCAAATGGTGGTCATCTTCATCTTGATGGAACCATGTGGGGGGTGCATCATATTCCACCATGGCCATCGTCTTGTCCAAAGGAAGGACATAGTCGTCGCGAATCGACGCGTCATCATATATGGGACCTAGCACCAAATGAGAAGACACAATAGAGGTAGAGGTTAAGTCGTAAGAAATCGAAGTGGCCTCACTCTCTCTATGTGGTGGTTCACTCACTCCCTCAAGGTAGGTGCACTCAAAGTCACATATGGTGGAGTCACTCATCTCACTCAAGTGGTGGGGGTTGTGGCTCTCCTCACATGGGAATTGGGGCAACTCATCATATATGGGGCTAGTGGTGAAGACACTTTCACTCTCAACATGGTGGCACAGGTCACTCAAGTCATCATACGTCGCCGTGGTCGAGGGGAAATACTCAACCATCTCATCGCCGTCACCATGGATGAAGGACGAAGATGGCACATCATCGCTCTCGCCTCCTAAGATGGAAGCATCATCCTTGCTCGTCACCAAGTCGCTCGCCTCCAAAGCGTGGTCCTTGAAGGTCTCCGTAGTCGTACTTGAAGCCGCACCATCTTGAAAAAGAGTCGTGGAGGAATCGGCATCATCAATGCCACAAAGAGGGATGGCGGTGAAGTCGAACTTGGGAGCATCGTCTTGTAGCTCATCGGGCTTGGACATCTTGGTGGTACTAGCCTCATGCTCGTCGTCTTTGAGTTTGGTCTTCGAGAAGTGTGCTTGTGGTGGAGAAGCCTTGGCCTTCATGAGTTCTTGTTCCGCCTTGAGAGCACCAATGTAGCTGTCGTCGAGGGACTTTTTGTTCTCGAGGAAGATAGTCTTGGAGATGTCGTTGTTCAATCCCATCATGAAGTGGAACTTCATTGACATGGGGTCGTCCATGCCGGCTCGTCGCAAGGCTTTCTTCATCTCCTTGAAGTACTCGTCGATGGACTTGGATCCTTGGATGGTGTTATCCAATTGGCGTAGAAGTTGTTCCGTGTAGGTTGGAGGCACTAACTCTCGCCGCAAAGCTTTCTTCGTCTTGGGCCAACTCATGTCGTAGCTCTCCGAATGTGTGTGAAGCCACCATGTGGACGCGTAGCCGTGGAAGTTCCTTGGGGCACACTTCACTTGATCTTCGGGAGGAACTTGATGTAGCTTGAGGTAGTCGTCCATCAAACTCTCCCACTCGAGATACTCCTCGGGTTCTAGAGTCCCATAGAAAGGAATCTCGTGGTCGGTGTCGAGGTCGTAGTAGCTCGTGGAGGTCGCGGACTTGAGCTTGGGGAGCTTCTCTGGAGTGTAGTCTTGAGGTGCTTGTTGGCGAAGATGCCGTATATCCAAAGGCAAAGATGCCTTGAAGTCGCTTGGCAAAGATGCCAAGGGAGATGGTAAAGTCATTGAGCGGTTGTTGGTGTTGAGCTCTTGACCTTCACGTTCGTGGTGGTGATGGTGTTGATGCCGATGCGACCTTGCTGGAGATGGTAGCTCGGAAGAATGTGCTCTTGAGTGTCTTCTCGAAGATGAGGAAGATCTCTTGTATGACTTGATGAGGGCTTTGTTCTCCTCCATTTGAGCTTGCATCTTGGCATCGGTGTAGTTGTTCTTGGCATCGAACTCGTCGTTGTTGTAGACCAAAGGTGAAATGCCATGCCTATCCAGCACAAGACTCGAGCAAATATGAGTGGGAGAAAGAGAAGAACTATACCAAATGTACCTTGACCGATGTTGAAGATGGATCAATGATCACTCAATGTGTAACAAGGAAATAGCACAATTGGTATCAATTCTTGTCGGTTTCTCACACTTACACAAGTAAGGCTTATAGTGGAGCTCGGTGAGGATAGTGGAACAAAAATTTGATGCAAAATGTTAGCAAGAGTCAATAATGTTGAAAAAGATTCACAAATTCGCAAGTGAAACAAGTAGACCAATAGCAAAGAATGGCACACGGAAACACACACACGGATAGATAAAATGAGGTCATGCAACCAAGGAATGAGCACAAAATGTGGAGTCCACGGAAAACACTCGTGTTGCACAACTCAAGAGAGACGCTAGCACGATTGCTCTATAGGTGGATACGACACTTGTGCACAACCTATGATATGCAAAATGGATAAACTTTCTATCCCAATTATGCTATGTATGTATGGTTCCCGGTGTTTCTCTCAAGATGATCCGAGATGATCGGATATGACAATCTTATATGCAATGTGGTATCATGCTATGGCACTTGCTTACAAGCTTCTTTGCTCTTTCTCTTTTGCTTAAAAGCTTTTTTTTATATGGGCACAATAAGAAATGCACAAACTAAGATAGCAATTGTGTATATGCAGGAACAATCTTGTGACACAAGGGATGATATGATGCTACCAATATGATATGGTATGTATGCAATGGGAAGGTGGATCACTAATGTGCACAAGAAACGTTGCCGGCAATACTCAAATGGCTAGTCTTGATAGGCAAGTAACGCAAAATGGGCTAAGGGTTTATCAATGCAATGGCAAGGGAAATATACAATGGTGTCGTCGAGGTTACCGTCCTTGGCAATGATGAGTGGCGGTGTTCTTGATGTAGATAACAAGATGATGGAGACTCTTCCCTAAGTAGCCGAAACACCTTAGGAAACGGAAAATACCACTACTCAAAATCTCAAGGACAAAAGTCAAATGGTAGTAGCGGGAATGCGGTGGTGGTTGCGGAAGTATTGGTGGAAACCCGGTCAAAATGGGTTAGGTTGCGATGGCGGAAGTGTATGGTGGTCAATCCTATGCGGAAGGTAAGGTGGTGGTTAATGAAGAAGCAATCGTCCCTAAGTAGCCTAAACACCCTAGGATACTCGAATCGCAACTCAAACAACCACTAATGCTATGGGGAACAAATTGGGTTAGGTTGCAGAAGTCGGTGGTGGTTATGCAGAGGATGTGGTGGATGAAGGAAATATTCCCTAGAGGCAATAATAAAGTTATTATTTATTTCCTTATATCATGATAAATGTTTATTATTCATGCTAGAATTGTATTAACTGGAAACATAATACATGTGTGAATACATAGACAAACAGAGTGTCACTAGTATGCCTCTACTTGACTAGCTCATTAATCAAAGATGGTTATGTATCCTAACCATGAACAAAGAGTTGTTATTTGATTAACGAGATCACATCATTAGTTGAATGATCTAATTGACATGACCCATTCCATTAGCATAGCACCCGATCGTTTAGTATGTTGCTGTTGCTTTTATCCATGACTTATACATGTTCCTTTAACTATGAGATTATGCAACTCCCATTTACCGTAGGAACACTTTGTGTGCTACCAAACGTCACAACGTAACTGGGTGATTATAAAGGTGCTCTACAGGTGTCTCCGAAGGTACATATTGGGTTGGCGTATTTCGAGATTAGGATTTGTCACTCCGATTGTCGGAGAGGTATCTCAGGGCCTTCTCGGTAATGCACATCACATAAAGCCTTGCAAGCATTGCAACCAATGAGTTAGTTGCGAGATGATGTATTACAGAACGAGTAAAGAGACTTGCCGGTAACGAGATTGAACTAGGTATTGGATACCGATGATCGAATCTCGGGCAAGTAACATACCGATGACAAAGGGAACAACGTATGTTGTTATGCGGTCCGACCGATAAAGATCTTCGTAGAATATGTAGGATCCAATATGGGCATCCAGCTCCCGCTATTGGTTATTGACCGGAGACGTGTCTCGGTCATGTCTACATTGTTCTCGAACTGTAGGGTCCGCACGCTTAACGTTACGATGACAGTTATTATGAGTTTATGCATTTTGATGTACCGAAGGAGTTCGGAGTCCCGGATGTGATCACGGACGTGACGAGGAGTCTCGAAATGGTCGAGACATAAATAATTATATATTGGAAGCCTATGTTTGGACATCGGATGCATTCCAGGTGAAATCAGGATTTTACCGGAATACCGGGAGGGTTACCGGAACCCCCCGGGAGCATAATGGGCCAACATGGGCCTTGGAGGAGAGGTGAGAGGGATGCCCTCATGGGATGCGTGCCTCCCCCTTCCCCTAGTCCTATTAGGACTAGGAGAGGTGGGCGCCCCCTCTCTCTCTCTCTCTCCCTTGGAGAATCCTAGTCCAACTAGGATTGGGGGGGGGGGAATCCTACTCCCAGAGGGAGTAGGACTCTCCTGGCGCGCCTAGCTTGGCCGGCCAGCCCCTCCCCCTTGGCTCCTTTATATACGGGGGCAGTGGGCACCCCAAAGACACACAAGTTGATCTACGGATCGTTCCTTAGCCGTGTGCGGTGCCCCCTTCCACCAAATTCCACCTCGATCATATCGTTGCAGTGCTTAGGCGAAGCCCTGCGCCGGTAACACATCAAGATCGTCACCACGCCGTCGTGCTGACGGAACTCTTCGTCGACGCTTTGCTGGATCGGAGCCCGGGGATCGTCATCGAGCTGAACGTGTGCCAAGAACTCGGAGGTGCCGGAGTAACGGTGCTGTGATCGGTTGGATCGCGAGGAGAACGTACGACTACTTCCTCTATGTTGTGTCAACGCTTCCGCTTCGGTCTACGAGGGTACGTAGACAACACTCTCCCCTCTCGTTGCTATACATCACCATGATCTTGCGTGTGCGTAGGAATTTTTTTGAAATTACTACGTTCCCCAACAGTGGCATCCGAGCCTAGGTTTTATGGTTTGATGTTACTTGCACGAGTAGAACACAAGTGAGTTGTGGACGATACAAGTCATACTGCCTACCAGCATGTCATACTTTGGTTCAGCGGTATTGTTGGACGAGATGATCCGGACCAACCTTACGCGTACGCTTACGTGAGACCGGTTCCCTCGACGTGCTTTGCACATAGATGGCTTGCGGAAGACTGTCTCTCCAACTTTAGTTGAACCGAGTGTGGCTACGCCCGGTCCTTGAGAAGGTTAAAACGGAGTCTATTTGACAAACTATCGTTGTGGTTTTGATGAGTAGGTAAGATGAGTTCTTGCTTAAGCCCGTAGCAGCCACGTAAAAATTGCAACAACAAAGTAGAGGACATCTAACTTGTTTTTGCAGGGCATGTTGTGATGTGATATGGTCAAGACATGATGCTAAATTTTATTGTATGAGATGATCATGTTTTGTAACCAAGTTATCGGCAACTGGCAGGAGCCATATGGTTGTCGCTTTATTGTATGCAATGCAATCGCGATGTAATGCTTTACTTTATTACTAAGCGGTAGTGATAGTCGTGGAAGCATAAGATTGGCGAGACGACAACGATGCTGCGATGAAGATCAAGGTGTCGCGCCGGTGACGATGGTGATCATGACGGTGCTGCGGAGATGGAGATCACAAGCACAAGATGATGATGGCCATATCATATCACTTATATTGATTGCATGTGATGTTTATCTTTTTATGCATCTTATCTTGCTTTGATTGACGGTAGCATTATAAGATGATCTCTCACTAAATTATCAAGAAGTGTTCTCCCTAAGTATGCACCGTTGCAAAAGTTCTTCGTGCTGAGACACCACGTGATGATCGGGTGTGATAGGCTCTACGTTCAAATACAACGGGTGCAAAACAGTTGCACACGCGGAATACTCAGGTTTAACTTGACGAGCCTAGCATATAACAGATATGGCCTCGGAACACAGAGACCGAAGGTCGAGCGTGAATCATATAGTAGATATGATCAACATAAGATGTTCACCATTGAAACTACTCCATCTCACGTGATGATCGGACATGGTTTAGTTGATTTGGATCACGTGATCACTTAGAGGATTAGAGGGATGTCTATCTAAGTGGGAGTTCTTAAGTAATATGATTAATTGAACTTAAATTTATCATGAACTTAGTCCCGGTAGTATTAGCATATCTATGTTGTAGATCAATAGCTCGCGTTGTTGCTTCCCTGTGTTTATTTTGATATGTTCCTAGAGAAAATTGTGTTGAAAAATGTTAGTAGCAATGATGCGGATTGGATCCAT
This sequence comes from Aegilops umbellulata, assembly GCA_032464435.1. Classification (NCBI taxonomy): domain Eukaryota; kingdom Viridiplantae; phylum Streptophyta; class Magnoliopsida; order Poales; family Poaceae; genus Aegilops; species Aegilops umbellulata. Next base: position 205,291,080 of record CP136055.1, read on the forward strand.
GATCTGAGGTTTATCCTCATTGCTGCATAGAAGAATTATGTCCTTGATGCACCGCTAGGTGACGGACCTATTGCAGGAGCAGATGCAGACATTATGAACGTTTTGCTAGCTCAATATGATGACTACTTAATAGTTTAGTGCACCATGCTTAACTGCTTAGAATCGGGACTTCAAAGACGTTTTGAACGTCATGGAGCATATGAGATGTTCTAGGAGTTGAAGTTAATATTTCAAGCAAATACCCGAGTTGAGAGATATGAAGTCTCCAACAAGTTCTATAGCTAAAAGATGGAGGAGAATCGCTCAACTAGTGAGCATGTGCTCAGATTGTCTGGGTACTACAATCGCTTGAATCAAGTGGGAGTTAATCTTCCAGATAAGATAGTGATTGACAGAATTCTCTAGTCATCATCACCAAGTTAGTAGAACTTCGTGATGAACTATAATATGCAAGGGATAACGGAAAATATTCCCAAGCTCTTCGCGATGCTAAAATCAGCGAAGGTAGAAATCAAAGAAAAACATCAAGTGTTGATGATTGACAAGATCACTAGTTTCAAGAAAAGGGCAAAAGGAAAGAAGGGGAACTTCAAGAAGAACGGCAAGCAAGTTGTTGCTCAAGTGAAAAAGCCCAAGTCTGGTCCTAAGCCTGAGACTAAGTGCTTCTACTGCAAAGGGACTGGTCACTGGAAGCGGAACTACCCCAAGTGATTGGCGAATAAGAAGGATGGCAAAGTGAACATAAGTATATTTGATATACATGTTATTGATGTGTACTTTACTAGTGTTCATAGCAACCCTCAGTATTTGGTACTAGTTCAAGTTGCTAAGATTAGTAACTCGAAACGGGAGTTGCAGAATGAACAAAAACTAGTTAAAGGGCAAGGTGACGATGTGTGTTGGAAGTGGTTCCAAGATTGATATGATCATCATCACACACTCCCTATACTTTCGGGATTTGTGTTGAAACTAAATAAGTGTTATTTGGTGTTTGCGTTGAGCATGAATATGATTTGATCATGTTAATTGCAATACGGTTATTCATTTAAGTAAGAGAATAAATTGTTGTTCTGTTTACATGAATAAAACCTTCTATGGTCATACACACCAATGAAAATAGTTCATTGGATCTCGATCGCAGTGATACACATATTCATAATATTGAAACCAAAAGATGCGAAGTTAATGATGATAGTGCAACCTATTTGTGGCACTGCCGTTTAGGTCATATTGGTGTAAAGCGCATGAAGAAACTCCATGCTGATGGGATTTTGGAATCACTTGATTATGAATCACTTGATGCTTGCGAACCATGCCTCTTGGGCAAGATGACTAAAACGCCGTTCTCCGGAACAATGGAGCAAGCAACAGATTTGTTGGAAATCATACATACTGATGTATGTGGTCCGATGAATATTAAGGCTCGCGACAAGTATCATTATTTTCAGAACTTCACAGATGATTTAAGCAATATGGGTATATCTACTTAATGAAACATAAGTCTGAAACGTTTGAAAAGTTCAAAGAATTTCAGAGTGAAGTGGATAATCATCGTAACAAGAAAATAAAAAATTTCTACGATATGATCGCAGAGGTAAAATATTTGAGTTACGAGTTTTGGCCTTCAGTTAAAACCGTGTGGAATAGTTTCACAAATTCATGCCACCTGGAACACCACAGCGTAATGGTGTGTCCGAACGTCATAACCGTACTTTATTGGATATAGTACAATCTATGATGTTTCTTACCGATTTACCAATATCGTTTTGGGATCATGCATTAGAGACAGCTGCATTCACGTTAAAAGGGGCACCATCTAAGTCCGTTGAGACGACACAATATGAACTGTGGTTTAGCAAGAAACCAAAGTTGTCGTTTCTTAAAGTTTGGGGTTGTGATGCTTATATGGAAAAGTTTCATCCTGATAAGCTCAAACCCAAATCGGAGAAATATGTCTTCATAGGATACCCAAAGGAAATTGTTGGGTACACCTTCTATCACAGATCCAAAGGCAAGACATTTGTTGCTGAGAATGGATCCTTTCTAGAGAAGGAGATTCTCTCGAAAGAAGTGAGTGGGAGGAAAGTAAAAACTTGATAAGGTAATTGTACCTTCTCCCTTATTGGAAAGTAGTTCATCACAGAAATCTGTTCTTGTGACTACTACACCAATGAGTAAGGAAGCTAATGATGATGATCATGTAACTTCAAGATCAAGTTACTATCGAATCTCGTAAGTAAACTAGAGTGAGATCCGCACCAGAGTGGTACGGTAATCCTGTTCTGGAAGTCATGTTACTAGACCATGACGAACTTGCGAACTATGAGGAAGCGATGATGAGCCCAGATTCCGCAAAATGGTTAGAGGCCATGAAATCTGAGATATGATCCATGTATGAGAACAAAGTATGGACTTTGATGGATTTGCCCAATGATCGGCAAGCCAAAGAAAATAAATGGATCTTGAAGAGGAAGACGGACACTGATAGTAGTGTTACTATCTACAAAGCTAGAATTGTCGCAAAAGGTTTTCGACAAGTTCAAGGTGTTGACTACGATGAGAGTTTCTCACTCGTATCTATGCTTAAGTCTGTCCGAATCATGTTAGCAATTGCCGCATTTTATGAAATCCGACAAATGGATAAACAAAACTACATTCCTTAATGGATTTATTAAAGAAGAGTTGTATACGATGCAACTAGAAGGTTTTGTCGATCCTGAAGGTGTTAACAAAATATGCAAGCTCCAGCGATCCATCTATGGACTGGTGCAAGCATCTCGGAGTTGGAATATACGCTTTGATAAGTTGATCAAAGCATATAGTTTTATACAGACTTGCGGTGAAGCCTGTATTTACAAAAAGGTGAGTGGGAGCACTACAGCATTTCTGATAAGTATATGTAAATGACATATTATTGATCGGAGATAATGTAGAATTATTCTGTGAAGCATAAAGGAGTATTTGAAAGGAGTTTTTCGAAGAAGGACCTCGGTGAAGCTGCTTACATATTGAGCATCAAGATCTATAGAGATAGATCAAGACGCTTGATAAGTTTTTCAATAAGTACATACCTTGAAAAGATTTTGAAGTAGTTCAAAATGGAACAGTCAAAGAAAGGGTTCTTGCCTGTATTACAAGGTGTGAAATTGAGTAAGACTCAAAGCCCGACCACGGCAGAAGATAGAAAGAGAATGAAAGTCATTCCCTAAGCCTCAGCCATAGGCTCTATGAAGTATGCCATGCTGTGTACCAGATCTATTGCATACCCTACCACTGAGTTTGGCAAGGGAGTACAATAGTGATCTAGGAGTAGATCACTGGACGACTGTCAAAATTATCCTTAGTGGAATAAGGATATGTTTCTCGATTATGGAGGTGACAAAAAGGTTCGTCGTAAAGAGTTACGTCGATGCAAGTTTTGACACTGATCCAGATGACTCTAAGTCTCAATCTGGATACATATTGAAAGTGGGAGCAATTAGCTAGAGTAGCTCCATGCAGAGCATTGTTGACATAGAAATTTGCAAAGTACATGCGGATCTGAATGTAGCAGACCCGTTGACTAAGATTCTCGCACAAGCAAAACATGATCACACCTTAGTACTCTTTGGGTGTTAATTACATAGCGATGTAAACTAGATTACTGAATCTAGTAAACCCTTTGGGTGTCGGTCACATAGCGATGTGAACTATGGGTGTTAATCACATGATGATGTGAACTATTGATGTTAATCACATGGTGATGTGATCTAGATTATTGACTCTAGTGCAAGTGGGAGACTGAAGGAAATATACCCTAGAGGCAATAATAAAGTTATTATTTATTTCCTTATATCATGATAAATGTTTATTATTCATGCTAGAATTGTATTAACTGGAAACATAATACATGTGTGAATACATAGACAAACAAAGTGTCACTAGTATGCCTCTACTTGACTAGCTCATTAATCAAAGATGGTTATGTTTCCTAACCATGAACAAAGAGTTGTTATTTGATTAACGAGATCACATCATTAGTTGAATGATCTGATTGACATGACCCATTCCATTAGCATAGCACCCGATCGTTTAGTATGTTGCTATTGCTTTTATCCATGACTTATACATGTTCCTTTAACTATGAGATTATGCAACTCCCATTTACCGTAGGAACACTTTGTGTGCTACCAAACGTCACAACGTAACTGGGTGATTATAAAGGTGCTCTACAGGTGTCTCCGAAGGTACATATTGGGTTGGCGTATTTCGAGATTAGGATTTGTCACTCCGATTGTCGGAGAGGTATCTCAGGGCCTTCTCGGTAATGCACATCACATAAAGCCTTGCAAGCATTGCAACCAATGAGTTAGTTGCGAGATGATGTATTACAGAACGACTAAAGAGACTTGCCGGTAACGAGATTGAACTAGGTATTGGATACCGACGATCGAATCTCGGGCAAGTAACATACCGATGACAAAGGGAACAACGTATGTTGTTATGCGGTCTGACCGATAAAGATCTTCGTAGAATATGTAGGATCCAATATGGGCATCCAGGTCCCGCTATTGGTTATTGACCGTAGACGTGTCTCGGTCATGTCTACATTGTTCTCGAACCGTAGGGTCCGCACGCTTAACGTTACGATGACAGTTATTATGAGTTTATGCATTTTGATGTACCGAAGGAGTTCGGAGTCCCGGATGTGATCACGGACGTGACGAGGAGTCTCGAAATGATCGAGACATAAAGAATTATATATTGGAAGCCTATGTTTGGACATCGGATGCATTCCAGGTGAAATCAGGATTTTACCGGAATACCGGGAGGGTTACCAGAACCCCCCGGGAGCATAATGGGCCAACATGGGCCTTGGAGGAGAGGTGAGAGGGATGCCCTCATGGGCTGAGCGCCTCCCCCCCTTCCCCTAGTCCTATTAGGACTAGGAGAGGTGGGCGCCCCCTCTCTCTCTCTCTCCCCCTTGGAGAATCCTAGTCCAACTAGGATTGGGGGGGGGGGGGGAATCCTACTCCCAGAGGGAGTAGGACTCTCCTGGCGCGCCTAGCTTGGCCGGCCAGCCCCTCCCCCTTGGCTCCTTTATATACGGGGGCAGGGGGCACCCCAAAGACACACAAGTTGATCTACGGATCGTTCCTTAGCCGTGTGCGGTGCCCCCTTCCACCAAATTCCACCTCGATCATATCGTTGCAGTGCTTAGGCGAAGCCCTGCGCCGGTAACACATCAAGATCGTCACCACGCCGTTGTGCTGACGGAACTCTTCCTCGACGCTTTGCTGGATCGGAGCCCGGGGATCGTCATCGAGCTGAACGTGTGCCAAGAACTCGGAGGTGCCGGAGTAACGGTGCTGTGATCGGTTGGATCGCGAGGAGAACGTACGACTACTTCCTCTACGTTGGGTCAACGCTTCCGCTTCGGTCTACGAGGGTACGTAGACAACACTCTCCCCTCTCGTTGCTATACATCACCATGATCTTGCGTGTGCGTAGGAATTTTTTTGAAATTACTACATTCCCCAACAGTGGAAGCCCTAGGCAAAGATGCCAAAGTTCCAAAAATTTGATGGAGTCAAAGGTTTCCTAAACCTATCTAGATGGACAGAGGATGTCAATAGCTACTCAACAAGCTAAAGAACGCGAAAATCGGACTCCGGATGTGAAAGTTATGCACAAAACAGTGAAACTCGGAACGCTGAAACTGGGAGGGTGGTAGTACCGCTCGGGAGGGCGGTAGTACCGCTTGGAGGTGCTAAGCGGTAGTACCAATAGGGGGGCGGTAGTACCACTCGTGTCGGGATTCTTCATAGATCGAATCGGGGCACGATTTTGGGGCGGAAATGGATGATTTCGGGGTCAAAATTGGAGAGATTTCGTGGATGAAAAGTGGGGAAACTTGGGGAGATGCTAGATCCACTCGAAACCAAGCAAATCCATGGATCAAATCCAACTAAACTTCATCACACCAAGAAATCACAAAAAAAATTGGGGCTATTTTTGGTGGGGATTTTCGAATTAGGGAAGAACACAACAAAATCAAGCTAGAAAACAAAGAGCGGAGGCTCCGAAATTGTGATCAACGTGGCTCATGATACCAAGATGATGTAGGGTGGAACCCTAGATGTCTGATCTTTCACGAAAGGAGTGGATCCCTACGAAGAATGCGATGAACACGAGGGAAACAGGAGGGAAACACAATAGGAACACGAGAGAAATCACTCAACCAACAAGAATAGATCACACATGCGCTAGATCGATAAACACAAAGGTGAGATACAAGATCCAAAGTCAACAACGGACGATACAAATGGTAACCGGTTCTTCTCTGTGACGAGGTCTTGATGGGGCTACCCAAGAGGGGGTCTTGAATCCGCTTGTAAGGATCTTCTCCGGTGAAGGCACGTCTCCGAGGAGAAGGAAACCAAGTGGATGAGCAAAGCTCTCACACAAACATGAGTTAATCCTTTGCTAACCGTAGAAAGGAGGTGGAGGTGGTCTATTTATAGTCTAAGCCACGAAGGGGTAAGTGGGAGAGGGATACCAGGCCAAAGGTCTGCGGCTGCGCACAGGCAGGGCGGTAGTACCGCTTCAGCGGTAGTACCGCTTGGACTGGGCGGTAGTACCAGACTTGTACCGCTCGATCACAGGAGTTTGTCGGGTTGAGCGGCAGTAAAGCGGACGTGGTCCGGTAGGACGGCTTGTGGGCCTTCAGCGGTAGTACTGCTCGGGGGAGGGCGGTAGCGCTGCTCGTTCTGGACTGGCTCGGTTCTCTTCCTCCTTCTCTTCCATGCTTCCCTCGCGGATGGTGTAGTTGTCCCTTCGCGCTTGCACTCCTCCTCGTCGTCCGTCGTGTTCCGACAATACCTATGCATGCACACGAGTGGCGTGTCAAGTAGTATACCATCCTCGAAGGGGTCAAGTGAGCACATGTAAAGGAGATGATTCACCTTTGTGTATGTGAAGTAGATGTCACACGTGTCCCTCGCCGAACGGACTCTTGACATGGTGATGTCCACAGGATGCTCCGCATCATAAAGAGAGGCAAGAGTTAAAGCTTGGGGATGCCCAAGGCATCCCAAGTAAATATTTCAAAGGATACTCAAGCATCTAAGCTTGGGGATGCCCAAGGCACCCCAAGTAAATATTTCAAAGGATACGCAAGCATCTAAGCTTGGGGATGCCCCGGTTGGCATCCCATCTTTCTTCTTCAACAAATATTGGTATACCTCGGTTTTTGTTTTGTTCACATGATTTGTGTCCTTTGTGCTTTTCTTTTTCCTCAAGAACCATGCTAGTGTGAGATGTCCTTCATCAATTTATATAATACTTCATGTGCTTCACTTATATCTTTTAAGTATGATCTTATGGAATTGCTCTTTGTGCTTCACTTAAATCTTTTGAGTATGGTTTTATAGAATGCTTCATGTGCTTCACTTATATATTTTGAGCTTGGATATTGGTTAGTCTATATTAATTGTAGAAAGCTCCATGAACTTCACTTATATTTTTGGAGTATGAATAATACCATCATTTAAAGTGGGTTTGGAAGAGTGTCAACTTTAGGAATTAGTGATCCCACTATTTTGGAGGGTGTTGAATCTTAGTGTGATATTCATGAAACTGGATTTGGAAGAGTGTCAACTTTAGCTAGTAAAGATTCCACTATCTCGGAAGAGGTTCCAATTGAGTATGAGAACAAAGTTGCTATCCATGTTGCTACCGAAAATTATTACGAGGGAGGACCACATGCTTTTAGGAGTTGCAATAATATCAAGTTTCCTCTCTAAGTGCTTAAAGTTTTGAAGTTATACTTGTTTCGCCTTCCTATTCTAGTTGATTGTTGTTCTTATAAATTGTGTGCTCACAAAATCCCTAGGCATAGGAAGTTGATAGAGGCAAAGGTGTCCCATCTTTTGATGAGATGGTGGTTATCGTTTTGGACGAAATCGACTTTGACGATCCGACTAAGAACGTGCGAGGACGTCACGCCTTAGCAATCGCTAAACCAAGTCCGAGAGGTTATTGACCACGCCGGAGCACGATCAAACTAACCACGAAGGTCTGTTTCCTGCAGGCAAACGAAGAACAAGCAAGAAATTAAGATTGCAATCTGGATATTGCGAATATAAGGGGAAAGGTTGATTGATCAAGGTGGGGTTCTGTGACGCCTTGGTCTGGTCGTTGAACACAAATGAAGTACGCGAAGTTGCAGCTATGGCGAACTTTTAATCTAAACAAAACCCAAAGTCTAAACGGTGCCCTAAGGGCTGTATATATGGAGGAAGAGGGGGGGAATTTCGTGGCCCTTGGGGAAGGGATCCGAAACCAACCCTATCTCTTGTTTCCCCAGACATACGGACTCTAAAAACAGCCTATACTTATGTATTTCGAAATTACATGGGCCTGGATCAATAATAAGGTGACGCGGCACCTAGAATAGCCTCTGGATGAAGTTTATGATGTGGCATCTTGTATATTTCGTCCAAGGCTTCATGCACTCATTATGGTGGCTTCAAAGTCCTGAAATCATCACTTGTAACTTCGCTCTTGTTCCCCTTGCGCACGCCATCAACTCGATGCTTGTTCTTGCTCCAGTGATCATCCCTCTTATCCATGCCAGGCCCTTCATTTGTAAGCAAAACAAATGTATCCAATTTAGGCAGCATCATATTCTCATGAATATTAGAATCATTACCAAGAAACGGAAGTACCTGATAATTTAATTGGCGTGCGCGAGCTCTAGTAATTGGTCCAGTATATGTAGTAGTAGGGGCTCTGGGTGTAACAATGGTATTGATGTCCTCATCATCCTCCCCTTCTTGAAATGAAGTCATCCTCGACGGAAGCTCATCTTCCTCACCCAAATAAGGCTTCAAATCTGCAATGTTAAAAGTGGGACTAACCCCAAAATCTGCAGGCAGCTCAAGTTTATATGCATTATCATTTATTTTCTCTAACACCTTAAAAGGACCATCAGCACGTGGCATTAGCTTTGATTTGCGCAAATTAGGAAACCTATCCTTACGCAAATGTAACCAAACAAGATCTGCAGGTGCAAAGACAACATGCTTTCTACCCTTATCTCCAGCAAGTTTATATTTAGCATTCATACGCTCGATGTTGTCCTTAGTTAACTCATGCATTTTTAATATCAATTCAGCACGTTGTTTCGCATCAAAATTAACTTTCTCCGAAGATGGAAGAGGCAACAATTCAATAGGTGCATGAGGTAGGAAACCATACACAATTTCAAAAGGGCACATCTTAGTAGTAGAATGCAATGAACGATTATAAGCAAATTCAATATGAGGCAAGCATTCTTCCCACATTTTCTTATTATTCTTCAAAACAGCCCTGAGCATAGTAGACAATGTTCTATTGACTACTTCAGTTTGTCCATCAGTTTGGGGGTGACAAGTAGTACTAAAAAGCAATTTAGTCCCCAACTTAGCCCATAAACATCTCCAAAAGTGGCTAAGAAATTTAGTATCACGATCTGAAACAATAGTATTTGGCACACCATGCAAGCGAATAATTTCACGAAAGATCAAATCAGCAACATTAACAACATCATCGCTTTTATGACATGGTAGAAAGTGTGCCATTTTCAAGAACCTATCCACGACAACAAATATGCTATCCCTCCCCTTCTTTGTTCGAGGTAAACCTAAAACAAAGTCCATAGATGTATCCTCCCAAGGAACACTAGGTACAGGCAAACGCATATATAAACCATGAGGATTGAGTCGTGACTTAGCTTTTTGACATGTAGTGCAGCGAGCAACAAAACGCTCAACATCTTTTCTCATCTTTGGCCAAAAGAAATGTGTAGCAAGTACGTCCTCCGTCTTCTTCACGCCAAAGTGTCCCATTAGTCCTCCTCCATGCGCCTCCTGCAACAACAAAAGACGAAAAGAGCTAGCAGGAATGCATAGCTTGTTAGCACGGAACACAAAGCCATCATTAATAACGAATTTCTTCCATGTTCTTCCTTCTTTACAATTCTGCATTACATCTTTAAAATCAGCATCATGCACATATTGATCTTTGATGGTCTCCAAACCAAATATTTTGAAGTCAAGTTGTGAAAGCATAGTATAGCGACGAGACAAAGCATCAACAATAACATTTTCTTTACCCTTCCTATGTTTAATGACATAAGGGAAAGTCTCAATCTAAGCAACATGCTTTGGATATTATTGATGGTTCTCACTTAATTTCTGAAGAAGGTCTGGACCTTTGGATACAAAAATTTGCCCCTGCTACTCAAGGAAACAAAAGTACTTTCAAGATTGAAATACCTGTAAGTTGGTTCAATTTCATAATACACCTGTTACTGACACCAGATCAGTTTGGATGGACAATACACCTGCTTAAGTCTAATTTGTGGAATTTGCTTACTGACAACTGTCATAATGAAGAGACATTCCTATTCCATATTCCTGATGGCTGCTTAACCTCACAGGCCATAACATGTAAAGAGATATTACAGTATGTGGGTAAGGAGAATGAAGGGAGCAGTCCAGCTGCCCATTCTTCCAGTGGAGCTGGCAGCCCCTTACTGCAGGTGTCACCCAACAAAGTCATCCTATTGCCTCCTGGAGAAGCCACTTCCAAAAAAAGGAGAGAGAAAGAGCCATTGGTAGAAACTCAGGTAAGAAGAAGTGACAGAATTAAGAAAGATAATAATGGCTATAGGAGGAAAACATGTGATGCTAAATCTTGCTTACCCTGTAATGCCATTCCTCCTATTATTCCCAATAAAGTGGTTAAGAACTTGACAAAATCTTTCTTTAAGGTGTCTGAGGATGAGCTCCAGGAAAAATTATCCAAGAGACCCAAAAACAAGGGGCTAGAGGAGGTGGCCAAGGTGTCCAAAGCCACTGGAGCTGAAGCACAACCAAGATTTGATTAATGATAGAGTGCTGCAATAGTTATAGTCCCTGCTGTTGCATTTTCTTCTGGTATCCTAAGACTGCATTTGTTATGTGTGCTGGATGTAGTACCTTTTGTAATGTGAGAAATTCTGGACCTATGAGACATCTTTTGCTGCAAACTGAATCCTGTCACTACAGTAAATCTTATGAGACTCAGTTACTTGTCAGTATGGTTCCTTTCAAATGGCTGTATGTGATTCATACATCATGGATGTTACATGGAAAAATTCTATGCACTACTGCTTCACAATTATGCTTACTATCACAATGCATGGCTCATGAGGATATCAAGAGATGGATCTTGATAAAGGAATATAACCCCCTCTTGGTTAAACATGAATAACAACAGATCTTGGAACATTCTTAACTGGAACATTAGAGGCATTAATGCCCAAGACAAATGGCTGGCAATTAGACAGAAATTGGAGGAAAGTGCTGCTGGTGTAGTTTGTATTCAGGAAACAAAAAGGGAAAATTTTGACCTTGCATACCTTCACAACTTTTGTCCACAGAGATTCAACAAATTTGAATTCCTCCCTTCCATTGGAGCATCTGGTGGCATCCTCACTGCCTGGAATGGTGCTTTGTTCACAGGAGAGCTACTATTTCAAAACAAGTTCTCTATTTCCATTCAATTCACATGTAATATTTCTTCAAACAGGTGGATCCTCTCAAACATATATGGGCCTTGCAGACATGAGGAAAATATTGAATTTATTGACTGGTTTAGCAACATTCAAATGCCCAATGATGTGGATTGGATAATCATGGGTGACTTTAATTTTATCAGAACACCAGAGAATAGGAACAAACCAGGTGGAGATGTCAATGAGATGCTATTATTTAATGAAGCCATCAGTAGCTTGGGACTGATTGAGCTACCTTTGAAAGGAAGACAATATAGCTGGAGCAACATGCAGGAATCCCCCCTCCTTGAAAAATTGAATTGGTTCTTTACCTCTGCTTCCTGGATGACAAGCTACCCTAACTCCATGGCCCTTCCTTTGGCAAAGCCAAATTCTGATCACCTACCTTGCATGATAAAAATTTGCACAAATATTCCTAAATCAAAGGTGTTTAGGTTTGAAAACTATTGGTTAAAGCACAGCTCCTTCAAACAAGTTGTGCAATCAGCTTGGAATATTCCAGTAGGTTATACTGATCAAGCCAAAAAGATTAATGCTAAGTTCAAAAATTTAAGAAGAGCTCTGAAGTTATGGGCTAGAAGTCTGTCCTGCATGAAAAAACAGATTGAGGATCTCAATGCATGCATATTCTTTTGGGACTGGGTTGAAGAATTCAGAAACCTCTCCTTATTTGAGGTCAACTGCAGATCTATGCTCAAGGAATACTTGTTGACTGTTCTGAATAATCAGAAGATTTACTGGAAACAGAGAGGCAAAATAAAAGGGGTTAAGTTTGGAGATGAAAATACCAAATTTTTTCACACAAAGGCTTCCATTAATCATAGGCATAACAAAATTGCAATGTTGCTAAATTCAGATCAAGTGGAAGTTACTGAGCATGAAGGAAAAGCTGCTATCCTATGGGATACTTTCAAAAGAAGATTGGGACAATCTAATGGACACACTATGCATTTTGATCTCCATGATTTATATAACCAAGCAGTGGATCCTGCCATTTTTATTCAATTAGAGGAACAGTTCACCAGGGAGGAAATTGAGGAGGTTGTCAAAAACCTACCATCAGATAAATCACCAGGACCTGATGGTTTCAACAATGAGTTCATTAAAGCTTGCTGGGATATTATTAAGGAAGATGTTATTGACCTCATCATGGCCTTCCATGCTGGTACTGTGAACTTGGAGAGTATAAACACATCTTACATTACTCTGATTCTAAAAATTGAAGTTCCTATAACACCCAATGACTTCAGGCCAATCTCTCTGCTAAATGGGGTTCTTAAAATCATTACAAAATTGCTGGCTAATAGATTACAAAAAATTATCCTCAAATTGGTTCACATCAACCAATATGGATTCCTCAAGGACAGAGTAATTCAAGACTGCCTAGGATGGGCATATGAATATATACACCAATGCCATAAATCAAAAGAGGAACTGCTGGTTATTAAACTAGATTTTGAAAAGGCATTTGACACAATTGAACATCAAGCAATCATTGAGATTTTTAGAGCAAAAGGATTTGGAGAAAGATGGATCACATGGATGCAGATGCTATTTACTACAGCATCCTCTGCTGTCATGCTCAATGGAGTGCCTGGGAAGAAATTTTATATCAAGAGAGGAGTGAGACAGGGAGATCCTTACTCCCCCTTGATATTTGTTCTTGCTGCAGATCTACTTCAGAGTATTTTGAACAGGGCCATGAGACTGAATGTTATTGCATCTCCACTACAGGTCAATTCCTGCCCAGATTTCCCAATTGTTCAGTATGCAGATGATACTCTGGTCATCATGCAAGCTAATGCCAGGCACCTAGTGTGTCTCAAAGCACTTTTAAATACTTTTGCTACAGCTACTGGACTCAAGGTCAATTATGCAAAGTCTATAATGGTACCTCTCAACATTAGAGAAGACAGAGTGGAGATTTTCACTAACACACTGCAATGTGCTAGGGGACAGTTCCCTTTTACATACCTAGGGCTACCTTTGGGCATTCATAAACCAACTGTGGAGCAGTGTCTACCTCTTGTTTACAGAATTGCAAAAAGGCTTGCAGGCCTCTCTACTTTCATGACCCAAGCAGGCAAAGTTCTCTTGGTCAAATCAGTCCTCTCCTCATTATCCATCTTCTTCATGAGCTGCCTAGACATTCCTGTAACCATTAAGAAACAGATTATTAAGTACTTGAGACACTGCCTTTGGAGAAGCTCTGACATGGAGGATAGAAGACCAGCTTTGGTAGCTTGGCACACAGTTTGCAGGCCAAAAAATCAGGGAGGTCTGGGCATTTTAGACATCTACACTCACAATAAAACACTTTTGATGAAGAATCTGCACAAATTCTTCAACAGACATGATATACCTTGGGTAAAACTTATATGGGAAAGTTATTACTCTGAAGGACAATTACCAGGAAATAATATGATTGGCTCTTTCTGGTGGAAAGCAAACCTGGCTCTTATAGACCAATACAAAGCCCTGGCAAGATGCAATGTGGGAGATGGAAGAACTGCTTTCTTCTGGGATGACTTGTGGCATACTTCAATTCTCAAACATTCTCTACAACACTTACACTCCTTTGTCAGAAACCCACATACAACTGTACAAACAGTTATCAACACAGAATACCTCCAGGACCTGTTTCATCTACCACTCACAACTGAAGCTTATGAGGAATTCTTGCAAATGGAAGACATATGCATCCAAGAAAGACAATCTGAACATATAGATGCCCTGGACACCTGGAGTTACATTTGGGGGAATGAATTCTACTCCTCAATCAAGGCCTACAAAGTACTGATTGGACACAAGCAAGTCCCACCACACTTCAATTGGATCTGGAACTCATCCTGTCAACCAAAACATAAGGTATTCTTCTGGAAGCTACTTCATGATAGAGTAAATACAAGGAATCTGCTAAGGAGGAAAAACTTTGTGTTGGAAGTTTACAACTGTGCTGTTAGAGATTGTCAACAGGAAGAAACTCTGCATCATCTGTTTTGGGATTGCCCCTTTGCTCAACAATGCTGGAACTACATCTGCCCTACTAGGACTCTAAATTTATCAGTCCTCGAAGCCTTCCAAGACCTTAAAAATAAGCTACACTTCCCTTTCTTCATGGAGATCATAATTCTTGGATCATGGGCCATCTGGATATCTAGAAACAATAAGATATTTGAGAATATTACTCCAACTTTCCAAGGCTGGAAGTGCATATATTTAGAGGAACTCAAACTTCTGAAATTTAGAATGAAGACTAAGCATGAGAGAATGTTCTCTAACTGGCTGGATTCTCTGCTGTAATCTCTTTTACTTCTTCTTTTGTCTGTAGTTTTTTAGTTTTTTTAGTTTTTTTAGTTTCTTTTCTTTCTCTTTTCTTTTCTTTCCTGTTTATTTGTTTTCCTAGGCTTACCTCAAGCCCATAAGACTACTCTGTTTCATCTACCTTAATAAAAGTTGCAGTGGGGTGTTTACCCTACTGTTTATAGTCAAAAAAAGGGAAAGTCTCAATGAATTCAACCCATTTAGCATGTCTACGATTCAGTTTAGCTTGACTTTTAATATGTTTCAAAGATTCATGGTCAGAATGTATATCAAATTCTCTGGGACATAAATAATGTTGCCATGTCTCTACAGTCCGAACAAGAGCATATAATTCTTTATCATAAGTAGAATAGTTCAGACTAGGCCCACTCAATTTTTCAGAAAAGTATGCAATAGGTTTGCCATCTTGTAATAACACACCTCCTAATCCAATTGCACTAGCATCACATTCAAGCTCAAAAGTCTTATTAAAATCAGGAAGTTAGAGTAAAGGAGCATGTGTCAACTTATCTTTCAATACCGTGAAGGCTTCTTCTTGTGTGGTACCCCAAACAAAAGGCACATCCTTCTTTGTAAGCTCGTTGAGAGATGCAGCAATGGTGCTAAAATCTCTCACAAAACGCCTATAGAAACCAGTGAGTCCAAGAAAACTCCTCACTTGTGTGACCGTTTTGGGCTGCGGCCAACTCTCAATAGCTTCAATCTTGGCTTTATCAACTTCAATTCCCTGTGGAGTAATAACATAGCATAGAAAAGATACTCGGTTGGTGCAAAAGGTGCACTTCCCAAGGTTACCAAACAAACGTGCATCACGTAGAGCAATAAAAACAGCACGTAAATGTTCCAAATGTTCTTCAAAAGATATGCTATAAATCAGTATATCATCAAAATAGACTCCCACAAATCGTCCAATGAAAGCACGTAAAACTTCATTCATTAGTCTCATGAAAGTACTAGGTGCATTAGTTAACCCAAAAGGCATGACTATCCATTCATATAAACCAAACTTACTTTTAAATGTAGTTTTCCATTCATCTCCCAATTTCATACGAATTTGATGGTATCCACTATGCAAATCAACTTTGGAGAATATTGTAGAGCCACTCAATTCATCAAGGATATCATCTAGCCTAGGAATAGGATGATGATAACGAATAGTAATATTATTGATGCCTCTACAATCAACACACATACGTGACGTACCATCCTTTTTAGGCACTAGTATAATTGGAACAACACAAGGACTAAAAGATTCGCGTATATAACCTTTGTCGAGCAGCTCCTGTACTTGACGCATAATCTCCTTCCTCTCCTCTGGATTGGTACGGTATGGTGCACGGTTGATGCACCGGGAATTAAGTCAATTTGATGCTCAATCCATCGAATAGGTGGTAATCCCGGCGGCACGTCTTGTGGGAAGACGTCAGCGAACTCATGCAAAATGTTAATGACAGCCGGGGGCAAAGAGGAAGGCACGTCCTCGAATGAAAATAATGCCTCTTTGCACACAAAAGCATAGGAAACAGATTTGCTAAAATCTAGCTCATCAATATCAGATTTTGTGGCAAGTAAACATTCACTTTTTGATGAGGACATGACTACCTTGGATACGACCAAAAATATTGCATACATGCATATTTGTCAAGTGATTTCTAGTGTCAACTATTCAATAATCTATTTATATTATCCAGAACAAAAATACTTCACACACTTTTGTGTTTTGTCTAATTGTAGGTGTATGGGACATTTGTACAATCCACATATGAAGATAGGGGAAAAGGAGAAGTTTAAGTTCTGTTCAAAAAGTCTTATCACGTCACTTTTGGGCCAAGATAAGATAGAGTCCAAGTCTCTCACGTTCTGGATTCAGATTCGGACTGCACAGACATACCTGACTCAAAACGCCAAGAAATTTTTCATACGGAATCTGAATTGGGTGATTCTTTTTTTGTTGGAAAGTAGATTTTATCCTTTTTCCAAACCAATTGGAATCACCTTTAAATTCGTCCGGAGGGTTGAGATATGGACGAAACAATCTTACGCTGCAGCAGAATCCGAGTCAAACAACAAGTCCAAAGGTGTTGCATCACCTCCACTTGGGCCCATGAGCCTTGTACGACCTAGGGTTGGTTTTAGGCTGCCTTGGGACGTCCTCCCACCTCCTTGGCCGCCACCCCTTACTCCTATATAAGTAGATCCATCTAGTAGCTTTTTCTTGGGATTTGTTTAGTTAAAAGTTAGCCATTGCAACTTCGTGTACTTCGTTTGTGTCCAACAACCAGATCAAGACCGCTTACGGATTCCCACCTTTATAAATACCTCATACATATTCGCAATACTCAGATTGCTTTTATCATATTCTTGCTTGTTCTTCGATTGCTCGCAGGAATAGACCTTCGTGGTCAGGTTGATCGTGCTCCGGCGTTGTCAATAACCTCAGGAGATTGGTTTAGTGATTGCTAAGGCGCAACGTCGTTGCACGTTTGTAGTCGGATCGTCAAAGTTGTCTTCACCAAATCGATAGTTATCATCTCATCGAAAGATCCGGACACCCCGCCTCTATCACTTTTCAATTTAATTTCAGAAGCAACACTAGATGGTTTATTATTAGGCTTCATTTGTTGCTCAAATTCTTTTGCCAAAATCTAATTTTCACTCTTAGTTTTCTCCTGTTTTGCTTTATTAGCTCTATGAATATCATCTTTCAAAATGGTATCAAGAGTCATAGGAAGCAATGTAATATTTGTATCCTTATGAGCAAGAGTATACTGATTGTTTCTACCCTGGTGTACAAAATTTTTATCAAATTGCCATGGTCTACCAAGTAATAAGGAACATGCTTGTGTAGGTACCACATCACAATCAACATAATCAGCATATGTAGAGATACTAAAATGCACCCGAACAGTACGTGTTACCTTAACCTTACCGCTGTTGTTGAACCATTGGATGTACTAAGGACATGGATGTGGTCTTGTGGTGAGAGATAGCTTCTCCACCATCTCCATGCTAGCCAAGTTGTTGCAGCTCCCTCCATCTATGATGACGCGAATAGAACATTCCTTCACAACTCCTTTTGTATGGAACAAATTATGCCTCTGATTTTGCTCAACTTGTGTAACCTGCACACTCAAAACACGTTGAGCAACTAAACATTCATACCTGTCAGCATCTTCAGCACCCATGTATTGCGTCTCATGACCAGAATCATCTCCACCGTGTCCTTCATGTGTAAGAAGAGCCAAAGTCTCCTCATCATACTCACTAGCGGACTCATACCCACCATGCTCAGTAGCAATCATCACACGCTGAGATTTGTATTCTCTCGCAAAATGTCCTCTTCCCTTACAACGAAGACAAATAATATCACTGGTGTGCCTTGTAGACGCCATGGAAGAAGAAGGGCTCTATGCAGGCCCGGCAGGTGTGCTCTTGGCAGATAGTGGTGGTTGTGCCTGCTTTCTTGTGTCACGGTTGGAGGTGGCACCTGAAGGAGGTGATGGTGCAGTGGAAGTAGATGATGCACGTGGTGTCCATGATGAAGGTCGACCTGCAGAAAAGTTAGTTCGCGCCAATGCATCTCGATCCTGCACTTCACGTTCAGCTTTACAAGCAAGATGGAATAAACGAGTGATATTATTATAATCCTTGTAGTCTAGAATGGTCTGAATCTCTCTATTTAATCCACCTAGAAAACGTGCAAGCATAGCTTCATTCTCTCAACAATACCACATCTAATCAAGCCAGTTTGTAATTCCTGATAATATTCTTCTACCGAATTTTTTCCTTGTCTTAAGCGCTGCAATTTTTGAAGTAATTCACGTTGATAATATGGTGGAACCCAATGAGTATGCACAGCAGTTTTCAAAGCAGCCCAAGTAGCTGGAACAGGATATAATCGACAATGTTCAGACCACCAAACACATGCAAAGCTAGTGAAAGCACAAACAGCAGCGGGAACACGTCTCTCCTTAGGATATTGTAAACATGTAAATCGTTGTTCAGTTTCTAACTCCCAAGTAAGATATATATCAGGAACATATCTACCCTCAAATGGTGGAATATTCAATTTCAGTTTAGGGAGATGGTCATGATCTCGTACCTGAGGGGGAGCCCTAACATTGCCATTATTTGCATGTGGACGACCTGGTGGTTGTGGTGCTGGTGGTAGCGTTCTGATTTTGATCAACCTCATCCTCGTAATCTCCCGCATAATCCTGCTCCTCCACATCAGCAGCAGGAGCCACAGAAGTATCAACAACAGCACCAGCAGTTTGGCCAGGCTGAAGAGGGACACGACTCGCTCGACGGAGGGCTGTTTCCCGACGTGGAGGTAGTCGTCGTCGTTGTTGTTGTTGTTGCAGAGGTGTGGCAGGTGCAACCGGTGGTGGTGGTGGAAAACGCGAAAGCCATTTAGCAAACTTGTTATCGAGCTTTGTTTTAAACGTCTTCTCCATGCCATCTATCTTCTCCATGGCCTCGTCAAATCTGGTTAGCACATCTTTCACCTGTGTAGGATCGGAAGTATGTCTAGAGGGGGGTGATTAGACTACTTGACCAAATGAAAACTTAACCTTTTCCCAATTTTAGTTCTTGGCAGATTTTAGCTATTTTAGGACAAGTCAAGCAATCATCACACAATTCAAGCAAGTATGCAATGAGTATATAGGCAGCGGGAAGTCACGCATGCAACTTGCAAGAATGTAAAGGGAAGGGTTTGGAGACACGGATGTTTTTCCCGTGGTTAGGATAGGTGGTGCTATCATACATCCACGTTATTGGAGACTTCAACCCACGAAGGGTAACGGTTGCGTGAGTCCACGGAGGGCTCCACCCACGAAGGGTCCACGAAGAAGCAACCTTGGCTATCCCACCATGGCCATCGCCCACGAAGGACTTGCCTCACTAGCGGTAGATCTTCACGAAGTAGGCGATCTCCTTGCCCTTAGAAATTCCTTGGCTCAACTCCACAATCTTGTCGGAGGCTCCCAAGTGACACCTAGCCAATCTAGGAGACACCACTCTCCAAGAAGTAACAAATGGTGTGTTGATGATGAACTCCTTGCTCTTGTGCTTCAAATGATAGTCTCCCCAACACTCAACTCTCTCTCACAGGATTTGGATTTGGTGGAAAGAAGATTTGAGTGGAAAGCAACTTGGGAATGGCTAGAGATCAAGATTCATATGGTTGGAATGGAATATCTTGGTCTCAACACATGAGTTGGTGATTCTCTCTCAGAACATATGAGTTGGAAGTGTAGATGTGTTCTGATGGCTCTCTCCACGAATGAAGAGGAGGTGGAGGGGTATATATAGCCTCCACTTAAAATCCAACCGTTACACACAATCAACCAATCTCGGCGGGACCGAATCAATAAACTCGGTCGGATCGAAATGGTAAACCTAGTGACCGTTAGAGATTTTCGGTGGGACTGACATGCATCTCGGTAGGACCGATGTGGTAAGGGTTTGGGCATAACGTAATCTCGGTGAGAACGATTACACAAACTCGGTGAGACCGATTTGGTAATTAGCTAACCAGAGAGTTGGTCAGGCAAACTCGGTGGGACCGATTTGCTCTTTCGGTGAGACCGAAAAGTTACAAAAGGGAAACAGAGAGTTTGCATTGCAATCTCGGTGGGACCGATCCACTCTTTCGGTGAGACCGAAAAGTTACGAAAAGGAAACAGAGAGGTTGCAATCCCATCTCGGTGAGACTGAGATCCCTATCGGTGAAATCGATTTGCTAGGGTTTGGCAGTGGCTTATGACATATGAAAAACTCGGTGGCGCCGGACAGAAAGAGTCGGTAGGACCGAGTTTGGCTTGGGGTTTAGGTCATATGTGGATATGGGAAAGTAGTTGAGGATTTTGGAGCATATCATTAAGCACATAAGGCAAAGAGCTCATTAAGCAACACCTCATCCCTCCTTGATAGTATTGGCTTTTCCTATAGACTCAATGTGATCTTGGATCACTAAAATGTAAAATGAAGAGTCTTGAGCTTTTGAGCTTGAGCCAATCCTTTGTCCTTAGTATTTTGAGGGTTCCACTTTCACCATCCATGCCATGCCAATCATTGAGCTTTCCTGAAATAATTGTCTTTGAATTGCATTAGCTCAATGAGCTATATGTTGTTATAAATTACCAAAACCACCTAGGGATAGTTGCACTTTCAATATCCCCCTTTTTGGTAATTGATGACAACATATAGATCAAAGCTTCGACAAATGATAATAAGAATGAATTACATCGTCGCTTTGAGAAGTATGTGATAAGTAAGAGCTCCCCCTAAATTTGTGCATATTTAAAATTTTGCTTTGGACTGCAAATGCACAAAGAATTAGAGTTATGGGTTTCTCTTCCATGTCACATACATCTTGGTGGAGCGCTCAGAATGATAAACAATGACATACATGCACTCATCACCAAGGCAAAAGTGAATGATCACATAAGATAGATAAGATATATCAAGCATGCATAAGTGTAGCTTATGATCAAACACATGATCATCAAAGTCTCACAAGCATATCAGAGTATCTCAACCAAAAGCAAATAATGTATCAAAGACCATCAAATAAAACAAGAGAGAAAAGCAACACTCTCTCTCTCGAAGCCTATGATCTATACATCTTCTCCCCCTTTGGCAACAAGTTACCAAAAAGTTCCTAGAAAATGTATAGTGCTATATAGACACTCAGGCTTGATCTTCAGGAGGTGGTGGAGTCCCGATCACTCCAAGGACGAAGGCTTCTGTTGATGCTGATGGAGTTGGAGCTGAAGTGGATGCTGGAGCAGGTTGGGTTGATGCTGCGGCTGGAGCTGAGGCGGTTGCTCTTGTGTCAGGACCTGGCACTGCACTGGACCTCTGAGCTCGTGGAACTCTAGCAAATGCATCTGTAGTTGTCTTCCCTCTCCTCTCCTGCATGTCATCCTGGAGCTGCTCCACTGCTGTCTGTATCTCTGTCACCTTGATATCCAAGTCATAGAACTTCTGTTCTACGATTCTCTCTAAGCTCGCCTGGTTCTGAGTTAGGTTTGCCAAACCTTTCTCAATGCACAGGGTGGATGCAATCAGGTAACTGAACTGCTCTTGCTTGGTCTTCAAGAAGTATTCTGATGCCTCCTCTTGTGTTGGCATCCTAGCAGCTTTCTCCTTTTTAGCCTTCTCCTTTTGTGCTTGGGCATGGGCTGAAGATGGTTCATCCATGTTCATCACAACTTCATTGTCTTCAAACTCAGGATGAATAGGAAGATGTTCCTTATCCAAAAGATATATGCCAATGCCCATCTTGGAGTTGATCAGTTCTTGGATCTAAGGAGCATATCCACAGCTTCTCTTCTGGTCTGCTGCTGTCCTCTTGATTGTCTCTATCATCAGGCTCATGACCTTGAACTTCTGAGGCACATCAAAGATATGAAGCAGGTTGATAGCATGGCCTCTGACCATCTTGTGATCTCCAGACTTTGGTAGCAGAGTGTGCCTTAAGATCCAGTTGATTGTTGGAAATCCTGACAGAAGATAATGTATAGATCCATACTTGAAAGTTTCAAGTGCCTTATCAGGGATCTCCTTGTACATGTTGATCATTGAGTTGTGGTCCATCTTCTTCTTGGAATAGACATCCAAGTCATCTTCACTTTCTTCTGGGGCATTGATCAGTTGAGCCCATTCTGCAACAGTTGATTGGTACCTCGTACCTTCAGACATCCAGACAATCCTCCCATCGGGGTAAAAGTGTGCTGTGGAGTAGAACTGCATGATAAGTTCCTCGTTCCACTTTGTGAGCTTTTGCCCAACAAAGTCTGCTACTCCACAAGCCTTGAAGCTGTCCTCCACTCCTGGGAAGTGCTCTTCATTGTCCTTCATGTATTGCCAATCAACCCATTTCATGTCACAGACAATTGGCTTTTTGTCTAACAGGATTTTCTCATAGAAGTCCTGCTGTTCCTTAGTGTGGAACCTGTAGTCTACAACAGTTCTTCTCCTGGTAGCATAGGGATCTTCTGCTCTCGATTTTCTCAATCCAGAGTCTCTCCTGATATTCATATCCTCAGCCACAGGATGAGCATCATTGTGGTCTGGGATCTTGGGCTTTAATTTCCTCAAAACTTGTCCTTCTTCTTCTTCAGCAACATTAGGCACTGGGGCCTTGTTCTTCTCAACAGCTGGAATATTTTTTGTATTCCTCTTGGGTTTTTTCTTTGGAGCTATCTTGGGGGCTTCCTTGGGCTTGGATGCAACTCCCCCTGATCTAATGGCATCACCCATCAGCTTGGGTGCCTTGGGTGCTGGTGCAACACCTTCCTCTTCCTCTTCTTCATCAGAAGAATGTTGTTCAAACTCAGCCGTAGGATCTACTTTCTTGCACCATCTGCCTCTTTTCCTCTCTTTCTTCTCTACAGCAACAACTGGCTCCTTGGAAGTGGTTTTGTCAAGAATCTTAGTTGAGGCTCTGGCTTTTGGCATTGGCTTCCTGCCTGCTGGTCTTTTGACCTTCAAGCCTGGCTTGGTGCTCTGTCTTGAACTATGTTCCTTCTTGAGTTCAATTTTCTTGGAGGTAGCCTCCTCCTCTGCCACATAGTCTTCATCTTCTGAATTTGAAGTTCTTTTCCTTCTCTGTCTGGTGGCAGCCTTTGGCAGATTGCTTGGAGTGCTCCTGCTGCCATCATCTGAAGAACTCGAGGGACTAGTGCCCTCACTCATATGCATAGGCTGTTCTGACTGATTCTTACTGTCACTCTGGTCTGACATGTTGAACAAGCTGACTGCTGACTGCTGACCCTGTGAATAGTTTATAGATGAGGTAGATTGGATGAGCATCACAAAAAGCAGAGATTTTTGCAAAAGAATGATTCCAAAACTTAGTTTTAGTTTCCCACAGAAAGCATTTCGTATCTACCGATTTCTAAACTTGGTGATACCGAAGCAGTATTTGGAACCTAAACTAGTGATCTCGGTCAGACCGAGTCACAGTTCGGTGGCACCGAGACTGCTAGGGTTTCACAAAATTCAAAAATCGGTCACACCGATTAGTTACACTCGGTCAGACCGAGTTTCACTTGTGCAATGGCAAGGGCCAAATCGGTGGGACGGAGTTTTTCAACTCGGTGGGTCCGAGATGGTTTCGGCGGAAACCTAGCCCTAAATTTTTCGAAGCAAACTGTAGCGACCCGACCCGAATGGATCAAGTCTCTGTGCTTACGTGTCAACCCTGGATCGGTATGCTGACACACACAGTACTCGAAGGTTTTTAACAGAGGTAAATCACATGTATAAAGTAACGTAAATACTATTACCTCAATCCAATATAGCGGAAGCAACAAGGTTGCGGATTCCCATCAACACCAACGGCAAAGTTGAGTGTAGAAATCATAACCCTAACGTATCACTTACTCGTCGTAAGAAACCTGCAACATGAGACGTTGCAGCCCGAAACGGGTCAGTACATTGAATGTACTGGCAAATTCACACCATAGCGATAAGGATGAACAATGGCTATCACTACATGCATATATGGCTGGTGGAAAAACTCTATGGTTATAAGGTTTTTGCGAAAAGCCAATTTTTCCCTACTTCAAAGGAATAAATTTATTTAACTATCATGGTGGTTGTTAAACATTGAGAATGGTTGACAGCATTCTCAATCCCAATTAAAAGTAATCATTAACATCCCAACAAAATTAATTAAAGTAACGTGATGAGATCAACATGATAATCCAAGAACTAGATACTCAAGACGTCCATAACCGAGGACACGGCTAATCATGATTAGTTTGTACACTCTGCAGAGGTTTGCGCACTTTTCCCCACAAGACTCGATCGCCTCCGTTGGTTTCTGGCACTACATGGTGTTTGAGAGACGGATGACCGAGACATAGTCTTTCAGAAGCACTCACACCTTACGTCGTGATAGACCGTACCAACCTACATCCCCTACATCTTCTAGTCTACCACTGTAAGTGTTCGCACGACTTAGTCAGCTATGCCAGAGCCCATAATGGCTTGTGGCTGCACACGGAAGTTACTAGCATGAATGATCTTATGATCCCTTTGAGCCTGGGTGGCGGTCCAAAGAAAAACAGGCAAGTCCTAATAGAAACTAGGTGCCTCAATCCACCCGGATGTGTATTTAAGTTGCCACCTTAGATAAAACCATTAATTAACAATACTCACATCTGTCATGGATATCACTCACCCAATCCACGTCTACTAGCATAGCATGGCATAATAAGCAAACGTAGAAGTAACTCCCAAAGGTTTCATAATAAAACAGGTAATAGGTACTACCTCAATCTACTTCCACTCCCACAGTTTAATTAGATCCTAATCATGCAATGTTTGAGGATTGATCTAATGCAATAAAACTGGGTATGAAAAGGGTTATGATCAAAGTGTGAACTTGCATGCAATGTCGATGAAGATGATTCGCACTCAAAACTCTTGATAGATCTACTCGTCACACTCCGGTCAATCTATCGTAAGAAAACAATAGTAACCACACATAAGCAATCACTCAGAAGATCGGAAAGATCGAAGAAAACGATTCGGAAAACATCAAAACCAAGAAAATAACTCTTGCAACATAAAACAATTTCTAACATTACCAAAATTATTTGAATTTGGCCTTATTAGAAAGTTTAGGTCAAGAGCTTTAATTTGCAAAAAGAATCAACACAAACGGAGTTACGAAACTCAAGTTATGAGCAAACGAAGTTTGAATACAAATCTATTTGAATTCAAATTTTAAAACTTTCAAAAACATGTTTGATTTGGATTACTGGATAGAGGGGATCATAACGAAGATGTGAGCATTCGTTTCTTTGGATTTGGATAAACAGGTGAAAAGTTATGAGTGTTTGAAGTTCAGGGACTAATCTGTAAGAAAAAATAACTACGAAAAGGTCCCTGGCTACGAAGAACAGATCTAATAAGCGAACATGCACTGTTTAGTACTAAACAGTGAATATGTTCACTGAAGAATATAAACGAGCAAACAATCTCTAATAAGAATAACCTAAATAAACCGAAACTTGAAAAAAACCGGGCAAACCAGGGCAACGGTTTTTACCAGTCAGGACGGTTTTCTTCGAAAACCGGCGGCGGCGGTTTGGATCGAGGCGGCGGCTCCGGCGAGGTCGCAGATTCCGGCGAGCGGGGCGAGGCAAGACGGCGTCTCCGGCGCGGAACGACGGCGAGGGCGAGGGCAGCGCGGGGAGAGAGGGCGCCCGGCAGCGCGGCAGCGGGATGCGCGCGGCGGCGGCGTTGCGAGGATGGGCGCGGCGCGGCGATTTTGGCGAGGCGGCGGCGAGATGCGGGAGGAGAGGGGAGACGGGGCCGGGGGCTCCGGATTTATATGCAGGAGGGGCGGCGCGGTGGCGTGCGGGAGGGGGAAGAGGAGGCTGAGGCGGGCACGGCGGCGCGCTCGGGAGGCGTGCGGGCGGCGGACTCCTCCCGGAGTTGGAGGCGGCGGCGCGGGCGCTGGGCCGTGGCCCGGCCTGGTGCTGGGCCTTCCCGGTCGGGATTTTTTTTAACATTTTTTTCCAGATCAATAAAATAATAAAACCAAAATAAATAAAAAATTTATATAGGCATATAATATATCAAAGTTTTCAGAAAAACATTATCTACAACGTGAACATTTTTGTAAAGTCAAATAAAATCCAGAAAAATTCAAATAATTCAAAGAGTGTTGCTGCCCTAATAAAATCCAACAAAAATCATTTTAAAAATGCCAAAATGATTTCAAATTAATTTATCTCCAATTTTCTGTTGTAGGGAATCATGTTACCCAAATTTCCATGTATTTTTTTTGGAGAAAAATAAATTGAATAAAACTCAAATAACTCCAAATTGAAAATAAATTCAAAAGAACTTTGAATTTAATTATTTGAAACTCCCAACTCGTATTTCACATATTTTGAAGAAGTCATATTATCTTCTCTGATGAAAATCATTGAGTTGCATAAAGTTTCAAATTGGAAATATTTCCAATTGGAATCCAAATATTTTTCAAACACCCTTTTCGTTTATTTAAATGCAAGAAGTCATGTCATCTTCTCTCTAGGGTTTTGTATTTTGAAAATAATTTGAATTCACAAAGATCATAAAAGCAAAAAGGAAAGTTTGGGAAAGTCCTTTTATTCCCTCTCATTTAACTTTCAAAAGTTTCGAAGTTCACTCACTTTCAGTCAATCAATCAAATAATCAGTCAAGTCTATCTATTTATTATAACATTCCAAAATTTAGAATTTTGGGATGTTACACAAACCTAATCTACGAGTTCTTTGACTGGATAGAAGTTTATCAAACGTGGCAAGAATCATTATGATCACAATGTGCTAGGAATCGGATTTGGGATAGCACAAAGATCGAGTCCATACCCTAGTTAGGCGGAGACTCGCTACGGCGGCAACGGCGGAGGTGATTTCCGTTGACGGCGACAGAGACCAGCGACTGGAGGCTGCTGGCAGCGAGAAGACGATCCGGAGACCACGTCGGCAGAGCGAGCTATGGCACGGGCGAAGAGGTTCGGAGAAATTTCCAAATTTTTGCCCGTGACTATATATAGCCCGACCCTGTCGGTGTGACCAAGTGGAACAACTCGGTGGCACCGAGATGCAAAACTGTATACAGTTATTGCAACTCGGTGTGACCGAATAGTTCAAGTCGGTTGCACCGAGATTGAAAACATAGATCAACTTGATGATCTTGGTAGGACCGAAAGTGGGGTATCGGTCAGACCGAGAATCACAAAGAGGTTTTGGAAGTTTAAGTCTATGACGAATCAGGGACTCCGAGTGCTCCTCACACAGAGTGGTTTGAATTTGACTTGATCAATTTTGTGATGTAGCATGAATAGAATTTGAGACGAGAAAAGCATAGATAGCTAGAGGAGGTTCTTAGGCATCCTTGTCCATCCACTTGGCAAAAGAAAAGATAAAGCCAAACAATCAAAACAACAAGTGGATGTCCTCGAATGAGTAAAATATGCAACCAGCATGCTCACACAATAAGATGACAATAGAAATATGTGACAAAGCATGCACAATCAATTCTACCATCTATCAAGCAATTGGCGATGACTAGGTCATCTATATATGAGTATATTGACTTAGGAGTCAAATGAGAACATTTGATCATAGGTCATAGTCATTGTTTAAGCTCAAGTGGGGTTACCACTTTTACATAAAGCATTGTTGTGTTCACATCATTAGAGTTGCTTTAGCTCAAGACTTAGAGTAAAGCTCCCCCTAGATGTGATATCCCCCCTTAAGAGGGATGAACTAACCTTGGGTTTTGTCGATGATGACTTCATGTAGATGTTGAAGATGTGGATGCTCAATATTGATGTAGATCACTTGGAGCTATCCTTTTGAGTGAATTGCACTTTCAATATCTACACGGGTTAGTCCCACAAGGAACAAGCAAGTATATCCATAGACATAGAGTGATGCACATACAAGAAGATGTCTATGAAAGCTTTTAGATTACCTTGTCCCTTGACTTACCAACAAGAGGATTTGTGACTCCTTGAACTAGTGCAAGATGTGGAAGTTGATTGCACTTGTTCTTGCCAAAATGATAAGAGTGAAGTATGTTGGCGGAGTCACCCTCAAGAACTCTCTGGTTCTTCTTCTTTTGGATCCACACCATATTGATGGGAATCCTTGGAGTTGTAGTCGTACTTGATGAAGTGGAACTTCAAGTAGTCTTGGAAATCCACTTGACTAAGGTCTTAGGAGCTTCTTCAAATGCATCTATTTCCTCTTGAAGCTTGTCCTTGCCATTTGCTTGTAGTCTTGTGGTGGAAGATCATCTTGAGTTTGTGTCCCCTTGAAAGAAGTTGGATCATACTTCTCTTGTTGAGGAACAAACTTTGTCTTGGGGTATTGATCTTCTTCCCACTCAACTCCATTGGCATTGAACTTTCGTTCAAAACCAACACCTTGATTCTTCCGGTGCCTTCCTTGCTTGCGTGTAATCTCCTCGAATTGCTTACTTCCGGCAAGGCTTTTGTACACTCCTTTCTCTATGATTTCCTTCAATATGCTATTTTCTTGCTCAAGTATAACTTGGCTAAGAGAATCATTAGTGGAATCAAGAGAACTACTAGAAGCAACAATATTGGATTTAACATAGTCATTGTTACTACTAGCGGAAGAATCTTTCTTGTTCTTGTTACTAGACTTGACTTGAGGCAGGTAAGTTGATAAGAGTAAACGTTTGGCAATGTAAGAAGAACTTTTCTTGCGGAGATCATCATTGATTTCCTTTAAAAGCTCATGCTCTTGCTCAAGATTGAGCTTTTCAAAGCGTAACTTCTCATGAGCCCTTAAAAGTTCTCGATGATCTTCGAAGATAGTTTCATGAGCTAACTTAAGAGTGTTTAGCTCTTTAGTTAGAGCCTCAATTTTCTCCTTATCATTGTCATTTGTTTTAGCATTATTAATTGACGTTTCATCATAGGATTCATCACTAGAGTTGTCAACAAGTAAATCATCATCGCCTAACAAGTCATCTTCATCACTATTAAAATCAACATACTCAGGGTGAGTTACCTTAGGACCTTTGGCCATGAAGCATCTTCCAATTCCTTCATTTCGTGAATCAAATATGTCGTAGGAGTTGGTTGACACAAGTGCTAGTCCGGCAACACCTTCATCTTGAGTATATTCGGAGTCGTAGTGATAACTTCTCTCGGAGTGGTTGTCGGAGTTGGAGCCGGATACCCATTCCCCAACATGAGCTTGATGTCTTCGTTTTGTGTAGCTCCTTGATGATTTTTCCTTCCTTTCCGAATCCTTGCTTCTCCGTGAGTGTCTTCGTTCATAACGATCATCTCTACTCCTTCTCTCTCGTGATGGTGATTCCTCTCTTTTGCTTCTTCTTTTTGGAGAATCTTCTCTTCTTTTGTAGGGAGCCGTACACTCATTGAAATAGTGTCCGGGTCTTCCACAATTGTAGCAGTTTCGCTCTCGACTAGAAGATCTTTTGTCATTGTAGGACCTTGACTTGGAGCTTCTATCTTTGCTTCTACTCTTGTAGAACTTGTTGAAGTTCTTCACCATTAAGCTCAGTTCTTCATTGAAGTTTTGTTTCTCACTTGATGATGTGGGGGCTTCACATGAGGCTTTATAAGCACCAATTGATTTGTTGTGAAGTTCCTCTTTGTCCTTGAGCGACATCTCATGAGCAACAATTCTTCCAATGACTTCCGTTGGCTTGAGATTTTTGTAATTGGGCATCATTTGGATCAATGTACACACGGTTTAATATTTTCCATCCAAGGCTCTTAGGATCTTCTTGATGATGAATCTGTCAGTCATCTCTTCACTCCCTAAGCCGGCAATCTCATTTGTGATGAGAGCAAGCCTAGAGTACATTTCAGCGACACCTTCACCATCCTTCATTTTGAACTTGTCAAGTTGACTTTGAAGCACATCCAATTTAGATTCCTTGACGGAGTCGGTACCTTCGTGCATATCAATCAAGGTATCCCAAATTTCCTTTGCATTCTCAAGATGGCTGATTTTGTTGAATTCTTCGGGGCACAATCCGTTGAAGAGAATATCACAAGCTTGAGCGTTGTATTGTAGCATCTTCAACTCATCCGGGGTAGCTTCACGGTTTGGTTCTTTCCCTTCGAAGAAGTCACCTTGCAAACCAACACACACAATCGTCCAAACGGCAGGGTTATGTCCAAGACTGTGCATTTTCATTTTATGCTTCCAACTAGCAAATTTAGTGCCGTCAAAGTAAGGACCTCGACGGTGATAATTTCCCTCACTAGACACCATACTCTCCTAGGTTGTGAAACCAAGGCTATGACCACCAAAAGCTATGGGAATCAAAGAAAATGGAGACCAAAGCTCTGATACCACTTGTAGGATCGGAAGTATGTCTAGAGGGGGGGTGATTAGACTACTTGACCAAATAAAAACTTAACCTTTTCCCAATTTTAGTTCTTGGCAGATTTTAGCTATTTTAGGACAAGTCAAGCAATCATCACACAATTCAAGCAAGTATGCAAAGAGTATATAGGCAGCGGAAAGTAAAGCATGCAAATTGCAAGAATGTAAAGGGAAGGGTTTGGAGAATTCAACCGCTATTGGAGACACGGATGTTTTTCCCGTGGTTCGGATAGGTGGTGCTATCCTACATCCACGTTAGTGGAGACTTCAACCCACGAAGGGTAACGGTTGCGCGAGTCCACCGAGGGCTCCACCCACGAAGGGTCCACGAAGAAGCAACCTTGTCTATCCCACCATGAGCATCGCCCACGAAGGACTTGCCTCACTAGCGGTAGATCTTCACGAAGTAGGCGATATCCTTGCCCTTACAAACTCCTTGGTTCAACTCCACAATCTTGTCGGAGGCTCCCAAGTGACACGTAGCCAATCTAGGAGACACCACTCTCCAAGAAGTAACAAATGGTGTGTTGATGATGAAATCCTTGCTCTTGTGCTTCAAATGATAGTCTCCCCAACACTCAACTCTCTCTCACAGGATTTCGATTTGGTGGAAAGAAGATTTGAGTGGAAAGCAACTTGGGAAAGGCTAGAGATCAAGATTCATATGGTAGGAATGGAATATCTTGGTCTCAACACATGAGTAGGTGGTTCTCTCTCAGAACATATGAGTTGGAAGTGTAGATGTGTTCTGATGGCTCTCTCCATGAATGAAGAGGAGGTGGAGGGGTATATATAGCCTCCACTTAAAATCCAACCGTTACACACAATCTACCAATCTCGGTGGGACCGAATCAATAAACTCGGTCGGACCGAAATGGTAAACCTAGTGACCGTTAGAGATTTTCGGTGGGACTGACATGCATCTCGGTAGGACCGATGTGGTTAGGGTTTGGGCATAACGTAATCTCGGTGAGAACGATTACACAAACTCGGTGAGACCGATTTGGTAATTAGCTAACCAGAGAGTTGGTCAGGCAAACTCGGTGGGACCGATTTGCTCTTTCGGTGAGACCGAGAAGTTACAAAAGGGAAAGAGAGAGTTTGCATTGCAATCTCGGTGGGACCGATCCGCTCTTTCGGTGAGACCGAAAAGTTACGAAAAGGAAACAGAGAGGTTGCAATCCCATCTCGGTGAGACCGAGATCCCTATCGGTGACACCGATTTGCTAGGGTTTGGCAGTGGCTTGTGACATTTGAAAAACTCGGTGGCGCCGGATAGAAAGAGTCGGTAGGACCGAGTTTGGCTTGGGGTTTAGGTCATATGTGGATATGGGAAAGTAGTTGAGGATTTTGGAGCATATCATTAAGCACATAGGGCAAAGAGCTCATTAAGCAACACCTCATCCCTCCTTGATAGTATTGGCTTTTCCTATAGACTCAATGTGATCTTGGATCACTAAAATGTAAAATGAAGAGTCTTGAGCTTTTGAGCTTGAGCCAATCCTTTGTCCTTAGTATTTTGAGGGTTCCACTTTCACCATCCATGCCATGCCAATCATTGAGCTTTCCTAAAATAATTGTCTTGGAATTGCATTAGCACAATGAGCTATATGTTGTTATAAATTACCAAAACCACCTAGGGATAGTTGCACTTTCAACCTGTCCACTCATCATTTGCTGAAACTTCTCATGAAGCTCCTTGTTCGTCATGTTCTCCCAGTCAGTCTCGTCGGCTTGTGATCCTGGCATGGTTAGAAGCAATAGAAACACACAAGAATATGATCCTACAGACTACTAACAAGTGGTGGTGGTGGCGGGTGTCACAAATCCGTCAAGCAAATCTCAAATTCTTACCAGTTCTTACCCAGCAACAGGCGGTGATCGGGAACCGATGTAGTCAAAACTCTCAAATCTTGGATAGAGCGATTACCATGGAGAGTCAAACGCACGATGTAGATGTATGTGGAGCTGGGAAGGCTTATAATATGGTAGCAAAAAGGGTCAGGAAAAATCAATTCAGAGATGCAAAGTTGAATAAACGCTCAACGACGGTACTGTGCTGGTCATAGGCTAGACCGTGCTAGGGACGCGAGCCTAGAACACTAACAAAATCACGGCGCTACACGTAAACAAGGGAGGAGCACACTCTGAATCTTTTTTCTCTCTTTTTTATTTTATTTAATTTTTTTCCTTTTCTTTCATCTTTTTTTTGCTCCGCAACAATTTTTTTCGAAAAAGTCTACAAATTGTCTAAAAACTACCTAGCCAGAATTTTCCAGACTTAAAGTTTCCTCTCTAAGTGCTTAAAGTTTTGAAGTTATACTTGTTTCGCCTTCCTATGCTAGTTGATTGTTGTTCTTATAAATTGTGTGCTCACAAAATCCCTAGGCATAGGAAGTTCATATAGGCAAAGGTGTCCCGTCTTTCGATGAGATGGTGGTTATCGTTTTGGACGAAGTCGAATTTGACGATCCGACTACGAACGTGCGAGGACGTCGCGCCTTAACAATCGTTAAATAAACTCCGAGAGGTTATTGACCACGCCGGAGCACGATCAAACTGACCACGAAGGTCTGTTTCCTGTAGGCAAACGAAGAACAAGCAAGAAACTAAGATTGCAATCTGGATATTGCGAATATAAGAGGAAAGCTTTATTGATCAAGGTGGGGTTCTGTGACGCCTTGGTCTGGTCGTTGAACACAAACGAAGTACGCGAAGTTGCAGCTATGGTGAACTTTTAATCTAAACAAAACCCAAAGTCTAAACGGTGCCCTAAGGGCTGTATATATGGAGGAAGAGGAGGGAATTTCTTGGCCCTTGAGGGAGGGGTCCGAAACCAACCCTAACTCTTGTTTCCCCACACATACAGACTCTAAAAACAGCCTATACTTAAGTATTTCGAAATTACATGGGTCTGGCCCAATAATAAGGTGACGCAGCACCTAAAATAGCCTATGGATGAATATGATGAAGTGGCATCTTGTATATTTGGTCCAAGGCTTCATGCACTCATTATGGTGGCTTCAAAGTTCAGGAATCATCACTTGTAACTCCGTTCTTGTTCCCCTTGCGCATGCCAACATCTCCATGCTTGAACTGCTCCAAGGTTCATCTTTCTTGTCCATGGTAGGCCCTTCATTTGTAAGCAAAACAAATGTATCCAATTTAGGCAACATCATATTCTCATGAACATTGGAATCATTACCAAGAAACGATTCCAATGTTCATGAGAATATGATGCTGCCTAAATTGGATACATTTGTTTTTCTTACAAATGAAGGGTCTACCATGGACAAGAAAGATGAACCATGGAGCAAGTTCAAGCATGGAGATGTTGGCATGCGCAAGGGGAACAAGAACGGAGTTACAAGTGATCATTCCAGGACTTTGAAGCCACCATAATGAGTGCATGAAGCCTTGGATGAAATATACAAGATGCCACTTCATAATATTCGTCCATAGGCTATTCTAGGTGCTGCGTCACCTTATTATTGGGCCAGGCCGATGTAATTTCGAAATACTTAAGTATAGGCTGTATTTAGAGTCTGTGTGTGGGGAAACAAGAGTTAGGGTTGGTTTCGGACCCCTCCCTCAAGGGCCACGAAATTCCCTCCTCTTCCTCCATATATACAGCCCTTAGTGCATCGTCTAGACTTTGGGTTTTGTTTAGATTAAAATTTCGCCATAGCTGCAACTTCGCGTACTTCGTTTGTCTTCAACGACCAGACCAAGGCGTCACAGAACCCCACCTTGATCAATCAAGCTTTCCTCTTATATTCGCAATATCCAGATTGCAATCTTAGTTTCTTTCTTGTTCTTCGTTTGCCTGCAGGAAACATACCTTCATGGTCACGTTGATCGTGCTCCGGCGTGGTCAATAACCTCTCAGAGTTGGTTTAGCGATTGCTAAGGCGCGATGTCCTCGCACGTTCGTAGTCGGATCATCAAAGTCGACTTCG
Organism: Aegilops umbellulata; assembly: GCA_032464435.1. Classification (NCBI taxonomy): domain Eukaryota; kingdom Viridiplantae; phylum Streptophyta; class Magnoliopsida; order Poales; family Poaceae; genus Aegilops; species Aegilops umbellulata. The sequence goes on from CP136055.1 coordinate 205,325,858, forward strand.
TCCGAAACGATAACCACCATCTCATCGAAAGATGGGACACCTTTGCCTCTATCAAGTGGTATCAGATTTCTAGGTTGCTCTGTGAGATTTTACAGTTTTTCGTAGTTTAGATCGAGTCTGTTCTTCATACCTACAGTCCATGAAAAAGCCACAAAACAAATTAGGGTTAGTTCATCATATCCGAACCAATCTGAGCCTTTGCATAATCTTTTTAGGGTTTTTGCTTTGTTGAATTTGCGGTTGCATCGTCGTGTCAAGTTGCAGGTCTTAGGGTCTAGTATTTTAGTGTGTCGAGTTCTGGTCATAAGTTGTCATGCCGCCGCCGCACCATCATCATCGCCTTGCCATCTACCACCACTTCTTATACGCCACCGCTCTGAATCCGTATCCATATACCACCACCGATCTGTATCCATATACCACCTCCGCTACCATATACCACCACCTCTGCCATATTGTACCACCATATATCCACCACCAATCCAAGTTCTTTTCATATTAGGTTTGTTTTCGAGATCCATCTATTTTCTGTTTCGTGTTTCCTTGTCTGAGTAGGTCTCGAAAAAAAAAGAGTCTGGAGACCCCCAGGCAGTTTTTAGGCCAAAATTTCGGCGACCGAAAATATTTTTTCCCTATCCTATTTTTAGGCTGTTCTGAGTCTTTTGGGACACTCGACATCATAGTTTGACCTGGGAAGAGTTTTGAGCCACTCGCCATTATAGTGAATTTTCGCAAAAAAAAGAGGAGCGCAAAAAAAACTGAGCGGAAAAAAAGTTCCCAGAGTGTGCTTTTCCCTTGTTTACGTGCAGTGCCGTGATTTTGTTAGTGTTCTAGGCTCGCGTCTCTAGGACGGTCTAACCTAGGACCAGCACAGTACCGTCGTTTAGGGTTTATTCAACTTTGCATCTCTGAATTAATTATTGTTGACACTTTTTGCTACCATATTATAAGCCTTCCAGCTCCACATACATCTACATGCTTTGAGAGTTTTGACAACATCAGTTGACGATCACCGCCTGCTGCTGGGTAAGAACTGGTAAGAATTTGAGATTTGCTTGACGGATTTGTGACACCCGCCACCACTACCATTTGTTAGTAGTCTGTAGGATCATATTCTTCTGTGTTTCTATTGCTGCTAACCATGCCAGGATCACAAGCCGACGAGATTGACTGGGAGAACTTGACGAACAAGGAGCTTCATGATAAGTTTCAGCAAATGATGAGTGGACAGGTGCAAGATGTGCTAAACAGATTTGAAGAGGCCATGGAGAAGATAGATGGCATGGAGAAGACAGTCGAAACAAAGCTTGATGACAAGTTTAATGAATTGCTCGCGCGTCTTCCACCACCGCCACCGGCTACACCTAACGCACCTCTACAACAAAAACAACAACAACGATGACTACCTCCACGTCGCGAAACAGCCCTCTGCCGAGCGGCCCGTGTCCCTCTTCAGCCTGGCCAAGCTGCTGGTGCTGCTGTTGATACTTCTGTGGCTCCTGCTGCTGATGCGGAGGAGGATGATTATATGGGAGATTACGAGGATGAAGTTGATCAAAATCAGAACTACGTGCAACCACCAGCACCACAACCACCAGGTCGTCCACATGCAAATAATGGCAATGTTAGGGCTCCCCCTCAGGTACGAGATCATGACCATCTCCCTAAACTAAAATTGAATATTCCACCATTTGAGGGTAGATATGTTCCTGATATATATCTTACTTCGGAGTTAGAAACTAAACAACGATTTACATGTTTACAATATCCTGAGGAGAGACGTGTTCCTGCTGCTATTTGTGCTTTCACTAGCTTTGCATGTGTTTGGTGGTCTGAACATTGTCGATTATATCCTGTTCTAGCTACTTGGGCTGCTTTGAAAACTGATATGCGTACTCGTTGTGTCGGGGAAGTTGCCTCCGCGAGCACCTATGGGGACAGAGCCCCTTCTCGGTTCGGCGGGGGGCGGAGGCCGCACGAAGAGCAGATCGGGGCGAGGCACACGAGCGGTTTTTACCCAGCTTCGGAGCTCTCCGGAGAGATAATACTCCTACTGCTGCTTTGTGGGCTGTATTGAGTTCTTGCTCGGGAGTGCTGAGTGCTACAGTACACACCAGCAGCTAACGAGACCGAGCGTGAGTGTTCTAGTGTCCTCCCCCTCTACATTGTGCACGGGCCTCCTTTTATATGCTCAAGGGGTCTCCAACAGGTGGCAACGTAGACAAGGGAAAAATGGAAAGGTGCTGCAGTAGGTACAGCTACCTACACAATGTATCATACCTAACTCTGACGGCAGGGGACAAGGGCATTAAATGCCTATCTATGTCGCCCAAACAGTGCAGAAAAGGGACCGTCAGGGATGCCACCGCTCGCCACGATGGCGATCTTGTCAGCGCCGCTTGCCACAGTGCACCCCTGGCTGCACAGCCTCCCGCCACGTGCGCCTGGAAGGGTCTCAGAGCGACACATTGGTGGGTGAGCTGGGGCGCGGGTACAGAGTGGTTTCTTGCCGCGGCAAACGCCTTGCCGCGGTTGTTGTCTTGTCTCGTCCGGAAGCTTGTCGCTCACCGGGTCTTGCCGGGACGCGTGGCGCGTCGCGGCAAGTTCCTTGAGATGCCTTGGTTGGCCTTCCCGACAAGCTCTTGTTGCCGGGGCTTTGTGCCTTGAGTGGCCTTCCCGGCAAGCTCCTCTTGCCTGGGCCTTGTCTCCTTGGCTTAAATACTTTGTTCTTGAATGGCTCCAAAGGAACCACGGGGGTCCTTGGCGGTCACCCGGCAAGCCTTGCCGCGGGGCGCTGCGACTGCCCGTGCACAAGTTCGGGATACTAGGGTACCCCTACTCTAGTACACCGACAGGTGCCCCCGGGCCTGGGCCACACACGGTGTCGAGCGCTGTTGGGCCAGGCCCAAAACAGGGCACGGGCACGCGCGGCCTGGGTCACGTCGTATCTTGCTCCGTATCCACCGCGCCCTCCCCGAACGGCACGCGTCAATTGCGGCGTCGTGGGAGAGGTCGTGGGTCGTTTCTTTATTCGGAAAGGCGAAACGTCCGCCCCCTCCCTCCTTATAAGCAGGGGAAACATTGGCAGTTCACCAATCTGCCCGTTGCTATTCCTTCCCCGAGAATCTTTGCCACTCCCCTTCTTCCCAAAGCCGAAAGAGAGTAGCGCTCCGCCCCCATCGCCACCAACACCACCAAGGCCGTCGTCCTCCCTCACCACTCCCGCCATGGCTCCGAAAGCCGAGAAGGTGAAGTCGGCCAAGGCGCAGCGGCTCACGGCGCTGCGAAAGGAGCGGGCAATCTTCCCTCCGAGGCTTGCCGCGGAAGAGCTGGAGGAGTTCTACTACCTCTTCTGGTCGACGGGGACGCGAGCGCATCCGCACACGAGGGTATTCCCAGCCACTGCTTGGAAAAAGCTCCCACTGGGTACCCTTTCTTTGCTTTGTTCTTCTACTGCGGGCGTTCTTCGATAACTTGGTAGAAGTGTCGATCGACGCCCATGAGCAGAGGGGCCTCACCCGGGACACCATCGATGATGAGCTCAAGCGCATCGCCACCAGGCTAGAAGAGGCGGCGGCAGCCGCAACTGCGGTCGAGTTTGGGTTCACCGTGGAGGAGGCAGAGGCAGCAGGAGCGGCAAGCCTTGCCGAGCGAGAGGAACTTGCCGGCGAGGAGAAGTCCGCCGGGCATGACGTCGGGCCGAGCGGTCCCGCCGGGGATACGAGCGGATCGTTGGAGATCGGATCCTCTTCCTCTTCGTCTTCGGGCAGCTCGCCGCAAGCAGAGCCCCCGGCTCCACAAGCAGAGCCCCCGGCTCCACAAGCAGAGCCCCCGGCTCCACAAGCAGAGCCCCCGACTCCACGAAGAAGGTGTCTTTGCAAGGCCGGGGACGTAGCGGAGCAGCGGACGAGTCAACCCCCGCCGCGCCGCACGACGCGCTCCACCGCGGCAAGTTCTGTTGCCGCGGAAGCACCTCACGCCGTAGCGGCACCTGGAGCGGGGTCCTCCCGGTCCGCCGCTCCAGCTCCCGCCAAGCGGCCAAGGGATCCTACTCCGCCTCCTCGCGCCGGAGGAGGGCCAGGCTTTGAGTTCTCCGCGCTCAGCTCCGACAAGGAAGAAGAAGAGTAAGATTCTTGTTGTACTTGTATGTCTTCAATACTTGTTGTCTTGTCTTGTATCTCATTTGCTTTACTCTGAACTTATTCCTTTTTAGGACTCTGGCCCAAAGAGCGGCAAAGAGAGCCAAGGTCCCGGTGATTGTCATCGAGGATGATCCCACCGTGTCAGCAGGGGGTGCACCTGAGACAAGCTTGCCGGATCCAGCAGCTGTTCTTTAGAGCAGCCCCCAGCGCAGCCCCTAGCGTAATTATATGGTTTGCTTCCCGCTGTTGAGCGCGCATGGATACTCTTTGTTTGTTGATATCTGACTGTTGGCTTGTGTAGGAGCAGAGCAGCCTCGCCAGGAGCTCCCAGAGGCCGCCCCTGACATGACATCTGCTTCGACTACGCCGCCAAGGGAGAGTTCTCCGGCAAGGGCGGATCCTTCGACAAGGGAGAGCTCTCCGGCAAAGGGGAGCTCTCCGGCAAGGGAGGAGTCTCTGGCAAGGGACAGCACCAGCGGTCCTCTGGTGGTGGAGACCACAACTGCCGAGCCTGGTGCAGGTAAACCTCTTGCTTTGAAACTTCCCTTGGGTTATTCTTCTTTTGATCTTCTTTTTGGATATGTGCTTGACTTTTCTCCCTTTTTCGGCCGTCAGATCCACCCACTGCAGAGCCGATGGAGACCGAGGTTGCTGTTGACGATGCCGCCGCCACCGAAGAAGCGGCCGGCGCTGATGATCCCGCCGGCGAAGAGGCCGCCAAGGCTGCCGCCGCAGCAGCTGACGAGGGGTCTGGCGATCGTACTAACGACCCTGAGGCCGCAGGAGCGAGAGGCGCTACACCGACCGCCGATCCTCCCGGCGCTGCCGCAGCGTCAGGCTCCGAAGAGCCCCAGCCAGGCGTCTACTTGAATGCCGGCGACGGCGTCTTCATCAACCTCCCCTGGGCGTCAACGTCCAGGGCGCCAGTCGAAGGATAAAGCTTTGACGTGGAGGTGCTTGCCTCCGCTGGGCTGACGCTGGTCGACGCGCCAAGCAGCAGCAGCGACGAGCCTGAGGAGGAGCGACTGCTGCGGAAGCTGTTGTCTCTCTACCGTGCCCGCCAGGCCAAACTGGAGTCCCGTGAAGCACTTGTCGCGAAGGCGGGTGTGGACATGGAGAAGAGCGCGGAGGAGCTCCGAGGTCTCAACCAGGCAGCTCTCCGGTCGCTGGCGGCGGAGCGTGTGCAGCTCGATGAGGCGCAGAAGGCCTTCATCCTCGAGAAGGCAGAAGTTGCAGAGCAACAGCTGCTTGCCGCCGAGGAGCTATCTGCGCGGGAGGGCGAGTTGGTGCAGCTGAAGGCCAGCCTGGACAGCCACGAAGAGGAGCTTGCTGCGCGCGAGCAAACACTCAGCGGAGCTCTCAAGGAAGCAAAGGACGCTGCCGCAGCTACCGAGGCCGCCAAGAAGGAGCTGGAGACGAAGGCGGCGCAGCTGGAGACTGATATCAAGGCGAGCGGTGAAGAGCTTGCCGCGCTCAAGCATGAGCGCGAGAAGGACGCTTACACCTTTGGCGAGCTGCAGGGTCATCTCGCCGAGAAGATCAAGGAGCTTGCCGCCGCCAAGGACTCCAACGCCGATCTTGAGTTGAAGCTGGCTGCTTTGACCAAGACGCTGGACGGTGCCAGGGAGCAGGAGGCGGCCCTGAAGAAGGAGATCAAGGCCGACAAGGCACTGCTGGAGAGCATTGCCGCCACCCAGAACGATTTCAGAGAAACTGTGGAGCAGTGGACGGAGGGTCTTGTGAATGCTGCCGCAGACATCGACAAGGAGCTGGCGCAGCTGGGGATGGAGGATCTCGGGTATCCCTCCGATGAGACCCTCCCATCCAGCGCCAAGCTCACTCTGTTCTTCAAAGGCGTGGCGACGGCCCTCCAGCGACTCCTGGTGAGGATCCAAAAGTAGTTGGCCGACGAGTCGCGCAAGATCTGCGCAGGAGCTCTTCAGAAGGTGTTGGTGAAAGTAGCCTTCCGCAACCCGGGCCTCAACCTCACCAACGTCCTCAGATCCTTGCCGGCGGACGCTGATTTGGAGGCGCTCAAGGACCTTGTCGCACCCATTGTGGACAAGGTGAGTGGGATCAAGAGGATTGAGGGCGACCGCGTGGACTAGGCCGCCTATTTTCTTCTTTTCTTGTCGCTGCTGGTCATGTTCGAAAACAGTCTATTAGAGCCGTGACAAGCTATCTTGTAATATATAACTTTATTTTGGGTAGTGATTGCAATGTTATTTCCTTTACTTGACTCCTTCCTTTGTATGTTTTTGCCCTACGCTTTTAGGGAACTTGTCGGCGCAGGCACTCTTGCCGTGAGCGCTGAGTGCGGGACATCAGCAGCCTGCTGGCAGTGCCGTTGCCGACAAGAAACCTTGTCGTAACTAGTCGCAGCTCGCTTAAGTTGTTGAGCGAACTCGAAACAAAGTAAGGGCGCGACTCTAGTCGCAGCACACTTAAACTGTTGAGCGAACTCGAAACAAAGTAAGGGCGCAACTTAGCCACGAGCCGGTTCCTTCACGCACAGGTTTTCCATACAAAGCATGGTCGTTCAAGGAAGATAACTTAAAAAAATTTAAAAACATCTGATTGCTCAAACTTTGGCAACTTAGCTTTTCTGTCGTTTGCTTCCCGGCAAGGCGTGACTTTCTTGAACGACGCCTGGTCCATACCATTATCTTCCCCTCCCCCCCGGCAAACTTGTGGGTGAAGGAACCTTCATTTCCTTGAGAAAAAAGGAAGTAGAGAAAATAATAATATGGAGCCTTATGGCTCGTTATTTCTTACCGGTGGTGTTCGCTGCACAAAGTGTCAGATAACTCATGCAAAGAATAAAAAGCATGAAATTGACGAGATGTGCGGAGCACATGAGCTTTATTTGTGCACAGGGTCTGCGCCTGGCTTTGTACTAAGGATTACATGCAACAGCGGCAAGACTTGTACAAAAGGTGGTTGCCGGAGCAGGGTCCGGCAACCGCGCCTTACGGGTAAAACTTACGAAGATGCTTGATGTTCCAGGAGTTGCTCACCAGAATGCCATCTTCGGTTTCAAGGCGGACAGCGCCAGGCCTAGTGACTCGTTTCAGCCGATAAGGGCCTTCCCACTTTGACGTCAACTTGTTGAAATTCTTGGCGGGCTGAACGCGCCTAAGAACAAGGTCGCCTTCCTCGAGACTTCTGGCGTTAACTTTGCGGCTATGGTAGCGGCGCAAAGCTTGCTGGTAGCGAGCAGCTCGTACCGCAGCCTGAAGACGGTCTTCCTCAAGGAGCAGCGCGTCATCTTGTCGCAGCTGCTCTTGCTCAAGCCCATCATAAGCGAGCACTCGAGGTGACCCGTATACGAGTTCCGTGGGGATAACTGCCTCTGCTCCACAGACTAGAGCGAAAGGTGTCTGGCCAGTGGCTCGATTTGGCGTCGTCCTGATCGACCAAAGAACCACCAGCAGCTCCTCAATCCAGTTTCTTCTGCACCCGTGCAGCCTGTTGAAAGTCCTGGTCTTGAGTCCATGCAGCACTTCAGCATTTGCCCTCTCCGCTTGACCGTTGCTCCTGGGGTGAGCAACAGAAGCGAAGCAGACCTTGACGCCAAGATCTTGGACGTACTGCATGAAGGTGCGGCTCGTGAATTGTGTACCGTTGTCAGTGATGATCCTATTAGGGATCCCGAAGCGGCAAAAAATCGACCTGAAGAAATTGACTGCTGACTGTGCTGTCAACTTCCTCACTTCTTCCACTTCCGGCCACTTTGTTAATTTGTCGATTGCGACGTACAAGTACTCAAAGCCCCCGACTGCTCGGGGGAAGGGGCCGAGGATGTCGAGCCCCCAGACCGAAAATGGCCAGGATAAAGGCATCGTCTGGAGAGCTTGAGCTGGCTGACATATCTACTCGGAATGGAACTGGCACGCTTCACACTTGGTTACTTGTGCAGTTGCATCCTGGAGGGCTGTCGGCCAAAAGAAACCTTGCCGGAATGCTTTGCCGGCAAGTGCACTTGCGCCAATGTGGTGACCACAAATGCATCCATGTATCTCTGCCAACAGCTTCTGTCCATCTTCCCGGTGAATACACTTCAATTTCACACCGTTGAGTCTTCTTCTGTACAGTGCGTTGTCGACAAACTGGTACATACTTGACTGCCGGGCTACTCTTTCCGCTTCTTCTTGCTCTTCGGGAAGTTCTCATATCTGAAGGAAACGGACGATCTGCTGTGCCCATGCTGGAGCTTGTGGCTCGACAACAAGGACTAAAGGCATATCTGCTGCTGCGGGAACATCCGCTTCTACGGCGAGAAACTGCGGCTCAGCCGGAGCTTGACGTTCCCCGGCAAGCTTGCCGAAGCAAAACTTGTCGGGAGCGTCTGCTTCAATGAAACAAACCCTGGGGCTTGTCGGAGCAAACTGCTCCTCAGCACTCTTGGCGTTGATCTTGGGGACCTTCTTGGCGGCGGCTTCGGGAAGCTCTGCCGGAAAATAGTCACCAGAAATCAACTTCCTCTTCTTGCTCTGTCCAGTTGATGGCGTAATAGACGGTTGAGTCAGCTTGAGCACAAAGATCCCTGGTTCCACAGGTAACTTAAGTGCTGCGCACTTTGACAGGCCATCGGCAATGTCGTTCTGAGCTCTTGGAATATGTTCCATCTGTAGGCCGACAAAGTGCTCTTCTAGTTTCCTCACTTCATCAACGTAAGCTTCCATCAACGGACTCTGATAATTCTTGTTCACTTGGCGGACGACAAGCTGCTAGTCACCAATGACAATGAGCTGCTTGATCCCAAGGTTTGCCGCGATCCTGAGACCGACAAGCAATCCTTCATACTCTCCAGTATTGTTTGTTGCTTGCTCCTTGGGAAAGTGCATCTGGACTACGTACTTGAGGTGCTCTCCGGTGGGTGCGACAAGCAGCACGCCAGCACCGGCGCCTTGCAGCGAAAAGGCACCATCAAAGTACATTATCCACTCTTTGCTTGCTTCCTTGACGGGGATGCTTATTTCTGGAATTTCTTCGTCGGGCGTTGGCGTCCACTCTGCTATTAATTCTGCCAATGCTCTACTTTGGATAGTTGAAGTGCTCTCAAACTTGAGGCCAAAGCTTGACAGTTCCAGTGCCCACTCAACAATCCTTTCTGTTGCTTCCGGATTCTGCAGTATCCTCTTCAGCTGAAACCGAGTGACAAATGTGATCTCATGTGCTTGGAAGTAATGGCGCAGCTTTCTCGAGGCCATGAGAAGGCCGAAAAGCAATTTCTGCACACCAGAGTACCTTGACCAAGCCCCCTGCAGAAGAGAACTGACAAAGTAGACTGGGCGCTGCACCATTTTCTTCTGTATCTCCTCGGGCGCCTGCGCAGATCCATCTTTGCCGGGGTAGCATCATCGCTGTCAGATCCTCCTGTTCCTGTATTCTCTCCGGGGAGTTTCCTCCCTTCCTCAGCACGTGCACACCTATCGGCCAGGGCATACAGCTCACTGACGTCTCTGATCTTGCAGATCGCCATCTCCTCCCGCATCCTGCGGTTACGCACGTTCTGATGGAACGCGCTGATGACCACAGCACGATGGACATTTGGGATGTTGCGTTGCACTTGGATGAATCTCTGGATGTACTTGCGCAGGGGCTCTCCTTCTTTCTGGGCAAGCAGATGAAGATCACTCTCCTGGCCATGAGGCTTGTGGCCGCCGGCAAAGGCGCCGACAAACTGATGGCATAGGTCTGCCCAGGAAGATACGGAATTGTCCGGCAAGTGCATGAGCCAGGACCTGACGTTGGGCTTGAGCACCAGCGGGAAGTAGTTGGCAAGGATCTTGTCGTCCCGCCCCCCAGCAGCTTGCACCGTGATGGTGTAGATGCTGAGGAACTCCGACGGATGCAACTTGTCGTCGTACTTCTCGGGTACGTTTGGCTTGAAATTCTTCGTGCTGGGCCACTGGACTTGCCGCAGCTCACGGGTAAACGCAGGGCAACCTACCGAGTATGGCAGGTCGCCTGGTTCCCCTGGCGCATGCATGTCGATAGTGTGTCAAGCGCGCCGATCTGATTGACGCTGCGCTTCTCTTCGGCGCTCGATGCGAGTACGACCGTCTTCCTGCTATCGTTCGTGAAGAACTTGGCGTTGATCGCGACGAGCTCGTGGATATGATGAAGCAGTGGAGTCGCTGTCGCGGTGGACCCGACGAGTCGGCGATCTTGGCCTTCGGGGCGGAGAGTGCGCGGTGGTTGTACCCCAACCGGACTTGTCGCCATCGGGTCGCTCCTTGCTGACTTGCCGCGGCTGCGACGTAATCGGCTGCCGTGGAGAGTCGCCGTTAGCGAAGCCGATGAGACTCTGAATGGTCGCCCTCCAGTCGTCGATCTTGTCTGGTGTTGGAGGGAAGTCTAGGAGAAGTTGAGCTCGCGCCAAAGCTTCTGCTGGAGTGGCGGGTACCGGTGGCGAACGGTGCGAGGAGCGGGATATGCTCGGACTTCTAACTGCGTTAGAAGGAGCAATATCCCGTCCAGGCGACCGTGCCTCGGTTGCGCCAGCAAGTTGGCGCGCATGCTGGCCTGGAGCATCCCGAGATCCGCCAGCTCGATCTGGGTCCAGCGAGCGTATGGTACCGTGGGTACCACGACGCTGCCGGTCCTGCGCCTCCTGAGATGGGCGCGGTGCATCTACGGACGCTCGGTCGTCGTGGGAGGCAGCTACACCGCCGATGGGCAGCGCAGCCTTGTCCTTGGACCTGGCGGCACCGTGAGCTCCCTCGTCGACGCCCGTTCTTCCGCCGGCGTCTTCCCCACCAGCCGTTTGCTCCGGCGGCGGTGGGTTCGACGTGGATGGAGCAGCCGCCTCCGAAGCCTTCTTCTTCGGTGGCATGTCGATGAAGTCGATGAAGATCTAGCTCGTGTGAACGCCGGATCAGGTTCACACAACCTCGACGCCCCCTACCTGGCGCGCCAAAGATGTCGGGGAAGCTGCCTCCGCGAGCACCTATGGGGACGGAGCCCCTTCTCGGTTCGGCGGGGGGCGGAGGCCGCACGAAGAGCAGATCGGGGCGAGGCACACGAGCGGTTTTTACCCAGCTTCGGAGCTCTCCGGTGAGATAATACTCCTACTGCTGCTTTGTGGGTTGTATTGAGTTCTTGCTCGGGAGCGCTGAGTGCTACAGTACACACCAGCAGCTAACGAGACCGAGCGTGAGTGTTCTAGTGTCCTCCCCTCTACGTTGTGCATGGGCCTCCTTTTATATGCTCAAGGGGTCTCCAACAGGTGGCAACGTAGACAAGGGCAAAAATGGAAAGGTGTTGCGGTAGGTACAGCTACCTACATAGTGTATCATACCTAACTCTGACGGCAGGGGACAAGGGCATTAAATGCCTATCTACGTCGCCCAAACAGTGCAGAAAAGGGACCGTCAGGGACGCCACCGCTCGCCACGATGGCGATCTTGTCAGCGCCGCTTGCCACAGTGCACCCCTGGCTGCACAGCCTCCCGCCACGTGCGCCTGGAAGGGTCTCAGAGCGACACGTTGGTGGGTGAGCTGGGGCGCGGGTACAGAGTGGTTGCTTGCCGCGGCAAACGCCTTGCCGCGGTTGTTGTCTTGTCTCGTCCGGAAGCTTGTCGCTCGCCGGGTCTTGCCGGGACGCGTGGCGCGTCGCGGCAAGTTCCTTGAGATGCCTTGGTTGGCCTTCCCGACAAGCTCCTCTTGCCAGGGCTTTGTGCCTTGAGTGGCCTTCCCGGCAAGCTCCTCTTGCCGGGGCCTTGTCTCCTTGGCTTAAATACTTTGTTCTTGAATGGCTCCAAAGGAACCACGGGGGTCCTTGGCGGTCACTCGGCAAGCCTTGCCGCGGGGCGCTGCAATTGCCCGTGCACAAGTTCGGGATACTAGGTTACCCCTACTCTAGTACACCGACACATTGGGTTCCACCAAATTATCAACGTGAATTGCTTCCAAAATTACAGCGCTTAAGACAAGGAAAAAATTCAGTAGAAGAATATTATCAGGAATTACAAACTGGCTTGATTAGATGTGGTATTGTTGAGGAGAATGAAGCTATGCTTGCACGTTTTCTGTGTGGATTAAATAGTGAGATTTAGACCATTCTAGACTATCAGGATTATTATAATATCACTCGTTTATTCCATCTTGCTTGTAAAGCTGAACGTGAAGTGCAGGATCGACAAGCATTGGCGCGAACTAACTTTTCTGCAGGTCGACCTTCATCATGGACACCACGTGCATCATCTACTTCCACTTCACAATCACCTCCTTCAGGTGCCACCTCCAACCGTGATACAAGAAAGCAGGCACAACCACCACTATCTGCCAAGAGCACACCTGTCGGGCCTGCACAGAGCTCTTCTTCTTCCATGGCGTCTACAGGGCACACAAGTGATATTATTTGTCGTCGTTGTAAGGGAAGAGGACATTTTGCGAGAGATGCACATCTTAGCGTGTGATGATTGCTACTGAGGATGGTGGGTATGAGTCCGCTAGTGACTATGATGAGGAGACTTTTGCTCTTCTTACACATGAAGAACACGTGATAGAGGCAAATGTGTCCCGTCTTTCGATGAGATGGTGGCTATCGTTTTGGAGGAAGTCGACTTTGACGATCCGACTACGAACATGCGAGGACGTCGCGCCTTAGCAATCGCTAAACCAACTCCGAGAGGTTATTGACCACGCCGGAGCACGATCAACCTGACCACGAAGGTCTGTTTCCTGCAGGCAAACGAAGAACAAGCAAGAAACTAAGATTGCAATCTGGATATTGCGAATATAAGAGGAAAGCTTTATTGATCAAGGTGGGGTTCTATGACGCCTTGGTCTGGTCGTTGAACAAAACGAAGTACGCGAAGTTGCAGCTATGGCAAACTTTTAATCTAAACAAAACCCAAAGTCTAAACGATGCCCTAGGGGCTGTATATATGGAGGAAGAGGGGGGGGGGGATTTCGTGGCCCTTGGAGGAGGGGTCCGAAACCCACCCTAACTCTTGTTTCCCCACACATACGGACTCTAAAACAGCCTATATTGAAGTATTTCGAAATTACATGGGCCTGGCCCAAAAAGAAGGTGACGCAGCACCTAGAATAGCCTCTGGACGAAAATTATGAAGTGGCATCTTGTATATTTCGTCCAAAGCTTCATGCACTCATTATGGTCGCTTCAAAGTCCTGAAATCATCACTTGAAACTCTGTTCTTGTCTCCCATGCGCATGCCATCAACTCCATGCTTGTTCTTGCTCCAATGATCATAATTCTCCAAGCTAGGCCCTTCATTTGTAAGCAAAACAAATGTATCCAATTTAGGCAGCATCATTTTCTCATAAACATTAGAATCATTACCAAGAAACGAAAGTACCTGATAATTCAATTGGTGTGCGCGAGCTCTAGTAATTGGTCTAGTATGTATTGCAGTAGGGGCTGTGGGTGTAACAATGGTATTGATGTCCTCATCAACACGGTGGAGATGATTCTGATCATGAGACGCAATAGATGGTTGCTGAAGATGCTGACAGGTATGAATGTTTAGTTGCTCAACGTGTTTTGAGTGTGCAGGTTACACAAGTTGAGCAAAATCAGAGGCATAATTTGTTCCATACAAAGGGAGTTGTGAAGGAACGTTCTATTCCCGTCATCATAGATGGAGGGAGCTGCAACAACTTGGCTAGCATGGAGATGCTGGAGAAGTTATCTCTCACCATAAGACCACATCCACATCCTTACTACATCCAATGGTTCAACAACAGCGGCAAGGTTAAGGTAACACGTATTGTTCGTGTGCATTTTAGTATCTCTACATATGCTGATTATGTTGATTGTGATGTGGTACCTATGCAAGCATGTTCCTTATTACTTGGTAAACCATGGCAATTTGATAAAAATTCTGTACACCATTGTAGAAACAATCAGTATACTCTTGTTCATAAGGATAAAAATATTACTTTGCTTCCTATGACTCCTGATTCCATTTTGAAAGATGATATTAATAGAGCTAATAAAGCAAAACAGGAGAAAAATAAGAGTGAAAATCAGATTGTGGCAAAAGAATTTGAGCAACAAATGAAGCCTAATAATAAACCATCTACTGTTGCTTCTGAAATTAAATTGAAAAGTGTATGTTTACTTGCCACCAAATCTGATATTGATGAGCTAGATTCTAGCAAATCTGTTTGCTATGCTTTTGTGTGCAAAGATGCATTATTTTCATTCGAGGACGTGCCTTCCTCTTTGCCCCCTGCTGTCACTCACATTTTGCAGGAGTTCGCTGACGTCTTCCCACAAGACGTGCCACCGGGATTACCACCTATTCGAGGGATTTAGCATCAAATTGACTTAATTCTCGGTACATCGATACCCAACCGTGCACCATACCGTACCAATCCAGAGGAGACGAAGGAGATTATGCGTCAAGTACAGGAGCTGCTCGACAAAGGTTATACGCGAATCTCTTTGCCCCCTGCTGTCACTAACATTTTGCAGGAGTTCGCTGACGTCTTCCCACAAGACGTGCCACCGAGATTACAACCTATTCGAGGGATTGAGCATCAAATTGACTTAATTCTCGGTGCATCGATACCCAACCGTGCACCATACCGTACCAATCCAGAGGAGACGAAGGAGATTATGCGTCAAGTACTGGAGCTGTTCGACAAAGGTTATATACACGAATCTCTTTGCCCCCTGCTGTCACTAACATTTTGCAGGAGTTCGCTGACGTCTTCCCACAAGACGTGCCACCGGGATTACAACCTATTCGAGGGATTGAGCATCAAATTGACTTAATTCTCGGTGCATCGATACCCAACCGTGCACCATACCGTACCAATCCAGAGGAGACGAAGGAGATTATGTGTCAAGTACAAGAGCTGCTCGACAAAGGTTATATACGCGAATCTCTTAGTCCTTGTGCTGTTACTATTATACTAGTGCCTAAAAAGGATGGTATGTCGCGTATGTGTGTTGATTGTAGAGGCATTAATAATATTACTATTCGTTATCGTCATCCTATTCTTAGGCTAGATGATATGCTTGATGAATTGAGTGGCTCTACAATATTCTCCAAAGTTGATTTGCGTAGTGGATACCATCAAATTCGTATGAAATTGGGAGATGAATGGAAAACAGCATTTAAAACTAAGTTTGGTTTATATGAGTGGTTAGTCATGCCTTTTGGGTTAACTAATGCGCCTAGTACTTTCATGAGACTAATGAGCGAAGTTTTACGTGCTTTCATTGGACGATTTGTGGTGGTCTATTTTGATGATATACTGATTTATAACAAATCTTTGGAAGAACATTCGGAACATTTACATGTTGTTTTTATTGCTCTACGTGATGCACGTTTGTTTGCTAACCTTGGGAAGTGCACCTTTTGCACCGACCGAGTATATTTTCTTGGCTATGTTGTTACTCCACAGGGAATTGAAGTTGATAAAGCCAAGATTGAAGCTATTGAGAGTTGGCCGCAGCCCAAAACGGTCACACAAGTGAGGAGTTTCCTTGGCCTCGCTGGTTTCTATAGGCGTTTTGTGAGAGATTTCAGCACCATTGCTGCACCTCTCAACGATCTTACAAAGAAGGATGTGCCTTTTGTTTGGGGTACCGCACAGGAAGAAGCCTTCACGGTATTGAAAGATAAGTTGACACATGCTCCTTTACTCCAACTTCCTGATTTTAATAAGACTTTTGAGCTTGAATGTGATGCTAGTGGAATTGGATTAGGAGGTGTGTTATTACAAGATGGCAAACCTGTTGCATACTTCTCTGAAAAATTGAGTGGGCCTACTCTGAACTATTCTACTTATGATAAATAATTATATGCTCTTGTTCGGACCTTAGAAACATGGCAACATTATTTATGGCCCAAAGAATTTGTTATACATTCTGATCATGAATCTTTGAAACACATTAAAAGTCAAGCTAAACTGAACCGTAGACATGCTAAATGGGTTGAATTCATTGAGACTTTCCCTTATGTCATTAAACACAAGAAGGGTAAAGAAATGTTATTGCTGATGCATTGTCTCATCGTTATACTATGCTTTCACAACTTGACTTTAAAATATTTGGTTTGGAGACCATCAAAGATCAATATGTGCATGATGCTGAATTTAAAGATGTATTGCAGAATTGTAAATAAGGTAGAACATGGAACAAGTTCGTCGTCAACGATGGATTTGTGTTTCGTGCTAACAAGCTATGCATTCCAGCTAGCTCCGTTCGTCTTTTGTTGTTGCAGGAGGCGCATGGAGGAGGACTAATGGGACACTTTGGCGTGAAGAAGACGGAGGATATACTTGCTACACATTTATTTTGGCCAAAGATGAGACAGGATGTTGAGCGTTTTGTTGCTCGCTGCACTACATGTCAAAAAGCTAAGTCACGACTCAATCCTCATGGTTTATAAATGCCTTTGCCTGTACCTAGTGTTCCTTGGGAGGATATATCTATGGACTTTGTTTTAGGTTTACCTCGAACAAAGAAGGGGAGGTATAGCATATTTGTTGTCGTGGAAAGGTTCTCGAAAATGGCACACTTTATACCATGTCATAAAAGCGATGATGCTGTTAATGTTGCTGATTTGTTCTTTCGTGAAATTATTCGCTTGCATGGTGCGCCAAATACTATTGTTTCAGATCGTTGTCGGTGTAATAAAGTAGGGGTACCCTAGTATCCCGAACTTGTGCACGGGCAGTCGCAGCACCCCGCGGCAAGGCCCGCCAGGTGATCGCCAAGGCTCTCTATGGTTCTTTTGGAGCCATTCGAGAACAAAGTGTTTTAGCCAAGGAGACAAGTCCCCGGCAAGAGGAGCTTGCCGGGAAGGCCGATCGAGGCACAAGACCACAGCAAGAGGAGCTTGCCGGGAAGGCCAACCAGAGCATCTCAAAGAACCTGCCACGATGCGCCACGCGTCCCGGCAGGACTCGGCGAGCGACAAGCTCCCGGACGCGGCAAGACAACGGCCGCGGCAAGGCACTTGCCGCGGCGGGCAACCACTCTGTACCCGCGCTGCAGCTCACCCACCTACGTGTCGCTCCGGGACCCTTCCTGGTGTACGTGGCGGGAGGCTGTGCAGCCAGGGGTACACTGTGGCATGCAGCGCTGACAAGATCGCCATCGTGGCAAGTGGTGGCGCTCTCGACGGTCCCTTTTCTGCACCGTCTGGGCGACGTAGATAGGCATTTAATGCCTTTGTCCCCTGCCGTCAGGGATAGGTATGATACACTGTGTAGGTAGCTGTACCTACCACAGCATATTTCCATTTTTACCCTTACCTACGTTGCCACCTGTTGGAGACCCCTTGAACATATAAAAGGAGGCCCATGCACAACGTAGGGGAGGATCGGACCCCGGAGAGCGATCTCTGAGAGGAAAACAGAAGAACGCTCGGTCTCGTTAGCTGCTTGAGTGTACTGTAGCACTCAGCGCTCCCGAGCAAGAACTCAATACAATCCACAAAGCAGCAGTAGGAGTATTATCTCTCCGGAGAGCTCCGAAGCTGGGTAAAAACCCCCCGTGTGCTTTGCCTCGATCCGCTCTTCGCGCGACCTCCGCCCCCCGCCGAACCGAGAAGGGGCTCCGTCCCCATAGGTGCTCGGGGAGCCAGAAAACCCCGGCATCTTTGGCGCGCCAGGTAGGGGGCGTCGAGGTTGTGTGAACCTGATCCGGCGTTTTCGCGAGCTAAATCTTCAACGACTTCGTCGACATGCCGCCGAAGAAGAAGGCTTCGGAGGCGGCTGTGCCGTCCGTGTCGAATCCACCGCCGCCGCAGCAAACGGCCGGTGGAGAGGACGCTGGCGTAAGAACGGGCGTCGACGAGGGAGCCCACGGTGCCACCAAGTTCAAGGACAAGACCGCGCTGCCCGTCGGCGGCATAGTCGGCTCCCACGACGACCGGGCGTCCGTAGACGCACCGCGCCCATCTCAAGAGGCGCAGGACCGGCAGCGTCGTGGTACTCACGGTACCATACGCTCGCTGGACCCAAATCGAGCTGGCGGATCCTGGGATGCTCAAGGCCAACATGCACGCCAACGTGCTGGCGCGAGCGAGGCATGGTCGCCTGGACGGAATACTGCTCCTTCTAACATCGTTGGAAGTCCGAGCATATCCCGCGCCTCGCACCGTTCGCCACCGCTACCCGCCACTCCAGCAGAAGCTTTGGCACGAGCTCAACTACTCCTGGACTTCCCTCCAACGCCAGACAAGATCGACGACTGGAGGGCCACCATTCAGAGTCTCATCGGCTTCGCCAACGGCGACACTCCATGGCCGGCGACCACATCGCAGCCGCGGCAGGCCAGCCAAGTGCAAGCCAATGGCGACAAAACCGGTGGGGGTGCAACCACCGTGCACTATCCGCCCCAAAGGCCAAGATCGCCGACTCGCCGGGTCCGTCACGACAGCGACTCCACTGCTTCCTTAGATCCGTGGACTCGTCGCGATCAGCGCCACGTCCTTCACGAATGGCAGCAAGAAGACGCTCGTACCCGCATCGAGCGCCGAAGAGAAACATGGCGTCAATCAGACCGACGCGCTGGCCCCGCTGTCGACATGCAAGCGCCAGGGGAACCAGGCGACCTGCCGTACGCGGTAGGTTGCCCTGCGTTTACTCGTGAGCTGCGGCAAGTCCAGTGGCCCAACACGAAGAATTTCAAGCCAGACGTACCATAGAAGTACGACGGCAGGCTGCATCCGTCGGAGTTCCTCAGCATCCACACCATCGCGGTGCAGGCTGCCAGGGGGCGAGACGACAAGATCCTCGCCAATTACTTCCCTCTGGTGCTCAAGCCCAACGTCAGGTCCTGGCTCATGCACTTGCCGGAAAACTCAATATCTTCCTGTGCAGACCTATGCCATCAGTTTGTTGGCGCCTTTACAGGCGGCCACAAACCTCATGGCCAGGAGAGTGATCTTCACCTGCTTGCCCAGAAGGAAGGGGAGCCTCTACGCAAGTACATCCAGAGATTCAGCCAAGTGCAACGCAACATCCCAGACGTCCACCCTGCCGCGGTCATCAGTGCGTTCCACCAAAACGTGCGTAACCGCAGGATGCGGGAGGAGATGGCGATGTGCAAGATCAGAGACGTCAGTGAGCTGTATGCCCTGGCCGACAGATGTGCACGTGCTGAGGAAGGGAGGAAACCCCCCGGAGAAAACATAGGAACAGGGGGATCTGACAGCGATGATGCCGCCCCGGCAAGCAAAAACCGGTGGCGGAACAACAGGAAGAGGAAAGGCAAAGATGTGCTAGTTGTCGAGCAGTCCGGCAACGAGGGTGGCGCCAAGACAGCAAAGACTGGTAGCTCCGGCAAGGAGGTTGCCGCATGCGCCAACTGCCAGGCTGTGGCGGCCGCCGACAAGCAGGACGGCACCAACAGGCAGTACTGCAAGATTCACCGCACCAAAAGCCATGACCTCCAGAGTTGCAAGAAGGTCGAGCAGCTCGTTGAGCTACAAAAGGCCGAATACGAGCGACGCGACAAGGAGAAGGCCCAAGGAGGTGCTGGAGGATCCGGTACGAAGCGCATCGGCTGGGGGGACGCCGCGGCAATGCCAAGCAGCGGCAAGGCGACAGACCTCCCCGCGGCCGCGACAAGGATGAAGATGACGACGACGACGAAGACATGGATGACGCCGAGACCAGCGAGCAGGAGTTCCAGAAAGCCACAGAAGTTTTGTGCGTTGATGGCGGTGCTTCTCTGCATACTTCACACTGCCAACTCAAGCAGTGGGTGCGGGAAGTCAATGCAGCAGAACCACCCATTGAGTCACGCAAGCTTCTGATATTGAGGACCACCCCGAGCGCACAACTGCTGTCGGGTGTTTGCCGATGTTGGTCTCACCAACTATCCGCAACCTCAAGGTCTAAGATGCTAGTTGACGGCGGGGCCGGCTTGAATCTGATCTCCTCCGCTGTGCTCCGGAGACTCCAAGTCCCTGACAGCGAGCTCGAAGAGACCGGCACGGTCCAAGGAATCAACCCGGGAAGGAGCAAGCCGAAGGGGAAGATCACGCTACCGGTGACGTTTGGCAGCGAGCTGAACTTCAGGACTAAGAGGATCACTTTCAACGTTGCCAATTTTCCATTGCCTTACAATGGAATTCTCGGCCGTCCAGCGCTCGCCAAGTTCATGGCAGCCTCTCACTACGCATACAACATGCTGAAGATGCCAGGCCCGATAAGTGTCATCTCTGTACATGGCGACAAGAAAGACGCTCTTATCTGTGCCGACAAGATCTACCGGGAAGCAGCAGCCGCCGCAGATCGCGAGACACTTGCCGCTGAAGCACCCGGGGGGAAGAAGAAGACCAAGTCCGGCAAGAGCTCTGATGCCCACTCCGGCAAGCGCACCTCTTCGGAGTGCTGCGCTACCGTCGAGGACGCACCATCGAGCTCCACCGGCAAATGTAAGAAGACGATGGCAGCTCCGCCAACGACCAAGAAGGTGTCCGCCAAGGAGGGCGGCACTGGTGGTACCTTCACCATCAGTGCCACTCTCGATCCTAAATAGGAAAGCGCGCTCGTTGCTTTCCTGCGGGCCAATGTCGACGTGTTTGCGTGGCAACCGTCTGACATCCCCGGCGTTCCCAGGAAAGTAATCGAGCACCACCTTGTCGTCTGTCCTCATGCGCGGCCCGTCAAGCAGAGAGTCAGGAAACAAGTAGTGGAGCGCCAAGAGTTCATCGCCGAAGAGATCAAGAAGTTGGAAGCAGCAGGCCTCGTCAGAGGAGTGCTCCATCCTACGTGGTTGGCCAATCCTGTAGTCGTACGCAAGGCAAATGAGAAATGGAGACTTTGCATCGACTTCACCGATGTCAACAAAGCTTGTCCCAAAGACCCATTTCCCTTGCCGCGCATTGACCAGATTGTCGACTCCACAGCCGGATGCGACTTGCTTTCATTTCTTGACGCATACTCAGGATACCATCAGATCATCATGGCAGAAGAGGACGAGGAGAAAACCACGTTCATCACTCCATGTGGCACGTACTGTTTCGTCCGAATGCCTTTCGGTTTGAAGAATGCTGGTTCAACATTCGCAAGGGTAGTCCATACTGCTTTTGAGCCGCAAATACACAGAAATGTGGAAGCCTACATGGATGACATAGTGGTCAAGAGCAGGGACAAAGCAACTCTGATTCAAGACCTAGAAGAGACTTTTGCAAATCTACGCAAGATCAGCCTCAAGCTCAACCTCGAGAAGTGCGTGTTTGGAGTCCCGTTCGGCAAGCTTCTCGGATTCTTCGTGTCTCAGAGAGGAATTGAAGCAAATCCCAACAAGATCAAGGCCATTGAGCAGATTGAAGCACCGAAGCGCATCAAGGATATATGAAAACTTGCCGGCTGCGTGGCAGCTCTCAGCAGATTTATCTCTAAGTCTGCTGAGCGCGCCCTGCCGTTTTTCAAAATTCTGAAAAAGGCAGGTCCAATGAAATGGACTCCGAAAGTGGAGGCTGCGCTGCAGGACTTGAAGAGATACCTGTCCTCCACTCCAATACTTGTCGCACCTAAACCACAATAGAAGTTGCTGCTATATCTGGCGGCAACCAATCAAGTGGTTAGTGCTGCGTTAGTAGCGGAGAGAGAGGCAGATGATGAGCCAGCGACCGCGGTAAGCACATCCAGTGACAAGCAGGGGGCTTCCCCGACGAGCTCTGGTCCCGACGAAGATGGATCTGCGCAGATGTGCGAAGAGATACAGAAGAAGAAAATGGTGCAGCGCCCAGTCTACTTTGTCAGTTCCCTTCTGCAGGGGGCTAGGTCAAGGTACTCTGGTGTGCAGAAGTCGCTTTTCGGCCTTCTTATGTCCTCGAGAAAGCTGCGCCATTACTTCCAAGCACATGAGATCACAGTTGTCACTCGCTTTCCGCTGAAGAGGATACTGCAGAATCCAGAAGCAACAGGCAGGATTGTTGAGTGGGCACTGGAACTGTCAAGCTTTGGCCTCAAGTTTGAGAGCACTTCAACTATTCAAAGCAGAGCATTGGCAGAATTCATAGCAGAGTGGACGCCAACACCAGATGAAGAAATTCCAGAGACGAGCATCCCTGTCAAGGAAGCGAACAAAGTGTGGCTGATGTACTTTGATGGTGCGTTCTCGCTGCAAGGCGCCGGTGCTGGCGTGCTGCTTGTCGCACCCACCGGAGAGCACCTCAAGTACGTGGTCCAGATGCAGTTTCCCAAGGAGCAAGCAACAAACAATACTGCAGAGTATGAAGGATTGCTCGCCGGTCTTAGGATCGCGGTAGACCTCGGGATCAAGCAACTCATTGTCAGGGGTGACTCACAGCTTGTCGTCCGCCAAGTGAACAAGGATTATCAGAGTCCGTTTATGGTAGCTTACGTTGATGAAGTGAGGAAGTTGGAAGAGCGCTTTGTCGGCCTACATATGGAACATGTTCCAAGAGCTCAGAACGACATCGCCGACGGCCTGTCAAAGTGTGCGGCATTTAAGTTACCTGTGGAACCAGGGATCTTTGTGCTCAAGCTGACTCAACCATCCGTGACGCCATCAACTGGACAGAGCAAGAAGAGGAAGTTGATTTCTGGTGACTATCTTCCGGCAGAGCTTCCCGAAGCCGCCGCCAAGAAGGTCCCCAAGATCAACGCCAAGAGTGCTGAGGAGCAGTCCGCTCCAACAAGCCCCAGGGTTTGTTTCATTGCAGCAGACGCTCCCGACAAGTTTTGCTCTGGCAAGCTTGCCGGGGAACGTCAAGCTCCGGCTGAACCGTAGGTTCTCGCCGTAGAAGCGGATGTTCCCGCAGCAGCAGATATGCCTTTAGTCCTTGTTGTCGAGCCACAGGCTCCAGCATGGGCACATCAGATCGTCCATTTCCTCCAGTCAGGAGAACTTACCGAAGAACCAGAAGAAGCGGAAAGAGTAGCCCGGCAGTCTAGTATGTACCAGTTCGTTGACAACGCACGGTACAGAAGAAGACTCAACGGAGTGAAATTGAAGTGTATCCCCCGGGAAGATGGACAGAAGCTGTTGGCAGAGATACATGGAGGCATTTGTGGTCACCACATTGGCGCAAGAGCGCTTGCCGGCAAAGCATTCCGGCAGGGCTTCTTTTGGCCGACAGCCCTCCAGGATGCAGCTGCGCAAGTAACCAAGTGTGAAGCGTGCCAGTTCCATTCCAAGCAGATACACCAGCCAGCTCAAGCTCTCCAGACGATCCCTTTATCCTGGCCCTTTTCGGTCTGGGGGCTCGACATCCTCGGCCCCTTCCCCCGAGCAGTCGGGGGCTTTGAGTACTTGTACGTCGCAATCGACAAGTTCACAAAGTGGCCGGAAGTGGAACCAGTGAGGAAGGTGACAGCACAGTCAGCAGTCAAGTTCTTCAGGTCGATTGTTTGCCGCTTCGGAATCCCTAACAGGATCATCACCGACAACGGTACACAATTCACGAGTCGCACCTTCATGCAGTACGTCCAAGACCTTGGCGCCAAGGTCTGCTTCGCTTCTGTTGCTCACCCCAGGAGCAACGGTCAAGCAGAGAGGGCAAATGCTGAAGTGTTGCGTGGACTCAAGACCCGAACTTTCGACAGGCTGCACAGGTGCGGAAGAAACTGGATCGAGGAGCTGCCGGTGGTTCTTTGGTCGATCAGGACGACGCCAAATCGAGCCACTGGCCAGACACCTTTCGCTCTAGTCTATGGAGCAGAGGCAGTTATCCCCACGGAACTCGTATACGGGTCACCTCGAGTGCTCGCTTATGATGAGCTTGAGCAAGAGCAGCTGCGACAAGATGACGCGCTGCTCCTTGAGGAAGACCGTCTTCAGGCTGTTGTACGAGCTGCTCGATAGGAGCAAGCTTTGCGCCGCTACCATAGCCACGAAGTTAAAGCCAGAAGTCTCGAGGAAGGCGACCTTGTTCTTCGGCGCGTTTATTCCGCCAAGAATTCCAACAAGTTGACGCCGAAGTGGGAAGGCCCTTACCGGGTGAAACGAGTCACTAGGCCTGGCGCTGTCCGCCTTGAGACCGAGGATGGCTTTCCGGTGAGCAACTCCTGGAACATAGAGCATCTTCGTAAGTTTTACCCATAAGGCGCGGTTGTCGGACCCTGTCCGGCAACCACCATTTTGTACAAGTCTTGCCGATGTTGCATGTAATCCTTTGTACAAAGCCAGGCGCAGACCCTGAGCGAAGATAAAGCGCTGGCGCCCTGAGTTTTAGCATGCATGCTGAGTCGAGTCCCGTCCTTGGTTAGGGTTGACAGTGCTTAGCAGCGGCTAACCCCTAACTTAGAGGTCGAGTGTGCGTCCTTTTGTCGTTCTTTCGTTTCCCTTGGTTCGCAGGACTCGCGCACCCTGACCGGACCACTTAAGGACGAAAAGGAGAAGACGGACGGACCAACACCCGGACCCCGGCAAGCCAATGTTGCCGGGGGCTGCAACACCCTAGCAAGCCAGCATTGCCGGGGGCTGCAAGTGCAAAGATTAGCCCACGGCGAACCAAAGTTGCCGGGGGCTGCGATCCCAGATAAGTTTTTCATCCCTTATCTTGCATTCTCTTATGGGCTGGGGTATGCGAAACCTCATTTCTCCCTAAAATCTACCGTGCTCCCTTAACTCTAGGCCCTCGGGCTCGTTCCCGGGGCCAGATTTGGTAGTAGTCGCGGCAACGAAGGGACGAAGCGAGGAGCCTGAACCCACCTCCTCCCTGCCTCTGCCAGAAGCGTGAGAAAGGGCGAGCGACGTGGGAAGAAGGCAGGGCCTGATGCCGGGAAAGGAAGTGTCTATCTTAAAGATATAAAGGATTCGCTCCTTGACGTGGGTTCCACCTACGAGACAAGTGACCCGGCAAGCATCCCCTTTTCATTAAAGAGCATTCCACTCAGGTACAGTTCATAAGAGGATGAAAAACATGAATAATGGCATTACAAGCTTTAAATGCAACTAAGGCCCGAGGGCTTACAAATTGAAAAGAGATAAGGTGCCCGTAATCCCTCTCTTGTCCCTCTCTTCAGGAGGCAGGTCAAGGACAAAAGGGGCGCCTAGACGAGCTACGGGTGGCAGAAGACACCAAGGGAACGTCTCGGCGGCATGGTGACGGCGGCGCCGGAGGCAGGGCTCGAAGACGAGGCAGCAGGACGTCAGCACGCTGTCGAGGGCGTCGCGCCCTTGTACTCCGAGTTGACCGCCTTGCCGCCTGCCCTCTTCCTCTTCCGCAGCCTCCCTACGCCAGCCGCCCAAGGAGACGACCCCGAGAAGCTCCAGGAGCCAGCGACACGGATGATGGGGTTGCCGGTGCCATGCGGAGTGGCGCCCGACACCTAGTCGGACCCGTCATCCCGCCGCCCACCGCCCTCGTCGCCGCTGTCGCTGTCCTCCTCGTCACTCCCGCCCGAGGAGGAGCCTTCGCTATCGGAGGAGCTCTCCACGCAGCACCGTGCCCGAGTCCCGAAGCACCCTAAGACCTTGATGGAGAGGAGACCGCCCTCCATCAGCTTAAAATGGAGGGTGAGCCCCGCCGTCAAGCTGTGGATGCGGGTGAACGTCTTCCACCCTCGACCAAGATACATCACATTAGGGGCCGGGAAATCAACGCGGACTCGCGTACCGCTGATACCACAACCCCTCATGTGCAACCTCAGTGTCTCGGGCGGATCCAACTCCATCTCGCTCGCAAACGGAGTCGGGAGACGAAGGCGACGACGAGGCGGCCGACGCAGCCTGACGAAGAACTCGCAAGGGTCGTCCCCGATATGGTCCGCCATGGGGAGAGGATCTGCTGGCGGAGGCGAGGCCGGCGGACTGCCTCGCCCACCTCTTCCTCGACCGCCTCGGCCTCGCCCTCGACCTCGCCCGCGGCCTCGTCCCCTCCCTCTTCCCCTTGCAGCTGGCTCTGCCACCACGGGTGCGGGGGCAGGAGGGATGCGTTGCCTAGCGGCAACCCTCATCGCCACCGTCGAAGGACCAGGGTTCCCTTTCTCCATGGCGAATGAGAGAGAGGGGAGCAGAAGCTGAAGAAAGGAGGATATGAGAGAATGCGGGCTTCCGTCCCCCCTATCCCGCTCCTTATAAAGGAGCGGGGTGGGGGCTCGGCCGCCCCGCTCAGCCAATCGAGATGCAGAAGGCGCAGGGAATTGTGCCCGAACTGCTGCCTCGACCCGAGGCGACCCGGTTTCCCACCTCCACCGTTCGCCACTCCATGCGCATGGAGGCCGCGTGGCAGGAGGGTAGAGTTGAGGCGACGGATGAGGCGACCTCTCCCCACCCCGTGATCGTGGCGGGTGGACGCCTCGAAGACCACGCCTCCACGCCTCCACGCCTCCCTCCGTTTATGAGGGAGATACGAACCGCCAGGAGGCGGGCGTTTCGCCTTTCTGAATAAAGAAACCACCCACGACCTCTCCCACGACGCCGCAATTGACACATGCCGTTCGACGGAGCAAGGTGCGACGTGACCAAGGCCATGCGTGCCCGTGCCCTGTTTTGGGCTTGGCCCAACAGCGCTCGGCACCGTGTGTGGCCCAGGCCCGGGGGCTCCTGTCGGTGTACTAAAGTAGGGGCACCCTAGTATCCCGAACTTGTGCACGGGCAGTCGCAGCACCCCGCGGCAAGGCCCGCCAGGTGATCGCCAAGGCTCTCTATGGTTCTTTTGGAGCCATTCAAGAACAAAGTATTTTAGCCAAGGAGACAAGTCCCCGGCAAGAGGAGCTTGCCGGGAAGGCCGCCTGATGCACAAGACCCCGGCAAGAGGAGCTTGCCGGGAAGGCCAACCAGAGCATCTCAAAGAACCTGCAGCGACGCGCCACGCGTCCCGGCAGGACTCGGCAAGCGACAAGCTCCCGGACGCGGCAAGACAACAGCCGCGGCAAGGCACTTGCCGCGGTGGGCAACCACTCTGTACCCGCGCTCCAGCTCACCCACCTACGTGTCGCTCCGGGAACCTTCCTGGCGTATGTGGCGGGAGGCTGTGCAGCCAGGGGTACACTGTGGCATGCAGTGCTGACAAGATCGCCATCATGTCAAGCGGTGGCGCCCCCAACGGTCCCTTTTCTGCATCGTCTGGGCGACGTAGATAGGCATTTAATGCCTTTGTCCCCTGCCGTCAGGGTTAGGTATGATACACTGTGTAGGTAGCTGTACCTACCACAGCATATTTCCATTTTTGCCCTTACCTACATTGCCACCTGTTGGAGACCCCTTGAACATATAAAAGGAGGCCCATGCACAACGTAGGGGGGGATCGGACCCTGGAGAGCGATCTCTGAGAGGAAAACAGAAGAACGCTCGGTCTCGTCAGCTGCTTGAGTGTACTGTAGCACTCAGCGCTCCCGAGCAAGAACTCCATACAATCCACAAAGCAACAGTAGGAGTATTATCTCTCCGGAGAGCTCCAAAGTTGGGTAAAAAAACCCCGTGTGCTTCGCCTGGATCCGCTCTTCGCGCGACCTCCGCCCCCACCAAACCGAGAAGGGGCTCCGTCCCCATAGGTGCTCGGGGAGCCAGAAAACCCCGGCAATCGTGATACTAAATTTCTTAGACACTGTTGGAGATGTTTATGGGCTAAGTTGGGGACTAAACTGCTTTTTAGTACTACTTGTCACCCCCAAACTGATGGGCAAACTGAGGTAGTCAATAGAACATTGTCTACTATGCTTAGGGATGTTTTGAAGAATAATAAGAAAATGTGGGAAGAATGCTTGCCTCATATTGAATTTTCTTATAATCGCTCGTTGCATTCTACTACTAAGATGTGCCCTTTTGAAATTGTGTATGGTTTCCTGCCTCATGCACCCATTGATTTGTTGCCTCTTCCATCTTCGGAGAAGGTTAATTTTGATGCTAAAGACCGTGCTGAATTGATTTTAAAAATGCATGAGTTAACTAAGGAAAACATTGAGCGTATGAATGCTAAATATAAACTTGCTGGAGATAAGGGTAGAAAACATGTTGTCTTTGCACCTGGAGATCTTGTTTGGTAACATTTGCGTAAGGATAGGTTTCCTAATTTGCGCAAATCATAGCTAATGCCACGTGCTGATGGTCTATTTAAGGTGTTAGATAAAATAAATGATAATGCATATAAACTTGAGCTTCCTGCAGATTTTGGGGTTAGTCCCACTTTTAACATTGCTGATTTGAAGCCTTATTTGGGTGAGGAAGATGAGCTTCCGTCGAGGATGACTACATTTCAAGAAGGGGAGGATGATGAGGACATCAATACCATTGTTACACCCACAGCCCCTGCTGCTATACATACTGGACCAATTACTAGAGCTCGCGCACGCCAATTGAATTATCAGGTACTTTCATTTCTTGGTAAGGATTCCAATGTTCATGAGAATATGACGCTTCCTAAATTGGATACATTTGTTTTGCTTACAAATGAAGGGTCTACCATGGACAAGAAAGATGAACCTTGGAGCAAGTTCAAGCATGGAGATGTTGGCATGCGCAAGGGGAACAAGAATGGAGTTACAAGTGATGATTCCAGGACATTGAAGCCACCATAATGAGTGCATGAAGCCTTGGACGAAATATACAAGATGCCACTTCATAATATTCGTCGATAGGCTATTCTAGGTGCTGTGTCACCTTATTATTGGGCCAGGCCCATGTAATTTCGAAATACTTAAGTATAGTCTGTTTTTAGAGTCCGTATGTGTGGGGAAACAAGAGTTAGGGTTGGTTTCGGACCCCTCCCTCAAGGGCCACGAAATTCCCTCCTCTTCCTCCATATATACAGCCCTTAGGGCGTCGTTTAGACTTTGGGTTTTGTTTAGATTAAAAGTTCGCCATAGCTGCAACTTCGCAAACTTCGTTTGTGTTCAACGACCAGACCAAGGCGTCACAGAACCCCACCTTGATCAATAAAGCTTTCCTCTTATATTCGCAATATCCAGATTGCGATCTTAGTTTCTTGCTTGTTCTTTGTTTGCCTGCAGGAAACAGACCTTTGTGGTCAGGTTGATCGTGCTCCGGCGTGGTCAATAACCTCTCAGAGTTGGTTTAGCGATTGCTAAGGCGCGACGTCCTCGCACGTTCGTAGTCGGATCGTCAAAGTCGACTTCATGCGAAACGATAACCACCATCTCATCGAAAGACGGGACACCTTTGCCTCTATCACAAATTCCTCACGTCTACCAATTTATTTCATAATTTTTGGAGTAGCAGAAGTATGGTTTATATTTAGATCATTATAGACTGTTTTGTTTCTGACAGATTCTGTTTTCATTGCATAGTTTGCTTGTTTACTAGTTTCTATGACTTATATTTCTCAATATAAATCGTAGAAATGATATGGTACAGTAGGCATTGTGTGAGAACAATTATGAACCTTGTCTTTTACAGTACCAAAGTGAATGGTTTACTCTTTATCATACTAACCTATCTCACGAAGTTTGGTTAAGTTTTGTGTGATTGAAGTTTTCAAGCTTTGGGTGAGATATCGATATGAGGAGAATAAGGAGAGGAAAGACCCTAAGCTTGGGGATGCCCAAGGCACCCCAAGGTAATATTCAAGGAAGACTCAAGTACCTAAGCTTGGGGATGCCCCGGAAGGCATCCCCTCTTTCGTCTTCAAAACTATCGATATACCTTACTCGGAGCTATATTTTTATTCGGCACATGATATGTGTTTTGCTTGGAGCGTATTTTAAATTTTACTTGTTGTTTGAATAAAATCATTGGATCTGAAATATTGAATGAAAAAGAATCCTCCCATGGCTAGTTAATTATTTGACTACTCAGTGTTCTTCACTCGTGTCTTTTGGAGTAGTTTGTCATTTACTCATGTGCTTCACGTATACCCTATGAGTAAATGGTTGAATAAATTAGATGTCATAAATCTGAATTTATATATGTTTCATATGCTTATAACAGGGGGAGTAATGACTTCACACATAATAAGTATAGTTAGTAAACTTATTGAAAGTTAGCAAACGTAGAATTGGTCACTTGAACAATTCATGAAAGAATATTGAAGGAATAGGGATTTCACATATAAATATACTATCTTGGACATCTTTTGTAATTGTGAGCACTCATTAAAATATGACATGCTAAAAGGTTGATGATGGACAAGGAAGACAACGTAATGGGTTATGTTTTCTTATATCTGAAATAAAGTATATTGTCATGGATCGCCCAACACGTTGAGCTTGCCTTTCCCCCTCATGCTAGCCAAATTATTTGCACTAAGTAGAGATACTACTTGTGCTTCCAAATACCCTTAAACCCGGTTTTTTGCCATGAGAGCCCACCATACCTACCTATGGATTGAGTAAGATCCTTCAAGTAAGTTTTCATTGGTGCAAGCAATAAAAATTGCTCTCTAAATATGTATGATTGATTAGTGTGGAGGAAATAAAATTTATACGATCTTGTGATGTGGAAGAAATAAAAGCAACAGACTGCATAATAAAGGACCATATCACAAGTGGCAATATAAAGTGACGTTCTTTCGCATTAAGATTTTGTGCATCCAACCCTGAAAGCGCATGGCAACCTCTCTTCCCTCTGCGAAAGGCCTATCTTTTACTTTTATCTCTTACCCTTTTGCAAGAGTCATGGTGATTTTCACCTTTCCTTTCTACATTTTATCCTTTGGCAAGCACATTGTGTTGGAAAGATTCTGATATATATATCCAATTGGATGTAAGGCATCATGAACTATTATTGTTGACATTACCCTTGAGGTAAAAGGTTGGGAGGCGAATCTATAAGGCCCTATCTTTATCTGTGTCTGATTAAAACTTTGAACCCATAAATATCGCATGAGTGTTAGCAATTGTGAAAGACTAAATGATAGTTGAGTATGTGGAGTTTGCTAAATCAAAGCTCTGACATAGACTTCCTAAAAATAAGATGAATTGTAATTGTTTGATGACTGATAACACGGTTGTTAGTTTTCAAGAAAGTTTATGATCTATACTTTAACAAGTGAATAACTTGTTACTTCATCATGAGAAGTTTTATGAGATGAGCTACTTTTATGACATATAATGATGCTAGAAAAGGTGACTAAAATTATCATTGATCAAACTTGTGCACCTGCTAGCATTCACACTTCATAAATTATTTCTTTTATCATTTACCTACTCGAGGACGAGCAGGAATTAAGCTTGGGGATGTTGATATGTCTCCCACATATCTATAATTTATGAAGTATTCATGCTATTATATTATCCATCTTAGATGTTTTATATGCATTTATATGCTATTTATATGATTTTTGGGACTAACCTATTAACCTAGAGCCCAGTGCCAGTTTTTGTTTTCTCCTTGTTTTTGAGTTTTGCAGAAAAGGAATACCAAACGGAGTCCAATTGACATGCCAATTTTTGATGATTTTTTATGGACCAAAAGAAGACCACTGAGCATCGGAGTTGGGCCAGAAGAGTCCCGAGCTGCCCACGAGGGTGGGGGCGCGCCCACCCCCTGGGCGTGTGGGCCTGCCTCGTGGATAGCTCAGGCACCTCCTTGACGTGAGACCAATGCCAAAAATTCCTATAAATATAGAAAACTCAGAAAATTAACCTAGATCGGGAGTTCCGCCATCAGAAGCCTCTATAGCCACGAGAAATCAATCTAGGCCCTCTCCGGCACCCTGCCGGAGGGGGCCAACATCACCGGTAGCCATGGAGGAATATCCCGGAGGGGCCATCGTTACCATGAAGGCCAAGGACCAGAGGGTGGAGGCCAGAGAGGAGGAAGCACAAGGGGGAGAACCTCTCCTCCTCTCTCTTGGTGGTGCCGGAGTGCCATTGGGAGGGGAATCATCGTCGAGGTGATCGTCTTCATCAACATCACCATCATCATCACCATCCTCATCTCTTTTACGCGGTCCACTCTCTCGCACCCAACTGTAATCCCTACTTGAACATGGTGCTTTATGCCACATATTATGATCCAATGATGTGTTGCCATCCTATGATGTTTTGAGTAGATATCCTTTGTCTTTGGGTTGACTGATGATTGGTACGAGTTGTATGTTTTATTTTGGTGCTGTCCTATTGTGCCCTCCATGTCGCGCAAGCATGAGGGATTCCCGCTGTAGGGTGTTGCAATACGTTCATGATTCACTTATAGTGGGTTTCTTGAGTGACAGAAGCATAAACCGAGTAAGGGGGTTGTTGCGTATGGGATAAAGGGGACTTGATGCTTTAATGCTATGGTTGGGTTTTACCTTAATGATCTTTAGTAGTTGCGGATGCTTGCTAGAGTTCCAATCATAAGTGCATATGAACCATGTAGACAAAGTATGTTAACTTATGGCTCTCCCTCATATGAAATTGCAATGACGACTATCGGTCTTGTTAACAATTGCCTAGGACTATTCCGCACACCGATCCACCATTATTCCACACTTGCTATTTATAGTACTTAGTAATATAATCTAACTTTATGATAACAACACCTACTTTTATATTTTAGCTCTCCGATATCATACAAAGTTATCCTCTTCATACCCACAACGTAGTTTTGTTTCTCGTTTCTAGTTGGAAGCAAACGTTCGGTGCACGTAGAGTCATATCAGTGGAAGATAGGGCTTGAGAGAATATTGATCTTACCTTTAGCTCCTTGTGCGTTCAACACTCCATACTTATCACTTCCACCTTTGGAAATTACTACGATGATTCCCTGCACTTGGGGATTATCAGGGGGCTGATCCTTCACCCCCACCCCAGAGGGGCTCCTTCTGATCCGACCCGTCCAAGCTACCACCAACGGCCGGATCCGGTTACCGCCCCCTTACACCAATCCAAGGACACCGGCTCTTTTCCGCACCATGCGCCTCCGTTACCTACCCCACTCGATGCATGCAGCATACGTGGAAAAGGATAAGGGCGTGGTGGGATGAGTGAATTAGTAGTTACTCCCCCGTTGGTTAAAGTCATTCATGGTCCATTACAGAGATAGCCACACTACAATTGGCATCACGCGACGCGCCGAAAAACCAGAAACTGACTCAAGCGCAGATTAATGAAGAAGCAAAGAAAATCACAAGAGATGAGCTACCACAAACTCTTCTCCTATTTACTAGATAGGGCCTACCCCAACGACGCTTGGCAGCGCATTCGGGTCAGGCCCGGGGGCTCCTGTCGGGGCAACAAACCCTAGTGTGTGTTGCCCGGACTATACACATGCTCAATGGCAAGGTTACAACATCCAAGACAAGGCCAAGCCGAAGAGATAGCTCTTTGCGAAATTGAAGGGCGGATCAAGAAGACCAGGACAATCCAAAGGAGCAAGATAACACTAAGGAAAAACCTCCCTTGTCGGGCTGGCGAGCCCGGTCAGGTCGGGGCCACACCGAAGACAAGTCTTAAGACTCCCCCAGCAAGCTTGACGGAGGCGCCGAGGGCGGATCACCCCGCCAAGGCTCCACTGCTCCACCTCACAGCAACGCAAGTCTCCCATCAGTGCGGTGTCGAGCCCCCAGGTGATTAAGTGGCAGTCATTTGGTACGTGGCAACCGTTTCTTATGAAGATCACCCCTAAATCACACCCGTCCAGAGGTGTGTCACGCGGGTGGGTGAGAGGGTCGTTGAATAGTATGGCAAGGCTTGTCGGGCTACGCCCATGACGTGGCATTAAGCGGTGCATTTAATGCGCCTTGTCCCGTCTGCAGAGTTAGGTATGATAGCACTGTTTGCTGTCTAATCAGTGCGTAATGACTGATTTGCCACTGTGGTAACCCCTTGACCTATAAAAGGCGGGTCCAGGCAACCTTAGAAAGGATTCAGACCCTTATATACGCATACGTGCGAAGCTGCTCTCGTCCTAAGGCGACCTTGTCGGTCTTGAGCGTTGCGCATTCATCATGGTCCTCCCATCAATCCACCAAAGTAGTAGTGGGGTTTTACGTCTCGCGGCGGCCCGAACCTTGGTACAAACCACCGTGTCACCATTGTCGTGATGGCCTACGACCTCCTCTCTTTGTGCAATGCGCCGTTCCCCCTTGCCGAACAACAAGGGGCCGTTGTCCCCATAGGTGGTCGTGTTAACCATGACATGATTGCATCTTTTTTGTCTAACAGGATGTAAATGATGCCCATCGGCCTGGGCATCTTCAGAGTATTGTAAGCATAGTGGGATGGTGCTATCGGCGTTCTGGGAACCAGGGTACCCAAACTTGCCTGCCCACGGCCCATGGTGTGGCGCACTCGACAGCCTGGTACGGCCCATCTACAAGACCACCAAGATAAGAACCTCGCAAGGGGCCAAGCCTCGCGAGGTGGGCGACCCCATGACCTCCCCAAGGAGCGGCCTCCGAGGAGCAGTGATTTCTATTTAGGTAACTAACCTCATGAGGCTACCATGACGCAAGCCATGACGACTGTCGGATTATGGGTTCCGGCAAAGCCTTGAGGATCGAACACTAGGGCGCGCACGAAGATCTCTCTCTCCCTAGCTCGCTCTCGCAACGATCTCAAGGCCTATCCCGACGAACCTAAAGAATAAGAGACACAAGAGTTTATACTGGTTCAGGCCATCGTTGCGGTGTAATACCCTACTCCAGTGTGGTGGTGGTGGATTGCCTTGTAGGCTGAGGATGAACAAGTACAAAGGACGAACAACCTCGTGAGGAGAGGTGTTCTTGAGCTTGGTGAGCTTGTGTGTGCGAGGATGATCTCCATGATCCGTCCTCCTGCTAGGGTGCTGGCCAGTCCTATTTGTAGAGGCCATGGTCCTCTTCCCAAATGCTAGGCGGGAAGGGATCCCACAACGGCCAATTTTGAAGGGTGACAACTAGTACAAGGTATCCTGACAAAAGGTGGTCTTCGCCTGCTAAAGGTTCTAGTGGTGACGCTGTTGTGGGCTCCGCGGTGACCTCCGTCCTGCCATCCTGCTAGTCTTGATCTCGTTGCACCGATATGGAAACCTTTGCCTGATGCGTCGGGACTCCTCGCCTGCGCTTGCCCCTTTAACACCGAAGAGGCAACTGGTACACTACACCCGCTGGCACCCGCCTGGCTTTGGTCGTCGTGGCTCACATCATGCGCACCTCACGAGGTACCCCTTGCATTGATATCTTTGCTCCTTGGGAGCCAACCTAGTGAGGTCTTGTGTCGTCCGCCTCGCGAGGCTTGGCCCCTCGCGAGGGTCTTGAGTGGTTGCTGATGAAGATGGGCTATACCAAGCCATTTGTGGAGCCGCGCCCTAGGCTGCAACCAGGCAAGTCCGGGGACCCCCATTCCCAGGACGCCGACAGTAGCCCCCCAGGCCCAAGGCGCGCTCATGCTTGGCTTCGAGGCGAAGCCAAAGGGCAAGTGTGGAGTGCCACGAGCCGCAATTGCATGTAGCCTTGGTTGACGCATGGCGCCTAACAGGAGGTGGGCGCCTTCGCTTCCCCACGCTGCCTCGGCAACTGTCCGACTTGACGAGACCCTGCTGCATGCAGAAGAAAAACCATCATTACCTGCGATCATGGAGGCCGGCGGTTGGCCTCCTTCTGGCTATAAATGATGAGGAGGGCGAAGCCCCCGTCACTCATCTCTTCCACCATTCCATCCACTTCTTCTTCTTCCTCCTTGTCGATACGGAGATTCTCCGCCGCTGAGAAGGGGAAAGCCCCCCGCGAAGAGCTAGGGCCACTCCCACCAAAGAAGAAGCTGGCCCGCCCTCGCGACGTCGTCGTGAGGCCGTAGGTGATGAGGCCATGGCACGAACGGCCTCCCCCCGGCTACCCGCTTCCCCTATACGCCCAGGCGCAAGGCTCTGGAGGGGGAGGCAGCGGCCCGCGTCGTTTGCGCCTTGGGTGCGATAGTCGTGCGGTGGCGGTGCGCACCGCCGCCCCGCGAACTCAGGACGAGGGCTCCTCGCGTGAACGCGTGCTGTGGGCGGCAATGCCACCGCACTCGTGTATATGATTCCCGCAATTCTTCGCTAAAGAGATGCCGTCGAGGGGGCCACTCGAGTTGTGGCTACAGCACACCGAGTGCGACTCCCCAGCAACGGGAGCAGAGGTCGAGGTCATTTCCTCGGGTAAGATCGTCATGACCTGCGGATGGGGTGAGGCCACCCGCTCCTGCTGCACGGAGGGTGCCCTTGCCATCCACTTCGAGTACGACGGCGCCTCCATGTTGTTCTTCAAGGTCATCGACGAGGAGGGCCGTCGCCTGGAGTGCTGCCTTGCAGGTGGTCACCGGGATGGCGTAGCGACAGGCGCTGGCACCGCCCTTAGTCCTGTGGGTAGTTCCTCCAGCAGTAGCGATGGCGCATGGGAGTCCAGCGATTCTCACGAGCCCGATGAGACTCCGGAGATGAGCGACGACAGCTACGTTCCCCTGAGCTCTCATCATGCCCGGAGTGCTGCAACGGCGTCCGCCCGCCGCCGCCGTTGATCTAGATGGGGTTGGCATCGGCCTCCCGTGGCCCACTATTGATGATGGCGTCGGCAGCGACGCCTATAGATGCAGCTTGTAGGAACCTTCTTCCTTTGTTCCCTGGGAGGAATCGAGGTGAACCCCGTGGGGGTGTGTAAAGGATCTGTAGTGCCTTTTGTGTCAATATCGTCCTTATTATGAAAATTTAGGAATCCGTGTCTTGCTTCGGCTTGGTCCCCCCATTCCAACCTCGCGGTAGCTTAGTGCTCTGCGCCGACAGGTCCCAGTCCCCAGGTAGGTTGTAGTCGTTGCTGCTATGCCTGTTCGCGATGCTGTGGTTAAGGCCAGGAGGTGAGCGGCGCGAGGTCCGGCGAGAGCTCCCGAGGCGCGATGCTCAAGAGGTCCCTTTAGAGCGCAAGCAACTACCTGAAGGCAGGAAAGGAAGGTGGCGTCACTGTAGGAGGGTTGCACGAGGTGGAAATCATGTGTTACATCGCTAGGCTCGCTTTAGTGCGAGACTTATCATAGCGACCCTGGGTCGGCTTCCGTGTGCAGCGTCCGATCCGTGCGTCAGCGGCTGTGAGACATTTGGGTTAGGCTTGCGCTGGCCTCCCTCCCTTTTTCACGCTCTTCCAGGTGCTCTGCGTCCTCGGGTCCCGACCCTCGAGCGAGCTCTGCCGCCACTAGTATGCCAGGTCGCGATGCCGTGGCCAAGGCCAGGGGGTGAGGGCTGGAGAGTCGGTAGGAGCTCCCGAGACATGATGCTCAGGAGCCCCCTTTTTAACGCACAAGCGAATTGCTTGAAAAAAGAAGGAGCCTGCGATGCCGCCCGTTGTCGGCCTCCGGAGATTCCTGCAGGTTAGCGCGAGGGAGGAATACAGATTGCAGCCGTGCTTGCTGGACTGCCACTGGTCGTTCCACAAGAAGATGAGGCACTAAGGGTCTGGTAAGATGACGTGCACGGGGCGTGCCACGAGCCATAGCTCGACCACTCAGGTTTGTCGGCGCTGCAGGGACGGACCCGAGCAGAAGCGCCGTGCCAGCATGTGTAGCCCCCGTTGCGGTGATAGAGGCAAAGGTGTCCCGTCTTTCGATGAGATGGTGGTTATCGTTTCGGATGAAGTCGACTTTGACAATCCGACTACGAACGTGCGAGGACATCGCGCCTTAGCAATCGCTAGACCAACTCTGAGAGGTTATTGACCACGCTGGAGCACGATCAACCTAACCACGAAGGTCTGTTTCCTGTAGGCAAACGAAGAACAAGCAAGAAACTAAGATTGCAATCTGGATATTGCGAATATAAGAGGAAAGCTTTATTGATCAAGGTGGGGTTCTGTGACGCCTTGGTCTGGTCGTTGAACACAAATGAACTACGCAAAGTTGCAGCTATGACAAAATTTTAATCTAAACAAAACCCAAAGTCTAAACGACGCCCTAAGGGCTATATATATGGAGGAAGAGGAGGGAATTTCGTGGCCCTTGAGGGAGGGGTCCGAAACCAACCGTAACTCTTGTTTCCCCACACATACGGACTCTAAAAACAGCCTATACTTAAGTATTTCGAAATTACATGGGCCTGGCCCAATAATAAGGTGACGCAACACCTAAACTATCCTATGGATGAATATTATGAAGTGGCATCTTGTATATTTCGTCCAAGGCTTCATGCACTCATTATGGTGTCTTCAAAGTGCTGGAATCATCACTTGTAAATCCGTTCTTGTTCCCCTTGCGCATGCCAACATCTCCATGCTTGAACTTGCTCCAAGGTTCATCTTTCTTGTTCATGGTAGGCCATTCATTTGTAAGCAAAACAAATGTATCCAATTTAGGAAGCATCATATTCTCATGAAGATTGGAATCCTTACCAAGAAACGAAAGTACCTGATAATTCAATTGGCGTGCGCGAGCTCTAGTAATTGGTCCAGTATGTAGAGCAGCAGGGGCTGTGGGTGTAACAATGGTATTGATATCCTCATCATCCTCCCCTTCTTGAAATGAAGTCGCCCTCGACGGAAGCTCAACTTCCTCACCCAAATAAGGCTTCAAATCTACAATGTTAAAAGTGGGACTAACCCCAAAATCTGCAGGCAGCTCAAGTTTATATGCATTATCATTTATTTTCTCTAACACCTTAAATGGACCATCAGCACGTGGCATTAGCTTTGATTTGTGCAAATTAGGGAACCTACCCATACGCAAATGTAACCAAACAAGGTCTCCAGGTGCAAAGACAACATGTTTTCTACCCTTATCTCCAGCAAGTTTATATTTAGCATTCATACGCTCAATGTTTTCCTTAGTTAACTCATGCATTTTTTAAATCAATTCAGCACGTTCTTTAGCATCAAAATTAACCTTATCCGAAGATGGAAGAGGCAACAAATCAATGGGTGCATGAGGTAGGAAACCATACACAATTTCAAAAGGGCACATCTTAGTAGTAGAATGCAACGAGCGATTATAAGCAAATTCAATATGAGGCAAGCATTCTTCCTGCATTTTCTTATTATTCTTCAAAACAACCCTACGCATAGTAGACATTGTTCTATTTACTACTTCAGTTTGTCCATCAGTTTTTGGGTGACAAGTAGTACTAAAAAGCAGTTTAGTCCCCATCTTAGCCCATAAACATCTCCAAAAGTGGCTAAGAAATTTAGTATCACGATCTGAAACAATAGTATTTGGCACACCATGCAAGCGAATAATTTCACGAAAGAACAAATCAGCAACATTAACAGCATCGTCGCTTTTATGACATGGTATAAAGTGTTCTGATTTGTTCTGTTAATGTTGCTGATTTGTTCTTTCGTGAAATTGTTCGCTTGCATGGTGTGCCAAATACTATTGTTTCAGACCGTGATACTAAATTTCTTAGCCACTTTTGGAGATGTTTATGGGCTAAGTTGGGGCTAAACTGCTTTTTAGTACTACTTGTCACCCCCAAACTGATGGACAAACTGAAGTAGTCAATAGAACATTGTCTACTAAGCTTAGGGCTGTTTTGAAGAATAATAAGAAAATGTGGG
Source organism: Aegilops umbellulata (assembly GCA_032464435.1). Classification (NCBI taxonomy): domain Eukaryota; kingdom Viridiplantae; phylum Streptophyta; class Magnoliopsida; order Poales; family Poaceae; genus Aegilops; species Aegilops umbellulata. The sequence continues at coordinate 205,365,291 of CP136055.1, forward strand.
AAGAATGCTTGCCTCATATTGAATTTGCTTATAATCGTTCGTTGCATTCTACTACTAAGATGTGCCCTTTTGAAATTGTGTATGGTTTCCTACCTCCTGCACCTATTGATTTGTTGCGTCTTCCATCTTCGGAGAAGGTTAATTTTGATACTAAACAACGTTCTGAATTGATCTTAAAAATGCATGAGTTAACTAAGGAAAACATTGAGAGTATGAATGTTAAGTATAAACTTGCTAGAGATAAGGGTAGAAAACATGTTGTCTTTGCACCTGGAGATCTTGTTTGGTTACATTTGCGTAAGGATAGGTTTCCCAATTAGCGCAAATCAAAGCTAATGGAACGTGCTGATGGTCCATTTAAGGTGTTAGAGAAAATAAATGATAATGCATATAAACTTGAGCTTCCTGCAGATTTTGGGGTTAGTCCCACTTTTAACATTGCCGATTTGAAGCCTTATTTGGGTGAGGAAGATGAGCTTCCGTCGAGGACGACTTCATTTCAAGAAGGGGAGGATGATGAGGACATCAATACCATTGTTACACCCACAACCCCTACTATTACATATACTGGACCAATTACTAGATGATATGGACATGACTACCTTGGATACGACCAAAAATATTGCATACATGCATATTTGTCAGGTGATTTCTAGTGTCAACTATTCCATAATCTATTTATATTATCCAGAACAAAAATACTTCACACACTTTTGTGTTTTGTCTAATTGTAGGTGTATGGGACATTTGTAGAATCCACATATGAAGATAGGGGAAAAGGAGAAGTTTAAGTTCTGTTCAAAAAGTCCTCTCACGTCACTTTTGGGCCAAGAGAAGATAGAGTCCAAGTCTCTCACGTTCCGGATTCAGATTCGGACTGCATAGACATACCTGACTCAAAACGCCAAGAACTTTTTCATACGGACTCCGAATTGGGTGATTCTTTTTTTGTTGGAAAGTAGATTTCATCCTCTTTCCAAACCAATTAGAATCACCTTTAAATTCATCCGGAGCGTTGAGATATGGACGAAACAATCTGACGCTGCAGCAGAATCCGAGTCAAACAACAAGTCGAAAGGTGTTGCATCACCTCCACTTGGGCCCATGAGCCTTGTACGATCTAGGCTTGGTTTTAGGCTGCCTTGGGACGTCCTTCCACCTCCTTGGCCGCCACCCCTTGCTCCTATATAAGTAGATCCATCTAGCAGCTTTTTGCTTGGGGGTTTTGTTTAGATTAAAAGTTCGCCATAGCTACAACTTCGCGTACTTCTTTTGTGTTCAACGACCAGAACAAGGCGTCACAGAACCCCACCTTGATCAATAAGGCTTTCCTCTTATATTCGCAATATCCAGATTGCAATCTTAGTTTCTTGTTTGTTCTTCGTTTGCCTGCAGGAACAGACCTTCGTGGTCAGGTTGATCGTGCTCCGGCGTGGTCAATAACCTCTCGGAGTTGGTTTAGCGATTGCTAAGGCGCGACGTCCTCGCACGTTCGTATCGGATCGTCAAAGTCGACTTCCTCCAAACGATAGCCACCATCTCTTCAAAAGACGGGCCACCTTTGCCTCTATCAAGTGGTATCAGTTTTCAGGTTGCTCGGTGAGAATTTGCAGTTATCCCTAGATTAGATTTAAATTCTTACCTATTGTCCAAGAAAAAGCCACATAAAAAAGTTAGATCTGTTCATCCTTTGTCCACGCCTGTCTGAGCCTTTGCATAATCTTTTTAGTGTTTTGCTTTGTTGAATTTGCGGTTACATCGTCGTGTCAAGTTGCTGGTCTTAGTGTCTAGTCCTTTAGAGTTTCGAGTTCTGTTCACAGTTTGTCACGCCACCGCCGCACCATCTTCATTGTCGTTGCCATATACCACCACCGCGTCATTATTGCATCCGCTGTCCACCACCGCCATCCATTAATTTCCACCACATACTCCCCATCATTCATTGTCATAATCATACTTGAGGTCGTTCGCGTCATCACTAGATCCAATCTGCATCTTATCTAGCTTCTTTGTGAAAAGAAAGAGAAATAAAAAAAAAGAAAAAAAGTTAGAGAAAAAAAGAAAAAAAAGGAAAAAAAGAGAAAAAAAAGTGAAAAAATTTGCGTGAAAAAAGGAGAAAAAAAGATATTCAGAGTGTGCTCCGCCTTCGTTACGCGTCGCGCCGTGATTTTTTTAGTGTTCTAGGCTCGCGTCTCTAGCACGGTCTAGCCTAGGACTAGCACAGTTCCGTCATTGACCGTTTATTCAACATTGCATCTCTGAATTGGTTATTGCTGATCTTTTGCTACCATATATTTGGCCTTCCAAGCTCCACATATTTCTACACCGTGTATACATACGCTTACCTGGCAATCGCTTTACTCATTCTTCGGAGTTATTTGACGCCGCTGGTTGCCGGTCACCACCTGCTGCATGGTAAGAACTTGTAAGACTATGATATTTGCTATACTGTGAGCGTTTTACCACCACATCCTAGTAGTTCATAGGAACATTATTCTCGGATTTTGTTTCTTGTTTGTCTACTAAATATGGCAGGTTCCAAAGTCAGTTGGGCTTCATCAATCGCGGGAGATGTGCCACTAGCTCCGAAAATACAACCACCGTCACAAGAGATGCAAAGACATAAGAATACGCACAATCAGGTTTTTGTTTCCATGCCACCTTTTAATGGTCGTTTTAAGCCTGATTTATATATTGAATGGGAGTTCGAAATAAATGTTATATTAGCTTCCCGTGATTTTTCGGAACGTAAAAAAGTTAAGCTTGCGGTTGGTTCTTTCACTAGTTTTGCTACTGTTTGGTGGAGTGAACATTGTCGGTTATACCCTGATTATGTACCTACTACTTGGGATGATTTAAAACTTGTCATGAGAGATAGATTCGTCGATGTTTATTATACTCGTGGCATGATTAAAAAACTACAACATTTAAAACAAGGTAGTGACACTGTAAGAAAATATTATGATGATTTACAAACTACCTTGTTGCATTCCTTTTTAGAGGAAAGTGAAGAAGATTTTATGGATAGATTTTGTGGAGGATTAAACCGTGATATTCAGGAGATACTAATTCATGAAGAATGTTATCCTATGGACCATTTGTTTCATCTTGCTTGCAAAGATGAACAGGAAATAAAGAGGCGTGATGCCCACAAGACAAACAAGCATAAGGTGCACATCCAAGGAGTTGAGACGGTCCTTCCTTCTACCACTGCGCCTACTATGACAACAACATACGTTGTTGTGAGCACTGCATCAGCTCCATATTATGACCCGTCACTGCCGAGAGTTCCAACATCGTCTCAGTTGATAACATGAGGTAATGACAAAGGTACTGATCTTCTAACTTCGCATGCGAATGATGAATGCCTTGTCGATTTAAATACACCATGTGATGCTCTAGCCACTACATTGATCACACCACCTATTTTAGATGATTATGCTGATGATTTGACTTTGCCATGTGATCAAACAACTGCAATATCAAGAATTTTGAGTGCACCCATTGAATTAACCGTTGATGTGAAAGAACCATGTGAATCAGGCACTAAAACAAAATTGGATCCACTACGTTTGAAAATAATTGTGCCAATGTTTAATCATTTTGATATGACCTCTAATATTGATAATGATTTTGTGTTGAATGACTTGTTGCATGTTTGCTTATTACAGCATGTTGTAGCATGTAATTCTGAAACTATTAAAGTTTATTCATGAATGTTGGGATGGTTTAATGCTGAACTTTGTCAATCTTCTGATACGAATAAGAGTTTCACTTATATGTGCAAACTGAGTTGCAATATTTTCATGCCTTCTACTTCTTGTGATAATATTTTGGCTTTATAATTTATGAACTTTGAAAGTTACTCATGTATACATGTGTCATATGTGCAAAAAATAAGGGAAATAAAAATGGATGACATATACATATACAACATGTACACCTTGTCTCTTTTGTTAGCCACATTTCAGATTAAGCAACGCCGAGGACGGCTTTATTTTCAAGAAGGGGAGGATGATGAGGACATGACTAACTTGGATACGACCAAAAATATTGCATACTTGCATATTTGTTAGGTGATTTCTAGTGTCAACTATCCAGAACAAAAATACTTCACACACTTTTGTGTTTCGTCTAATTGTCGGTGTATGGGACATTTGAACAATCCACATATGAAGATAGGGGAAAAGGAGAAGTTTAAGTTCTGTTCAAAAAGTCCTCTCACGTCACTTTTGGGCCAAGAGAAGATAGAGTCCAAGTCTCTCACGTTCTGGATTCAGATTCAGACTGCACAGACATACCTGACTCAAAACGCCAAGAACTTTTTCATACGCACTCCGAATTGGGTGATTCTTTTTTTGTTGGAAAGTAGATTTCATCCTCTTTCCAAACCAATTGGAATCACCTTTAAATTCAATCGGAGCGTTGAGATATGGACGAAACAATCTGACGCTGCAGCAGAATCCGAGTCAAACAACAAGTCCAAAGGTGTTGCATCACCTCCACTTGGGCCCATGAGCCTTGTATGACCTAGGGTTGGTTTCAGGCTGCCTTGGGACATCGTTCCACCTCCTTGGCTGCCACCCCTTGCTCATATATAAGTAGATCCATCTAGTAGCTTTTCGCTTGGGATTTGTAGTTAAAAGTTAGCCATTGCAACTTCGTGTACTTCGTTTGTGTCCATCGACCAGACCAAGAACGCTTACGGATCCCCACCTTTATCAATAATTCATCTATATTCACAATATTCAAATTGCATTATCATATTCTTGCTTGTTCTTTGATTGCGTGCAGGAATAGACCTTCGTGGTCAGGCTGATCGTGTTTCCGGCATCGTCAGTAACCTCAGGAGATTGGTTTAGCGATTGCTAAGGCGCAACGTCATGCATGTTTGTAGTCGGATCGTCAAAGTCGTCTCCACCAAATCGATAGTTATCATCTCATCGAAAGATCGGGACACCCCCGCCTCTATCACTAGAGCTCGCGCACGCCAATTAAATTACCAGGTACTTTCGTTTCTTGGTAATGATTCTAATGTTCATGAGAATATGATACTGCCTAAATTGGATACATTTGTTTTGCTTACAAATGAAGGGCCTAGCTTGGAGAAGGTTGGACATTGGACCAAGAACACGCATGGAGTTGATGGCATGCGCAAGTGGATCAAGAACAGAGTTACTGAAGGAAATATGCCCTAGAGGCAATAATAAAAGTTATTATTTATTTCCTTACATATCATGATAAATGTTTATTATTCACGCTAGAATTGTATTAACCGGAAACATAATACATGTGTGGATATATAGACAAACAGAGTGTCACTAGTATGCCTCTACTTGACTAGCTTGTTAATCAAAGATGGTTAAGTTTCCTAACCATAGACAAAGGAGTTGTCATTTGATTAACAAGGTCACATCATTATTTGAATGATCTGATTGACATGACCCATTCCATTAGCTTAGCACCCGATCGTTTAGTATGTTGCTATTGCTTTTCTTCATGACTTATACATGTTCTTTTGACTATGAGATTATGCAACTCCCGTTTACCGTAGGAACACTTTGTGTGCTACCAAACATCACAACGTAACTGGGTGATTATAAAGGTGCTCTACAGGTGTCTCCGAAAGTATTTGTTGGGTTTACGTATTTCGAGATTAGGATTTGTCACTCCGAATGTCGGAGAGGTATCTCAGGGCCTTCTCGGTAATGCACATCACATAAGCCTTGCAAGCATTGCAACCAATGAGTTGGTTGCAGGATGATGTATTATGGAACGAGTAAAGAGACTTGCCGGTAATGAGATTGAACTAGGTATTGGATACTGACGATCGAATCTCGGTCAAGTAACATACCGATGACAAAGGGAACAACGTATGTTGTTATGCGGTCTGACCAATAAAGATCTTCGTAGAATATGTAGGAGCCAATATGGGCATCCAGGTCCCGCTATTGGTTATTGACCAGAGACGTGTCTCGGTCATGTCTACATTGTTCTCGAACCGTAGGGTCCGCACGCTTAAGGTTTCGATGACAGTTATATTATGAGTTTATGAGTTTTGATGTACCGAAGGAGTTCGGAGTCCCGGATGAGATCGGGGACATGACGAGGAGTCTCGAAATGGTCGAGACGTAAAGATCGATATATTGGACGACTATATTCGGACATCGGAAAGGTTCTGAGTGATTCGGGTATTTTCGGGAGTACCAGGTAGTTACGGGAGAAGCAATGGGCCTTGATGGGCTTTAGTGGGAAGAGAAGAAAGGGCCAAGGGGCTGCTGCACCCCCCCTTCCCTCTGGTCCGAATTGGACTAGGGAAAAGGGGGCCGGCCACCTTTCCTTCTCCTCCACTTCCTTCTCCCTTCCTCCCCTCTTGGTGGACTCCTACTAGGACTTGGAGTCCTAGTAGGACTCCACATCCTGGCCGCACCAAGCCTTGGCCGGCCTCCTCCTCCTCCATCCTTTATATACAGGGGCAGGGGGCACCCCATAGACACACAAGTTGATCCTTGAGATCGTTCCTTAGCCGTGTGCGGTGCCCCCCTCCACCATATTCCACCTCGTTCATATTGTAGCGGTGCTTAGGCGAAGCCCTGCGACGGTAAAACATCAAGATCGTCACCACGCCGTCGTGCTGACGAAACTCTTCCCCGACGCTTTGCTGGATCGGAGCCCGGGGATCGTCATCGTGTTGTACGTGTGTCAAGAACTCGGAGGCGCCGGAGTAACGGCGCTGGGATCGGTCGGATCACAAGGAGGACGTATGACTACTTCCTCTACATTGTGTCAATGCTTCCGCTTCGGTCTACGAGGGTACGTAGACAACACTCTCCCCTCTCGTTGCTATGCATCACCATGATCTTGCGTGTGCGTAGGATTTTTTTTGAAATTACTACGTTGCCCAACAGTGGCATTCGAGCCTGGTTTTATGGTTTGATGTTATTTGCACGAGTAGAACACAAGTGAGTTGTGGGCGATATAAGTCATACTGCCTACCAGCATGTCATACTTTGGTTCGGCGGTATTGTTGGACGAGATGATCCAGACCAACCTTACGCATACTCTTACGCGAGACCGGTTCCCTCGACGTGCTTTGCACATAGATGGCTTGCGGAAGACTGTCTCTCCAACTTTAGTTGAACCGAGTGTGGCTACGCCCGGTCCTTGAGAAGGTTAAAACGGAGTCTATTTGACAAACTATCGTTGTGGTTTTGATGCGTAGGTAAGATGAGTTCTTGCTTAAGCCTGTAGCAGCCACGTAAAACTTGCAACAACAAAGTAGAGGACGTCTAACTTGTTTTTGCAGGGCATGTTGTGATGTGATATGGTCAAGACATGATGCTAAATTTTATTGTATGAGATGATCATGTTTTGTAACCGAGTTATCGGCAACTGGCAGGAGCCATATGGTTGTCGCTTTATTGTATGCAATGCAATCGCGATGTAATGCTTTACTTTATTACTAAGCGGTAGTGATAGTCGTGGAAGCATAAGATTGGCGAGACGACAACGATGCTACGATGGAGATCAAGGTGTCGCGCCGGTGACGATGGTGATCATGACGGTGCTTCACAGATGGAGATCACAAGCACAAGATGATGATGACCATATCATATCACTTATATTGATTGCATGTGATGTTTATCTTTTATGCATCTTATCTTGCTTTGATTGATGGTAGCATTATAAGATGATCTCTCACTAATTATCAAGAAGTGTTCTCCCTGAGTATGCACCGTTGCGAAAGTTCTTCGTGCTGAGACACCACGTGATGATCGGGTGTGATAGGCTCTACGTTCAAATACAACGGGTGCAAAACAGTTGCACACGCGGAATACTCAGGTTATACTTGACGAGCTATGCATATAAGATATGACCTCGGAACACGGAGACCGAAAGGTCGAGCGTGAATCATATAGTAGATATGATCAACATAATTATGTTCACCATTGAAACTACTCCATCTCACGTGATGATCGGACATGGTTTAGTTGATTTGGATCACGTGATCACTTAGAGGATTAGAGAGATGTCTATCTAAGTGGGAGTTCTTAAGTAATATGATTAATTGAGCTTAAATTTATCATGAACTTAGTCCTGGTAGTATTAGCATATCTATGTTGTAGATCAATAGCTCGGGTTGTTGCTTCCCTATGTTTATTTTGATATATTCCTAGAGAAAATTGTGTTGAAAGATGTTAGTAGCAATGATGCGGATTGGATCCGTAATCTGAGGTTTATCCTCATTGCTGCACAGAAGAATTATGTCCTTGATGCACCGCTAGGTGACGGACCTATTGCAGGAGCAGATGCAGACATTATGAACGTTTTGCTAGCTCAATATGATGACTACTTAATAGTTTAGTGCACCATGCTTAACGGCTTAGAATCGGGACTTCAAAGACGTTTTGAACGTCATGGACCATACGAGATGTTCCAGGAGTTGAAGTTAATATTTCAAGCAAATATCCGAGTTGAGAGATATGAAGTCTCCAACAAGTTCTATAGCTAAAAGATGGAGGAGAATCGCTCAACTAGTGAGCATGTGCTCAGATTGTCTGGGTGCTACAATCGCTTGAATCAAGTGGGAGTTAATCTTCCAGATAAGATAGTGATTGACAGAATTCTCTAGTCACCATCACCAAGTTAGTAGAACTTCGTGATGAACTATAGTATGCAAGGGATGACGAAAACAATCCCCAAGCTCTTCGTGATGCTGAAATCGATGAAGGTAGAAATCAAGAAAAACATCAAGTGTTGATGGTTGACGAGACCACTAGTTTCAAGAAAAGGGCAAAGGGAAGAAGAGGAACTTCAATAAGAATGGCAAGCGAGTTGCTGCTCAAGTGAAGAAGCTCAAGTCTGGTCCTAAGCCTGAGACTAAGTGCTTCTACTACAAAGGGACTGGTCACTGGAAGCGGAACTACCCCAAGTGTTTGGTGGATAAGAAGGATGGCAAAGTGAACAAAAGTATATTTGATATACATGTTATTGATGTGTACTTTACTAGTGTTTATAGCAACCCCTCAGTATTTGATACTGGTTCAGTTGCTAAGAGTAGTAAATCGAAACAGGAGTTGCAGAATAAACAGAGACTAGTTAAGGGTAAAGTGACGATGTGTGTTGGAAGTAGTTCCATTATTGATATGATCATCATCGCACACTCCCTATACTTTCGGGATTAGTGTTGAACCTAAATAAGTGTTTTTTGGTGTTTGCGTTGAGCATGAATATGATTTGATCATGTTTATTGCAATACAGTTATTCATTTAAATTAGAGAACAATTGTTGTTCTGTTTACATGAATAAAACCTTCTATGGTTATACACACCAACGAAATGGTTCGTTGAATCTCGATCGTAGTGATACACATATTCATAATATTGAAGCCAAAAGGATGCAAAGTTAATAATGATAGTGCAACTTGTTTGTGGCACTACTGTTTAAGTCATATTGGTGCAAAGCGCATGAAGAAACTCCATGCAGATGGAATTTTGGAATCACTTGATTATGAATCACTTGATGCTTGCGAACCATGCCTCATGGGCAAGATGACTAAAACTCCGTTCTCCGGAACAATGGAGCGAGCAACTGACTTGTTGGAAATCATACATACCGATGTATGTAGTCCGATGAAAATTAAGGCTCGCGACAAGTATCATTATTTTCTGACCTTCACAGATGTTTTGAGCAGATATGGGTATATCTACTTGATGAAACATAAGTCTGAAATGTTTGAAAAGTTCAAAGAATTTTAGAGTGAAGTGGAAAATCATCGTGACAAGAAAATAAAGTTTCTACGATCTGATCGCGGAGACGAATATTTGAGTTACGAGTTTGGTCTTCAGTTAAAACAATGTGAAATAGTTTCACTACTCACGCCACCTGGAACACCACAGCATAATGGTGCGTCCGAATGTCATAACCGTACTTTATTGGATATAGTACAATCTATGATGTCTCTTACCGATCTACCAGTATCGTTTTTGGGGTTATGCATTAAAGACAGCCGCATTCACGTTAAAAAGGGCACCATCTAAGTCCGTTGAGACGACACAATTAGAACTATGGTTTGGCAAGAAACCAAAGTTGTCATTTCTTAAAGTTTGGGGTTGCGATGCTTATATTAAAAAGTTTCAACATGATAAGCTCAAACCCAAATCGGAGAAATGTGTCTTCATAGGATACCCAAAGGAGATAGTTGGGTACACCTTCTATCACAGATCCAAAGGCAAGACATTCGTTGCTTGGAATGGATCCTTTCTAGAGAAGGAGTTTCTCTCGAAAGAAGTGAGTGGGAGGAAAGTAGAAAACTTGATAAGGTAATTGTACCTTCTCCATTATTGGAAAGGAGTTCATCACAGAAATCTGTTCTTGTGAGTACTACACCAATTAGTGAGGAAGCTAATGATGATGATCATGTAACTTCAGATCAAGTTACTACCAAATCTCGTAGGTAAACCAAAGTGAGATCCGCACCACAGTGGTACGGTAATCCTATTCTGGAAATCATGTTACTAGACCATGACGAACTTGCGAACTATGAGGAAGCAATGATGTGCCCAGATTCCACGAAATGGTTAGAGGCCATGAAATCTGAGATATGATCCATGTATGAGAACAAAGTATGGACTTTGATGGATTTGCCCGATGATCGGCAGGCCATAGAAAATAAATGGATCCTCAAGAGGAAGACGGACGTTGATAATAGCATTACTATCTACAAAGCTAGAATTGTCGTAAAAGGTTTTTTGACAAGTTCAAGGTGTTGACTACGATGAGATTTTCTCACTCGTATCTATGCTTAAGTCTGTCCGAATCATGTTAGCAATTGCCGCATTTTATGAAATCTGGCAAATGGATAACAAAACTACAATCCTTAATGGATTTATTAAAGAAGAGTTGTATATGATGCAACCAGAAGGTTTTGTCAATCCTAAAGTTGCTAACAAAATATGCAAGCTCCAGCGATCCATCTATGGATTGGTGCAAGCATCTCAGAGTTGGAATACACGCTTTGATAAGTTGATCAAAGCATATAGTTTTATATAGACTTGCGGTGAAGCCTGTATTTACAAGAAAGTGAGTGGGAGCACTACAGCATTTCTGATAAGTATATGTGAATGACATATTGTTGATCAGAAATAATGTAGAATTATTCTGCAAAGCATAAAGGAGTGTTTGAAAGGAGTTTTTCAAAGAAAGACCTCAGTGAAACTGCTTACATATTGAGTATCAAGATCTATAGAGATAGATCAAGACGCTTGATAAGTTTTTTCAATGAGTACATACCTTGACAAGATTTTGAAGTAGTTCAAAATGGAACAGTCAAAGAAAGAGTTCTTTCCTGTGTTACAAGGTGTGAAATTGAGTAAGACTCAAAGCCCGACCACGACAGAAGATAGAAAGAGAATGAAAGTCATTCCCTATGCCTCGGTCATAGGTTCTATAAAGTATGCCATGCTGTTTACCAGATCTATTGTATACCCTACACTGAGTTAAGCAAGGGAGTACAATGGTGATCTAGGAGTAGATCACTGGACAGCGGTCAAAATTATCCTTAGTGGAATAAGGATACGTTTCTCGATTATGGAAGTGACAAAAGTTTCGTCGTAAAGGGTTACGTCGATGCAAGTTTTGACACCGATTTGGATGACTCTAAGTCTCGATCTAGATACATATTTAAAGTGGGAGCAATTGGCTAGAGTAGCTCCGTACAGAGCATTGTAGACATAGAAAATTGCAAAATACATAACGGATCTGAATGTGGCAGACCCGTTGACTAAACTTCTCTCACAAGCAAAACATGATCACACCTTAGTACTCTTTTGGTGTTAATCACATAGCGATGTGAACTAGATTACTGAATCTAGCAAACCCTTTGGGTGTTGGTCACATGGCATTGTGAACTATGGGTGTTAATCACATGATGATGTGAATTATCGATGTTAATCACATGGTGATGTGAGTTAATCACATGGTGATGTGAGTTAATCACATGGTGATGTGACCTAGATTATTGACTGTAGTGCAAGTGGGAGACTGAAGGAAATATGCCCTAGAGGCAATAATAAAATTTATTATTTATTTCCTTACATATCATGATAAATGTTTATTATTCATGCTAGAATTGTATTAACCGGAAACATAATACATGTGTGGATATATAGACAAACAGAGTGTCACTAGTATGCCTCTACTTGACTAGCTTGTTAATCAAAGATGGTTAAGTTTCCTAACCATAGACAAAGGAGTTGTCATTTGATTAACAAGGTCACATCATTAGTTGAATGATCTGATTGACATGACCCATTCCATTAGCTTAGCACCCGATCGTTTAGTATGTTGCTATTGCTTTTGTTCATGACTTATACATGTTCCTTTGACTATGAGATTATGCAACTCCCGTTTACCGTAGGAACACTTTGTGTGCTACCAAACGTCACAACGTAACTGGGTGATTATAAAGGTGCTCTATAGGTGTCTCCGAAAGTATTTTTTGGGTTGGCGTATTTCGAGATTAGGATTTGTCACTCCGAATGTCGGAGAGGTATCTCAGGGCCTTCTCGGTAATGCACATCTCATAAGCCTTGCAAGCATTGCAACCAATGAGTTGGTTGCGGGATGATGTATTACGGAACGAGTAAAGAGACTTGCCGGTAACGAGATTGAACTAGGTATTGGATACCGACGATCGAATCTCGGGCAAGTAACATACCGATGACAAAGGGAACAACGTATGTTGTTATGCGGTCTGACCGATAAAGATCTTCGTAGAATATGTAGGAGCCAATATGGGCATCCAGGTCCCGCTATTGGTTATTGACCGGAGACGTGTTTCGGTCATGTCTACATTGTTCTCGAACCGTAGGGTCCGCACGCTTAAGGTTTCGATGACAGTTATATTATGAGTTTATGAGTTTTGATGTACCGAAGGAGTTCGGAGTCCCGGATGAGATCGGGGACATGACGAGGAGTCTCGAAATGGTCGAGACGTAAAGATCGATATATTGGACGACTATATTCGGACATCGGAAAGGTTCTGAGTGATTCGGTTATTTTCGGGAGTACCGGGTAGTTACGGGAGAAGCAATGGGCCTTGATGGGCTTTAGTGGGAAGAGAAGAAAGGGCCAAGGGGCTGCTGCACCCCCCTTCCCTCTGGTCCGAATTGGACTAGGGAAAAGGGGGCTGGCCACCTTTCCTTCTCCTCCACTTCCTTCTCCCTTCCTCCCCTCTTGGTGGACTCCTACTAGGACTTGGAGTCCGAGTAGGACTCCACATCCTGGCCGCACTAAGCCTTGGCCGGCCTCCTCCTCCTCCATCCTTTATATACAGGGGCAGGGGGCACCCCATAGACACACAAGTTAATCCTTGAGATCGTTCCTTAGCCGTGTGGGGTGCCCCCCTCCACCATATTCCACCTCGGTCATATTGTAGCGGTGCTTAGGCGAAGCCCTGCGACGGTAAAACATCAAGATCGTCACCACGCCGTCGTGCTGACGAAACTCTTCCCCGACGCTTTGCTGGATCGGAGCCCGGGGATCGTCATCGTGCTGTACGTGTGTCAAGAACTCGGAGGCGCCGGAGTAACGGCGCTGGGATCGGTCGGATCACGAGGAGGACGTATGACTACTTCCTCTACGTTGTGTCAACGCTTCCGCTTCGGTCTACGAGGGTACATAGACAACACTCTCCCCTCTCGTTGCTATGCATCACCATGATCTTGCGTGTTCGTAGGAATTTTTTTGAAATTACTACGTTTCCCAACAGTTACAAGTGATGATTTCAGGACTTTGAAGCCACCATAAGGAGTGCATGAAGCCTTGGACGAAATATACAAGATGCCACTTCATAATATTCGTCCATAGGCTATTCTAGGTGCTGCGTCACCTTACTATTGGGCCAGGCCCATGTAATTTCGAAATACTTAAGTAAAGGCTATTTTTAGAGTCTGTATGTGTGGGGAAACAAGAGTTAGGGTTTGGTTCATACCCCACCCTTAAGGGCCACGAAATTCCCTCCTCTTCCTCCATATATACAACACTTAGGGCGTCGTTTAGACTTTGGGTTTTGTTTAGATCAAAAGTTCGCCATAGCTGCAACTTCGCGTACTTCGTTTGTGTTCAACGACCAGACCAAGGCGTCACAGAACCCCACCTTCATTAATAAAGCTTTCCTCTTATATTCGCAATATCCAGATTGCAATCTTAGTTTCTTGCTTGTTCTTCATTTGCTCGCAGGAAAGAGGCCCTCGTGGTCAGGTTGATCGTCCTCCGGCGTGGTTAATAACCCTCAGAAGTTGGTTTAGCAATTGCTAAGGCGCGACGTCTCGCACGTTCGTAGTCAGATCGTCAAGGTCGACTCCCACAGAAAACGATAGCCACCATCTCATCGAAACATCAGGACACCTCTGCCTCTTTCAGGTACCTCATCACAATCAACATAATCAGCACATGTAGATATACTAAAATGCACACGAACAATACGTGTTACCTTAGCCTTGTCGTTGTTGTTGAACCATTGGACGTAGTAAGGATGTGGATGTGGTCTTGTGGTGAGAGATAGCTTCTCCAGCATCTCCATGCTAGCCAAGTTGTTGCAGCTCCCTCGATCTATGATGACGCGAATAGAACGTTCCTTCACAACTCCCTTTGTATGGAACAAATTATGCCTCTGATTTTGCTCCACTTGTGTAACCTGCACACTCAAAACATGTTGAGCAACTAAACATTCATACCTGTCAGCATCTTCAGCAGCCATGTATTGCGTCTCATGATTAGAATCATCTCCACCGTATTCTTCATGTGTAAGAAGAGCCAAAGTCTCCTCATCATAGTCACTAGCGGACTCATACCCACCATCCTAAGTAGCAATCATCACACGCTGAGATGTGCATTCTCTCGCAAAATGTCCTCTTCCCTTACAACGATGATAAATAATATCACTTGTGTGTCCTGTAGACGCCATGGAAGAAGAAGAGGTCTGTGCAGGCCCGGCAGCTGTGCTCTTGGCAGATAGTGGTGGTTGTGCCTGCTTTCTTGTATCACGGTTGGAGGTGGCACCTGAAGGAGGTGATGGTGCAGTGGAAGTAGATGATGCACGTGGTGTCCATGATGAAGGTCGACCTGCAGAAAAGTTAGTTCGCGCCAATGCCTATCGACCTTGCACTTCACGATCATCTTTACACGCAAGATGGAATAAACGAGTGATATTATTATAATCCTTAGTCTAGAATGGTCTGAATCTCTCTATTTAATCCACCTAGAAAACGTGCAAGCATAGTTTCATTCTCCTCAACAATACCACATCTAATCAAGCCAGTTTGTAATTCCTGATAATATTCGTCTACCGAATTTTTTCCTTGTCTTAAGAGCTGCAATTTTTGAAGTAATTCACGTTGATAATATGGTGGAACCCAACGAGTACGCATAGCAGTTTTGAAAGCATCCCAAGTAGCTGGAACAAGATATAATCGACAATGTTCAGACCACCAAACACATGCAAAGCTAGTGAAAGCACAAACAACAGCAGGAACACGTCTCTCCTCAGGATATTGTAAATATGTAAATCGTTGTTCAGTTTCTAACTCCCAAGTAAGATATATATTAGGAACATGTCTACCCTCAAATGGTGGAATATTCAATTTGAGTTTAGGGAGATGGTCATGATCTCGTACCTGAGGGGGAGCCCTAACATTCCCATTGTTTGCATGTGGACGACCTGGTGGTTGTGGTGCTGGTTGTTGCACGTTGTTCTAATGTTGATCAACCTCATCCTCGTAATCTCCCACATAATCATCCTCCTCCACATCAGCAGCAGGAGCCATCGAAGTATCAACAGTAGCACCAGCAGCTTGACCAGGCTGAAGAGGGACACGGCTCGCTCGGCGGAGGGCTGTTTCGTGACGTGGAGGTAGTCGTTGTTGTTGTTGTTGTTGTTGTTGTTGTTGTTGTAGAGGTGCGTTAGGTGCAGCCGGTGGTGGTGGTGGAAGACGCGCAAGCAATTCATTAAACTTGTCATCGAGCTTTGTTTCGACCGTCTTCTCCATGCCATCTATCTTCTCGATGGCCTCTTCAAATCTTTTTAGCACATCTTGCACCTGTCCACTCATCTTTTGCTGAAACTTATCATGAAGCTCCTTGTTCGTCAAGTTCTCCCAGTCAGTCTCGTCGGCTTGTGATACTGGCATGGTTAGCAGCAATAGAAACACACAAGAATATGATCCTACAGACTACTAACAAATGGTGGTGGTGGCGGGTGTCACAAATCCGTCAAGCAAATCTCAAATTCTTACCAGTTCTTACCCAGCAGCAGGCGGTGATCGGCAACCGATGTAGTCAAAACTCTCAAAGCTTGGATAGAGCGATTACCAGGGAGAGTCAAACGCACGATGTAGATGTATGTGGAGCTGGGATGGCTTATAATATGGTATCAAAAAGGGTCAGCAATAATCAATTCAGAGATGCAAAGTTGAATAAACGCTCAACGACGGTACTGTGCTGGTCCTAGGCTAGACCGTGCTAAAGACGCGAGCCTAGAACACTAACAAAGTCACGGCGGTGCATGTAAACAAGGGAAAACCTCACTCTGGGAAGTTTTTTTTCTCTGTTTTTTTTTGCGCTCCTCTTTTTTTTGCGAAAATTCACTATAATGGCGAGTGTCTCAAAACTCTTCCCAGGTCAAACTGATAGGATGGGCACAAAATTTGTTTTGACTTTTTTTTCGGAAATCAGGGCAGCAACGACGAGAAAGCGCGACAAAAATCACTATGATGGAGAGTGTCTCAAAAGACTTAGAACAGCCTAAAAATAGGATAGGGAAAAAATATTTTTGGTCACCAAAATTTTGGCCTAAAAACTGCCCGGGGGTGTCCAGACTTTTTTTTTTCCGAGACCTACTCAGGCAAGGAAACACGAAACAGAAAATAGATGGATCTCGAAAACAAACCTAATATGAAAAGAACTCGGATTGGTGGTGGACATATGGCGGTACGATATGGCAGCGGTGGTGGTATATGGTAGCGGTGGTGGTATATGGATACGGATTGGTGGTGGTATATGGATATGGATTCAGAGCGGTGGCGGATAAGAAGTGGTGGTAGATGGCAAAGCGATGATGATGGTGCGGCGGCGGCGTGACAACTTATGACCAGAACTCGAAACTCTAAAAGAATAGACTCTAAGAACAACAACTTGACACGACGATGCAACCGCAAATTCAACAAAGCAAAAACCCTAAAAAGATTATGCAAAGGCTCAGATTGGTTCGGATATGATGAACTAACCCTAACTTTTTTTGTGGCTTTTTCGTGGACTGTAGGTATGAAGAACAGACTCGATCTAAACTACAAAAAACTGTAAAATCTCACCGAGCAACCTGGAAATCTGATACCACTTGATAGAGGCAAAGGTGTCCCGTCTTTCGATGAGATGGTGGTTATCGTTTCGGACAAAGTCGAATTTGACGATCCGACTACGAATGTGCGAGGACATCGCGCCTTAGCAATCGCTAAACCAACTCTGAGGGGTTATTGACCACGCCGGAGCACGATCAACCTGACCACGAAGGTCTGTTTCCTGCAGGCAAACGAAGAACAAGCAAGAAACTAAGATCGCAATTTGGATATTGCGAATATAAGAGGAAAGCTTTATTGATCAACGTGAGGTTCTGTGACGCCTTGGTCTGGTCGTTGAACACAAACGAAGTACGCGAAGTTGCAGCTATGGCGAACTTTTAATCTAAACGACGCCCTAAGGGATGTATATATGGAGGAAGAGGAGGGAATTTCGTGGCCCTTGAGGGAGGGGTCCGAAACCAACCCTATCTCTTGTTTCCCACACATACGGACTCTAAAAACAGCCTATACTTAAGTATTTCGAAATTACATGGGTCTGGCCAAATAATAAGGTGACACAGCACCTAAAATAGCCTATGGACGAATATTATGAAGTGGCATCTTGTATATTTCGTCCAAGGCTTCATGCACTCATTATGGTGGCTTCAAAGTCCTGGAATCATCACTTGTAACTCCATTCTTGTTCCCCTTGCGCATGCCAACATCTCCATGCTTGAACATGCTCAAAGGTTCATCTTTCTTGTCCATGGTAGGCCCTTCATTTGTAAGCAAAACAAATGTATCCAATTTAGGCAGCATCATATTCTCATGAAGATTGGAATCGTTACCAAGAAACGAAAGTACCTGATAATTCAATTGGCGTGCGCGAGCTCTAGTAATTGGTCCAGTATGTATAGCAGCAGGGGTTGTGGGTGTAACAATGGTATTGATGTCCTCATCATGCGGGATGATCAGGAGGCCGGCCAGCAACGCGGGTGGCCGTGAGGGGCAACAGATAAACGGGTGATAATCATGAAATAACTCAAGAAATGAGACAGGTTAGCTTAGGTAGATGCCAGAACGATACATGCCACTGGGATGGACCCGAGCAGCTTGGGGATGATGCAGCCCGAGGGGCGCTCCCAACAGAGTAAGCTAAAGATGCAAAAGGATAGACATTGCGGGGACAGGCCCGTGCGACTTAGGGATAATGTTGCCCGAGGGCCGCCCCCAACAGGATGAACTGGAAAGAGTCACCTGGTACCGTAGCGGGAGTGATGTTGGGGTAGCTAAAGATGCTTGCTGTAGAAGCTACTCCTCATGAGTCGCCAGGGTCTCGAGCCTCTGGAGGCTCCATAGGCCCAGGTGGCTCCTGAAGAACTGTCGTCATCTCCGCTAGGACGGCGTGATGCCTGGCCTCCTGAGCCTCGAGAATGCTCCTCAAGCGGTGCTGGAAGGTGACAACTGCGTTCGGCAAGCCGAGTGGCATGTGAACATAGCTGTGAGGTGGACCCTCGCACCATCCAATGCGAGAAGGCCAGAAACGCCCCTATGATGTGGCCCTGTTGAGCCCTGGAATGTCGACGTAGACGCGCATCCCACCGTCCTCGCCAGGATGGGGGGCCATGCCGGGTGGTGGGCGGCGATCGCCGCGTATGGTCCTTGCCTCTTAAAGCTCCTAGGTTGCCTTGGTGATGAACTCCTGAGCACTGGGCGCTCCAGGCATTGTGCCCTCTTGAGGGAAACGTGCGGTGAAGCACGCCTCCACATGGTGCCCGAGCGCCTCCCTCATGACGTTGGCTAGGTCTGAGGCCCTCCAGAAGAGAGCCCCCGAGCCCAGCCTGAGGAGGGCACCGGGCGCGCCTTCCTATGTGAGGGAGGGAGGCGCCCTAGCTGCGGGCGCAGGTCCTGAAGCGGTGCCGCTGGAAACGCCGCTCTCCCGAGGCCCTGGGTGGAGTAGCTTCTTCTTCTTGATGGGGATGGCCTCAGGAGAGTACAGGGTGCCTTCGTTGTCGGGGTCTTCGGCCGCTGCAGCTTGGTAAGCGCGCTCGAGGGAGCACACCGCATCTCTTTCTCCATAGGGGATCGTGATGATGCCGCCGCTCCCTGGCATCTTCAGGACGTTGTAGGATGGCATTGTACGGCAGGCAGATGTGGGCGACATGGAAGTCGATGAGCTCGGTGCGGTAGTTGTCATGCTGGCCGAATGTGACAGAGAGGCGGACCTGCCTATCGGGGTGGTGGAGCCGTTGGTCACTCCTGAGAAGGGCTTGGTAGGCTGCAGCTGATCGCATGACACTTGGAGGCTGTCGAATGTCTCGACGGACAGGATGTTGAGCCCTGCGCTACCATCGATGATGGTCTTGGTGACTTGGACGTTGTTGATGACGAGTGAGCAGAGCATTGGGAGGGTGGCCATGGTTGCCACACTTGAGCTGGTCTGATGAGCTGAGGGTGATGGCGCACTTGGACCACCAGAGCAGGCGCGTGGCCTCGAGCCTGGGAAGGGCCGCATTCACCTCACGAGCAAACTGCTTGAAGATAAACTGAGAGGCTGGCGCTTGGGCGCCACCCAAGATACAGGCGATGGTGCGCGGCTCCTGGAAGCCCCCAGCCCCTTCGTCTTAATGATGGTCGTCATTCCTCCTTGGTGGTGGCGGCAGCGGAGGGAGCCCTGCATTGCCCTATGGACGGTCCTCACGAGGCTGGTCTCTCTAGGCGCCCTTGCGAGGCAGATCCTGCCAGCGGTCCTCACGAGGCCAGTCGCGCCACTCCTGGCGGGGGCCGCTGCCGTCCCAGCATCCCCCACTTAGTCCTCCTCCTCGGTCGTAGCCTCGGTCGTTCCGCTCGGGGCGTCGACCGAAGCTCCCATCGCGGATGGCCCTGAGCTCTTGACAGTCGCTGGTTTGTTGCTGTGAACGTTGTGGAAGGCGCAGAATGGGCGGTTGGCCCTGGATGACTCGGGATGGTCGCGGCCGCACTTCATCTTTGGCTTTGCTGCGAGCATGACAGCCCCCTTGCACTTCACGTCCTTGATCTTGGCCTTCTTGTCCTCCTGGCCGGCAGCTAGGCGCTCGAGGAGGGAAAGGCACCCTTCCTCAGCCCTCGCGCACTTGGTCGCCATGTTGAACATCTCCAGGGCCGTGCATAGCTCCTCGTGGATGGTGAGCTCCTCCTTCATCTTGACGTCACGGACACCATTAGAGAACGCGGAGATGATGGCCTCATCCGTCACCTTGGGGATGTGGAGGCGAACACTGTTGAAGCACTGGATGTACTTCTACAGGCTTTCCCCTGGCTACTGCTTGATGAGCGGCAGGTCCGCTGCGGCCGGCAGGCGGTCGCGAGTGCCCTGGAAGTTGGCGACGAAGCCCTCGTGCATCTCGCCCCAGGAGGAGATCGATCCCATGGTCTGGTTCAGGAGCCACTAGCGCGCGCCATCCTTGAGGGCCATGGGAAACCAATTTGCCCTGACCTTCTCGTCACCGTTGGCTGCCTCGATGCTTAGCTCATAGAGCTGCAAGAACTCCGTGGGGTCGAGGTTGTTGTCGTAGCGCTGAGGTAGGTCTCACTACAAGAAAAATACACTTCCGTGATGATACGTGTTTGTCACAGTAGGTCACATTTTTTGTCATGCATGTACATCCATGACAAATTTATGACAGAATCAAGATAGTCATACATGTGCTGTCGTAGAAGTGTTCCATGACATTACCAAAATTATCATCACGGAAGTGTCCACTTCTATGACGATAAATCACGCGTCACAGAAGTGCTTTCGTCAAGGGTGACCGACACGTGGCATCCACCGTAACGGAATGCGGTTAAGCTATCGGGTCGGGTTTTGGATCTGATAACCCGTTAACAGCCCCGACCAATGGGAAATTTCCACTCGTAAAATTCTTATTGGCCGGGCGAAACACGTGTCACCTCGTTAGTGGATCAGATAGGCGCCTATGATATGTTGACATGTGCCACGGCCCACCACTGGCCCATTTAGCTTACAAAGCCGGCCCGTTTGACTTGGTCAAAAGTTAACGGGCTGGCCCATGAAAAGCCTGTTAACGGTCTCTTCACAAATAGCCCATTTTACGGCCCGTTAACTCACGGCCCATTAGGCCCTAAAGGAAATCGGCCCAACAACATCAGGTGAGCCATCGAATATAACACCAGCCCATTTCACTTTCGGCCCATGTATGGCCCACGACGTCTTTCGGCCCATATCAGGCCATCGTATCTCTCGGCCCTTTACAGGCCCATGGTGACTCTAGCCCATAATGAACATTAATTTTCTTTATACCCGTTAACGGCCCGTGATTTACATGGTCCGTTTCCAGCCCGTGTTAGCTTTCGGACTATTGACGCCCATACGTTCTTGGGCTCCTTTTTGGCCCTTGATTACTTCCGGCCCGTTACTGGCGTGTTCCCCTAATGGGCCAAATTCAGCCCATGGCAAGAGTCGGCCCGTTACTGGCCTGTTCCCCTAATGGGCCAAATTCGGCCCATGGCAAGAGTCGGCCCGTTACTGGCCTGTTACCCTAATGGGCCAAATTCGGCCCATGGCAAGAGTCGGCCCGTCTTTGGCCTGTTAACCCGTTGCGAAGTTTCCTTCCCGTCCTATATTCTGGCCCATTAACGACCTGTTATGCCTGTGACAGAATTAAGCCTTTGCTGTCCTACTGCCTGTCAACGGCCTGTTACCGTGCCGGGCCGATACCAATTACGCCCGATTACGACCCATGTAGACCCATTTATCCGACGGCCCGAGGCCCACCGATTACAGGCCCATTTATCGACGGCCCGTAGGAGACCCATGGATCCTACGATGCGTATATGGCCCATGGTAGTTGCGGCCACTAGCAAACCAGGGAAAAAGAAGACCAGGAAATAAATAAGGGCAAAACTAACGCTAGGCTATTAAGGCGATTGCACATATTACATCCACTCGGCATCAAAGATCGCCACGAGTGCAAATATAGGGAACACCCTACACTATACAAAAATTGCTTGCTGTTTTGTTCAGCCGGTGGTTGCACGTTAAGAATAAATTTTTTATCGCTCCAAAAGGAAGGTTGGCATAAAACCTAACAGTCTAGCAGATAAATGCACCACCAGAAGTTCAGAAGCTCAGTTCATTTGACCTGACTGTTACGTTTTCATGTTGTATTGTCCGATGGAGCACCATAACCCTCGCCTTCATTTCCCCTAGGCTCCTGAACAACATAGCAAATGTCTGATAGTCTGGTTTCAAAACCATGCATATCTTGACGACATTGAGCAATGTTTCTCCTTGTTTCACAAAGGGTCTCTGTTAATGAATGGACTTGTGTTTGGAGCGCAGATACAACATTGCTTTGAGATTGCATATCTTGATCATTAGGAAGTTTGGACGGATTGACTTAACAACCAACCCAGTATTACGTAGGAACGTGCTTTTGGCACTGTTAGTAGACAGGTACTGACCCACTGCAGCAAGAGCTGACATTGCGGTTATAGTTGCCTCGCCACCTTCAGAAGGTGGCGGTTCCACCATTTTTTCCATAGCTCGCTGAAAAGTTGAGGTTTTACATTAGTAGTACCAGAGCAGAAGATATTAAGGAGGCAACAAAACCAAACAAAATAGCTTTGGTCTATAACCAGAGCAGAGGAGGTGTTGAACTGGGTTTCGTCTTTGTCATTCCTGTACCGAATCCATGTTGGGAGGATACGTACATGACACCTAACAGCAACCACTGCCTCTGATACTAACTTGGCTGACTCTGTAGCATCACGTGGCCTTTTTAAACCTGCCTCAAAACGGATCTCCATTCTCCCTCCTCTAGATTTAGTTAACCTATCGAGCATTATCCCTGATGTTTGTTTCCTCTTGCACCTAGGTGCTAGAACATCAACGAACTTAGGAAGTGTTAGTGTACATCAAACTGTGAGACTACATATAAAGAAGCATGCAACTGTAACTTGACTCCAGAAACTACCTTCTTGTTGTTGAAGCTCACAAGGTTCATCTGATATTGCCAACTCATCTTGTGTCAAGAGTGCTTGGGAAGTAGTGTCAGGTGGCAAGGGAGATTGGGAACGTGCTGCTAGCTCAGTCGACACACGAGTAAGTCGTGGAGCTGGTAGTACTCTGGTAGGTGTTGCAAGAACTAGGGCTGTCTCTGCTTGGGTGGTGGCAGCAATTTGTTTCTGTTTGGCGTTTTTCGCAACTCGTGTAGCATGGGATGCCGTGTTTGTAGAATTTTTCGCTGGGCTTTGACCTTCTATTGCACCATCAGTACCAGCAGAATCTGCAAGATTCATCCGCTTCTCATTCTCTGCCATTCTGTGTTTCTTCCTCTTTCTCTGTGCCATGTTAAGTCAAGCCGACAAGAAAAACAAATAACAATTTAGTTCTTCAGAACAAATTGATGTGTGATGCAGACGAACTGAACTTTGATGTTAGACAACCACATGATAGGAGGATGTAATATGTATGAAAAACAGGACGGAAGAGATAACCAGAACTATATTGTGTAAACTAAGAAGAAGACATTTCACCAAATTAGAAGCAATGCAATGGAAGGTAGACACCATATGAAAGATGCTACAAATATCGCTCTGCCAAGTTAATAGTGTCTCATCATAAATGGCGTTTAAACAAATATGAAGCAGTACAAGAAACAAATCATATGCAAGATGCAAACAAGATCACACTACCATGTTAGAGGTCTCTCGTCATTAGTGCCATTGCATATTCACAGCATGGCATATTCACAGCTTATGATGTGTAAACTAAGGAGAAGGCATTTCAACAAATTAGAAGCAATGAAAGCTAGACACTATATGAAAGATGCAACAAATATCACTCTACCAAGTTAAAACTGTCTCGTCATAAGTGTCATTTCAACAAATTAGTAGTACAAGCTAGAAAAAAAATGTGAGATGTAACCTATATCACACTCCAAAGTCAAACATGTCTTATGATAAATGATTGTTGCAGGTTACACAATAGTAGTAATTTGATGTAAGAACATGGTGTGATAGACAAATATTGTATGTTCTAGAAACAGGAACACGTGTCTTATTCAAGTATAATGTGTAAAATAAGCAGATGGAATTCAACAAAATTAGAAGCAATACAAGCTAGAAATCACACATAACATGCAACCACATATAAAAGTGCCAAGTTAGAGGGAGCACCGGTGATGCTGCACTAGGGGAGACGTGCTCATCATAAACACAGCTTTGTTGAGTGTCTATGCATGTGTTGTCTTGGAAATCATCTTGGGGGTGTGGAGGAGTAGAAACTGTAGAGGCCCTCCGTTCGGAAGGAGCACCTTTATCCGCTGCCTTGCTAACTTCCTTCCGCTTTATTGATTTTGAATTGTCAAGTAAAATCGACAAGAAAAAGCAATAAAATTCTCTCTTCAGAACTTATTCATGCATGATACTGACAATCACTACTTTGATGTAAGGCAAACACATGATACCATGATGGAATATGTACAAAAAATAGGACGACATGGCATGTTCACAACTGTTTGTGTAAACTAAGCAGAAACCATTCCAGCAAATAAGAAGCAATGCAAGCTAGACACCACATGAAAGATGCAACCAATATGACTCTACCAAGTTAAAAGTGTCCCATCATAAATGGAATTTCAACAAATTAGAAGCAGCGCATGCTATAAATCATATGAAAGATGCAACTAATATCGCACTTCATATACTAAAGGTGTCTCGTCATGTTGATTGATGCGGGATAGAAAAAAAACAATAGTTTTATGTAAGGACATGCTTAATAGACAGATGTACTATGTACTAAATACAGGAAGGCATGTCACATTAACAGGTATAATGTATAAGCTAAGCAGAGAAGCACATGCAGTTTAACCAGATTGGAAGAATTACAATCTAGACACCATATGCAACATGCAACCACATATCATGCTACCAAGTTAGAGGAAGCACCCGCGATGCTAGTGTAGGGGAAATGATGTAATCAACTATAGAGCTATGTTCACTATCTTCATCTAGCATTTCTGTTTCTTGAGAATCATGTCGGGAGGCTGACGCTGCATTCTTTAAATGAGGAGTAGTCCCCTTGCCTGCCTGCCTTGTCATAATTGATTGATGAGGGATACACAAGAACATTAGTTTGATGTAAGAACATGGTTAATACACAGATGTACTAGTATGTACCAAAAACAGAAAGGCATGTCATATTCAAAGGTATAATGTGTAAGCTAATCAGATGCAATTTAACCAAATTGGAAGCAATACAAGCTAGACATCCGGCTGGAGTGGTGAGCATGATCATCTAGGACCTGAGAGCCTGGTGGGAGGCGGTCTGCTTCGCCATCATCGCAGCTTTTTAGTTGGCTTCCAGGTGATGCCTATCTTTGCTGGGCTTGTCACTGGCTCGGCCAGTGCCCTGACTAGCTATTTGTCTTCTAGTGCTCACGGGATGGTGGTTCATGTAAAAAAATATCTTTCCTTATCTTACCGACTTCGGCCTTTCGAATACAAGCTAGACACCATATGGAACATGCAACCACATATGACACTCCGAAGTTAAAGAAAGCACCTGGGATGGTGGTTCATTGCAAGTGAGGTCATCAATTCCAGAGCTACGTTTACCGTCTCCATCTGCTGACACTGCACCCTTTATAGCCCTGTAACATGTCTTGACTACCCGGATACGAAGCTGGAGCGACTTCTCTCTTTTCTTTTTGGCTTCTCTCATGGCAGCAGAATCTGAAATACCCTTCCATAAAAACACAGTAGTGAGAGTAAGGGTGAAGTGTGTGCAGAACTAGTGCACTCTAAAAGTAGCAGATAGCAGGTGGCTGAAAAATAAATGACAGGAGACATATGATAGCTCTACAACATTGCATGGCAAACAAAATTAGATTCTAGTCCGTTTGATTTTGTAATATATGAGCACAGGAAATGCAGGTACTCCTCTAGCACACCACCACATGTGGTCATATCTAAGATAACAGTCGGCTGAAAATAAATAGGTCAGTCGATTTTTTTAATGAACCGTCTGATCTATAAGGAACAGGCAAATGGCATTCGTCTACCTCCCACCAGTCACTGTTTACGATCTTTCTCGAACCGCCAGTGACCACCGGCCCAGACCCCTGCCTCCGCCGCCCCGCCCTCCCATCGACCTCACACCACCGCCATGCTTGGTAGCGCCCCCAGGCCATCCATCTAATCCCGGCCGACCTCCAGATCGGGCGCCAGTAGCTCTAGGCCGCAGACGCCCCTAAGATAAACACCAAGGCGCTGCTTCCCCGGCATAATAGGCGTACTAGCACCTGTTACACCGGGGAATGCTTCCGTTAATTGGGAATCAATGGCCAGAAATTGAAATTCAGGGGGGCGACGGACCTCTAGCTAAGGTGAAATAGTATATGAGGAGAAACCTTGTGCATCGCGAGTTACTAGGAACATCTAGTATCAAGAAGAAGCATTCAACTAGTGTCTTCTGTGGGATGAATACCGTGCAAGCAGAGACGTAAGATTTGCACGAATAAGGGAAGAGGAGTACCTTTTTCGGTTGCCGGTGTGGTCACCTCCACATGTCACTACGATTTTCTTCTTTTTACCAGGGAAACCGATGTTCTGGAGGGTGGAGGCTTGGACGAACCCATGGCCAAATTGTTGACTGTGTTGCCGTGGTCGTATGTCGGTGGAGGGGAAGTAGATCAGAGGCAGTGAAGGACGGCGTAGCAGAAACAGCTCTAGTGCGGTGGAGGGTGGCGAAGTTGGAGCGGCTGCGGTGAGGCACAGGACGGCATGGTTGAATTGGCTCGGGTACGGACGGCTCGGCCTTGGCTTCAACTACTAGCCATGGAGGGCATTGCGGTTGAGGTTGCAGTGGACGGCGACGTCGGGGTATCGGCTCCGGCGTGATGGAGGAGGGCGGCGGTTGATGGGTGGGATGGGGTGGCAGACGGAGGACTCTGGGGTTTCACGGCTGGTGGATAGGTAGTTTTGGTGCCCACGGAGTACGAATGGGGAATCAGACGGGTGGGGGCGAACCATGTTTCGATCTGGGACGCGCTTGTTTTTGGCTTTTTTGAACAGAAGATGGGACGCACTTGTTTGAAATTTGGTGAAAGTACAAACTTTGCCCCCCTCTTAAATTTCGGACCTACTGCGGGTCGGGGTAGGATGGTAATCCCAGGTGTCCCAAATAGTGGGCGGGAGCGATTTCGGCCGCGCGCATGTGTTCTTAGGCGCCATTGTGTATGAATGTTTTTTGGATGCGGTTGTGTGGCGTCTAGATGAAGCTACAAACCTACCCCGGTTTAGACCTTTGTACGTCGGGTCGGTAGGTTTCACGAGTCGGAGTTATTAGAAAGTAATTTCCTTGTACTACCGAACATTGGTCTCACACGGTTTCGGGCGAGTAGATGCTCTTTTGGCGCTTCGTTCGAAATTTTGAAACACAAGCATTCATGTTTAGAGTACTCTTGAACTATGAGGATTGACCTAAATAGACAACGTTATATTTGACCTAGTATGTTTGAAAACCTCATTAAATAATCCGCTTCTTTTTGAAATTTTGACACTTGAAAATCCTATAACTACGATTATTTTGGAATGGAGGAGCTAAATTTGAATCTATTTTGTACACGACTACATATGCTATTATGTACAAAATCATAGCAAAAATTGGTGCCCCCATAGTTTAGGTATGGTTTACAAATGCCATGATATCAAATTCAAATAATTGAATGGACTTCATGTTGAATTCGATTTTTTTAAACCACCTTAAGTTGAATTCAAGTGTATGCTACTTCATAGGTAGCTATTTATAATGTCCATTGTGTAACTTTCATATGTATAATGTGCTTTACACACACAACATGAACTATACTCATGTTTATATTTGATTGATAAAGCGATGCATTGTCTAGAGTTCAAAATACTAACTATGTGGATCAATTGTGTCGAATAATAACATAGACATGCTCAAATTCGATAGAATCTAGATGTCGGATGGATCAATGACCGCTCCTTACGCGAATTGTAAATACCATGATCCCATCCTAATATTTGGATACAATTTATATCTTTAATCAATGTGTAGAGCAGTCTTTTACGTGTAGTTTCACTCTCCATCGGTGGTCTCTCACACACTCTCTCCCGAGGTGTCTTTCTCACACACATGCTCTAGATATAACCCTCCCTCCCTCTCGTAATCATTTACAACTGTTTTCACTAACCTTTAGCACAAGCACTCTTCCTCTCGCAAACATACACACGCACAATCCTCATCGACCCTTTCTATATACATGGACCTGCCTACGTTTCTCATGTACGCACATTATCTTTACGCCTGTCTCTCACGCATTGTCTCACACCTCTCTTCCTAATCAACGAGTATGATTCTAGTAGAGCATTCTGTAGGATGCCCCTTAAAGTTAGGTCGTATGAATAGTAATATCAGAGATAAAGGGGTTAGTCCAAGAACCTAGGGTTACAAATCCTAGCCGGCTTTGTCAGTGGACACAGAATCCTTCACAATTCTACTATCTTTGTCTTGTACGACTAGGCATCCATGGGTCTTCCTAAATGCGTCACGGGCCGACCAATGTGGCGCAGGACGGAACCGAATGAAGGGCCTCACCTCGACCCACCGGACCTCACGCGGTGACACACCCTCTGCCCCCACGTCTCACTATCTTCTCACACCCACACATACCAACACAAACACCACACACATAGAAAATTTCTCTTAGTGCCTCTATTCCCTCCCCCTTGCGTATACACACTCAAGGGAATGGAATCTCTTGTCGTGACGTCATATTTGTCTCTCTCTCTAGACCACTCTCATTTCTCGTGCTATCTCTCCCACGCCCCCCCCCCCCCGTCGGCCCCTCTATCCATGCCTCTCTCAAATACGTAATACACACACATACCTCTCTAGGCCCCGCCAAATGCATCAACTACACATACGCACATGTTACATCACGTACCCCATTGATCTAAAAAGCCCTCTCTTCACGTTTATTTCGCATACAACATTCCTTTAGAATAAAGTGTGGCCAAAAAATTATTTTAGAGTTTCTATGTCGGTGTACTAGAGTAGGCGTACCCTAGTATCCCGAATTTGTGCACGGGCAGTCGCAGCGCCCCGCGGCAAGGCTTGCCGGGTGACCGCCAAAGACCTCTGTGGTTCCTTTGGAACCATTCAAGAACAAAGTATTTAAGCCAAGGAGACAAGTCCCCGGTAAGAGGAGCTTGCCGGGAAGGCCACTCAAGGCACAAGGCCCCGGCAAGAGGAGCTTGCCGGGAAGGCCAACCAAGGCATCCCAAGGCACTTACCGCGACGCGCCACGCGTCCCGGCAGGGCCCGGCGAGCGACAAGCTACCGGACGCGACAAGACAACGGCCGCGGCAAGACGTTTGCCGCGGCAAGCAACCCCTCTGTACCTGCGCTCCAGCACACCCACCTACGTGTCGCTCTTGGACCCTTCCAGGCATACGTGGCGGGAGGCTGTGCAGCCAGGGGTACACTGTGGCAAGCGGCGCTGACAAGATCGCCATCGTGGCGAGCGGTGGCATCCCTAACGGTCCCTTTTCTGCACTGTTGGGGCGACTAGATAGGCATTTCATGCCCTTGTCCCCTGCCGTCAGAGTTAGGTATGATACACTGTGTAGGTAGTTGTACCTACCGCGGCACCTTTCCATTTTTGCCCTTGCCTACGTTGCCACCTGTTGGAGACCCCTTCAGCATATAAAAGGAGGCCCATGCACAACGTAGGGAGGAGGACGAACAGTAGAACACTCACGCTCGGTCTCGTTAGCTGCTAGTGTGTACTGTAGCACTCAGCGCTCCCGAGCAAGAACTCAATACAATCCACAAAGCAGCAGTAGGAGTATTATCTCTCCGGAGAGCTCCGAAGCTGGGTAAAAACCGCTCGTGTGCCTCGCCTCGATTTGCTCTTCGTGCGACCTCCGCCCCCCGCCGAACCGAGAAAGGGCTCCGTCCCCATAGGTGCTCGCGGAGTCAGATTCCCCCGACATCTTTGGTGCGCCAGGTAGGGGACGTAGAGGTTGTGTGAAGATCCGACGTTCACGTGAGCTAGATCTTCATCGACTTCATCGACATGCCACCGAAGAAGAAGACTTCGGAGGTGGCTGCTCCATCCGCATCGAACCCACCGCCACCGGAGCAAACGGCTGGTGGGGAAGGCGCCGGCGGAAGAACGGGCGTCGATGAGGGAGCCCACGGTGCCGCCAGGTCCAAGGACAAGGCTGCGCTGCCCATCGGAGGTCTAGCCGGCTCCCACGATGATCGAGCGTCCGTAGATGCACCGCGCCCATCTCAGGAGGCGCAGGACCGGCAGCGACGTGGTACCCACGGTACCATACGCTCGCTGGACCCAAATCGAGCTGGCGGATCTCGGGACGCTCCAGACCAGCACGCGCGCCAACATGCTGGCGCGAGCGAGGCATGGTCACCTGGACGGGATATTGCTCCTTCTAACGCAGCTAGAAGTCCGAGCATATCCCGCTCCTCGCACCATTCGCCACCGCTACGCGCCACTCCAGCAGAAGCTTTGGCGCGAGCTCAACTGCTCCTAGACTTCCCTCCAACGCCAAACAAGATCGACAACTGGAGGGCCACCATTCAGAGTCCCATCGGCTTCGCCAACGGCGACACTCCACGGCAGCCGACTACGTCGCAGCCGCGGCAAGTCAACCAGGCGCGACCCGATGGCGACAAGACAGGTGGGGGTGCAACCACCGTGCACTCTCCGCCCCGAAGGCCAAGATCACCGACTCGCCGGGTCCACCGCGACAGCGACTCCACTGCTTCATCATATCCGCGAGCTCGCCGCGATCAGCGCCAAGTTCTTCATGAACGACAGCAAGAAGACGCTCGTACCCGCATCGAGCGCCGAAGAGAAGCACGACGTCAATCAGACCGGCGCGCTGGACCCACTGTCGACATGCATGCGCCAGGAAAACCAGGTGACCTGCCGTACGTGGTAGGTTGCCCTGCGTTTACCCGTGAGATGCGGCAAGTCCAGTGGCCCAGCACGAAGAATTTCAAGCCATACGTACCCGAGAAGTACGACGGCAAGTTGCATCCGTCGGAGTTCCTCAGCATCTACACCATCACGGTGCAAGCTGCTGGGGGGCGGGACGACAAGATCCTTGCCAACTACTTCCCGCTGGTGCTCAAACCCAACGTCAGGTCCTGGCTCATGCACTTGCTGGACAACTCCATATCTTCGTGGGCAGACCTATGCCATCAGTTTGTCGGCGCCTTTACAGGCGGCCACAAACCTCATGGCCAGGAGAGTGATCTTCATTTGCTTGCCCAGAAAGAAGGAGAGCCCCTGCGCAAGTACATCCAGAGATTCAGCCAAGTGCAACGCAACATCCCAGATGTCCACCCTGCCGCGGTCATCAGCGTGTTCCATCAGAACGTGCGTAACCGCAGGATGCGGGATGAGATGGCGATGTGCAAGATCAGAGACGTCAGTGAGCTGTATGCCCTGGCCGACAGGTGTGCACGTGCTGAGGAAGGGAGGAAACTCCCCGGAGAGAATACAGGAACAGGAGGATCTGACAGCGATGATGCTGCCCCGGCAAATAAAAACCGGCGGCGGAACAACAGGAAGAGGAAAGGCAAAGATGTGCTAGTTGTCGAGCAGTCCGGCAGCGACGATGGCGCTAAGAAGGCCAAAGATGGTAGCTCCGGCAAGGAGGTTGCCGCATGCGCCAACTGCCAGGCTTGGCGGCCGCCGACAAGTAGGACTGCACCAACAAACAGTACTGCAAGATCCACCGCACCAAGGGCCATGACCTCCAGAGCTGCAAGAAGGTCGAGCAGCTCGTCGAGCTGCAAAAGGCCGAGTACGAGCGATGCAACAAGGAGAAAGCCCAGGGAGGTGCTGGAGGATCCGGTATGAAGCTCATCGACCGGGGAGGACGCCGGGGCAAGGCCAATCAGCGACAAGGAGACAGACCTCCCCGCGGCCGCGACAAGGATGAAGATGACGACGACGAAGACATGGATGATAACGAG
This sequence comes from Aegilops umbellulata, assembly GCA_032464435.1. Taxonomy (NCBI): domain Eukaryota; kingdom Viridiplantae; phylum Streptophyta; class Magnoliopsida; order Poales; family Poaceae; genus Aegilops; species Aegilops umbellulata. Next base: position 205,397,667 of record CP136055.1, read on the forward strand.
ACCAGTGAGCAGGAGTTCCAGAAAGCCATAGAGGTTTTGTGCGTTGACGGCGGTGCTTCTCTGCATACTTCACACCGCCAACTCAAGCAGTGGGTGCGGGAGGTCAATGCGGCAGAACCACCCGTCGAGTCACGCATGCTTCTGAAATGGTCCAGCACGCCTATCATCTTTGATATTGAGGACCACCCTGATCGCACAAATGCTGTCGGGTGTTTGCCGATGTTGGTCTCACCAACTATCCGCAACCTCAAGGTCACTAAGATGTTAGTTGACGACGGGGCCGGCTTGAATCTGATCTGCTCCGCTGTGCTCCGAAAACTCCAAGTCCCTGACAGCGAGCTCGAAGAGACCGGCACATTCCAAGGAATCAACCCGGGAAGGAGCAAGCCGAAGGGGAAGATCATGTTGCCAGTAACATTTAGCAGCGAGTTGAACTTCAGGACTGAGAGGATCACTTTTGACGTTGCTGATTTTCCATTGCCTTACAATGGGATTCTCGGCCGTCCAGCGCTCGCCAAGTTCATGGCGGCCTCTCACTATGCGTACAACATGCTGAAGATACCAGGCCCGATAAGTGTTATCTCTGTCCCTGGCGACAAGAAAGATGCTCTTATCTGTGCCGACAAGATCTACCGGGAAGCCGCAGCCGCAACGGATCACGAGACACTTGCCGCTGAAGCTCGCGGGGGGAAGAAGAAGACCAAGTCCGACAAGAGTTCTGATGCCCACTCCGGCAAGCGCACCTCTTCGGAGTGCTGCGCTACCGTCGAGGACGCACCATCGAGCTCCACCGGCAAGTGTAAGAAGGCAATGGCAGCTCCGCCAGCAACCAAGAAGGTGTCCGCCAAGAAGGACGACACTGGTGGTATTTTCACCATCAGTGCCACTCTCGACCCTAAATAGGAAAGCGCGCTCATTGTTTTCCTGCGGGCGAACGTCGATGTGTTTGCGTGGCAACCGTCTGACATCCCCGGTGTTCCCAGGAAAGTAATTGAGCACCACCTTGCCGTCTGTCCTCATGCGCGGTCCATCAAGCAGAAAGTCAGGAAGCAAGCAGTGGAGCGCCAAGAATTCATTGCTGAAGAGATCAAGAAGTTGGAAGCAGCAGGGCTTGTCAGAGGAGTCCTCCATCCTATGTGGTTGGCCAATGCTGTAGTCGTGCGCAAGGCAAACAGGAAATGGAGGCTTTGTATCGACTTCACCGATGTCAATAAAGCTTGTCCCAAAGACCCATTTCCCTTGCCGCGCATCGACCAGATTGTTGACTCCACAGCCGGATGTGACTTGCTTTCATTTCTTGACGCATACTCAGGATATCATCAGATCTTCATGGCAGAAGAAGATGAGGAGAAAACCGCATTCATCACTCCATGTGGCACATACTGTTTCATACGGATGCCTTTCGGTTTGAAGAATTCTGGTTCAACATTTGTAAGGGTCGTCCATACTGCTTTTGAGCCACAAATACACAGAAATGTGGAAGCCTACATGGATGATATAGTGGTCAAGAGCAGGGACAAGTCAACTCTGATTCAAGATCTATAAGAGACTTTTGCAAATCTGCGCAAGATCAGCCTCAAGCTCAACCCCGAGAAGTGCGTGTTTGGAGTCCCTTCCGGCAAGCTTCTCGGGTTCTTCGTGTCTCAGCGGGGAATTGAAGCCAATCCCGACAAGATCAAGGCCATTGAGCAGATCGAAGCACCGAAGCGCGTCAAGGATGTGTGGAAACTTGCCGGCTGCATGGCGGCTCTCAGCAGGTTTATCTCTAAGTCTGCTGAGCGCGCCCTGCCATTTTTCAAAATTTTGAAAAAGGCAGGTCCAATGAAATGGACCCCGGAAGTGGAGGCTGCGCTGCAGGACTTGAAGAGATACCTGTCCTCCACTCCGATACTTGTCGCACCTAAACCACAAGAGAAGTTGCTACTATATCTGGCGGCAGCTAATCAAGTGGTTAGTGCTGCGTTAGTAGCGGAGAGGGAGGCTGATGATGAGCCAGCGACCGCGGCAAGCACGTCCAACGACAAGCAGGGGGCTTCCCCGACAAGCTCTCGTCCCGGCAAAGATGGATCTGCACAGATGTGCGAAGAGATATGGCAGAAGAAAATGGTGCAGCGCCCAGTCTACTTTGTCAGTTCCCTTCTGCAGGGGGCTAGGTCAAGGTATTCTGGTGTGCAGAAATTGCTTTTCGGCCTTCTCATGGCCTCGAGAAAGCTGCGCCATTACTTCCAAGCACATGAGATAACAATTGTCACTCGTTTTCTGCTGAAGAGGATACTGCAGAATCCCAAAGCAACAGGCAGGATTGTTGAGTGGGCACTGGAACTGTCAAGCTTTGGCCTCAAGTTTGACAGCACTTCAACTATCCAAAGCAGAGCATTGGCAGAATTCATAGCAGAATGGACGCCGACACTAGATGAAGAAATTCCAGAAACGAGCATCCCCATCAAGGAAGCAAGAAAAGAGTGGCTGATGTACTTTGATGGTGCTTTCTCGCTGCAAGGCGCCGATGCTGGCGTGCTGCTTGTCGCACCCACCGGAGAGCACCTCAAGTACGTAGTCCAGATGCACTTTCCCAAGGAGCAAGCAACAAACAATACTGCAGAGTATGAAGGATTGCTTGCCAGTCTCAGGATCGTGGCAGACCTTGGGATCAAGCAGCTCATTGTCAGGGGTGACTCGCAGCTTGTCGTCCGCCAAGTGAACAAGAATTATCAGAGTCCGTTGATGGAAGCTTACGTTGATGAAGTGAGGAAGCTAGAAGAGCACTTTGTCGGCCTACAGATGGAACATGTTCCAAGAGCTCAGAACGACATTGCCGACGGCCTGTCAAACTGCGCATCACTTAAGTTACCTGTGGAACCAGGGATCTTTGTGCTCAAGCTGACTCAACCATCTGTGACGCCATCAACTGGACAGAGCAAGAAGAGGAAGTTGATTTCTGGTGACTATTTTCCAGCAGAGCTTCCCGAAGCCGCCGCCAAAAAGGTCCCCTAGATCAACGCCAAGAGTGCTGAGGAGGAATCTGCTCCGACAAGCCCCAGGGTTTGTTTCGTTGAAGCAGACGCTCCCGACAAGTTTTGCTCCGGCAAGCTTGCCGGGGAACGTCAAGCTCCGGCTGAGCCACAGGTTCTCGCCGTAGAAGCGGATGTTCCCGCAGCAGTAGATATGCCTTTAGTCCTTGTTGTCGAGCCACAAGCTCCAGCATGGGCACAGCAGATCGTCCGTTTCCTTCAGACAGGAGAACTTCCCGAAGAGCAAGAAGAAGCGGAAAGAGTAGCCCGGCAGTCAAGTATGTACCAGTTCGTTGACAACGCACTGTACAGAAGAATACTCAACGGTGTGAAATTGAAGTGTATTCACCGGGAAGATGGACAGAAGCTGTTGGCAGAGATACATGGAGGCATTTGTGGTCACCACATTGGCGCAAGAGCACTTGCCGGCAAAGTGTTCCGGCAAGGTTTCTTTTGGCCGACAGCCCTCCAGGATGCAACTGCACAAGTAACCAAGTGTGAAGCGTGCCAGTTCCATTCCAAGAAGATACACCAGCCAACTCAAGCTCTCCAGACGATCCCTTTATCCTGGCCATTTTCGGTCTGGGGGCTCGACATCCTCGGCCCCTTCCCCCGAGCAGTCGGGGGCTTTGAGTACTTGTACGTCGCAATCGACAAGTTCACAAAGTGGCCGGAAGTGGAAGCAGTGAGGAAGGTGACAGCACAGTCAGCAGTCAAGTTCTTCAGGTCGATTGTTTGCCGCTTCGGGATCCCTAACAGGATCATCACCAACAATGGTACACAATTCACGAGCCGCACCTTCATGTAGTACGTCCAAGATCTTGGCGCCAAGGTCTGCTTCGCTTCTCTTGCTCACCCCAGGAGCAACGGTCAAGCGGAGAGGGCAAATGCTGAAGTGCTGCGTTCACTCAAGACCAGGACTTTTGACAGGCTGCACAAGTGCGGAAGAAACTGGATCGAGGAGCTGCCGGTGGTTCTTTGGTCGATCAGGACGACTCCAAATCGAGCCACTGGCCAGACACCTTTTGCTCTTGTCTATGGAGCAGAGGCAGTTATCCCCACGGAACTCGTATACGGGTCGCCTCGAGTGCTCGCTTATGATGAGCTTGAGCAAGAGCAGCTGCGACAAGATGACGCGCTGCTCCTTGAGGAAGACCGTCTTCAGGCTGCTGTACGAGCTGCTCGCTACCAGCAAGCTTTGCGCCGCTACCATAGCCGCAAATTTAACACCGGAAGTCTCGAGGAAGGCGACCTTGTTCTTCGGCGCGTTCATTCCACCAAGAATTCCAACAAGTTGACGCCGAAGTGGGAAGGCCCTTATCGGGTGAAACGAGTCACTAGGCCTGGCACTGTCCGCCTTGAGACCGAAGATGGCATTCCGGTGAGCAACTCCTGGAACATCGAGCATCTTCGTAAGTTTTACCCATAAGGCGCGGTTGCCGGACCCTGTTCCGGCAACCACCCTTTTGTACAAGTCTTGCCGCTGTTGCATGTAATCCTTTGTACAAAGCCAAGCGCAGACCCTGTGCAAAAATAAAGCTCATGTGCTCCGCACATCTCGCCAATTTCATGCTTTTTATTTTTTGCATGAGTTATCTGACACTTTGTGCAGCGCCAAACCCCGGTAAGCAACAACAAGCCATAAGGCTCCATATCACTATTTTCTCTTCTCTCTTTTCTCAAGGAAAGGAAGGTTCCTCTCGCCCACAAGTTTCCCGGGGGGGAGGAGAAGATAATGGTGTGGACCAGGTGTCGATCAAGAAAGTTTCGGCTTGCCGGGAAGCAAACGACAGAAAAGCTAAGTTGCCAAAGTTTGGGCAATCAGATGTTTTTAAATTTTTTTAAGTTATCTTCCTTGAACGACCATTCTTTGTGTGGAAAACCTGTGCGCGAAGGAACCAGCTCGTGGCTAGTTGCGCCCTTACTTTGTTTCGAGTTCGCTCAACAGTTTAAGTGTGCTGCGACTAGAGTCGCGCCCTTACTTTGTTTCGAGTTCGCTCAACAACTTAAGCGAGCTGCGACTAGTTACGACAAGGTTTCTTGCCGGCAATGGCACTGCCAGCAGGCTGCTGACGTCCCGCACTCAGCGCTCGCGGCAAGGGTGCCTGCGCCGGCAAGTTCCCTAAAAGCGTAGGGCAAAGACATACAAAGGAAGGAGTCAAGTAAAGGAAATAACATCGCAATCACTACCCAAAATAAAAGTTATATATTACAAGATAGCTTGTCGCGGCTCTAATAGACTCCGTTCGAACATGACCATCAGCGACAAGAAAAGAAGAAAACGGGCGGTCTAGTCCACGCGGTCGCCCTCAACCCTCTTGATCCCGCTCACCTTGTCCACAATGGGTGCGACAAGGTCCTTGAGCGCCTCCAGATCAGCGTCCGCCGGCAAGGATCTGAGGACGTTGGTGAGGTTGAGGCCCGGGTTGCGGAAGGCTACCTTCACCAACACCTTCTGAAGAGCTCCTGCGCAGATCTTGCGCGACTCGTCGGCCAGCTGCTTTGGGATCCTCTCCCGGAGTCGCTGGAGGGCCGTCGCCACGCCTTTGAAGAACAGAGTGAGCTTGGCGCTGGATGGGTGGGTCTCATCGGAGGGATACCCGAGATCCTCCATCCCCAGCTACGCCAGCTCCTTGTCGATGTCTGCGGCAGCATTCACAAGACCCTCCGTCCACTTCTCCAAAGTTTCTCTGAAATCATTTTGGGTGGCGGCAATGCTCTCCAGCAGCGCCTTATCGGCCTTGATCTCCTTCTTCAGGGCCGCCTCCTGCTCCCTGGCACTGTCCAGCGTCTTGGTCAAAGCAGCCAGCTTCAACTCAAGATCGGCGTTGGAGTCCTTGGCGGCGGCAAGCTCCTTGATCTTCTCGGCGAGACGACCCTGCAGCTCGCCAAACGTGTAAGCGTCCTTCTCGCACTCGTGCTTGAGCGCGGCAAGCCCTTCACCGCTCGCCTTGAGATCAGCCTCCAGCTGCGCCACCTTCGTCTCCAGCTCCTTCTTGGCGGCCTCGGCAGCTGCGGCAGCGTCCTTTGCTTCCTTGAGAGCTTTGCTCAGTGTTTGCTCGCGTGCAGCATGCTCCTCTTCGTGGCTGTCCAGGCTGGCCTTCAGGTGCACCAATTCGCCCTCCCGCGCAGATAGCTCCTCGGCGGCAAGCCGCTGTTGCTCTGCAACTTCTGCCTTCTCGAGGATGAAGGCCTTCTGTGCCTCATCGAGTTGCACACGCTCCGCCGCCAGCGACCGGAGAGCTGCCTGGTTGAGACCTCGGAGCTCCTCCGCGCGCTTCTCCATGTCCACCCCCGCCTTCGCGACAAGGGCATCGCGGGACTCCAGTTTGGCCTGGCGGGCACGGTAGAGCGACAACAGCTTCCGCAGCAGTCGCTCCTCCTCAGGCTCATCGCTGCTGCTGCTTGGCGCGTCGACAAGCGTCAGCCCAGTGGAGGCAAGCACCTCCACGTCAAAGCTTTCTCCTTTGACTGGCGCCCTGGACGTTGACGCCCAGGGGAGGTTGATGAAGAAGCCATCGCCGCCCTTCAAGTAGACGCCTGGCTGGGGCTCGTCGGAGCCTGACGCTGCGGCAGCGGCGGGAGGATCGGCGGTCGGTGTAGCGCCTGTCGCTCCTGCGGCCTCAGGGTCGTCAGTACGACCACCAGACCCCTCGTCAGCTGCTGCGGCGGCAGCCTTGGCGGCCTCTTCGCCGGCGGGATCATCAGCGCCGGCCGCTTCTTCGGTGGCGGCGACATCATCAACAGCAACCTCGGTCAGAATCGGATCCGCAGTGGGTGGATCTGACAGCCGAAAAAAAGGGAGAAAACTCAAGCAAATATCCAAAAATAAGATCGAAAGAAGAAGAACCCAAGGGAAGTTTCGAAGAAAGAGGTTTACCTGCACCAGGCTCGGCAGTTGTGGTCTCCACCATCGGAGGACCGCTGGTGCTGTCCCTTGCCGGAGACTCCTCCCTTGCCGGAGACTTCTCCATTGCCGGGGAGCTCTCCCTTGTCGAAGACTTCTCCCTTGCCGGAGAGCTCTCCCTTGTCGGAGGATTCTCCCTTGCCGGAGAACTCTCCCTTGGCGGCGTAGTCGAAGAAGATGGCATATCAGGGGCGACATCCGGACGCTCCTGGTGGGGCTGCTCTGCTCCTACACAAGCCAACAGTCAGATATCAGTGAACAAAGAGTACCTATGCGCGCCTAACAGCGGGAAGCAAACCATATACTTACGTTGGGGGCTGCGCTGGGGGCTGCTCTGAAGAAAAGCTGTCGGGTCCGGCAAGTTTGTCTCGGGCGCACCCCCTGCTGGCACGGTGGGATCGTCCTCAATGACAATCACCGGGACCATGGTTCTCTTTGCCGCTCTCTGGGCCAGAGTCCTAAAAATGAATAAGTTCAGAGTGAAGCAAATGAGATACAAGACAAGACAACAAGTATTGAAGATATACAAGTACAACTAGAATCTTACTCTTCTTCTTCCTCGTCAAAGCTGAGCGCGGAGAAGTCAAAGCCTGGCCCACCTCCGGCGCGAGGAGGCGGAGTAGGATCCCTTGGCCGCTTGGCGGGAGCTAGAGCGGCGGACCAGGAGGACCCCGCCCCAGTTGCCGCTGCAGCGTGAGGTGCTTCCGCGGCAACAGAACTTGCCGCGGTAGAGCGTGTCGTGCAGCGCGGCGGGGGTTGACTCATCCGCCGCTCCGCTACGTCCCCGGCCTTGCGGAGACGCCTTCTTGGTGGAGCCGGGGGCTTTGCTTGTGGAGCCGGGGGCTCTGCTTGCGGCAAGCTGCCCGAAGACGAAGAGGAAGAGGAGCCGATCTCCAACGAGCCGCTCGTATCCTCGGCGGGCCCGCTCGGCCCGGCGTCATGCCCGGCAGGCTCTTCCTCGCCGGCAAGATCCTCTCGCTCGGCAAGGCTTGCCGCCTCTGCTGCCTCTGCCTCGTCCACGGTGAACCCAAACTCGCCCGCAGCTGCAGCTGCCGCCGCCTCTTCCAGCCTGGTGGCGATGTGCTTGAGCTCATCGTCGGTGGTGTCCTGGGTGAGGCCCCTCTTCTCATTGGCGTCGACCGGCACGTCTACCAAGTTATCGAAGAACGCCCGCACGACATCATCTGCAGGCTCTATCCAGGCTGGATCAATTCCATGCGAGTCGCACAGCGGCATCATTGCACGGATGCGGTCGAGCGAGGAGTTTTTGCACAGCAGAACGATGACCCTCGGCAACCTGAACACTTTGGGATGCTGTGGGTTGTACTTGAACAGCTCCTGGAGCATCGAGTTGAGCTCCATGACAGTGAAGTTAAAGTTGAGGCCCGGCCGCAGCCTCATGATATCCGCCATGTTCTGGAACTCCCAGGCGGGTCTCGTCCTCTCCTGCAGGGGGGCGATGTGGCGGCGGAGGAAATCTGCGCCAACTCCTCCTACAGTAAGCCCGGCAAGCCTCAGGCGTAGGATCCGAGCGACGGCAATCCTCAGTCTGTCGTCTTCCGAGGCCAAGCTACTTCAATCACTGCCGCGCACTACTGGAGTTTGGCACAGGGCGGTAAACGGCTGGGGGTTCTCCTTGACAATCAGGCACCAGTCCGCCCTCCACTCCTCCCACTTGCTACGGAACTCTCCATCCAGATAAGCATCCTTCTTGCCAGCTTTTGAGATCTAGGCGATTCCGCCGGATAAGGGATCTCCTTTCTCAACTCGAGGCGAAAAGAAGTGGCGGAAAAGGGCTACGCTTGGATTGATTCCGACAAAGTTTTCACAGAGATGTGCGAAAACTGCCATGGTTAGGACAACGTTGGGGGTGAAGTCAAGGAGGTGGAGCCCATAGGTGTTCATGACGTCGCAGAAGAATTCAAAAAAGGGCGGGCAGAGCCTGCAATAGAAGAACAAGGCGAAGAAAGGGTACCCGGTAGGAGCCTTTTTCCAAGCGGCGGCTGGGAGCACCCTCATGCGCGGGTGCGCCCGCGTCGCCGTCGACTAGAAGAGGTAGTAGAACTCCTTCAGCTCTTCTGCCTCAAGCCTAGGAGGGAAGATTGCCCGCTCCTTTCGCAGCGCCGCGAGCTGCTGCGCCTCGGCCGACTTCGCCTTCTCGGCTTTTGGAGCCATGGCGGGAATGGTGAGGGAGGACGACGGCGTTGGTGGTGCTGGTAGCGATGAGAGCGGAGCGCTGCGCTCCCTCGGCATTGGGAAGAAGGGGAGTGACGGAGATTCTCGAGGAAGGAATAGCAACGGGCAGATGGGTGAACTGCCCCTGTTTTCCCTGCTTATAAGGAGGGAGGGGGCGGACGTTCCGCCTTTACGAATAAAGAAACCACCCACAACCTCTCCCACGCCGCCGCAATCGACGCGTGCCGTTCGGGGAGGGCGCGGTGGATACGGAGTCAGATGCGGCGTGACCCAGGCCGCGCGTGCCCGTGCCCTGTTTTGGGCCTGGCACAACAACGCTCGGCACCGTGTATGGCCCAGGCCCGGGGGCTCCTGTCGGTGTACTAGAGTAGGGGTACCCTAGTATCCCGAACTTGTGCATGGGCAGTTGCAGCGCCCCGCGGCAAGGCTTGCCTGGTGACCGCCAAGGACCTCTGTGGTTCCTTTGGAACCATTCAAGAACAAAGTATTTAAGCCAAGGAGACAAGTCCCCGGCAAGAGGAGCTTGCCGGGAAGGCCACTCAAGGCATAAGGCCCCGGCAAGAGGAGCTTGCCGGGAAGGCCAACCAAGGCATCCCAAGGCACTTACCGCGACGCGCCACGCGTCCCGGCAGGGCCCGGCGAGCGACAAGCTCCCGGACGCGACAAGACAACGGTCGCGGCAAGACGTTTGCCGCGGCAAGCAACCACTCTGTACCTGCGCTCCAGCACACCCACCTACGTGTCGCTCTGGGACCCTTCCAGGCGTACGTGGCGGGAGGCTGTGCAGCCAGGGGTACACTGTGGCAAGCGGCGCTGACAAGATCGCCATCGTGGTGAGCGGTGGCGTCCCTAACGGTCCCTTTTCTGCACTGTTTGGGCGACTAGATAGGCATTTAATGCCCTTGTCCCCTGTCGTCAGAGTTAGGTATGATACACTGTGTAGGTAGCTGTACCTACCGCAACATCTTTCCATTTTTGCCCTTGCCTACGTTGCCACCTGTTGGAGACCCCTTGAGCACATAAAAGGAGGCCCATGCACAACGTAGGGAGGAGGACGAACAGTAGAACACTCACACTCGGTCTCGTTAGTTGCTGGTGTGTACTGTAGCACTCAGCGCTCTCGAGCAAGAACTCATTACAATCCACAAAGCAGCAGTAGGAGTATTATCTCTCCGGAGAGCCCCGAAGTTGGGTAAAAACCGCTCGTGTGCCTCGCCTCGATCTGCTCTTCGTGCGACCTCCGCCCCCCGCCGAACCGAGAAGGGGCTTCGTCCCCATAGGTGCTCGCGGAGTCAGATTCCCCCGACATTCTACATATATACAACATTACAAAGTTATATGGAGGAGTACGAACGCTAATTTGCATTGCATGGTGCCCACAATGATATTTATTCCGCACTGTGAATTTGTATATTTTTATACTATATACAGAGTTAGTCATAATAAAGAGAAACAAAGAGAATCTCTCTCTCCATCGCATACCCCCCCTGTACGCCCCTTTCACGTATGCACACAAAACTATCTCCATGTCCTCTAAATGTAAGCCCCTAGAAAATCCACGCATGTTTCATCTTTCTCTAGCGATATATGCAATGACAATCATTGTATTTGAAGCGAAAGCACGATACGTACATTGGACTTCAGAATCGACTCATTACGGTCACCATTTACGTTTAGTGGCTATTATATAGTTACGGGCTCACCGTACAACTCTGTATTTGCTCATGACATGACTAGTTGACCAGTTAAACGCTCCACATGGCACCTCTAGTGTTGCATCACATTATCTCATTACCATCGTGCCCACCTGTCGACTTGTATCTACTCTACATCAGGACTCTTATAAAATACATAAAATACACTCTTATAAAAAACAGAGTTGGTGATGATGGTGTGCCTGCCATCCTGCAATATAAGCCTTCCGATTTATATCTGACGAATAGGAAAGAAACTATGGCAATTTTGCAAAAAGGTACCCACACACATCTCCACACTTGCAAATAAGGCCTTCCCTCGTTCATCCTTTTCTCTCACAAGATAAAAAAGTAATACAAATGCATCTTGATGTTACGTGCAACGCACGGGCATCTTGCTAGTAAGAATGAAAACAAACCACAAAAAAATATTTGGACGGTGGTCCGAAGTCATGACCGCGGGCACATCGGACAAGGTGGCCTTGTATTGGTATGCTGAGCCATCTGTTTTAACACACAGGAGCTGGTGTGGTAATTATACACACACGCACGCATGCACACGAACTGCATCCACTCAACACTCACACAAACACATGCACCCACCCACACACGCATGCAACACTCACACGTACACACGCCGCCACCCATGCACGCAACACTCACACGCACACACGCACGCATGCATGCACACACCAGTACACCACACGACCAACACACACTCCCACGCTCAAGTGCTCAACCTACACGTGCATGCGCACACATTAGGCCCTGACAGACACATACGCAACCAGGTGATTCCCGCGCACGGGTTGGAGCCTTGTCGCGCCTGCGTAAATTTGTGTTTATCTGACCTTTTGACTATGCAAACTGACAGGTGGGACCCACAAGGAACATGGTCAATTTAACTAGTCAACATGGCGCCACGCAGACTATTTGGTCAGTCAACAGAGTGCATCCGATGTTGAACTGTGAGCAAGTGACCGTATAATCACCGCAAAACGTATATAGTGACCGTAATCAGCTTATTCTGAAGTTCGGTGACCGTATTACGTTTTTCATTCTGTAGGCCCTCCAATACTACATCTCTACACGTTCTCGCATGTTACATCTAACAACTATGCAATACAGCACTACTACTACAGTCTAACACAATAAATCATATGTGTTTTAGGTTTTACTAGATATCATATTGTTACTTATAATTATTCAATTTGCATACATTAAAATTGCCTTTGAAATGTATGGCCAGTATCATCTACTGGGCGGGAAAATCCCGCCCTTTCCTGTTTAACCGGGTTTGTATCGATGGATCGTGCGAAACAATAAAACTATAGTACTATACAGTACAAGTGACAGTTCACTAGGTCGTCGTGTCGTCTACTCCTCCGTCGTAAGAATGGAGCGCTCTCTTTCATAAATCTTCTAGTCCCTTTCGCCAACATGTGGGACATCAAGCTACCGGGTCCACGTGCCATACCAGAATACAGTGCAAAGCAGCCGGGGTGAAGCACCCCAGTCATGGCGCCGGCGTAGTAATGAGCAATGAGGCGTCAAATCACAAAGCTGCACCTTTCCCGCAGTTAAGTTGGAGGGACGAAGCAACCATCATTCCACTCGTTGCTGAATCCGCTTCTCCTTCATCTTCTTCAACTTAACCACGTGTTGCTTCTGCCGTTGTTCTGCCTCATGCGGGACGCGGATCATCTTGGTAAAGCACTGACACGTGGGACCGCATGTTAGCAAACCGCCAGGACAACGTACTCCGAAAATAAGAAGCCTAATCCTAGACTTACAAAGGGCTACGTAGCTGCTACGTATACTTTCCATCTAATCTATATATGCCCCCCTGATTTTCAGGTGGGGTGGGCCTAATCCTCTCCTTTAATTCAATCAAATAGTCCCACATCACATCAGTTCGTAACTTTACGTTAACCATTACGTGGATGTAGCATTGCTCAAATAAGAAACCTCCCCCGCCATCCACGCGGCAAAATCACCTCCTTTTTACTAATCTTGATTCTATAATTTTTTAGATCAATATAATTGAGATTTGTATAGATAGCACACAGGAGCAAAACCAAGTGGTACGGTTAAGGGCATCCACAATGTGTAGCCAAATGTGAAAATAGCATTCGGCATCGTGGGAACCATTGTGGACGGTGTTGCCAAAGCCAAAAAGATGGTACAAAAGCTCCCTGATTGATTGATTGAAGGAATAGAAAAATGCAACGTCTCCTCTCTTTCTCCCATGCTTGGATGCATGTAGTACAGTATAAAGCACAAAGTCTACTCCCCTGTCCCTTCTATCACAAATCACAAAGCAGTGAGGCATCAAATCACAAAAGCACGGACGAAGCAACCATCATTTCACTCTTCGCTGACTCCGCTTCTCCATCGTCTTCTTCGAGAAACCATCTCACCGCACTAATACTCCTAGTAGTACTAGTAAAGGACTTACTGGATGCAAATAAGGCGGTTGTCTCGGCTTGCAGGCGGCACTTGCGAACGACTTACCGTGGTCTCCCTCGATGGTGTTCTCCGTCGAACGTACTTCGCCAAACCACCAAAAAAGATATATCGTCAACGTCACCGCAATGTGGAAGGAAGTCAAATCTTACTACCTCCATTTTTTTGTACACAAGGCAAGTATATCAAAATTACAATTTGCAAATGGCCACTAACACTAATCGAGGCAAAATTGATGGGGTTAGCAACCAAGGACATTAATATCCCTTGCATGCATGCGGAAGTGAAAAGGTTGGTTTGCATGGTGCTGCATTAATCAAGCGATGAGGAGTGAGATGGTTAGCTCTTTGGTCTTTGGAGAAAAAATACGCATTAATTGACACGTGAAACAAGGATTTGTATCGATTAAATCCCGCGAAGGAAATCGCCGCCTTTCTTTTTTAACACTAGTACTCCTAGTACGTACGTACTTATCGTGTTTGGGTCTAGGCCTTGCATTGCCAAACTTCGCCACACATTTTTTGCCAAGCTTGCCTAAACTTTTCAAAATGAGAAGGAGGTACACTTGCGCACGGCTGTCGCGGTCGCACCGCACCCTCACACGGTCGCTCCTGCACGCTGTGGTCGCACCGCACCCTCACACAGTCGCTCATGCACGCCGCAAACCCAACCAAGGGAATATACCCTCACTGACATGTGTTGTCGCATGTGAACAAACCAAACTCGGCCGTCCTATCGCTGACACATAATTTTCGTTCATAGAGTGTGTTTATCCAACCGCATGTCGGGGAGTATCCGTACAGCCTGTTCGGTGGTCTGTTGGGGAAGAAGAAGAGGTGAGGAAGAAGGAAAGTAGGGTTAGGAGACGTAGGATATTCATCCAACCGCCTGAATTGGTAGACTGACCCAAGTCATGCGACTTGCATAACAAATACATGTTTTTACACAGCAAAAGATCCATAAAAACAACAACATAAAGAAAAACTATCACTGCTCGCGGAAACAGACGGCCTCATCGTCTTTGGCTGCCGGCGCGAAATAGCCGTCGCTGCCGATGTGTGTTTCCGCACCATGGTTGTCCTCGGCCTCCAGCTACTCGTTCAAGCGGAGCATGCGGGCGCTCTGCACGGACGAGAGCACAGCCCGGTTCAAGTCGAGGACGTCCGGTTCCGCCTGTAGGAGGGCCTCGAGGGCAGCGGCATCCGCGCGCTCCTGGTCGAGTCGAGCCTCCGCCGCCCGGTTCAAGTCCAGGACGTCCGGTTCCGCCTCAGAAGGGCGTCAATGAGAGCGGCATCCGCGTGCTCCGCGTCGAGTTGATCCTCTGCCGCCCGGTTCATGTCCAGGACGTCCGGTTTCGCCTGCAGGAGGGCCTCGATGGCAGCGGCATCCGCGTGCTCCGCCTCAAGTTGAGCCTCCACCGCCCGATTCACATCCACGACATCCGGTTCCTCCTGCAGGAGAGCCTCAATGGCAGCGGCATGCGCGTGCTCCGCGTCGAGTTGAGCCTCTGCCTCCCGGTTCTCCTTTAGTATCGCCATGTTGAACCGATGGTCCGCCTGCACCATGGGGTACTCGGACGCCGGCATGAAGTCGACGTCCATCGTCTCATACCCATCGGGGGCCTTCTGCGTCGCGACCTCCACCATGAACATTGGATCGGCTTCCTCCTCCTCTTAGCTTGGCTCCAGAGAAGTCGGGGATTTCCCCGCCGCAAAGCGAGCTTGGGAACGGAGGTCTGTGGCGCTGACCGCCGCCGCGATTTCTGCGAGGCGCTCCGGCGTCAGCATCTTGTAGTAAGTGATCTTGTGGCGCACCACGGCTTTCCGGCAAAATAGGGGACAATTGATGCGGGCTAGCGGATCGAAAGGTGGGCGAATGGGCTGGAGATTTGATGTGGTTTTAGGGAAGTGGCTGGCGTAGGTCGAGCAGCGAAGGTTCTGGTGTGAATAGTGGTTCCGGTGATGACCGGTCAATCGGTTTTGACTGTACATCGCTCTTGTCATGTTTGCGTTGCAGCCCGGCACGCTGGACCCTCCACATCGCTCACCGAATGGAACACGCTTCGTCTTGCGTTTTCGCTCGCTTGTGGGACTGAAGTTGAGAGCAAACCGACGTCCCTCCCCCTCCCCTTCCCGCGTCATTTATTATACCACCACTCCCTCTATTTTATGCGGAGTAAATAAAAACAGAGGGAGTATACTATGGATGAGGATCCCCTGACGTGGCCAAACCCATTGAGTAACTGACATGCGGGGCCTAGCAAGCATGGGGTCCGCCAGTAAGTGACCGAAAGGGAGGGTAAGGCAGGGATTCCTACGTCAGAGGATCCACTTCCACTATACTACTTTGACCAAATGTTACAGTAATAATATATGACATGCAACTTACACAAATGTTAGAGTAATAATATACTCCCTCCTTTCCGGTTTATAGGGCTTATATCAAAATTTTAGTTTTTCCATTTTATAAGGCTCAATTTGGTTGTTTCCCATCACATGTTCAGATTCCAAGGTGCATTAAATCATTGCATGCAAGTATTAAGAGAAAATTGACCAATGCATGTAATTTATGCATGCATGCATTGAAATTAATGCATTGGTAAACATACTTTTTTGAGGAAAATAACAACATTAATTGGGTGCTTCTGCAAACTACAAAAAGTATTCCACCACTCACCATCTACCTTGATTGGTGCGATTTTTGAATTGAGCCTTATAAACCGGAAAGGAGGGAGTATGACATGCAACTTACACAAAGCATACAAGGTCTAATACGTTTTTCGAGGCTAACTTTGACCAAATGTTAGAGTAACAGTATATGACATGCAACTTACACAAAGCATACGGTCAAATTCATATGTGAAAGGAGTTTCTAATGATATAATTTTCACATTATATATCTCATGTACTATTAATCTTGTCAATAGTCAAATTGGAAACCATATCGAGTACAAATCTTGGAGTACGTACGAATCTAAGTATCTAAAAAAGGTATCAATAAGCTGTAGATGAGTTTCTAAAAAATGTATCAATATTGATTAGGCGTTGTTGAATGTTGATACCTTTTTGATCAAAGTAGAGATACTTTGACTATACATAAAACTTATATGTAAACTAGAAAGGATAGGAGGGAGTTTATTGTACGTTCAAAAACGAAACGAACATTGAATACCCTTTATATATGATTTGCGGATGCTATGATCACCGGTTCAAAATTTTGAATCCGCCTTAGGTATCACGTGCCCCCACTCGTTCCTTCTCGATTTCATCTCGGGGTTCGAAGATCTATTGAAATAGGACTAGGGTAGGTACATGCGAATGATACTCGGCCGAATGTTCAAATGAGGCATGCTGGAGGATGGACTCGACTGGAGGGCGGCATGATCGATGGAGAAGAGGGTTGGAGAGGAATGAGAAATAAGCAAACGCCACATGATTATAATTGAACGGCTCAAATAAACAATAAGTTGTCTCGCTTGGCCTACATAGTGAAAGGCCTAATGCGCAACGCGGAGCACTGACGCTCGAATATGGCCGGGAAAACAGGGAAACCGACATGTGGGGCACACCCGTCGGGATGACGTGGCGCAGACTAGTCTAATGGAGGAGCTGGCCCACGACCTCCTCGCCACCGACAACCATTCATGTGGGTCGTTGGGGCCAACAACGGGGCGCAGCTCCAGCACCGCCACTGGACACGGCGACCGCGGTGAGTGACACGCTCATATCGTCGCTAGACACGGTCGGTTTCACTGTGCCGAGGGTGGCATTAGTGTTGTGGCACGACTAACGGTATGTTTGGTTTGTGCCCAAGGTTGCCCCATCAAAGCATTGGGTAGCCAAAATTTTGGTTGAGGTATTGGTTACCCATGATTTGGCCGACATTGGCAAGAAAAATGAACTAGAGTTGGCTAGAGTTCATTGGCATGCCAAAGAAATGGAAACCATCCAAACAAAGACAAATTTTTGGGTCATGACCAAAATTTTGGTTGAGGTATTGGTTGCCCATGATTTGGCCGACATTGGCAAGAAAAATAAAAAAGAGTTGGCTAGAGTTCATTGGCATGCCAAAAAAATGGCAACCATCCAAACAAAGACCAATCTTTGGGTCATGACCAAAATTTTGGTAAGGTGCACTTTGGCCACAATCCAAACACACCCCAACACCCGGCTCGTCGAGGATGCACGGGGAGCTGCGACGCGTCCGTAGAGTGGTGTAGCGCGGCCAACTACATCCTCTGGACCTGAGACCATGCTGGGTCATCTTGCTATTTCAATGATATGCGGGGATCGCATGTGAGCAAAGGGCATATCCAACGTTGCCACGATCGCAGCTGACTACCCTGGCACACCAAAACCCTCATCCCTCGCGCTGTCGCGCGGTGCGTTCCCAGCCGGCGCCAGCTGCCCGCATTCATGCCGTCCATTCGTATTTCGTCATTAAGAGGCTCGGTGCCCGAGGAACCAACTCCAGCGACTTAATGACGCACCCGGACGCTTGGCCTCACCGGAATGTGCTACTTGAAGCGGCAACGCCCAGCTAACCTCCACACCATAGCGCATCGTCCTCCTACCTAGCACCACATCTGCCATGGCCGCAAGTGCGAACGCTCTGCGGGAGAGCTTATCTTCGGGGATGAAGCTCGAGGTTGCCGCCCTCGCTCAAGTCGCCTCTCGCGACGCAATAGTGGTGTAGCCGGACGCGGATGCGACCGCACAAGCGGTGGCCACGCTGGCGGCCGACGACGGGAGCACCGTCAGCCACGCGTCCTACTTGCCGCCGTCCAACGTCTGGCACCGCCGAGGTCGGGGACTCCTCTGAGGATGAGTAGGGCATGGGAGGTGGCAGGGCATGGTGTGCCAACTGGCCGGTCTGTATCCCGTGTTCTACTCTACCTCTTCGGAGACCGCACCTTCACTTCACGGGTCTTGAACCTCGCCCCCGTACATAGAGATCGCAGATGGAGGACGTCGGTCGCTGCCGTAGAATAGGTTTAGGGTCGGGTTTCTTTTATTTTTCTGTCCAATAGAAGTTCGAAATGTAATGAAAATCTGCCATGTTTGCATTAATCTTGGCCGGTGTATATGAACTTTCACAATAATATGCATATTGTAGGAGTACTAGCAAGATGCCCGTGCGTTGCACGGAAGATCAAGATCTTGTGGGAGAAAAGGATGAACGAGGGAAGGCCTTATCTGCAAATGTGGAGAGGAGTGCGGGTAAATTGTCATAGTTTCCTTCCTATCCGTTAGATATAGATCGGACGACCTATATTGTAGGATGACAGGCACACCATCATCACCAACTCTGCTTTTTATTGAACCGAGACAAATCTAACATGCGAAGTAAAATAGACACATAGGGTCTATAGATACACAAATTATCTTAGGCACTCCAATAGTACGTCCACTACACATTCACGCATTTCACATCTTTCTACATCTACGGGAACCTACGAAAGGGTTAACGTAAATTGCCTCTCTCTCCTCCCCTGATTTTCATGGTGGTGGGCCCCTCCCTCCCCCCAATCTACAATCAACAGCTCACATGTTTCACATTACATTAATTACGTAACTGGGATTACGTAGGTGTAGTATTACTCGTCCTAAAAAAACCCAACTAAGCCAACTACATTTTAGTCGGGATTACCGGATTACTAGTAGTAGTATCGATGGATCGCGCGAAGCAACAATTTTTTTTTGAGGGGGCGAAGCACCTAGTTTAAAGGAAAAAAGGCGGTACTCTCACAACACTCCTGTCGCGGTCGCATTGCACCCCACACACGTTCGGTCCTGCACACGGCTCACGGAAATGGAACGCGCTTCGGCTTGCCTCTACACTGACACATGGGACTGCACTTGGAGAAACCGACCATGCTCAAAACTCCCCCCACCCACCGCGCGAAAATCCTCCCCCCCCCCCACACCCAAAAATTCCCCCCAAATCCGATTCAACCGCCCTTCGGCCAACTAGCCAATAATATTCCCCAAACCCCCCTCCCCCCTGTCCCCCTCCACTCCATTCGCTCCGCCAAAGCCACCCTCCCCGCCGCGCCGATACGTCGGCGCCGCGGTTCGGCGATCCTCTCGCTCCCACAGTACGTTCTCGTAGACTACCGTCCTCTAGCCGCGCCGCCACCTGTAGCTATGTTCTTGTGGAGGCGCACGGCGGTCAGCGCCGCCACCGCTGGCAACGTTCGCGTGGAACGCACGGCGGTCAGCTTCTCCCACGGTACGTGCATTCTAGACTGAGGCCCCGTTCATGTCGGTGTAACGCTGAATGTTAGGTGATAGACGCTATTAATCTCACTGTTTGCCGAAGTAGTTTACTGTCAATATGCTCTGCTTAAGAAGCTTCCTTGCCCTGTTCTACACTCAGTCTGCTTAGCTGAGATGGCATGCCAAGGCCGATTAGTTGCTAAAATATCCTGCCATATATTTATTGTGACACAGATTGCCATGGTCTAGTAGCCAATTTGTTAGGTGAAATAGCTCTACACCATTTTATACTTGATCTTTGTTGCTGCGATGGCTTCGATAGTTCAATGGCTGTGTGCTCGGCCTCATTGACTGCTAAAACAGCCTGCCATAATTTGGCACTCAAATCTGTTTGCTGAATTAGCTTTACATATATTTTGTTACTTAGATTTGCTCGTCCAAATATCTTGCCATAGCTTTAGACATCGACCTAGATATTTTTTTTTGGACATCATAAAAAAACATATATGTTTTTCCTGTAATATCTAGTCGAAGAACTAATTTGTATGTCTAAAAGATGGACAAGACTTGGATAACATCTGCTCGAAGATTCTCAGCAGCATATGTCGAGGGGGTTGAAAACTTCATGAACTTTATCAGAGCTGAGTACGGTGGTCCGAAATCAGATGTGCTCTGACCGTGTAGCAGTTGTATGAATTCAGTTACAAGACCCTAGTCAACTGTGCAAAATCATCTACACTAGGTGGGTTCATCATGGTGAAGCTATGAACGTCAATGTTATTGACTACGTGGAAGCAGCCGATCACCATCTTGAACTGCCTGATGCTCAGGTGGAAGAGAGGAGGAGGAGGTGGTGGTGGCGAAGCCAGTGAGTTTGACCAACATTGAAACAATGCTACGAAATGCTCATGCATTCCGTGAACTTTCACCTGCAGAAGAAAAACGGTGGGCCCGCATGTTGGAACAATGCAACCTTGCTGTCACCCCAGGAAATAAGCTATCCGTATTCTCAGCTATGGTCACCTTTCTTCAGGTGAAGACATCTGAGCAGATGACCAACAAATCATTCAATGCGATGTTGGCTTCTTTCCGCGAATCTTTCCTAGATGCGTCTGAGCTTCCACACACCTACAGTAAAATGAAGAATTTCCTTCGTACATTTCAAATTGGATATGATATAATCCATGTTTGTAAGAATAATTGTGTTCTGTTCCGGAAGTATTATGCCAACTTAAGTGAATGCCCGAAATGCAAATCATCAAGATGGAAAGATGGCGATGCTGTGAAGAGGATTCCTCATAATGTTCTGAGACATTTTCCAATTACACCAAGATTGCAGATGTTGTTTCTTGATGCTGAAACTTGAGAGGATGTACTGTGGCATTCTAGGAACCAGGAGTACAGAGATCAGAATGTAATGAGCCATCCATCTCATGGTAGTGAGTGGAAAAGTTTCAATGATAAACACAAAGAGTTTGCTGCTGACCCGAGAAACATTAGACTTGGCTTACCTTCAGATGGATATAACCCATTTGGCCACTAGCGACACATATAGCATGTGGCCAGTGCTTGTTATCCCTTACAACATGCCTCCAAATGTCTGCACCAAAGAATCAAACTACATGATGGCCTTGCTCATCCCAGGTCCAAAAAGTCCTGGAAACGATTTTGATTTGTTCATGGAGCCTCTTGTGGAGGAACTTCAACAGCTATGGAAGGGTGTTCTCACTCGAGACCTATATAGCAGCCCACCAGCTGATTTCTTTCCGCGTGCTGTTATAATTTGGTGCATCCATGATTATCCGGCTTTGGGCACTATGTCAGGGCGAACGACACATGGTTACAATGCATGTGTTCACTGTGACAGGAATCCGCTGTCATACGCCATACTTAGCAAGATCTGTTACATTGGACACCGCCGTTTCCTTGCCAAGGACAAGCTGCATCCTAGAAAATACCGAAGACATGTGTTCAATGCAAAGCATGAAAACTGTGATGCGCTAAAGAGGCTCACCGCTGATGAGTTGCAAGTGGAATTAGAGAAGGTCAGGCATATTACACCAGGAAACCATCCTCGTAATGGTTGCGTGAAAAGGAAGCGTGGCAGGGTAGAAGAGAGATTATTGTTTACCCGCAGGTCCACTTTGTGGCACTTGGAGTATTGGAAATATTTGGATCTGGGGCATAATCTTGATGTGATGCACATCGAGAAATATATATGTGACAGCATTATCGGCACACTTCTTAATATTGAAGGCAAGACAAAAGATACCTTAAAATCTAGGATTGATTTGACACACCTGGGTATCAGAAAGGATTTGCAGGTGCAAGATGAAGGTAAACCATGGGATATGGCACCAGTTGTGTATGTCTTGGACAAGGTAAAAAAGAAAAGAATTTTGCTAGGTCCAGTCACGTGTGAGATTCCCACATGGATTTTCTTCCAACCCTGAAAGGAGAGTCGGTGCAGATGGAAACAAGGTACAAGGGTTGAAAACTCATGACTGCCACGTCCTACTTCAAAGGGTTTTACCTGTTATCCTTAGAGGATTGGGCTGCCCTGACTTATACAGAGCAGTTGCGGAGTTGGGACAATTCTTCAGGGAACTCTGAAGTTGGAATATCAGGATAGATGCTTTGGAGCATCTTAGAGACAAGATACCAACTATCCTATGCAACCTTGAGAAGATATATCCTCCAGCCTTCTTTGATGTGATGGTGCATTTGGCTGTTCATCTACCTGATGAGGCACTACTTAGAGGTCCAGTACAGTATGGCTGGATGTACCCTATTGAAAGGCGGCTAGGCACTTTCAAGGGCTATGTTAGGAATAGAGCTAGACCCGAGGGTTCCATTGCACAGGCCTACATTGCTACAAAAGCATTGGCATTCTGCTCAAAATACATTAAAATAGTTGATCAGCTTAGCAGAGAGATGGGTGAAGACAATCCCGGGCTTAATGTTTTCGATTATTCTGTTCGAGTTACAGGGAAGACTCGACAAGAGGACAAACCTGAAGATTTGGACAAAATGGTTTGGTATGTGTTGAATAACTGTCCTGAGATACTACCGTATATCAAGTAACTAGTGCAGTACTGCAGCTTATACATCGTAATCAACTAAACTTGCAGCACATTCTTATATATTTAGATGTTTGATGCGATCACTATGTTGTGCAGCATCTACAAAGAGGAGTTACTGCCGCAAAATCCAAGAAACATTGACAAACTGGTTATGGCAGGATTTGCGAAATGGTTCAAGAACCATGTAAGCTTTTGAAGTGCACTGTTAGCTTTTTTAATATATTGAGTACATAAGATGATCAGGTTGTCTATTTTCTAACCATAGGTTAAGAAGATGCAGGAGGATGGGAAAGCAGTTGATGATGCCCTTTACTCGGTAGCAATGGGTCCTTGTACTCGGGTAAGACATTATGAATCTTGCGTTGTTGGAGATGTGCGCTACAACACCCTTGCACGAGACGAAGGCAGGAAGACATAAAATAGTGCCATCATGAGCACGGATACGTATGACAAAGAGACAACTGAAATGTATGCAAACATAACAGACATTGTTCAGTTGCAGTATATCTCCAGTTTCGAGGATCATCGGTGTGTGGTTCTGTTGTGCTGTCATT
Source organism: Aegilops umbellulata (assembly GCA_032464435.1). NCBI lineage: Eukaryota > Viridiplantae > Streptophyta > Magnoliopsida > Poales > Poaceae > Aegilops > Aegilops umbellulata. The sequence continues at coordinate 205,420,796 of CP136055.1, forward strand.
GGTATAACCTGTTTTCCAGGATCGCAAAACCCAGAGCTGATGATTATTTCAAATCCATCAATGTCAAGGCGGCGTACCAGACCAACGAGCCTTTTATTTTGGCAAATCAAGCAACACAGATATTTTTCTTGGAAGACACATTTGCACATAGCGATGACTTGAGAGTATTGCAAAGGTTTGAGCAGAGGAATTCGTTTAATGAAGTTGCACAACAAGATGATGCTTACACTACTCCTGATGTACAAGATAACACAGATGTTCTTAATATCTTTGAGAACCATCACGTCAATGACCCGACGAAAAGATTGCCTGTCGTGTTGTGGACATACAAGAGTTGATCAAGAAGTGATGAGGACATCAATACCGTTGTTACACCCACAGCCCCTGCTGCTATACATACTGGACCAATTACTAGAGCTCGCACACGCCAATTGAATTATAAGGTACTTTCGTTTCTTGGTAATGATTCCAATGTTCATGAGAATATGATGCTGCCTAAATTGGATACATTTGTTTTGCTTACAAATGAAGGGCCAACCATGGACAAGAAAGATGAACATTGGAGCAAGTTCAAGCATGGAGATGTTGGCATGCGCAAGGGGAACAAGAACGGAGTTACAAGTGATGATTCCAGGACTTTGAAGCCACCATAATGAGTGCATGAAGCCTTGGACGAAATATACAAGATGCCACTTCATAATATTCGTCCATAGGCTATTCTAGGTGCTGTGTCACCTTATTATTGGGCCAGGCCCATGTAATTTCGAAATACTTAAGTATAGGCTGTTTTTAGAGTCTGTATGTGTGGGGAAACAAGAGTTAGCGTTGGTTTTGGACCACTCCCTCAACGGCCACGAAATTCCCTCCTCTTCCTCCATATATACAGCACTTAGGGCGTCGTTTAGACTTCAGGTTTTGTTTACATTAAAAGATCGCCATAGCTGCAACTTCGCGTACTTCATTTGTGTTCAACGACCAGACAAAGGCGTCACAGAACCCCACCTTGATCAACAAAGCTTTTGAGGGAGTCCTGGATTAGGGGGTGTCCGGGTAGCCGGACTATACCTTCAGCCGGACTCCAGGACTATGAAGATACAAGATTGAAGACTTCGTCCCATGTCCGGAAGGGACTTTCCTTGGCGTGGAAGGCAAGCTTGGCGATGCAGATATTCAAGATCTCCTACCATTGTAACCGACTCTGTGTAACCCTAACCCTATCCGGTGTCTATATAAACCGGAGGGTTCTAGTCCGTAGGACAACTCCATCATACAACAATCATACCATAGCCTAGCTTCTAGGGTTTAGCCTCCTTGATCTCGTGGTAGATCCACTCTTGTACTACCCATATCATCAATATTAATCAAGCAGGAGTAGGGTTTTACCTCCATTGAGAGGGCCCGAACATGGGTAAACTTCGTGTCCCTTGTCTCCTGTTACCATCCGGCCTAGACGCACAGTTCGGGACCCCCTACCCGAGATCCTCCGGTGTTGACACCGACATTGGTGCTTTCATTGAGAGTTCCTCTGTGTCGTCGCTTTTGGGCTCGATGGCTCCTTTGATCATCAACAATGATGCGTTCCAGGGTGAGACTTTTCTCCCCGGACAGATCTTCGTCTTCGGCGGCTTCGCACTGCGGGCTAATTCGCTTGGCCACCTGGAGCAGATCGAAAGCCACGCCCCTGGCCATCAGGTCAGGTTTGGAAGCCTAAACTACACGGCAGACATTCGCGGAGATTTGATCTTCGACGGATTCGAGCCACAGCCAAGCGCGCCGCACTGTCTCGCGGGGCATGATCTAGCTCTGCCGCCGAACAGTGCCCTGGAGGCCGCAAGCGCACCAGCTCTGACCCGCAATTCGGAGCCAGTTGCGCCGATCGAGGATGATCGGTTGGACGTCACCTCGGGGGCAGCGATCTCAAAGGCGATCGAGCCGAACGCCAACCCCACACTCTGCAGGACCCGTGACTCCGAGAATCCGGACTCCTTTCCGGACACCGAACCCCCGCGCGCCCCTGCCGATCGAATCTGATTGGGCGCCGATAATGGAGTTCACTGCCGCGGACATCTTTCAGAACTCGCCTTTTGGCGACATCCTGAATTCCCTCAAGTCTCTCTCTTTATCAGGAGACCCCTAGCCGAACTACGGTCAGCGAGGATGGGATACGGACGATGAAGAAATTCAAAGCCCACACACCACCCACTTTGTAGCCGCTGTCGACGATTTAACCGACATGCTTGACTTCGACTCCGAAGACATCGACGGTATGGACGACGATGCAGGAGACGAACAACAACAAGCACCTGTACGGCGCTGGAGGGCCACCTCGTCATATGATATATATACGGTGGATACTCCAAAAGACGGAGATGGCGATGGAACAGCGGACGATGATACCTCCAAGAAACAGCCAGAGCGCCGGCGTCAGCGGCGCCGCTCTAAATCCCGCCAAAGCAAAAACGGTGATTCCGGCACGGGAGATAATACTACCCCAGATAGCGCCGAAGAACACCCCCTCTAGAAGCCAGCCCTCATGAGAGAGCGGCAGACCGAGAGGTTGAGGATGATAACTACATGCCTCCCTCCGAAGACGAGGCAAGCCTCGACGACGACGAATTCGTCGTGCCATCAGACCCCACCGAACAAGAGCGTTTCAAACGCAGGCTTTTAGCCACGGCAAACAGCCTCAAGAAAAAGCAGCAACAGCTTAGAGCTGATCAAGATCTGCTAGCTGACAGATGGACTGAAGTCCTTGCGGCCGAAGAGTATGAACTCGAACGCCCCTCCAAGGACTACCCAAAGCGCATGCTGCTACCCCGATCAGAGGAGGAAGCACCCACATCACCAGCGCACGACATGGCCAACCGGCCACCACGCGGCCACGACAGAGAGGCCTCTCGACCCTCCACCCAAGCCATGCCCCGACGCCATTCAACTAAGGCACGGGAAAATGCGCCAGACCTGCGAGACGTACTGGAGGATAAGGCAAGACAAACAAGATCGATCTATGGATCACGCAGGCGCCCTACGGCGCATGACGGAGATATTCATTCCGGATACAACAAATCCGTCCGGGCCGAACACAACAGACATAGCTCTTCTAAGCTGCGTCGTGATATAGCCCAGTATAGAGGCGCCGCACATCCACTATGCTTCACAGATGAAGTAATGGATCATAAAATCCCAGAGGGCTTTAAACCCGTAAACATCGAATCATACGATGGCACAACAGATCCCGCGGTCTGGATCAAGGATTATCTCCTTCATATCCACATGGCCCGTGGTGATGATCTACACGCCATCAAATACCTCCTACTCAAGCTCAAGGGACCGGCCCGACATTGGCTCAACAGCTTGCCAGCAGACTCAGTCGGTTCTTCGGAGGACCTGGAAGCCGCATTCCTCGACAACTTCCAGGGCACCTATGTGCGACCACCGGATGCCGATGACCTAAGCCACATAATTCAGTAGCCAGAGGAATCTGCCAGGCAATTCTGGACACGGTTCCTAACAAAGAAAAACCAGATAGTCGACTGTCCAGACGCTAAGGCCCTAGAAGCCTTCAAGCATAATATCCGCGACGAATGGCTTGCTCGGCACCTGGGACGGGAAAAGCCGAAATCTATGGCAGCCCTCACGACACTCATGACCCACTTTTGCGCGGGAGAAGACAGCTGGCTAGCTCGCAGTAACAACTTATCAAAGAACCGTGGTAATTCAGATACCAAGGATAAAAGTGGCAGGACACGCCGGAACAAACAAAAGCGCCGTGTTAACAATGACAGCAACGAGGATACGGCATTAAATGCCGGATTCATAGGCTATAAATCCGGTCAGCGGAAAAAGCCATTCAAAAAGAATACTCAGGGCCCGTCCAGTTTGGACCGAATACTCGACTGCTTGTGCCAGATACATGGCACCCCCGAAAGGCCAGCCAATCACACCAACAGGGATTGTTGGGTGTTCAAGCAGGCAGGCAAGCTAAGAGCCGAAAACAAAGACAAGCGGCTGCATAGCGATGACGAGGAGGAGCCCAGGCCGCTGAACAACAGTGGACAGAAGGGTTTTCCCCCACAAGTGCGGACGGTGAACATGATATACGCAACCCGCATTCCCAAGAAGGAACGGAAGCGTGCGCTACGGGACGTATACACGATGGAGCCAGTCGCCCCAAAGTTCAACCCATGGTCCTCCTGCCCGATCACTTTTGATCGAAGGGACCACCCCACTAGCATCTGTCACGGCGGCTTCGCCGCATTGGTTCTTGACCCAATTATCGACGGATTTCATCTCATAAGAGTCCTCATGGACGGTGGAAGTAACCTGAACCTGCTTTATCAGGATACGGTGCAGAAAATGGGCATAGATCCCTCGAGGATTAAGCCCACAAAAACGACCTTTAAAGGCGTTATACCAGGTGTAGAGGCCAACTGTACAGGCTCAGTAACACTTGAAGTGGTCTTCAGATCTCTGGATAATTTCCAAAGCGAGGAGTTAATCTTCGATATAGTCCCGTTTCGCAGTGGCTATCACGCCCTGCTCGGGCGAACCGCATTTGCAAAGTTCAACGCAGTGCCGCACTACGCGTATCTCAAGCTCAAGATGCCAGGCCCTCGAGGAGTAATTACGGTCAACGGAAACACCGAACGCTCCCTCCGTACGGAGGAGCACACGGCGGCTCTCACAGCGGAAGTACAAAGCAGCCTTCTGTCGGTGTACTAAAGTAGGGGTACCCTAGTATCCCGAACTTGTGCACGGGCAGTCGTAGCACCCCGCGGCAAGGCCCGCCAGGTGATCGCCAAGGCTCTCTATGGTTCTTTTGGAGCCATTCGAGAACAAAGTATTTTAGCCAAGGAGACAAGTCCCCGGCAAGAGGAGCTTGCCGGGAAGGCCGCTCGAGGCACAAGACCCCGGCGAAGAGGAGCTTGCCGGGAAGGCCAATCAGAGCATCTCAAAGAACCTGCCGCAACGTGCCACGCGTCCCGGCAGGACTCACCGAGCGACAAGCTCCCGGACTCGGCAAAACAACGGCCGCAGCAAGGCACTTGCCACGGCGGGCAACCACTCCGTACCCGCGCTCCAGCTCACCCACCTACGTGTCGCTCCAGGACCCTTCCTGGCGTACGTGGCGGGAGGCTGTGCAGCCAGGGGTACACTGTGGCATGCAGCGCTGACAAGATCGCCATCGTGGCAAGCGGTGGCGCCCCCGACGGTCCCTTTTCTGCACCGTCTGGGCGACGTAGATAGGCATTTAATGCCTTTGTCCCCTGCCATCAGGGTTAGGTATGATACACTGTGTAGGTAGCTGTACCTACCACAGCATATTTCCATTTTTGCCCTTACCTACGTTGCCACCTGTTGGAGACCCCTTGAACATATAAAAGGAGGCCCATGCACAACGTAGGGGGGGATCGGACCCCGGAGAGCGATCTCTGAGAGGAAAACATAAGAACGCTTGGTCTCGTTAGCTGCTTGAGTGTACTGTAGCACTCAGCGCTCCCAGGCAAGAACTCAATACAATCCACAAAGCAGCAGTAGGAGTATTATCTCTCCGGAGAGCTCCGAAGCTGGGTAAAAAAAACCCGTGTGCTTCGCCTCGATCCGCTCTTCGCGCGACCTCCGCCCCCCGCCGAACCGAGAAGGGGCTCCGTCCCCATAGGTGCTCGGGGAGCCAGAAAACCCCGGCACCTTCTCAGGCAATTCTCCAGTCCGGCCGTTAAAAAGCCAGACACCGCCAAGCGCGTCCAGAGTAACCTACAACAAGACCGCCTGGCACGTTCGGAGCAGGCGTAGCAATGCGGCCCCAACCCCAGCCCTCGTGACATAGCGAAACCTGTGCTTCGTGTACATAACTACGCTCTCGAAATACCATGGGCGCAAGGGAAGGGCCACAATAATGGCAAGCCCAAAATATGGCCTAAAACGTACTAGGGGCTGCCGAATTCTTTTTTTTTCTTACTTCCAGGACTCCATACTTCGGACGACCTGTTCGGCAATTCCACTGCCGCACGAACGATGCAAGTTCCAGGGAAGCAGACAAGCCATGCCGCACTATGGAACTCAGAGGTGGTCTCTGTTACGAGCAGTATACCTGTTTTAAATACAATTCCACGGCCTGCCCCGGCCCAGGACATGTTAAATAGTCCAGTATCTTTTGCTTAACGCACTATTTGTATCGTTCTGCTTTGATAGCAGCCTCTTTATAAATAATGCATAGCTTTTTTTCTGTTTTTTGCATAATCCCGTTATATATATATATGTTCATTAATGACATGTGGCACCCGTACACTGTGGTACGGCAAATACGCCAGGGGCTTCAGTACCCCTTAATATGGTGTAAGAAGTCCGAACACTTCATAAGTGCGGCACCCCGAACTTATAGCACTATATGCATCGGCTCCGAATCATGATTTGGGTCAATAGTTGGGTTTGCCCCGCTCCTGTGTTTTGGTGCCTTACGTTCCGCTATATCGGCTAAGGTAGCACTAGGAGAACCACTGCGATTGTGCCCCGGTTGAGCTGGGTTAAGCACCTCAGTGGAGAAAGCTAAAACTGACTGTCATGATGCGGCGAGAGACTGGTCGCTGTTCGAGAGGTTTTTCGAGTCCCTAAAGACTTATGCCGCTTCGAGCGAGGAGCCAGCTTTGTCCGGCCAAGGCGTGGATAGCGCCCCGAAGTCGGTCTTCCAAACTAGGGGATTCGCTGAAATTTAAAATTATAAAGTTCTATGGCTAAGTGAGAGTGTTCAAGCATTATAGTCCGATTGCGTGGTTCGTTGTGCTGAGTGCCTCCCTCGAAGGACCCAAATATGGGAATAAGAGCGCTAAGGTTTATCCCGAACACCCCAGCACTAGTGGCATGGGGGCGAAAGCCGATGACTCGCCATATCTCAATTTTTGATAAACGGCCGCACAGAAAATAATATTTTAAATTCAACAAGCATTGCTTAGCGCATATGAACAAGTTTTCAGCGCACAGGATAAACACGAGCGAGTTCATTCAAAAATTACATCCTTGGTACATTCATCCGCCACAAGGCGGGCACCCGCAAGAACATCCTTATAGTAGTTCTCGGGCTTGCGATGCTCCTTCCCCGGTGGCGGCCCGTCCCCCACAAGCTTCTCACCGTCTAGCTTACCCTAGTGCACCTTTGCACGGGCAAGGGCCCTAAGGGCACCTTCGATGCAGACAGAGCGCTTGATGACATCGAGCCTTGGACAGGCCTCCACCAGCCGCCGCACTAGCCCGAAGTAGCTCCCAGGCAGGGCCTCTCCGGGCCACAGCCGAACTATGAAGCCCTTCATGGCCTGTTCGGCTACCTTGTGGAGCTCGACCAGCTGTTTCAGCTGGTCGCTCAAGGGCATAGGGTGTCCGGCCTCAGCATACTGAGACCAGAACACCTTCTCCGTCGAGCTGCCCTGTTCAGCTCGGTAGAATGCGGCGGCGTCGGATACGCTGCGGGGAAGATCTGCGAATGCCCCTGGAGAGCTCCGGATTCGGGTAAGTAACAAGTAGTTTACTTTTATATTTCTGCTTTGCATAAAGAATGCCTTACCCGCTGCTATCTTTTTCATCTCCTCCAACTCTTGGAGGGCCTTTTGGGCTTCGGCCTTGGCAGACTTGGCAGCCTCAGAGGCCGTCGCGAGCTCGGACGCTTGCGTTTTTGACTCAAGCTCCAAACTCTCATGTTTTTTCATAAGAGTCTGAAGCTCTTGCCGCACCTCGCCGACCTGGGCCTCAAGTTTCTCTCGCTCGGTGCGCTCCGCGGCCGTTTTCTTTTCGGCCTCAGACAGCGCCTGCTTGAGGGTCGTCACCTCAGTCGTGGCCCCTACAATAGGAAGTACAATCCTGTTATTTTTTGTAATCATGTCTTTTTATAGGCATTTTTCTGTAAGGTATTTCTTACCTTCTTTCTCCTCGAGCTGCCGCTTGGCAAGGCCGAGCTCTTGCTCGGTCTGCTCGAGGCCCTATTTCAGGGCATCCACCTCCGCAGTCAGCGCGGCAGTGGCTAGCAGCAAAGCCTGCATACGCATATTTTGACTCCTTTTTGTTAGACTCCTGCGAAATTTAATAGATCCTCTATTCAACTTTTCTTTCTGGATGCCAAACAAAGCATCAGGGGCTACTGTCTATGCAGTTATATTCTTGCATATTTTTTACTTACCTCGAAGCCTGTTAGAAGGCTAGCGCAAGCTTCATTCAGTCCACTCTTGGCAGACTGAACCTTCCGGATCACCGTACTCATAAATAGTACGGTGCTCCTCGTCGATGGAGGCGCCGTCAAGCACCTCTAGCAGACTGTCCGGCACCTACGGTTGGACGGAGGCTGCCGGCTCAGAAGGCTTGCTCCTCTTAACAGGAGTTCGCCCGCCGCAGTCCAGAACCGTCGAGGATGCCGGCGCGGTGTCTGGATCAAAGCCGGACTTGGAGCCCTGGGGGGTTTTGTCCCCTTTACTCCTGGGGTCCGGGAGGTCGCCTTGCGGCTCCTCCAGGACCACCTCTCCTGCCCCGGAGCTTGTTGCGACGCCACTTCTGCGTCGTCTGCAGTGCGGGGGGAGACAGCGGGCGGAACTGAGTTCACGTCCGATGAACCGAGGGAGCCGCTCGACGAATCGTCGAGTTCGGCCCGGGGCGGGATGCACAATTATGTTTGGCATTAGGGAAAGCTGAACGATAAATGAATATCATGAGTCACTATGGTATCCGAATACTTACGATTTCGCCGGGCGCTTGGCCTTGTCCGGCCACTCCTCGTCGTCATCATTGGCGTCGGGGGAGTAGTCCGGAGGAGGGGTCTTCCTCTTCCTGGACCCTCCGGCCTTCCCCGTTGGGGCGGCCTTCCTTTTCTTTCCTCCCCCCGCTGGAGGGGGAGAGGTTTCTTCTTCCTCCTCCTAGTTTTCATGGGAGGAGAGCATCTTGGACTCGTTAGATGACAAGTCCGACACCGCCACGTTACGGACACTCTTTCGAGTCCCCGTGGCCTTGTTCTTCTTGGCCTCCTTCCCCGGCACCACATAAGGCGCCGGAGCCAGCAGCTTCACTTGGAGAGCAGGGGCTGGGTCTTTGGGCAAGGGAGCCGGACAGTTAATCGGTCCGGATATCACCTGCCAAGCATGTCAAAGGTAAGGGAGTTTAGATCCCGCATAGAGTCAGACTATGAAAAAGAACTTAAACATCCTGTGAACGGTAAAAATAGCTTACCTCACTAGCGTGACCCTGCAAGCAGTATCCGCGGTCCTTGGAGGCGGATGTGGGAGCCTCGGCGCCTTTGGTTAGCACCTTCCAGACGTCTTCATACGTCGTGTCAAAGAGCCTGTTGAGGGTTTGGTGCTGCGCCGGGTTGAACTCCCACAGAGTAAAGTCCCGTTGTTGACACGGGAGGATCCGGCGGACGAGCATAACCTGGACCACATTGACAAGCTTGATCGGCTTGTTCACCACGGACTTGATGCATGTTTGCAGTCCGGTCATCTCTTTTTCGTCGCCCCACGACAGGCCCGTCTCTTTCCAGGACATAAGGCGTGTGGGGGGTCCGGATCGGAACTCAGGGGTTGCTACCCATTTTGGATCGCGTGGCTCGGTGATGTAAAACCACCCGGATTTCCACCCCTTTAGGGTCTCCACGAAGGAGCCCTCGAGCCATAGGACGTTGGCTATCTTGCCCGCCATGGCGCCTCCGCACTCCACCTGGCTGCCGCGCACCACCTTGGGCTTGACGTTGAAGGTCTTGAGCCAGAGGCCGAAATGGGGGCGGACGCGGAGGAAAGCCTCGCACACGACGATAAACGCCGAGATGTTGAGGACGAAGTTTGGGGCCAGATCATGGAAATCCAGGCCGTAGTAGAACATGAGCCCCGGACGAATGGGTGGAGTGGAAAACCCAGTCCGCGGAGGAAGTGGGGAAGAAAAACTACCCTCTCGTGGGGCCTTGGGGTGGGGAGAAGCTGCCCCTCCTCAGGAAGCCGGTGCGCGATGTCCTTGGACAAGTATCCGGCCTTACTTAGCTTCTTGACATGGCCCTCCGTGACGGAGGAGACCATCCACTTTCCTCCCGCTCCGGACATTGCTGGAGAAGGTTGAGGTGGGAAGTGCGGCCTTGGGCGGTGGAGCTCGGGTGCGCAGAAGATGGATAGGCAAAGGAGGAAGAAGGCGTAGGTGGATCCTTATCCCCTTATATGGATGGATGCGGCTATGCATCCCCACCAGCCTGGTAAAACTCGCTTGCCTCCCAAGTGCCGTGATAAATGGCGTGGTTGGGATACCCACGTCCGTATTGATGAGAATCCCATAAATGGGGGACACGATCTCTGCTTTGACAAGACGTGCAAAGGAAACCGCCTCGCAAAACACGCTGAGGTGGAAGATTAAAAACGATTCGAGAAAAGGACTTGGCCGTAGTGTGATGTCATGCTATGTAATACGTCAGCAGATTAGATTTGTGTTAATATTATTCTCTCTATGGCAATATGTGGAAACTTATTTTGCAGAGCCGGACACTACTCTTGGTGTTTACAATCTTCTATGAAGGACTTGGAGGAGGAACCCACCTTGCAATACCGAAGACAATTTGCACGCCGGACTCGTCGTCATTGAAGCCTGGTTCAGGGGCTACTGAGGGAGTCCTGGATTAGGGGGTGTCCGGGTAGCCGGACTATACCTTCAGCCGGACTCCAGGACTATGAAGATACAATATTGAAGACTTCGTCCCGTGTCCGGAAGGGACTTTCCTTGGCGTGGAAGGCAAGCTTGGCGATGCGGATATTCAAGATCTCCTACCATTGTAACCGACTCTGTGTAACCCTAACCCTATCCGGTGTCTATATAAACCGGAGGGTTCTAGTCCGTAGGACAACTCCATCATACAACAATCATACCATAGGCTAGCTTGTAGGGTTTAGCCTCCTTGATCTCGTGGTAGATCCACACTTGTACTACCCATATCATCAATATTAATCAAGCAGGAGTAGGGTTTTACCTCCATCGAGAGGGCCGGAACCTGGGTAAGCTTCGTGTCCCTTGTCTCCTGTTACCATTCGGCCTAGACGCACAGTTCGGGACCCCTACCAGAGATCCGCTGGTTTTGACACCGACAGCTTTCCTCTTATATTCGCAATATCCAGATTGCAATCTTAGTTTCTTGCTTGTTCTTCGTTTGCTTGCAGGAAACAGACCTTCGTCGTCAGGTTGATCGTGCTCTGGCGTGGTCAATAACCTCTTGGAGTTGGTTTAGCGATTGCTAAGGCGTGACGTCCTCGCACGTTCATAGTCGGATCGTCAAAGTCGACTTCCTCCAAAACGATAGCCACCATCTCACTGAAAGACGGGACACCTTTGCCTCTATCAAGTGGTATCAGATTTCCAGGTTGCTCGGTGAGATTTTATAGTTTTTCATAGTTTAGATCGAGTCTGTTCTTCATACTTATAGTCCACGAAAAAGAAAGAAAATTAGGGTTAGTTCATCCCATCCGAACCAATCTGAGCCTTTGCATAGTCTTTTCTGTATTTGCTTTGTTGAATTTGCGGTTGCATCCTCGTGTCAAGTTGCTGGTCTTAGCGTCTAGTCCTTTAGAGTTTCGAGTTCTGTTCATAGGTTGTCACGTCGCCGCTGCCATATATCACCACCGCATCATCATCATCACCGCTGCCATATACAAACACCACATATTCACCGCCAATCCGAGTCCATATACGCCACCACATATCCGCCGCCATCACGCCAATCCGAGTCCACCTGCAACATATATCCGCCACCAGTGCGAGTTCCACCAGATTCATCTCCGCCACTAGTCCGAGTTCCACCAAATTCAACTCTGCCATCAGTCCTTTTTCGAGTCCAGTATTTTGTTACTCTATTTTGGATTCCCAGATCACGCCATACTCCGAGTCGTGACAGAGAAGGACTCCCCAACATAGTAGAAAAATAGTTCCAAACTCAAAAAAAATTGATGCGGAGCAAAAAAAATATGTAGACTAGAAAATTCTGGCTAGGCAGTTTTTAGGACATTTGTAGACTTTTTTGAAAACAAATTGTTGCGGAGCAAAAAAAAGTGCAAAAAAAGTGAAAAAAATAAAAAAATTCAGAGTGTGCTCCTCCCTTGTTTACGTGCAGCGCCGTGATTTTGTTAGTGTTTTAGGCTCGCGTCTCTAGTACGGTCTAGCCTAGGACCAGCACAGTACCGTCGTTGAGCGTTTATTCAACTTTGCATCTCTGAATTGATTATTGCTGACCCTTTTTGCTACCGTACTATAAGCCTTCCCAGCTCCACATACATCTACGTCGTGTGTTTGACTCTCCCTGGCAATCGCTCTATCCAAGCTTTTGAGAGTTTTGACTACAACGGGTGCCGTTCACCGCCTCCTGCTGGGTAAGAACTGGTAAGAATTTGAGATTTGCTTGACGGATTTGTGACACCCGCCACCAACACCATTTGTTAGTAGTCTGTAGGATCATATTTTTGTGTGTTTCTATTGCTGCTAACCATGCCAGGATCACAAGCCGAGGAGACTGACTGGGAGAACTTGACGAACAAGGAGCTTCATGATAAGATTCAGCAAATGATGAGTGAACAGGTGCAAGATGTGCTAAACAGATCTGAAGAGGCCATGGAGAAGATAGATGGCATGGAGAAGACGTTTGAAACAAAGCTCGATAACAGATTTAATGAACTTCTTGTGCGTCTTCCATCACCGGCTGCACCTACCGCACCTCTGCAAGAGCAACAACAACTACCTCCACGTCGGGAAACAGCTCTCCACCGAGCGAGCCGTGTCCCTCTTCAGCCTGGCCAAGCTGCTGGTGCTGCTGGTGATACTTCTGTGGCTCCTGCTGCTAACGTGGAGGAGGATGATTATGTGGGAGATTACGAGGATGAGGTTGATCAACATCAGAACTACGTGCAACTACAAGCACCACAACCACCAGGTCATCCACATGCAAATAATGGCAATGTTAGTGAAGGAAATATGCCCTAGAGGCAATAATAAAGTTATTATTTATTTTCTTACATATCATGATAAATGTTTATTATTCATGCTAGAATTCTATTAACTGGAAACATAATACATGTGTTGATACATAGACAAACAGAGTGTCACTAGTATGCCTCTACTTGACTAGCTTGTTAATCAAAGATGGTTAAGTTTCCTAACCATGGACAAAGGAGTTGTCATTTGATTAACAAGGTCACATCATTAGTTGAATGATCTGATTGACATGACCCATTCCATTAGCATAGCACCCGATCGTTTAGTATGTTGCTGTTGCTTTTATCCATGACTTATACATGTTCCTTTGACTATGAGATTATGCAACTCCCGTTTGCCGGAGGAACACTTTGGGTGCTACCAAACGTCACAACGTAACTGGGTGATTATAAAGGAGTACTACAGGTGTCTATAAAGGTAGATGTTGGGTTGGCGTATTTCGAGATTAGGATTTGTCACTCCAATTGTGGGAGAGGTATCTCTGGGCCCTCTCGGTAATGCACATCACTTAAGCCTTGCAAGCATTGCAACTAATGAGTTAGTTGCGGGATGATGTATTACGGAACGAGTAAAGAGACTTGCCGGTAACGAGATTGAACTAGGTATTGGATACCGACGATCGAATCTTGGGCAAGTAACATACCGATGGACAAAGGGAACAACGTATGTTGTTATGCGGTCTGACCGATAAAGATCTTCGTAGAATATGTAGGAGCCAATATGGGCATCCAGGTCCCGCTATTGGTTATTGACCGGAGACGTGTCTCGGTCATGTCTACATTGTTCTCGAACCGTAGGGTCCGCACGCTTAAGGTTTCGATGACAGTTATATAATGAGTTTATGAGTTTTGATGTACCGAAGGAGTTCGGAGTCCCGGATGAGATCAGGGACATGACGAGGAGTCTCGAAATGGTCGAGACGTAAAGATCGATATATTGGACGACTATATTCGGACATCGGAAGGGTTCTGAGTGGTTCGGGTATTTTCGGAGGTACCGGGGAGTTACGGGAATACGAGGAAGAAGCAATGGGCCTTGATAGGGCCTTAGTGGGAAGGACCAGGAGGTGGCGCGCGCCCCTCCCAAGCCCAGTCCGAATTGGACAAGGGGTTTGGGGTGCGGCCCCTCTCTCCCTTCCTTCCCCTCTTCCCCTCTTTCCCCCCTTGACCTAGTTGGACTAGGAAAGGTGGAATCCTACTCCCGGTGGGAGTAGGACTCCCCTGGCGCGCCCAAACCTAGGGCCGGCCTCCTCCCTCCCTTGCTCCTTTATATACGGGGGCAGGGGGCACCCCATGGAGACACAAGTTGATCTTCGTGATCGTTCCTTAGCCGTGTGCGGTGCCCCCCTCCACCATATTCCACCTCGGTCATATTGTAGCGGTGCTTAGGCGAAGCCCTGCGACAGTACAACATCAAGATCGTCACCACGCCGTCGTGCTGACGGAACTTCTCCCCGAAGCTTTGCTGGATCGGAGCCCGGGGAGCGTCATCGAGCTGAACGTGTGCCAAGAACTCGGAGGTGCCGGAGTAACGGTGCTTGGATCGGTCGGATCGGGAAGACGTACGACTACTTCCTCTATGTTGCGTCAACGCTTCCGCTTCGGTCTACGAGGGTACATAGACAACACTCTCCCCTCTCGTTGCTATGCATCACCATGATCTTGCGTGTGCGTAGGAATTTTTTTGAAATTACTACATTCCCCAACAGTTAGGGCTCCCCCTCAGGTATGAGATCGTGACCATCTCCCTAAACTGAAATTGAATATTCCACCATTTGAGGGTAGATATGTTCCTGATATATATCTTACTTGGGAGTTAGAAACTGAACAATGATTTACATGGTTACAATATCCTGAGGAGAGACGTGTTCCTGCTGCTGTTTGTGCTTTCACTAGCTTTGCATGTGTTTGGTGGTCTGAACATTGTAGATTATATCCCGTTCCAGCTACTTGGGCTGCTTTGAAAACTGCTATGCGTACTCGTTGGGTTCCACCATATTATCAATGTGAATTACTTCAAAAATTGCAGCGCTTAAGACAGGGAAAAAATTCGGTAGAAGAATATTATCAGGAATTACAAACTGGCTTGATTAGATGTGGTATTGTTGAGGAGAATGAAGCTATGCTTGCCCATTTTCTGGGTGGATTAAATAGAGAGATTCAGACCATTCTAGACTATAAGGATTATAAGAATATAACTCGTTTATTCCATCTTGCCTGTAAAGCTGAACGTGAAGTGCAGGATCGACAGGCATTGGCACGAACTAACTTTTCTGCTGGTCGACCTTCATCATGGGCACCACGTGCATCATCTACTTCCACACGTTCTGCTACACCGGCACCTCCGTCAGCTGCCACCTCCAACCTTGATACAATAAAGCAGGCCGAATCACCACTATCTGCCAAGAGCACACCTTCTGGGCCTGCAAAGAGCTCTTCTTCATCCATGGCATCAACAGGGCAAACACATGATATTATTTGTCGACGTTGCAAGGGTGGAGGTCATTATGCGAGACAATGCCCATCTAAGCGTGTGATGATTGTTACTGAGGATGGTGGGTATGAATTCGCTAGTGACTATGATGAGGAGACTTTGGCTCTTATTACACCTGAAGAACACGGTGGATATGATTCTGATCATGAGACGCAATACATGGCTGCTGAAGATGCTGACAGGTATGAATGTTTAGTTGCTCAACGTGTTTTGAGAGTGCAGGTCACGCAAGCTGAGAAAATCAGAGGCATAATTTGTTCCATACAAAGGGAGTTGTGAAGGAATGTTCTGTTCGCGTCATCATGGATGGAGGGAGCTGCAACAACTTGGCTAGCATGGAGATGGTGGAGAAGCTATCTCTCACCACAATACCACATCCACATCCTTACTACATCCAATGGTTTAACAACAATGGCAAGGTTAAGGTAACATGTACTGTTCGGGTGCATTTTAGTATCTCTACATATGCTGATTATGTTGATTGTGATGTGGTACCTATGCAAGCATGTTCCTTATTACTTGGTAGACCATGGCAATTTGATAAAAATTCTGTACACCATGGTAGAAACAATCAGTATACTCTTGTTCATAAGGATACAAATATTACTTTGCTTCCTATGACTCCTGATTCCATTTTGAAAGATGATATTCATAGAGCTAATAAAGCAAAACAGGAGAAAAATAAGAGTGAAAATCAGATTGTGGCAAAAGAACTTGAGCAACAAATGAAGCCTAATAATAAACCATGTACTATTGCTTCTCAAATTAAATTGAAAAGTGCATGTTTACTTGCCACCAAATCTGATATTGATGAGCTAGATTCTAGAAAGTTTGTTTGCTATGCTTTTGTGTATAAAGAGGCATTATTTTCATTCGAGGACGTGCCTTCCTCTTTGCCACCTGCTGTCACTAACATTTTGCAGGAGTTCGCTGACGTCTTCCCACAAGACGTGCCACCGGGATTACCACCTATTCGAGGGATTGAGCATCAAATTGACTTAATTCCCGGTGCATCGCTACCCAACCGTGCACCATACCGTACCAATCCAGAGGAGACGAAGGAGATTATGCGTCAAGTACAGGAGCTGCTCGACAAACGTTATATACGCGAATCTCTTAGTCCTTGTGTTGTTCCTATTATACTAGTGCCTAAAAAGGATGGTACATCGCGTATGTGTGTTGATTGTAGAGGCATTAATAATATTATTATTCGTTGTCGTCATCCTATTCCTAGGCTAGATGATATGCTTGATGAATTGAGTGGCTCTACAATATTCTCCAAAGTTGATTTGCGTAGTGGATACCATCAAATTCTTATGAAATTGGGAGATGAATGGAAAACAACATTTAAAACTAAGTTTGGTTTATATGAGTGGTTAGTCATGCCGTTTGGTTTAACTAATGCACCTAGTACTTTCATGAGACTCATGAACGAAGTTTTACGTACTTATTGGAGGTTTTGTGGTAGTCTATTTTGATGATATACTAATTTATAGCAAATCTTTGGAAGAACATTTGGAACATTTGTGTGTTGTTTTTAATGCTCTACGTGATGCACGTTTGTTTGGTAACCTTGGGAAGTGCACCTTTTGCACCGACCGAGTATCTTTTCTTGGCTATGTAATTACTTCAGAGGGAATTGAAGTTGATAAAGCCAAGATTGAAGCTATTGAGAGTTGGCCGCAGCCCAAAACGGTCACACAAGTGAGGAGTTTTCTTGGACCCGCTGGTTTCTATAGGCGTTTTGTGAGAGATTTTAGCACCATTGCTGCACCTCTCAATGAGCTTACAAAGAAGGATGTGCCTTTTGTTTGGGGTACTACACAGGAAGAAGCCTTCACGGTATTGAAAGATAAGTTGACACATGCTCCTTTACTCCAACTTCCTGATTTTAATAATACTTTTGAGCTTGAATGTGATGCTAGTGGAATTGGATTAGGAGGTGTGTTATTACAAGATGGCAAACCTGTTGCATACTTTTCTGAAAAATTGAGTGGGCCTAGTCTGAATTATTCTACTTATGATAAAGAATTATATGCTCTTGTTCGGACTTTAGAGACATGGCAACATTATTTATGGCCCAAAGAATTTGTTATACATTCTGATCATCAATCTTTGAAACACACTAAAAGTCAAGCAAAACTGAATCATAGACATGCTAAATGGGTTGAATTCATTGAGACTTTCTCTTATGTCATTCAACACAAGAAGGGTAAAGAAAATGTTATTGCTGATGCATTGTCTCGTCATTATACTATGCTTTCACAACTTGACTTTAAAATATTTGGTTTGGAGACCATGAAAGATCAATATGTGCATGCTGCAGAATTTAAATATGTATTGCATAATTGTAAATAAGGTAGAACATGGAACAAGTTCGTCGTTAACGACGGATTAGTGTTTCGTGCTAACAAGCTATGCATTCCAGCTAGCTCCGTTCGTCTTTTGTTGTTACAGGAGGCGCATGGAGGAGGACTAATTGGGCACTTTGGCGTGAAGAAGACGGAGGATATACTTGCTACACATTTCTTTTGGCCAAAGATGAGACGGGATGTCGAGCGTTTTGTTGCTCGCTGCACTACATGTCAAAAAGCTAAGTCATGACTCAATCCTCATGGTTTATATATGCCTTTGCCTGTACCTAGTGTTCCTTGGGAGGATATATCTATGGACTTTGTTTTGCGTTTACCTCGAACAAAGAAGGGGAGGGATAGCATATTTGTTGTCGTGGATAGATTCTTGAAAATGGCACACTTTATACCATTTCATAAAAGCGATGATGCTATTAATGTTGCTGATTTGTTCTTCCGTGAAATTATTCGCTTGCATGGTGTGCCAAATACTACTGTTTCAGATCGTGACACTAAATTTCTTAGCCACTTTTGGAGATGTTTATGGGCTAAGTTGGGGACTAAACTGCTTTTTAGTATGACTTGTCACCCCCAGACTGATGGACAAACTGAAGTAGTCAATAGAACATTGTCTACTATGCTTAGGGCTGTTTTGAAGAATAATAAGAAAATGTGGGAAGGATGCTTGCCTCATATTGAATTTGCTTATAATCGTTCGTTGCAATCTACTACTAAGATGTGCCCTTTTGAAATTGTGTATGGTTTCCTACCTCATGCACCCATTGATTTGATGCCTCTTCCATCTTCGGAGAAGGTTAATTTTGATGCTAAAGAATGTGCGGAATTGATTTTAAAAATGCATGAGTTAACTAAGGAAAACATTGAGCGTATGAATGCTAAATATAAACTTGCTGGAGATAAGGGTAGAAAACATAGTGTCTTTGCACCTGGAGATCTTGTTTGGTTACATTTGCGTAAGGATAGGTTTCCTAATTTGTGCAAATCAAAGCTAATTCCACGTGTTGATGGTCCATTTAAGGTGTTAGAGAAAATAAATGATAATGCATATAAACTTGAGCTGCCTGCAGATTTTGGGGTTAGTCCCACTTTTAACATTGCAGATTTGAGGCCCTATTTGGGTGAGGAAGATGAGCTTCCGTCGAGGATGACTTCATTTCAAGAAGGGGGGATGATGAGGACATCAAAACCATTGTTACACCCACAGCCCCTACTTCTATACATACTGGACCAATTACTAGAGCTCGCGCACGCCAATTGAATTATCAGTTACTTTAATTTATTGGTAACGATTCCAATGCTCATGAGAATATGATGCTGCCTAAATTGGATACATTTGTTTTGCTTACAAATGAAGGGCCTACCATGGAGAAGAAAGATGAACCTTGGAGCAAGTTCAAGCATGGAGATGTTGGCATGCGCAAGGGGAACAAGAACGGAGTTACAAGTGATGATTCCAGGACTTTGAAGCCACCATAATGAGTGCATGGAGCCGTAGACGAAATATACAAGATGCCACTTCATAAAATTCGTCCATAGGCTATTCTAGGTGCTGCGTCACCTTATTATTGGGCCAGGCCCATGTAATTTCGAAATATTTAAGTATAGGCTATTTTTAGAGCCCGGATGTGTGGGGAAACAAGAGTTAGGGTTGGTTTCGGACCCCTTCCTCAAGGGCCACGAAATTCCCTCCTCTTCCTCCATATATACAGCCCTTAGGGCGTCATTTAGACTTTGGGTTTTGTTTAGATTAAAAGTTCGCCATAGCTGCAACTTCACGTACTTCGTTTGCGTTCAACGACCAGACAAAGGCGTCACAGAACCCCACCTTGATCAATAAAGCTTTCCTCTTATCTTCGCAATATCCGGATTGCAATCTTAGTTTCTTGCTTGTTCTTCGTTTGCCTGCAGGAAAGAGACCTTCATGGGCAGGTTGATTGTGCTCCGGCGTGGTCCATAACCTCTCGGAGTTGGTTTAGCGATTGCTAAGGCGCGACGTCCTCGCACTTTCATAGTCGGATCGTCAAAGTTGACTTCGTCCAAAACGATAGCCACCATCTCATCGAAAGACGGGACACCTTTGCCTCTATCAAGAAGCCAGCATTCGAGGACGTTGAGGACGACGAAGAAGATGACACCGTGGGGAATTACGATTCAGACTGATACACATGGCGAAGATGTTGATGCTGCTGCTGCGAATGATGATTACATTGCTTTTGTCGTATTTGTGTGTCAAACGACGTTTTTTTATCTACTATGTGAAATTGTGTTTGCTATGACAACTGAAACCTGATGAACATGTTGTTTAGTATTTTGTTGTGAGAACATCACTTGTTATGTATGCTAATTTGTGTTTGGTGATTGTATGACAACTAAAACATGATGACATTGTTGTTTAGTTGTACTCATATTTGGCTGTGAAACTTGAATTTGATGACATAGTTTGCTGTTGGACTACAATTTGCTGGACGTCTTCGAATGAGAACAAAGCTGGCCCGACAGGGCCTCTGCTAATTATTTATTTATATGAGCAAAAGGGGATATCCCTTGATTTCCGTTAATAGAAATCATTAGATGTTCACAACACTATGCCCAACCTGCTACACAAGTTTCATTCATTACTAGTTTCAGCAAAGTGCTCATGTCGTAGCCATTGAATACATCACGAGTGCTGCATACACTGCAAATAAAGAGACAATCATCCTACAGAGCACATCGATTTTGCCTATTATCTTCACAAGCTCTTTCATCTCCTCATTGTTGTCAAGGCCATTCAGCAGCTGTTGCTTGGCCATGATCAGAGGAACTGCATCTGTAAACTTCTGCTCTGCATCTTCCTCTTCTGTCGTTCCTTCAGTTACTTGTCCAACACCCCAACCTGCTGGTATTGGGATTCCTCGGCTAACAAAATAATCAGCGTAGTTACATTCCCCCACATCAGCAACTTCCCAGAAATACAATCGCACGAATCTTCCCTTTTCTGCACGAATTAAATTGGAAGAACATCAACGAAACTATTAAAAAAATCAGCAACTGAAAGCAGTAGAACGACACTTTTAGAAGACTCGGCCAGGGTTGCGGATTGTGGTTGAGACGCGACAGATGACTCTGCGTGATTTGCAGCAGTGGCACCACACCAACGGCAGCGGGTTGCGATGAGCAATCAGCTGCGGTGCGCGTGCCGGCGGGGGTGTGATGAGACCCACAAGCGATGGTACGGGTGGTGACTTGGCGCATATCTAGTTGTTGCCTGCTGAAGAGCGGGTGGACGAGCAGCCAGTGGACATGGTTGCTGCGGCCAGAGCTTCTGATGCTAGGTAGAGTAAGTAGAGAAGAGGAGAAGCGAACATTGGATATGTCAGTTTCATTACTTGCAGAATAGCATAGCACCATATATAGTCGTAGTCTAGGTTTGGATTCGAACAAGCTACAGCTACTGGTACACTCGCTTGTTCTGTATGCCTTCCCAAGTCTTTGATTTTCTTTCCCTTTTTTGCGAGGAAGGAAAGAGGATAAAATTGAGAGTTCCTGGGACTCGAACCCAAGACCTCTCGGTTGAAAACCAAGGGTGCTAGTCACTTATGTGGCGAACGTTCCCTGTGAGGAGGACGGCAGACGAACGCATTTTCCTCGCAGTTTTCTTCCTATATATAAAAAAGTATGCTACTTGGTGTCCGCTTAGTCAATAAACGACTGTGCCAACCTTGACCGTTGGATTGACATTCAACATCTGTCGCGTTTCTTCAGTCTCTTCTTCCTCGAGCCGCCAAAGCCAAACTAGCGCCGGCGGGACCGCCTGCTCCCGCCTCCCACGGCTGGCTGTGATATTCCCCGGCTCCTGTTCGTTCCCGTCCGAGGCCTCACCATCCTCCTCCGCCTTGGTTCGCTCGTCGCGGCGCCGCCCTCCGGTGTTGTCAACATGGTCAACAACCGAGAGGAATAAGGAGATGACTGTACATGGTGAGGATGATAGTAGGGACCCAGCAGCGCACATAGTAATTTTGTTTTTTCGGGACGGAGAAGGGTATCAACTGGGTTGTGCGGGACCCGTGGCCCGTCTAGCCCAGGCTTTTATTTCATATGTTTAGCACATGACCAGCCCAGTTTGTTTGTTTTCATTCTGAAAATGGCTAGCCAGCTATTTTTTTTGCAGAATAACCAACGTAGGCCTACTTGCTTTTCTATGCCCTGCTGGGCCAGAAATCTTTCAAGACGAGGAGGGATGCATTTGGCCCAGAAAATGGGCTATAAGTAATAAGAAATGGGCTATAAGTAATAATAAATGCGCTGTAAAATGAAAAAATACAGCAAACAGGCAATTAGTTCCAAAATACTGTTTTCTTTCGGATTTTGATATTTTAAATTTCATTGTTTTTGTGTGGGTAAAATTTCATTGAATTTAAATTAAGGTATATTTAGATTTAAAATTAATTTGAATCTAGCTAGAAATTTCGGGCTGTATGCTGTTTGGGACAGATTTGGAGGCTGACTTGTGGGTCTACTAGGTTGACGTGTACTTTGGCTTTGTCAACTTAGTCCACAAACGGTTCTAGCAGCAGTGACCATTGGATGTTAATCCAACGGCCGTGCTGCTTCTTCAATATCTGATCTTCTTGCTCCAGCCGCCCAAACCAGCTCCTTTGGGACTGCCTGCTCCCGCCTCCCGTGGCCGGCTGTGCTGCCGCACAGGCCGCACCGCCCCATCCTACTTCATTGCTGGCCAGGCCATTCCTCTAATCACCCACACCTCCTGTTATTTTCCGATTACGGCAGTCGGACCAGTAAACCCTCGTACTCCCCACCGCATGGGCAACCATTGCCGAGTCTTCCCTGGCTCTGTGTCGTTCCCTTCCTAGGCCTCGCCGTCATCCACCTCCATGGTGCTCTCGACGCGGGCTGGTCAACGTGGTCAACGAACGACATCCATCGGCCGTGGACTGTACGCGCAAAATAATGATTCCTCCACCTGACAGCTGGGACCCACCGGAAGGGCCTCCGTATTTCGTGAAAAAAATGTTCCCCCTGCTGACATGTCGAACCCACCAGCTATATCTTCGCACGCGTGGAAGTGCCTCCTTATTACGCACAAAAAAATGAATACCCCCTGCGAGCTGGGAGCCACCATAGTCGGAGGATGACTTGTGGGCCAACTAAGTTGACGGGGACGGAGGGCTTTGTCAACTTAGTCAATATGAACGATTCTAGCTCCAGTGACCGTACGGTGTCCATCCAACGGCCATAGTGCTTCTTCAACCTCTAGTGTTCTTGCTCCAGCCGCCCAAAGCAGCGCCGGTCGTGTCGTATGCTCCTACCTCCCGGGGCCGGCTATGCTGCCGCAGAGGCCTCACCGCCCCCTGCTATTCCCACCGCTGGCCAGGCCCTGCGGCGACGACAGCCTCACACCGCAGCCGAACCAGTGAACCCTCGTACTCCTCTCCGCGCGGGCTTCCACTGCCGCGTCTTCCCCGGCTCCCCGTCGTCCCCTTCCTAGGCCTCGGCGTCATCCACCGCCCTGGTGCTCTCGGCGTGGCGTGGTCAACGTGGTCAAGGAACGACTTCCATCGGAAGAGCACTATACGTGGAGAGGCTGACAGCTGGGTCCATGGCCACAGCCCGGTTTTTTGTGATTTGCCAAGTAAGTCGCTTTGTCAGGCCTCTTGGGCTGCAAATCTTTCAAGACGAGGAGAGCTTTCATTCGGTTGGCCGAGAAAATGGCACATCAGTAATGAGAAATGGGATGTACATTTTTAAAACACATCAAACCAGCAATTAGTTTCAAATATCTTTTTTTTCATTTCAAGATTTTAAATTACATTAATTTTTATGCATGGAGAATTTGTTGGATTTTATATTGATATACATTTATTTTTAAAATCAGTTTGAATGTGAGTCGAAATTTCGGGATTAAAAAGAGTTCGGACCGCATCGAAATATGCAAAATTTCGTATAATTTTTTAACCGTGGCCACAATATGGACTGTAATGCTAACAAAAAGAATATGGGCTCCAAAAAACCTTAAGAATTAGCAAATGGGCTGTAAATTATTAGAAATAATGGCAGATGGGATGTATGCTGTTTTCCACAGATTTGAGGCTTTCCTAAAAAAAGGTTGACGCACAAGCACTGACTGTTGGATGTCCATCTAACGGCTGTCGTGCTTCTTCAATCTCTGCTCTTCCTGCTCCAGCCACTCAAACAAGCGTCGGCGGGACTGCCTGCTCCCTCCTCCCCGCGGCCGGCTGTGCTGCCGCGCAGGCCTCACCACCCCATCGTACTCCCATCACTGGCCTAGCCATCCCTCTACTCACCCACACCTGCTGTTATTCTCCGGCAAAGGCAGTCGAACCAGTAAACCCTCGTACAGTCGTACTCCCCTCCGCGTGGGAAACAATTGCCATGTCTTCCCTGCCTCCGTGTCGTCCCCTGCCTAGGCCTCGCCGTCGTCCACCGCCGTGGTGCTCTCGGCGCGGCGTGGTCAATGTGGTCAACGACCGACTTCCATCGGAAGAGTACTGTGCGTGGAGACGCTGACAGCTGGGTCCACGACCACAGCAAAGAAGTGCCTCCTTATTACGCGCAAAATAATTATTCCTCCACCTGACAGCGGGGACCCACCGGACGGGCCACCGTA
The DNA here is from genome assembly GCA_032464435.1 of Aegilops umbellulata. Taxonomy (NCBI): domain Eukaryota; kingdom Viridiplantae; phylum Streptophyta; class Magnoliopsida; order Poales; family Poaceae; genus Aegilops; species Aegilops umbellulata. Next base: position 205,445,273 of record CP136055.1, read on the forward strand.
TTTCGTGAAAAAAAACGTTACCCTCTGAGTGCTGGGACCCACCACCTACACCTTCGCAGGCAAGGAAGTGCGTCCGGGCAAAAAAAACCATTCACCCGCCTGACTGCTGGGACCCACCAGCTACATCTTCGCAGGCAAGGAAGTGCCTGACAGTCGAGACCCACCTGGTCGAAGCGTACGTAGCATTGTCATTCTGGTCGCGAACGTGTACGTACATGATGGTCGATGTAGAGGCGCGCACGTGTCGTAGTAGAGGCGCGCACGTAGCATGTACACGTACGTACAACGGCCAGGGTGCATGAAAGAAAATACGGCCACGTATGTGTACATACGGGCAGGATCTCGAACACCTACATGCGCATACGTACGCCGAGGGCTCGTGTACATGGCTGGGTCGGAACGGAGAAACAGCGCCGTCGTCGTGTTCATGGGGAGGCAATGGAATGCGTCGTGTTCATGGGGAGGCAACGGAATGCGTCGTGTTCATGGGGAGGCAACGGAACACGTGGGAGCCAACCGGCTGGGTCGGAACGGAATGCGTGGTCGTGTTCATCGGGAGGGCTTGGACGGAACAGGCGATGGAAACGAGGCCTGGCGTACCGCAGAACGGAGGAAACGGACCTCCTACGGTCGAAACGGGGGTCCTGTTGATCGGGAGCGGTGTGGCGTACCGCAAAACGGAGGAAACGGACATCCTACGGTCGAAACGGGGGTCCTGTTGATCGGCAGGGGTGTGGCGTACCGCAAAACGGAGGAAACGGACTTGTGTTGGAGCGCTACGGTCGAAACGGTGGTCCTGTTGATCGGGAGGGGTGTGGCGTACCGCAAAACGGGACTCCACGGGATACTGTCCGTCTTCACCGTCGACCTCCTCCAGCCTCCACGGGCTCCTGTTCATCCAGCCTCCACCGCGCGCTACTCCACCGGCTACTGTTCAACCACCCCTCCACTGTCTACTGTTCATCCAGCCCTCCACACCACAGGGTCCTGTTCAACCACCTCTCCACGGGCACCCCTCCACCGTCTACTGTTTATCCAGCCCTCCACACCACGGGGTCCTGTTCAACCACCCCTCCACGGGCACCCCTCCACCCTCTACTGTTCATCCATGCCTCCACCACACCACGGGGTCCTGTTCATCCAGAGGCAACGCCACCGCTCACTGTTCATCCAACCCTCCCCCCCGCCCGCAACGCTCACTATTCATCCAATCGATCGGCTTCAGTTAGCAGCAGTAGCGAAGGAATTGCTCGATCGGGTTCAGTTAACAGCCATCGATCGATCGCTCGGGTTCAGTAACGCGTAGCCTGCAGTGCAACCGCTCGGGTTCTGTTAGAGCCCAACGCCTCGCTCGGGTTCAGTTAGAGCCAACGCCTCGCACACACGCGCGTACGTGTACGAGAGAAACGCGCATCGCTCGGCCCCCGACCTCCCACCATAACCGGGAACTCCCCGAAATTTTCCTCCCACTCGCTTCTACCACGGTTTTTTCCATCATGGACGGCCCAAAGAATGTCATGCAGCTGCGTCTCCAGCCCGCCCAGGACGAAAAGCCCATTTTCTGTCATGATTTTTTGTCATAGAAGTAGCAGCCCACCACATCTATGATGATACCGGGTTTTGTCACAATTATCGTCAAAGAAGTGTCATATGTATGACAGGAAAAAAAATCGTTCGGCCCAAAATGTCACAGATGTGTCTTTTTTTGTAGTGATCTGGCTTGAACTTGCTGGGCCAAACGACGTTGCGCAGTTTTGGAGTGAAGGCACGGCAGCCTGCTGTGGTCACTGGAGCCCGTCGTGGAGGTGGAGCCTGATCTTGATATCCACGCGCCGCCACAACAGGCAACACGCAGTCTTGATCCAGTGGTGCTGGGAGCGCAGGAGCATTTTCTAGCGGCCGGGGGACTTCTTGGCAGCTTCCTTCTTCGTGCGGGGGCGCCCGGCATGGTGGGTCCCACCGCGGGGCTGCGGATCTTGGTGCGAGGACGGCGTCTTGACGCAGAGGTGGTGGAGGCGCACCATGGGCTACGTCGCCCGCTGCTGGAGGTGGTCGAGGTAGCGAGAGGGACGGTGTAGGAGAGCCCCCAGCGACGCTGACAAGCTCGGCGATGCGATCCAGCCAGTCATCATAGAGGTCGTCGACTGGTAGTAGCGCAAGAGGTCGCGTGCCATCAGCAGCGCGGCCTGCATGTCTGTGGGCACGCGACGAGCGTGGGACGACGAGCTAGCCGGAGTCAACGACGTGGTGGTGGTGCTTCCATCCCACCGCACAGAAGGATGCAACAACAAAGCTTGCTGCTCGTTCCTGGCCGGGCCGGTGGCAGCGTTGGCAGTAGGTGATGGAGAACGACGGGGAGGTCCGCCAATGGGTGCCGTCTGATTAACGCGGGCAGCCAGAGCATCCCAGCGCTCTGCACGGGCTTTGCGGGCGTCAGCCATGGATGTAGTGGAGCGGCGGAGCGTGGATTGATGGAATAAAAACTTCATTGCACCCCTACCTCCCGCGCCAAATGTAGGATTATAGGTTTCGACAAACCATTGAGGTTCGAACACTGGGGCACGCACGAAGATCTCTCTCTCCCTAGCTCGCTCTCGCAATGATCTCAAGGCCTAGCCCGACGAATCCAAAGAACAAGATACACGAGAGTTTATACTGATTTGGGCCAACGTTGCGGTGTAATACCCTAATCCAGTGTGGTGGTGCTGGGTTGTCTTGTAGGCTGAGGATGAACAAGTACAAAGGACGAATAACCTCATGAGGAGAGGTGTTCTTGAGATCGGTGAGATTGTGTGTGCGAGGATGATCTCGATGATCCGTCCTCCTTCTAGGGTGGTGGCTAGCCCTATTTATAGAGGCCTTGGTCTTCTTCCCAAATGCTAGGTGGGAAGGGATCCCACAACGACCAATTTTGAAGGGAGACAACTAGTACAAGCTATCCTGACAAAAGGTGGTCTTCGCCTGCCAAAGGTGGTGACGCTGCCGTGGGCTCCGCGATGACCTCCGTCCTGCCGTCCTGCTGGTCTTTGTCTCGTTGCACCGATATGGAAACCTTTGCCTGATGCCTCAGGACTCCTTGCCTGCACTTGCCCCTTTAACACCAAAGAGGCAACTAGCACTCTGCGCCCGCTGGCGCCCTCCTGGCTTTGGTCGTCATGGCTCACATCACACACACCTCGCGAGGTGCCCCTTGCATTGATATTTCCGCTCCTCGGGAGCCAGCCTAGTGAGGCCGTCCCTGAGGAGGTCTTGTGTCATCCGCCTCGCGAGGCTTGGCCCCTCGCGAGGGTCTTAAGTGGTTTCTGATGAAGATGGGCCGTACCAGGCCATTGGGGGAGTCGCGCCCTAGGCTGCAGGCAGGCAAGTCTGGGGACCCCCGTTCCCAGGATGGCGACAACGACCAAGGCAGGTGAGCTCTAGCGGGCGTAGAGGAGGAAGTTTCCTCTTTGGTGCTAGGGAGGCAAGGACAGGTCTGGGTTCCCGAGGAATTTGCTAAAGGTTTCCATTCTGGTGCAATGAGACCAAGACCGCCAGAGCGGCATGACGGAAGTCATCGCCGAGCCCACTGCTGCGTCAGGAATAGAAGCTTTGCAGGCGAAGACCACCTTTCGTCAGGATAAGATGTACTACTTGTCCCCTTTCAAATTCGCCACTGTGGGATCCCTTCCCACCTACGTTTTTGCGGGAAGAGGACCGAGCCCACTATAAATATAGGTTAGCCACCACCATAGAAGGGGTCGACTCATTTCCGTACCCATGAACCACGCGAGGTTGTTCCCCCTTGTACTAGTTCATCCTCAGCCCCTCGTGAGGCCAATCTACCACAAAGAAGGAGCAGGGTCTTACACCGCAAGGTGGCCCGAACCAGGGTAAACTACCGTGTCATCTAATTCCTTGATCATGCCAATCGAGCTATGCCGTTGGGCAACAAGCTGGTAGGCTGGATAGGTTGAGTTCTTCACACACGCCCCTGAGTTCGAACCTTTCTTGGGTCCGCGGAGCCCTGAATCCGACTTTTGGCGCGCCAGGTAGGGGCATGTTGCCCGTGCACTCTGATCGGGCGGCGCCTTCCGCCGCGGCGTTCCTCGTCGTGCACCTCGAACCAGGACGGGGCCTCGAAGGTTCGAGGGGTCCGCGAGGCCAGGGTGCCTCGCAAGGGCCCCGAGAGCTCGAGAGGTCAAAGGGGCTCATGAGGAGCCCAGAAACAGGCATCGCGAGCCAACCAGGCGGCCCGCGGCCGACATGGTGGCATGTCATGCTGCCCATCGGTGGTCGCAGGTCCGGCTGCCTCGCCCAGGGCTACCGGCTCACAGGCGTGCCGGTGCGCGGCCCATGGTAAGGGGAGGGTCCCCGACAGGGAAGCAGGCGACCGCCTTAGGCCAACCCAAGTCTCCGCCCCATGACACTGTCACGTAATAATGAGTGGGGTTGTACACGCCGTGGATTCTCCTGAGAGCTGCCCTTGAGCCTCACGGGGGCTCCCACCCACGTCTTAGTGAAGCACCATGCTCCACGCTGGCGGATGACATGGTCTTACAACGACTATGCTCACCTCTAGTGGAAGCCCCATGCTCCGCGCTGGCGGACGACATGGTCCCCCAATGACTGTGCCCACACCAAGTGGAAGCCCCATGCTCTGCGCTGGCGGGAAGACTAGAAGACTAACATAGGTGACGGACGCGGCTGTTCTTGGATTTTTCTTGTAACCGAATTTGCTACTTGTTGGAATAAACTTGCAGCTCTTGCATTTTCTCGAAAAAGGGGGGAGTTCCTAGTTTTTCTTCTTACAGCTGTTTTCCCGGCGATTGATTTCTGCCTTTGCGAAAGATGGTAGACACCCATGGCTCCCTCCATCACACAACACGAGCGGGGATGGGCATGGCGCGCACGCTTGGGTTGGCCGAGTGGCGCTAAAGATGCCCTAAGGGCCCAGGCCACAGCAGCCGCAACCATGCCTGGGCGCACCCCTCTCCGGAGCCTTGCGTGGCACTCTCGAGCGAGCTGGTAGGTGCGCATTGCCTAGGGCTCTCGACAGGCACCCACCTCCGTACCTTGAATCGGGCACCATGACCTGGCATGATAATGGCGGCCACCCCTACTCAGGGGTCGCGCGTGCGCGAGAAGTAAAAGAAGTGCGACATCAGGGAGTGAAATACAGTTTAATACATCATAGAGAAAGTTCTTCCAAAAATGCTTTCGCACCCCTGCGGGGTCACATTGAAAGTATTGACAGGAAAACAGGGTAATACAAGCCTAGTAATACGTTCTATCATCGTCTTCGCTGTCGTCATCGTCATCGTCATGTGCGCCTTCTTTGGCTGCGGGCACGACCATGTCATCTGCAGGGGCGAGCTCTGCGATCAAGTCATCCACGTGATGTTCCACCCAGCCTGTCAGGGCGCCTTGGATCGCTCCAGGTACGGGGACTATCAGGGCATCGAAGTCGAAGTCAGGATCGGAGCAAAGAAGGTGGCTGAAGACGCGCGAGAACGCGCGCGCAAAAAGGTCATGACTCCTGTTCGACGAGCTGACGCGCCCTCATGGCCCCACCTTCAAGGTGTGCCACGACCTTCATGAAGAAGCTGAGGTAGCGGACTACAGACGTTCTCATCACAAATGCTGCTCAGGGCTTGTGAGGTATTCATGGACTAAGGGGGCCTCAAGCGACAACCTATTGAGCATGGGTCGGACTGGTGGAACCATATATTGACAGGAGATCTATGATGTCATGTTGTGCCCTCCAAGTCTGTCACAGCCCTATAATTTGTTTTTAAATAGTTGCATCAACATCATGCATCTTGTTAAATTCAAGAAATTAGAATTGAGGGAATTTCAAAGCTTCAAAATCAATTAGGGGGAAAAATCCTAAAAATGCATTCATTGTTTCCAAAATAGCCTTAAATAATGTTGGTTATATTTTGGCAAAGGTTTTGAGCCCAACCAAATGTGATGAACATTTTTATGGAATATTTTGGGCACTGAATTTAAATCACTATTGTATTTGATTTTGAATTTATATTCATATATTTAGAATATAAATTCAAATACTTCTGAAATCATTTATGTGCATTTGGCTGGGTTCATATCTGTATCATATAATATTTTAGAAACTTTTTGGCATTTTTTGAATTTCTCTGAATTCAAAACAGTGGTAGAAAGAAATAGCTAAAAATAAAACATAACAGAAAATTAAAACAGAGCAGAAACCTCACCTAGCTTACCTGGCCCAGAAGAGAAGCCGGCCCAGCTGGCTGGCCCAGCCCAGCAGCCTCCTCCTGTCGTCTTCCTCCTCTGCCAGGAGGACGAGGGCGTGTGCCTGATGCATGCACACACCTCCACACTGCTTGCTTTCCCTCTCGATGGCCTGAATGGCTCTGGCATCGCCATGCACCCCCTGGCTTCTCCCTCTCTCTCCTCCCTCCTCTCGCCCTCTCACTCGTACGCACCCGAGTGCCCGACAATGCCGCTCGCTGCCACCGTGCCCACCGGCCACCCCTCGCTCCACCGTCGAGTCCGGGAGCTCCGCTGCAACTTCCTCTTCGTCCCTTACAAGCCACGCATCGTCGGATGCCCTGCTGCCTCGCCCTCGACCCGTGTTCTCCATGCACGGCCACCGAATCACCATCGCTGTTACGCCGCCGTCCAGACCTCCCCGAGCTTGCTGACCCGCCCTACCGACTCCATGTGAGCCCCTACTTCGTTTCCCCTAACTCCATGACCGCTTTCGTGCCTTAGTCGCCTCCTCCACCGGAGCCGAGAGGCTCCGTCGCACGAGCTCGGCACCGGCGACACTCCAGTGACCATTTGGTCATGAGCCGGCGTGCAACGCGTTCGCAGCATCACGTAGAGCAGCCCAAGCGCTTTGGTTCCCTCATTTGCACGCTGTAGCACCAAAGCCACGAGCTCGCGAGCTCCCACGGCCACGCTTGCCATCGCCGCCATCGCTACGGTCCACTCTGGCCGTGCTGATGACTTTGTTGGATGCGGACGAGCACTAGCTACACGCCAAGACAAACAGCCGCTCGTTTGGTCACCTGTGCTGCGTTTCCGAGCCGCGCCGCCGTCCCAGGCCTCGCCGGCGGCTAATCGTCGATGGGTTTGACCCACTTTGACCACAGCTGGACCCCACCTTCTGTCCATGACATGTGGGGCTGGCCTCTCACTGAATTAGTTGAGGGTTATAATTAGTGCTAACTACCACTGTTAGGGGTTAATCACCCCACTAACTAAACCCTATGTCACTGACATTGGGCCCCACTGCCCAGCCTATCCACGGTTGAAAACTAAACCATTTTAATTAAAGCCATAGCCACTAAAACGTCGGACCCACTGGTCATGGTTGACCTGGACCGGCGCCTGTTGACTTGCTGACATCACAAGGACGTCATGCTAATGCAGTAACTTTTTCTGGAATCTAAATAAATATTAATGATTTATTTAATTCAGAAAATGTCCTAAACTTCTAAATTTCAAAGAAATTCAACCATAACTCCAAATGAAATAATTTATATATGAAAAATTATCAGAAAAATCCAAAGAATTTATTTATGGCATTTTAATGCATGTTTGAACAACTTACGACTGCTAAATATGTCAGTTTGAACAAATGGCATTTTATTGTTGCTAGATATGACAATTTGAACAACTTACAACTGGTGAATATGACAATTTGAACAAATGTTTGAACAACTTGCAGCTGCTGAATATTATAGCTACTGAGTTTGAATTTGAACCTTTGGTTCAAACAACCTTCATTTAACTCGTTGCTAGTTGCATTAGCTCAATTACAACATTTTGCCATGTCATATAATCATGCATCATATTGTCGCATTGCAGTGATTATATTCGTTCTCTATTTGCCGGTGTTGTTCCCACTCAGTAGACGTTGTTCCAACGATGAGTTTGATGACACCGATGAAGAGCTATATCATCTTCAGAAGTGCCAGGCAAGCAAAACCCCCTTGTTCATTCTAATACAATCCCACTCTCTCGCTTCTTCTCTCTTTTACTGCATTAGGACAACAGCGATTTAACTGTTACATGTTGCGGTAGTTGAACCCCTTTCCTCTGCATGACCTGTCATTGCCACAGTTAATAAATGAAACACACTAGCATGAGTAGGAGTTGTTTGAGCCCTAATGTGCCTACTCATTCATGCTTGTTGTCATGCCTGCTACTGCTTAGAGTTGAGTCAGGTCTGATTCATCAGGGATGAATTGGAATGTGGTGAACATGTCCTACTGCTGAGAGCTAAGTGTGTGAACACGATTTGGTAAAGGTAGCGGTGAGAGGCCATGTAGGAGTACATGGTGGGTTGTCTCATTGAAACCATCCTCAGGAACTGAGTTCTGTGTTTGTGATCCATGAAAAGCTACTACCACACGTTGGGCCCTGAAATATGACCCCGCTCGACTTATTAACCCCCCTGTCCTCTGTCCAGGAGTTGCAAGTAGTTTCTGGTGTTTGTAGTATGCTGGAGGTCGTGTGCAGCGCTGACCCGACGGGTGGGCTATGATGCTGTAGGTACGTGGCCTGGTGTATCGAGTCGCCCGTTTGGTGCCTCGGGAACCCTGCACACATCGTTCGGGGCCGTAGCAGAAACCTCGGCCGGACTCCCTGCGGACGGAACCTGAATAGGCGATAAACCTGGACTAGGGACTTGTGTGGTTAGTCAGGTCGTGGTCTACACCCACGTCGGCTTTCGCTTGAATTCTGCCGAGCACACGTCATGTGCAGACGCTAAGTGGTGGAAACATGTGTGAAGAAGTACACTCCTGCAGGGTTATAAATGATCTATTCAAATAGCCGCGTCCGTGGTAAAGGACCTCTGGGTTGCCTATATAGTTCATAGCCAAGCAAAAGTGGATACTCTAAAATGCGCAAGATAAGCGTGAGTGCTATGGATGGCGTTCTCGTAGGGAGATGGGAGCGGATCCATAGTGGTGGATTGATTTTGTGAATATGTGGACTCGTGTGCGCCACCCCAAAATAGTTACTTGCAGACGTAGTTCAGGATAGCCACTGAGTCAAAGCTGGCTTGCTGTAGTTAAACTCCACCACCCCCTTTGTTGATACTAATGCATATGTAGCTAGTTCTGATGTAAGTCTTGCTGGGTACATTTGTACTCATGTTTTCTTAATTTATGTTTTTGTAGAGAGACTTTAGTCTCACTAGTAGTTCCGCATGAACTTCGACGTTTATCTTGTTACCGCATCTACGATCTTGTGCCCTCGGCAGGGTCTTGTAGATAGTTAGGCTTCTCAGCCTTTTTCATTTGTAGTTGTGTGTACTCAGACAAGTTAAGCTTCCGCATGTGCTTATTGCTTGTATGACTTGAATGCTGGGTCATCAGGCCCATGTTTGTAATATCTGGCTCCTCGCAGCCTAATGAATAAATACTTTGATTCGTAGAGTTTTATTGTGATGCCATGTTATATTTGCACATATCGAGCATATTGTGTGTATGTTAATGAAATGCTTGGTATGTGTGGGATCTGACAACCTAGTTGTTTATTCTTAGTAGCCTCTCTTATGGGGAAATGTCTCCTAGTGCTTCCACTGAGCCATGGTAGCTTGCTACTGCTCTGGAACACTTAGCATGGCCGACATGTGTCCTTCTTCGTTCCTGTGTCTGTCCCTTCAGGGAAATTTCACGCGTTGTTCCTTTAAGTCCTTGTAGCTTTCTACGACTTGGGTTCATACGTTGATGACCGACATGTTCGTTGCTGGGTCATGTATGCCTGTCCCTGTAAGCTAGTGCCACCTTGGGTTTACGACTAGTCATGTCGGCCTGGGTTCTCTGTCATATGGATTCTAGCGACACTATCATATACGTGAGCCAAAGGCACAAACGGTCCCGGGCCAGGTAATGTGTCACCCGTGGGGATACCGTGCGTGAGGCCGCAAAGTGATATGATGTGTTACATGCTAGATCGGTGTGACCTAGGATCGGGGTCCTCATAGCTCCGGTATCAGAGCCTGACTGCGTGTAGGATTACCAAGCCAAACTTGTCGAAGTTGAGTCTAGAAATTCTTTAGTTATATAAGGGAATTGATTGTGGAAGGGAACATAAGGCTCTTTTTACTCCTTTACCTTATGCCCTTCTGATCCGAGTCATCTTATCTTTCATTTGGGGTTAAGTAACTAGGCTTTCTCTTCTTCCTATCATGATCATGTGTTACTAATACATAGACATGTAGGAATGTTGGATTCAAGTCTCAGTTTAGCTCCTACTACTTTCTTGTGTTCAAAGCTGGCCTCAAAACCTTGATATTGTGATATTGAGTGGTCATGCCACTATTTTGCGGGATGTCTCAAATATTTTGGAGCATTTACAGCTGTTATGTTGTCCGTGTCATCCCAGGTTTCAAAACAGTCTGATGCATTTGCAACTCCCTTCTTTCCGTTCCCAATGTTTCTTTGAACCTGTTTAACCACACTAATCGGTGAGTTTAGGTACTCTGTTGCCTCGACATATATGTTGGAGCTATTATTATGACCCTAGGTGTCTTAGAGGATCACCTAGTAATCTAGCCATGTTTGGTGTTCCTAGTGTGATGATTCTAGCCATCATTCTCGAAAGCATCCCGTGATGCCACTTAGTTAGTAGGCATTCTATTCCCGGGTTCTTGAACCCGAGATTCACCCTACTTACTTAATGGTGATAGTGTTTGCTAGTTCCTTTAGGATATTAGTAACCTTTGCGATAGTCGTCAAGGTCCATGGTGTTTTCCTCTTCCAAATACCGTGAACTACTTATGGCAGAAGTTCCTCGTTGAATTGAAAGATCACAACCAGAGTGATCTTGATAAGTTCTCGATTCTATGTTGTGACTCTGCTAGTTCTACCTTTCTGCATGGGTTATCCGGAAGAAATATGTTGAACTCGTTCGACATGCTAATCCATGCACCCACAACTCAGAAAACCATATGTTCCTTTGAGTTGTCCCTCTTTAGTTGTTTTCTGACCTTCGTCTATCAATTTATAGTCAAGAGTATGCATGCGTCCGTTCATCGATGCCTATTATTCTTGTGGTTTGTCAAGCCATTCTATTCCGGAATGACTAGGAGAAACAAGCTCCAGTACCTTGTCCATCTCTAGGATTGGGTCAAAGCTGTTGTATTCCGCAGATCAAAATGCCAATCCAGCTTTTGTTGTGTTCTACCTTGGAGTGTTGCCTCTTTATGTCAGAAATGTCATGGGAATTGCACCACCTCCTATGAACTCTTGATATAGTGATACTTCTCAGCATCATCGTTTATTATTTAGTCTCCGTGTTATTGTAACCGGAGTACTGACAAGTGAATTGTGATATGTGAAATCAATACTCCTGGCAACTCCGATGCTTGGTAGTTAATGGACAACACTCTCATTCTTAGCATGCTGGTTATTGAATCATCACCCTAATGTTGATTGTGCTACCAAGTCCTTATTTCCGGTGCACTCTTCGATCAAAGAGTTAGGATTGTGTCAATCCCTCGCTCCCTTGATCATATCATCTTGCCTAAAATGTAAGATTGTTCTCGAGCTTAGGAACATATCGGTGGTTCGTGATTTTCCGATTATCTTCTCGGAAGTATCGCCGGGTTGTTCCCTGACTGTTATGTTAAGCTTGTGATCAAGTTGGTTTCTTGTAACCACCCCTTCTCCAAGAATCTGTGTTGGATATCCTTGAGCTAGTTGGTTAAGCAGAACAACAACTTGGAGAGATGGAAGATAAAAGCTTTGCCTAAGCTAGTTCATGTCAAAGTGATATCTTTTGTGTGTGTGTGTGTTGAAGAAAGATGATACCTTCATCGATTTGTCCTCGCGATCAGTTGTTGGATCTATTGTCTTGTCAAAACCTTGATTTGAGTATGGGCTATTGTCAAATCAAAATCAGAACCAACGATTCTCGTAATGTTGTCTTACTCGTGGTTGACTCCTCGAGCATACGCCGTTATATATTTTGGTCTGACCAATGTTGTCACTTTGTTCACATAATTATGGAATTCCATTTTATGGAAACCTGGATGAATTTTTGTTGAGCCCATTGAGAACATTCCTATGTTCTCCATGATTTTGTTGGACATTAAGCTAGTGTTGGAAACTTCTTTAAGCATTATCGTCATGTCCCGTTCAGGGATTATATGTTTGGTGTAGGAAGTGACTTTCTCCAAGTTTGTGTGCATCAGGTGCAAGTTGCCGCCATGAATTTGAGAAAGGTTTGTTTTGTTTCCTCTGGAATCATCCCAAGTCAGTAATGTATGTATCAATGTATTCTATGGTTTGGTAGATTAATTACGTCCATTCCATGTGTATTCCCTAGCACACTAAGCCACTGATATAGTTGTTCAAGGAGAAGAAGTTCCTTCTTAAGACCTCGGGCTTATACAAGGTCGTCGATAGCCCCAATGAAGGTTCCGCACCTGAACTCGGTAGTGTTTTGTAGTAAGACTTCTACGTGCTCATGCTTATCTTGGACAATGTGTTCACATGTGTGTAGCGGAACCAACTCATGTTTTGGAGCTTGCTATCGTAGTTCATTCCCCGAGAATCTCGCAACGCCATTTCATCGATTTCTGTTGCAAACTTTCATTTTTCTTTCTAGACTTGATCAGTCTGGAATATCCTGTTACCAACCAGATCTGAATCTCAGGCAGATATGATGGTTGGAACTTTTCCAAGATCTATGATGTAGGTCCCGACAAGGTTTATGTTCTGGCTGACACACCTAACCGGAAGATCTATCATTGTAGTATCTTGATTTTGTGCAACTTATTCTAGAAGTTGTTCCTTAGAAGTCCTTGTGCTATAACCATTCAAATAGTGGAATCACTCTCTACAGAAATCTGCCCGAAAGTTTTGTAACTGATTTCTGACCAAGAAAAATCAGATCATTGACTGTCCGGATGCCAAACCTTGGCTGCCTTTAAGCATACTGTCAGGCCCAAAGAATTTGTTATACATTCTGATCATGAATCTTTGAAACATATTAAAAGTCAAGCTAAACTGAATCGTAGACATGCTAAATGGATTGAATTCATTGAGACTTTCCCTTATGTCATTAAACACAAGAAGGGTAAAGAAAATGTTATTGCTGATGCTTTGTCTTATCGCTATACTATGCTTTCACAACTTGACTTCAAAATATTTGGTTTGGAGACCATCAAAGATCAATATGTGCATGATGCTGATTTTAAAGATGTAATGCAGAATTGTATAGAAGGAAGAACATGGAACAAGTTTGTTATTAATGATGGCCTTGTGTTCCGTGCTAACAAGCTATGCATTCCTGCTAGCTCTGTTCATCTTTTGTTGTTGCAGGAGGCGCATTGAGGAGGATTAATGGGACACTTTGGCGTGAATAAGACGGAGGACGTACTTGCTACACATTTCTTTTGGCCAAAGATGAGACGGGATGTTGAGCGTTTTGTTGCTCGCTGCACTACATGTCAAAAAGCTAAGTCACGACTCAATCCTCATGGTTTATATATGCCTTTGCCTGTACCTAGTGTTCCTTGGGAGGATATAACTATGGACTTTGTTTTAGGTTTACCTTGAACAAAGAAGGGGAGGGATACCATATTTGTTGTCGTGGATAGGTTCTCGAAAATGGCACACTTTATATAATGTCATAAAAGCGATGATGCTGTTAATGTTGTTGATTTGTTCTTTTGTGAAATTATTCGCTTGCATGGTGTGCCAAATACTATTGTTTCAAATCGTGAAACTAAATTTCTTGGCCACTTTTGGAGATGTTTATGGGCTAAGATGGGGACTAAATTGCTTTTTAGTACTACTTGTCACCCCCAAACTGATGGACAAACTGAAGTAGTCAATAGAACATTGTCTACTATGCTTAGGGCTGTTTAATAAGAAAATGTGGGAAGAATGCTTGCCTCATATTGACTTTTCTTATAATCGTTCTTTGCATTCTACTACTAAGATGTGCCCTTTTGAAATTGTGTATGGTTTCCTACCTCGTGCACCTATTGATTTGTTGCCTCTTCCATCTTCGGAGAAGGTTAATTTCGATGCTAAACAACGTGCTGAATTGATATTAAAAATGCATGAGTTAACAAAGGACAACATTGAGCATATGAATGCTAAATATAAACTTGCTGGAGATAAGGGTAGAAAGCATGTTGTCTTTGCACCTGGAGATCTTGTTTGGTTACATTTGCGTAAGGATAGGTTTCCTAATTTGCGCAAATCAAAGCTAATGCCACGTGCTGATGGTCCTTTTAAGGTGTTAGAGAAAATAAATGATAATGCATATAAACTTGAGCTGCCTGGAGATTTTGGAGTTAGTCCCAATTTTAATATTGCAGATTTGAAGCCTTATTTGGGTGAGGAAGATGAGCTTCCGTCGAGGATGACTTCATTTCAAGAAGGGGACGACGATGAGGACATCAATACCATTGTTACACCCACAGCCCCTACTACTACATATACTGGACCAATTACTAGAGCTCGCGCACGCCAATTAAAGGTACTATCATTTCATGGTAATGATTCTAATGTTCATGAGAATATGATGTTGCCTAAATTGGATACATTTGTTTTTCTTACAAATGAAGGGCCTGGCATGGATAAGAGGGATGAACATTGGAACAAGAACAAGCATGGAGTTGATGGCATGCGCAAGGGGAGCAAGAACGATGTTACAAGTCATGATTTCACGACTTTGAAGCCACCATAATGAGTGCATGAAGCCTTGGACGAAATATACAAGATGCCACTTCATAAACTTCGTCTAGAGGCTATTCTAGGTGCTGCATCACCTTATTATTGGGCCAGGCCCATGTAACTTTGAAATACATAAGTATAGGCTGTTTTTAGAGTCCGTATGTGTGGGGAAACAAGAGATAGGGTTGGTTTCTTACCCCTTCCCCAAATGACACGAAATCCCCCCCCACTTCCTCCATATATATAGACCTTAGGGCACCGTTTAGACTTTGGGTTTTATTTAGATCAAAAGTTTATAGAGGCAAAGGTGTCCCGTCTTTCGATGAGATGGTGGTTATCGTTTTGGACGAAGTCGAGACGATCCGACTACGAACGTGCGAGGACGTTGCGCCTTAGTAATCGCTAAACCAACTCCGAGAGGTTATTGACCACGCCGGAGCACGATCAACCTGACCACGAAGGTGTGTTTCCTGCAGGCAAATGAAGAACAAGCAAGAAACTAAGATTGCAATCTGGATATTGCGAATATAAAAGGAAAGCTTGATTGATCAAGGTGGGGTTCTGTGACGCCTTGGTCTGGTCGTTGAACACAAACAAAGTACACAAAGTTGCAGCTGTGGCGAACTTTCAATCCAAACAAAACACAAAGTCTAAACGGTGCCCTAAGGGCTGTATATATGGAGGAAGAGGGGGGAATTTCATGGCCCTTGGGGAAGGGGTCCGAAACCAATCCTATCTCTTGTTTCCCCACACATACGGACTCTAAAAACAGCATATACTTTTGTATTTCGAAATTACATGGGCCTGGCCCAATAATAAGGTGACGCAGCACCTAGAATAGCCTCTGGACAAAGTTTATGAAGTGGCATCTTGTATATTTCGTCCAAGGCTTCATGCACTCATTATGGTGGCTTCAAAGTCCTGAAATCATCACTTGTAACTTCATTCTTGTTCCCCTCGCGCATGCCATCGACTCCATGCTTGTTCTTGCTCCAATGTTCATCCCTCTTATCCATGCCAGGCCCTTCATTTGTAAGCAAAACAAATGTATCCAATTTAGGCAGCATGATCTTCTCATGAACATTAGAATCATTACCAAGAAATGAAAGTACCTGATAATTTAATTGGCGTGCGCGAGCTCTAGTAATTGGTCCATTATATGTAGTAGTAGGGGCTGTGGGTGTAACAATGGTATTGATGTCCTCATCATCCTCCCCTTCTTGAAATGAAGTCGTCCTCGACGGAAGCTCATCTTCCTCACCCAAATAAGGCTTCAAATCTGCAATGTTAAAAGTGGTACTGACCCCAAAATCTGCAGGCAGCTCAAGTTTATATGCATTATCATTTATTTTCTCTAACACCTTAAAAGGACCATCAGCACATGGCATTAGCTTTGATTTGCGCAAATTAGGAAACTTATCCTTACACAAATGTAACCAAACAAGATCTCCAGGTGCAAATACAACATGCTTTCTACCCTTATCTCCAGCAAGTTTATATCTAGCATTCATACGCTCAATATTGTCCTTAGTTAACTCATGCATTTTTAATATCAATTTAGCACGTTGTTTAGGATCAAAATTAACCTTCTCCGAAGATGGAAGAGGCAACAAATCAATAGGTGCACGAGGTAGGAAACCATACACAGTTTCAAAAGGTCACATCTTAGTAGTAGAATGCAAAGAACGATTATAAGCAAATTCAATATGAGGCAAGCATTCTTCCCACATTTTCTTATTATTCTTCAAAACAGCCCTAAGCGTAGTACACAATGTTCTATTGACTACTTCAGTTTATCCATCAGTTTGGGGGTGACAAGTAGTACTAAAAAGCAATTTAGTCCCCAGCTTAGCCCATAAACATCTCCAAAAGTGGATAAGAAATTTAGTATCACGATCTGAAACAATAGTATTTGGCACACCATGCAAGCGAATAATTTCACGAAAGAACAAATCAGCAACATTAACAGCATCATCGCTTATATGACATGGTATAAGGTGTGCCATTTTCGAGAACCTATCCACGACAACAAATATGCTATCCCTCCCCTTCTTTGTTCGAGGTAAACCTGAAACAAAGTCCATAGATATATCCTCCCAAGGAACACTAGGTATAGGCAAAGGCATATATAAACCATGAGGATTGAGTCGTGACTTAGCTTTTTGACATGTAGTGCACCGAGCAACAAAACGCTCAACATCCCGTCTAATCTTTGGCCAAAATAAATGTGTAGCAAGTACGTCCTCCGTCTTCTTCATGGCCTCGTCAAATCTTTTTAGCACATCTTGCACCTGTCCACTGATCATTTGCTGAAACTTATCATTAAGCTCCTTGTTCATCAAGTTCTCCCAGTCAGTCTCGTAGGCTTGTGATCCTGGCATGGTTAGCAGCAATAGAAACACACAAGAATATGATCCTACAGACTACTAACAAGTGGTGGTGGTGGCGGGTGTCACAAATGCGTCAAGCAAATCTCAAATTCTTACCAGTTCTTACCCAGCAGCAGGTGGTGATCGGCAACCGATGTAGTCAAAACTCTCAAAGCTTGGATAGAGCGATTACCAGGGAGAGTCAAACGCACAATGTAGATGTATGTGGAGCTGGGAAGGCTTATAATATGGTAGCAAAAAGGGTCAGCAATAATCAATTCAGAGATGCAAAGTTGAATAAACGCTCAATGATGGTACTGTGCTGGTCCTAGGCTAGACCGTGCTAGAGACGCGAGCCTAGAACACTAACAAAATCACGGCGCTACACGTAAACAAGGGAGGACCACACTCTGAATCTTTTTTTCTCCTTTTTTTTTCTTTTTTTCCTCTTTTTTTCTTTTTTTCCAATTTCTTTTGCTCCGCAACAATTTTTTTTCGAAAAAGTCTACAAATGTTCTAAAAAATGCCTAGCCAGAATTTTCCAGACTTAGTTTTTTTTAGTTTGGAACTATTTTTCTACTGCAGTAGCACGGAAGTTGGGGAGTCCTTCTCTGTCACGACTTGGAGTATGGCGTGATCAAGAAATCCAAACCAAAGCAACAATTACTGGACTCGGACTAGGGGTGGTGGTGGAGAGGAATCTGGTGGAATCTCGGACTGGTGGCGGAGATGAATCTGGTGGAACTCGAACTGGTGGCGGATTTATGTTGCAGGTGGACTCAGATTGGCGTTATGGCGGCAGATATGTGGTGGCGTATATGGACTTGGAGTAGCGGTGAATATGTGGTGGTGGTATATGGCAGAGGTGATGAAGTTGGTGCGGTGGTGGTATATGGCAGCAGCGATGATGATGCGGTGGTGATATATGGCAGCGGCGACGTGACAACCTGTGAACAGAACTCAAAACTCTGAAGGACTAGACGCTAAGACCAGCAACTTGACACGACGATGCAACCGCAAATTCAACAAAGCAAATACAGAAAAGATTATGCAAAGGCTCTGATTGCTTCAGAGAGGATGAACTAACACTATTTTTTTTTGGATTTTTCATGGACTGTAGGAATGAAAAACCGACTCGATCTAAACTATGAAAAACTGTAAAATCTCACCGAACAACCTGAAAATATGATACCACTTGATAGAGGCAAAGGTGTTCCATCTTTCGATGAGATGGTGGTTATCGTTTTGGACGAAGTCAACTTTGATGATCCGACTACGAACGTGCGAGGACGTCGCGCCTTAGCAATCGCGAAACCAACTCCGAGAGGTTATTGACCACGCCGGAGCACGATCAACCTGACCACGAAGGTTTGTTTCCTGCAGGCAAACAAAGAACAAGCAAGAAACTAAGATTGCAATCTGGATATTGCGAATATAAGAGGAAAGCTTGATTGATCAAGGTGGTGTTCTGTGACGCCTTGGTCTGGTCGTTGAACACAAACGAAGTACGCGAAGTTGCGGCTATGGCGAACTTCTAATCTAAAGAAAACTGAAAGTCTGAACGGTGCCCTAAGGGCTGTATATATGGAGGAAGAGGGGGGAATTCGTGGCCCTTGGGGAATGGGTCAGAAACCAACCCTATCTCTTGTTTCCCCACACATACGGACTCTAAAAACAGCCTATTCTAGGTGCTGCTTCATAATATTCGTCCATAGGCTATTCTAGGTGTTGCGTCACCTTATTATTGGGCCACGCCCATGTAATTTCGAAATACTTAAGTATAGGCTGTTTTTAGAGTCCGTATGTGTGGGGAAACAAGAGTTAGGGTTGGTTTCGGACCCCTCCCTCAAGGGCCACGAAATTCCCTCCTCTTCCTCCATATATACAGCCCTTAGGGCGTCGTTTAGACTTTGGGTTTTGTTTAGATTAAAAGTTCGCCATAGCTGCAACTTCGCGTACTTCGTTTGTGTTCAACGACCAGACAAAGGCGTCACAGTACCCCACCTTGATCAATAAAGCTTTCCTCTTATATTCGCAATATCCAGATTGCAATCTTAGTTTCTTGCTTGTTCTTCATTTGCTCGCAGGAAACAGGCCCTTGTGGTCAGGTTGATCGTGCTCCGGCGTGGTCAATAACCCTCGGAAGTTGGTTTAGCGATTGCTAAGGCGCGACGTCTCACACGTTCGTAGTCGGGTCGTCAAGGTCGACTCCCACATAAAACGATAGCCACCATCTCATCGAAACATCGGGACACCTTTTCCTCTATCAATCCGACCTCGGATCGAAATTCAAATCACCATGGGAAAGAGATGGCGTCGCCGTGTTGGAGTGGTCGATCACCAAGTTCTCGTCAGCTTAAAGCTCGAAATGGGCACTCTCCAATGTCGCACCGTCTTGGGATTCCTTCAAAAAGAGCATGACCAGTGTGGTTAGGTTAGTGCAAAACCAAGGATTCAAGCGGTGATTCACCCAACAAGTGTCATCATCAAGCATAGCATAAGGTTTGACAAAGGATTGTGACATATCATGTAAGTATATGAATTGAGCACAAGCAAAGATATCATCGGGACAAGTATGTAAATGCAAGGTAGAGATGCGAATATGTTTGACAAGAGAATAAGCATCTACCTCAAGTTCATAGCAAGCATTCACAAATTGCTCAATGAAAGGTCCATCGTAGGCATAAGAATCATTCACAACACCAAATAAAATGAAGTGTCTAAACACATGGGTCAAGTGCAAGACAATCCAAGCATAGCGTGCATAGGGTGTAGTGAAGATAGTATGGCACTCAACACAATAGAAAGAGAAATTGTTCATCATGTGTGAGGCAATCAAGTCAGTCATGTGACAAGCAATGGGACATGGCATATGTGAAGAAGTGACATTGTTGCAACCAAACATATGATAGGAGCAAGTAATCCAAGAATTGGATGCAACACACAAGGCATATATATCATGATGCATGGAACGGTCAAAATAACAAGTCGAAGAAGAATCTCTAACATGTGTGTAATCAAGTGGTCCAAGATGAACAATAAGTCTCATGGGGCAAGAAACACAAGTAGTATGACCCATAAGAGAAGGATATCACCTTGAAAGCATGTCCTTGTGCGTCCTTCACAATGCCGAAGTACAGGCAATTGCGATGTAGAATCATCGTGGTAGAAGGTGGTTCGCTCTCAAGAGCTCGAATGGTCAACTCATGTGATGTGGAAGTCGACACAAAGTCCAAGTATCCTACACATGCACACAACAAAACAAAGAACATAGCCGCATGGTACATAAACACAACATCCATCATGATGGTTCTCTTCTCTTGCACATAACCATTAGTAGCACAAGTGCATGAACAATATGATGCAACCAAGGCAATATTCATGGCACGAGGTATACGGTGCAAAGAGGTAAGACAAGAATGCTTCACAAGAAATATGTCAAAATCTCCAAATATATGTGAGAATGCTATGGGGGCAATCTCATGAGCAAGAGTAGAATCATTGTTGCACTCAATACATGGCAAATCGTCTAACATGAGAGTGGCAACACATGGAGATATATGACAAAATGCAATAACAATCATGTGCAAAGCATGTAAATGGTTGTCATCAACCGCATGAATTAGGAAAGTATGAATCGTTGGTGATGCAACAAAGCAAGAAATCATAGGAATCAAGTCGTGCAAGCTAGTAGTGCGAAGATGCAACATACTAGAGGAAATCATGGCAATCATGTCATGTGAGAAAATAATAGGCATCGGCAATGCACATGACATATTGCAAGCACGAGTACCAAGCAAGATCATAGTTTCATCATAGGAATGGATCATAGGATGAGCATGGCAATAACAAGCAATATCTCCACCAAGCTTGCAAATACACATACAAGTACTAGAATCAATCATCATGTGTAATGCAAAGCATGGGTCACAAATGCATGGCAAAGGCATAGTAATGAGCATATCATGCAAAGTGAACATGGCAACATGGGCATATAATATGTAATGGACAACAACCCATAACCTAGTGAGAGTGATGTAGAAGAAATGCGCGAAGACTTCGCGTGAAGAGAGCGGTGGGAAAGACAATCCATGGGATCCCAAGTCATCATTGCTCTCTAGAGCTCGTTTTGTCAACTCGTGGGATTGCGAGGTTCACAAGTATTCATGGGTACCTACACAAAAGAGACACAAACCAAAGAAATTGTGTGCGTGGTAAATGTACACATCATCCATCATGATGTGTATGTGCACGTGTGAGTTAGCACAAGATAAGTATCGCTCAAAGAAATTTGATGCATGGTATAAGACCATGTCGTCCATCATGAAAGAATAGTTATTATGTATGACACTATGGGGATGCAAATTGAGCATACAATTATATGGCACATCAATAGCATTTTCATTCATGGGGAGCATATTGTGCACATAAGTATTGGGATCATGCAATGAATGGGTTTGATCAAATTCTCTTAACATGAATGAGTAAACTATGGGGGTCTCCTCATGAGAAATATTGGAAACATCATATGGAGAAAATCGACAACATCCAAAACAATGTATATCCAAAGCTAGGTGGTCATGGCATGGCATATGAGATAAATGATGCAAAGGGAGCATATCAATATCATCACAAGAAAAACAAATGCCAATAACCATGGGCTTGTCATCTATGCCATAAGTGCAAATTGGGTTTATCTTGATGGCATATGCATAGTCACTACGAAGAGATTGCAAATATGACATATGATTGATCTCATGCATAGCATATGACAAGTCAAGCGGATTGTCAAACATGATGTGACCTAGAGAATTCTCACAAGAAATCCTATGTAACATGGCATCACAACTAATAGACTCCACATAGTAATCATCAAACTCATCATAAATGGGCAAATCATCACATGGGGAAGTCGCACTAGCATGAAGCATGGTAATAGGTTGTTCAACATCATGCAAGCAATCAAAGTCAAGAATGTCCACTTGTGGGACTAGAGCATCACCTTCACCTATGTTACCTTGTTCATGATGAGGACATCAATACCATGTTACACCCACAGCCCCTGCTGCTATACATACTGGACCAATTACTGGAGCACGCGCACGCCAATTGAATTATAAGGTACTTTCGTTTCTTGGTAACGATTCCAATGTTCATGAGAATATGATGCTGCCTAAATTGGATACATTTGTTTTGCTTACAAATGACGGGCCTACCATGGACAAGAAAGATGAACCTTGGAGCAAGTTCAAGCATGGAGATGTTGGCATGCGCAAGGGGAACAAGAACGGAGTTACAAGTGATGATTCCAGGACTTTGAAGCCACCATAATGAGTGCATGAAGCCTTGGACGAAATAAATAAGATGCCACTTCATAATATTCATCCATAGGCTATTCTAGGTGCTGCGTCACCTTATTATTGGGCCAGGCCCATGTAATTTCTAAATACATAAGTATAGGCTGTTTTTAGAGTCCGTATGTGTGGGGAAACAAGAGTTAGGGTTGGTTTCGGACCCCTCCCTCAAAGGGACACAAAATTCCCTCCTCTTCCTCGATATATACAGCCCTTAGGGCATCGTTTAGACTTTGGGTTTTGTTTAGATTAAAAGTTCGCCATAGCTGCAACTTCGCGTACTTCGTTTGTGTTCAA
This sequence comes from Aegilops umbellulata, assembly GCA_032464435.1. Taxonomy (NCBI): domain Eukaryota; kingdom Viridiplantae; phylum Streptophyta; class Magnoliopsida; order Poales; family Poaceae; genus Aegilops; species Aegilops umbellulata. The sequence goes on from CP136055.1 coordinate 205,467,965, forward strand.
CGACCAGACAAAGGCGTCATAGAACCCCACCTTGATCAATAAATCTTTCCTCTTATATTCATAATATCCAGATTGCAATATTAGTTTCTTGCTTGTTCTTCATTTGCCTGCAGGAAACAGACCTTCGTGGTCAGGTTGATCGTGCTCCACCATGGTCAATAACCTCTCGGAGTTGGTTTAGCGATTGCTAAGGTGCGACATCCTCGCACGTTCGTAGTCGGATCGTCAAAGTCGATTTCGTCCAAAATGATAGCCACCATCTCAGCGAAAGACGGGACACCTTAGCCTCTATCAGTTCATTCCACTCAAGTGGTGTAGGTGAAGTCGCTCTCTTGATGGTGGTCGTCTTCATCTTGATGGAAACATGTGGGGGTGCATCATATTCCACCATGGCCATCGTCTTGTCGAAAGGGAGGACGTAGTCATCGCAAATCGGGGCATCATCATATATGGGACCTAGCACCAAATGAGAAGACACAATAGAGGTAGAGGTAAAGCTGTTAGAAATCATAGTGGCCTCACTCTCTCTATGTGGCGGTTCACTCACTCCCTCAAAGTAGGTGCACTCAAACTCATATATGGTGGAGTCACTCATCTAACTCAAGTGGTGGGGGTTGCGGCTCTCCTCACATGGGAATTGTGGCAACACATCATGTATGGGGCCCGTGGTGAAGTCGCTCTCACTCTTAATATGGTGGCTAAACTCACTCAAGTCATCATACGTCGCCGTGGTCAAAGTGAAATAATCAACCTTCTCATCATCGTCGCCATGGATGAAGGTCGAAGATGGCACATCATCACTCTCGCCTCCTAAGATGGAAGCATCATCCTTGCTCGTCACCATGTCGTTCGCCTCCAAAGCTTGGTCCTCGAATGTCTCTGTAGTCGTACTCATTGCCGCACCGTCTTGAAAAAGAGTCGAAGGAGACTCGGCACCATCAATGCCACAAAGAGGGATGGCGGTGAAGTCGAACTTGGGAGCATCGTCTTGGAGCACGTCGGGCTTGGACATCTTGGTGGTACTATCCTCATGCTCGTCGTCTATGATCTTGGTCTTTGAGAAGTGTACTTGGGGTGGAGAAGCATTGGCCTTCATGAGTTCTTGTTCCGCCTTGAGAGCACCAATGTAGTTGTCGTCGAGGGACTTGTACTTCTCGAGGAAGATAGTCTTGGAGATGTCGTTGTACAATCCCATCATGAAGTGGAACTTCATTGACATGGGGTCGTCCACGCCGGCACGTCGCAAGGCATGCTTCATCTCCTTGAAGTACTCGTCGATGGACTTAGATCCTTGGATGGTGTTCTCCAATTGGCGTAGAAGTTGTTCCTTGTAGGTTGCGGTCACAAACTCTCGCCGCAAAGCTCTTTTCGTCTTGGGCCAACTCATGTCGTAGCTCTCCGAAGGTGTGTGAAACCACCATGTCGAGGCGTAGTCATGGAAGTTTCTTGTGGCGCACTTCACTTGATCTTCGGGAGTAACGTGATGTAGCTTGAGGTAGTCATCCATTAGGTGCTCCCACTCGAGATACTCCTCGGGTTCTTGAGTCCCATAGAAATGAATCTTATGGTCGGTGTCGAGGTCGTAGTAGCTCGTGGAGGTCACGGACTTGAGCTTGGGGAGCTTCTCTTGAGCGTAGTCTTGGGGTGCTTGTTGGCGAAGATGTCGTATGTCCGTAGGCGAATATGCCTTGACGTCGCTTGGCGAAGATGCCAAGGGTGATGGTGAAGTCGTTGAGCGGTTGTTGGTGTTGAGCTCTTGACCTTCACGTTCTTGTCGGTGTTGGTGTCGATGCCGATGTGATCTTGCCGGAGATGGTAGCTCGGAAGCATGTGCTCTTGAGCATCTTCTCGAAGATGAGGAAGATCGCTTGTAGGACTTGATGAGGGCCTTGATCTCTTCCATTTGAGCTTGCATTTTGGCGTCGTTGGGTTTGTTCATGGCATCGAACTCGTCGTTGTTGTTGTAGACCGAGGGTGAAATGCCTTGCCTATCCATCACAAGACTCGAGTAGAGGTGAGTAGGAAATGAGATAAACAATACCAAGTTACCTTTTCCCAAAGTTGAGGACGTATCCCGTTTCACTCAATGTGAGATGAAAGAATAGTGGAATTGGTACCGGACTTGTTCACTCACACCTACAAACTAAAGCTTATGGAGTGGCTCTGTGAGGATAGTGGCACAAAAAAATTTGATGCAAAATGTTAGCAAGAGTCAATAATGTTGAAAGAGATTCACAAATTCGCAAGTGAAACAAGTAGACCAATAGCAAAGAATGGCACACGGAAACGCACACACGGATAGATAAATGGGGCCATGCAACCAGGAATGAGCATAAAATGTGGAATCCATGGAAAACGCTCGTGTTGCACAACTCAAGAGAGACGCTAGCACGATTGCTCAATAGGCGGATACGAAACTTGTGCACAACCTATAAGATGCAAAGATATATCAACTTCTATCCCAAGTATGCTATATATGTATGGTTCCCGGTGTTTGATCCAAGATGATCGGATATGAAAATCTTATGCAATGTGCTAGGATGCTATGACTATTGCTTACAAGCTTCTTTGCTCTCTCTTTTTGCTTAAAAGCTTATTCTTTTTTTTATATGGCCACAATGCGAAATGCACAAACCAAGATAGAAATTGTGTATATGCGGGAACAATCTTATGACACACGGGATGATATGATGATACCAATATGATATGGTATGTATGCAATGGAAGGGATGATCACTAATGTGCACAAGTAACGTGGCCGGGCAATACTCAAATGGCTAGTCTCGATAGGCAAGTGACGCAAAATGGGCTAGGGGTTAACAATGCAATTGCAAGGGGAATATACAATGGTGTCGTCGAGGTTACCATCTGTGTCGATGATGAGAGGCGGTGTTGTTGATGTCAACCCGTTCCTAATTAGCCGAAACACCTTAGGAAACGGAAAAACCACAACTCAAAATCTCAAGGACAAAAGTCAAAATGGTGGTAGCGAAATGTGGTGGTGTGTTTGCACTAGGCAATGATGGGTTTTGGAGTAGGCAATGCGGAAGTGGAGGTTATGGTGGTGGACTATACACAGTGTCGGAGTTGAAAGCACGGTCCCTAAGTAGCCGAAACACCTTAGGAGACACAACTCACAACACAAACAAAATTGGGTTAAGTTGGTGTGGCGGAAGTGTATGGTTGACAAGCCTATGCGGAACTGGTGATGGTGGTTGATGAAGAAGCAACCGTCCCTAAGTAGCCGAAACACTTTAGGAGACTCGAATCACTACTCAAGAAACCACGTATGCGATGGGAATCAAAATGGGTTAGGTTGCGGAAGTCGGTGGTGGTAATGCGGATGATATGGTGGGGGGACTAGGCAAACATGCCAAATTTCAGAAAATATGATGGAGTCAAATTATGTTGGTGGTATTTTTGTGGGAAGGGGGATGTCAAGAGCTTCAAAACGAGCTAAAGAACGTCAAAATCGGAGTTCGGATGAATTAGTTATGGCCAAAACAAAAATATGTCCGTGTCAGTGTCAGGGTTAGCCGGACATCCGGGAGGATGATCTGGGTTCGTCAAGGCCGGTTCTGTTGTCTAGCTGTCCGGACGTCCGGGAGAGGGTCCAGCTGATCCGGGAGGTGTCTCGATGATCCGGGAGATGGTCCGGATGATCCGGGCAAGTCAAAGTGCTCGGTATTTCCTCTCGGGGACGAATTTTTAGGCAGAAATGGGGTGATTTTCGGGGCAAAATTGAGGAGATTTTGTGGATGGAAAGTGGGGAAACTTGGAGAGATGCTAGATCCACTCGAAACCAAGCAAATCCATGGATCAAAATCAACAAAACATCATCAAAACTCACAAATCATAAAAAAAATTGGGGCTATTTTTGGTGGGGATTTTCGGATTTAGGACGAAATCAACAAAATCAAGCTAGAAAACACAACGAGTGGGCTTTGTAATCGTGATCAACGTGGCTCTGATCCAAGATGATGTAGGGTGGAACCCTAGATGGCCGATCTTTCACGAAAGAAGCGGATCCCAACTAAGAACACGATAAACACGGGGAAGAACAGAGAGAAAACACAAAGGGAAACACTCAAGAACAAGTCCAATCACACATCCACTAGACAATCAAACACACAATATCCACAAGGTACATGAACAACAAAGGGAAAGATACAAGGTAAGGTTCATCTCCATGAGGAGGTCTTGAAGGGGTCCGCCCAAGAGGGGGTCTTGATCATATATCCCGCAGGATCTTCTCCTAGATGGAGGTCTTGGCCTCCATAAGTAGTAGTCTCTCTCTCTCAAGAGTAGAGTGGTACAAGGAGCAAAGCTCTCTACCAAATGAGCTATCACTTTGCTAACCCTAGAAATGAGGTGGAGGAGGTCTATTTATAGTCTAAGCCACGAAGGGGTAAGTGAGGGGGCGGAATGGGTACATGGGCCTCGGCCCGAGTCATGCGCGCAGGCAAGGCCGGATGATCCGGACGGGGTCCCGGATGATCCGGGCGTCGGGGATCCGGATGATCCGGACGGAGACCCAGATGATCCGGCTTCAGGTGAAGCCTTCTGGTGTCTTCTGCGTAGTTATCCGGACGATCCGGGGGTCGGCCCGGATGATCCGGCTGAGCCTGGATGATCCGGCTCGGCGTCCGGATGTCCGGCTCCAGCTCAGCGGCCTCTCCGTCTTGTTCTCCTTTCTTCCGTCTTCTCTTCCACGCTTCCCTCGCGGACAGTGTAGACGTTCCTTGGCGCTTGCACTCCTCCTCGACATCCGTAAAGCTTCGACAATACCTACGCATGCACACGGGGGGAGTGTCAAGTAGTATACCATCCTCGAGAGGGTCAAGTGAACACGTGTAAAGGAGATGATTCACCTTTGTGTATGTGAAGTAGATGTCGCACGTGTCACTTGCCAAATGGAATCTTGACATGGTGATGTCCGTAGGATGCTCCGCATCAAATGCCCATCCCTTTCAAGGTTTCATCATAAAGGATATTCAGGCCACTGTCACCATCCATCAGCACCTTAGTGAGCTGAGTGCCTTCAACAACTGGGTCGACCACCAACGCTTGCCTCCCAGGGGTGGCTATGCGTGCTGGGTGATCAGACTTGTCTAATGTAATGGCAGTCTGAGACCACTTCAAATAACTGGGCGCTGCCGGAGCGACCATGTTCACTTCTCTGTTAATGACTTTCAGTCGGCTTTTGCTCTCAACATCAGCAAAAATCTTCAGAGTGGAATTGACATTGGGGAAACCATTATCATCTTCTTCCTTATCCTCACTCCTGTCCGAATCCTTCTCCTTCTCGTTGGGTTGTTTCTCTTGGAACAGTTGAATCAGGAGCCGACACTGTCGAGTGGTGTGTTTAGGGTAAATGAAATTACCCTCTTCATCTTTTTCGGTGTGAATGTAGCATGGTAAATCCAACACATCATTTCCATCTTGATCTTTCACTTTCTTGGGGTTCCACGGCCCTTTGGGCTTCCCCTTGAACTTTCCTTGAGTAATGGCTAAGGCTTCACCAGGAGCAGCCGGCTCGGCTTTGTGCTTCTGTTTCTGACTGGAATTCCCTCCTCCGGTTTCTTGGGCAACTGTTTTGTGCTTGCCACTCCGGAGTCGATCCTCCTCTTCACCATTAGAATATTTGGTGGCAATCTCCATCATCCGACTCAAAGACATATCCCCGGTCCGACCAAACTTCAGGTTCAATTCTCGGTACTTAACGCCTTCCTTGAAGGCACAAACTACTTGGTGATCTGACACATTCTCCACTGTGTGGTGCAACGTGATCCATCTCTGGCTATAATCCCTCAAGGTTTCACTCGGTTTTTGCACACAGGATTGCAACTTTGTTAACCCTGCTGGCCGTTTGCATGTACCTTCAAAGGTTCTAACAAACACTCGGGAAAGCTCTTCCCAACTATATATGCTGCCAGGTGCTAAGAGATTCAACCACGCTCTGGCCGAGCCCTCCAACATCAGAGGAAGGTGCTTCATGGCCACTTCATCATTGCCACCACCAATCTGCACAACCACTCGGAAGTCTTCAAGCCAAGTGTCAGGCTTGGACTCACCAGTGAACTTGCTGATAGAGGCAAAGGTGTCCCGATGTTTCGATGAGATGGTGGCTATCGTTTTCTGTGGGAGTCGAGGTTGACGATCCGACTACGAACGTGCGAGACATCACGCCTTAGCGATCGCTAAACCAACTTCTGAGGGTTATTGAACACGCCGAAGCACGATCAACCTGACCACGAGGGCCTGTTTCCTACGAGCAAACGAAGAACAAGGAAGAAACTAAGATTGCAAGCTGGATATTGCGAATATAAGAGGAAAGCTTTATTAATGAAGGTGGGGTTCTGTGACGCCTTGGTCTGGTCATTGAACACGAACGACGTACGCGAAGTTGCAGCCATGGCGAACTTTTGATGTAAACTAAACCCAAAGTCTAAACGACGCCCTAAGGGTTGTATATATGGAGGAAGATGAGGGAATTTCTTGGCCCTTGAGGGAGGGGTCCGAAACCAACCCTAACTGTTGTTTCCCCACACATACGGACTCTAAAAACAGCCTATACTTAAGTATTTGGAAATTACATGCCTGGCCCAATAATAAGGTGACGCAGCACCTAGAATAGCCTATGGACGAATATTATGAAGTGGCATCTTGTATATTTCGTCCAAGGCTTCATGCACTCATTATGGTTTCCTCAAAGTCCTGAAATCATCACTTGTAACTCCGTTCTTGTTCCCCTCACGCATGCCATCAACTCCATGCTTGTTCTTGCTCCAATGTTGATCCCTCCTATCCATGCCAGACCCTTCATTTGTAAGCAAAATAAATGTATCCAATTTAGGCAGCATCATATTCTCATGAACATTAGAATCATTACCAAGAAACGAAAAGTACCTGATAATTTAATTGGCGTGCGCGAGCTCTAGTAATTGGTCCAGTATATGTAGTAGTAGGGGCTATCGGTGTAACAATGGTATTGATGTCCTCATCATCCTCCCCTTCTTGAAATGAAGTCGTCCTCGATGGAAGCTCATCTTCCTCACCCAAATAAGGCTTTAAATCAGCAATGTTAAAAGTGGGACTAACCACAAAATCTACAGGCAGCTCAAGTTTATATGCATTATCATTTATTTTCTCTAACACCTTAAAAGGACCATCAACACGTGGCATTAGCTTTGATTTGCGCAAATTAGGAAAGCTATCCTTACGCAAATGTAACCAAACAAGATCTCCAGGACAAAGACAACATGTTTTCTACCCTTATCCCCGGCAAGTTTATATTTTGCATTCATACGCTCAATGTTGTCCTTAGTTAACTCATGCATTTTTAATATCAATTCAGCACGTTGGTTATTATCAAAATTAACCTTCTCCGAAGATGGAAGAGGCAACAAATCAATATGTGCACGAGGTAGGAAACCATACATAATTTCAAAAGGGCACATCTTAGTAGTAGAATGCAATGAACGATTATAAGCAAATTCAATATGAGGCAAGCATTCTTGCCACATTTTCTTATTATTCTTCAAAACAGCCCTAAGCATAGTAGACAATGTTCTATTGACTACTTCAGTTTGTCCATCAGTTTGGGGGTGACAAGTAGTACTAAAAAGCAGTTTAGTCCCCAACTTAGCCCATAAACATCTCCAAAAGTGGATAAGAAATTTAGTATCACGATGTGAAACAATAGTATTTGGCACACCATGCAAGCGAATAATTTCACGAAAGAACAAATCAGCAACATTAACAGCATCATCGCTTTTATGACATGGTATAAAGTGTGCCATTTTCGAGAACCTATCCACGACAACAAATATGCTATCCCTCCCCTTCTATGTTCGAGGTAAACCTAAAACAAAGTCCATAGATATATCCTCCCAAGGAATAGTAGGTACAGGCAAAGGCATATATAAACCATGAGGATTGAGTCATGACTTCGCTTTTTGACATGTAGTGCGGCGAGCAACAAAACGCTCAACATCCCGTCTCATATTTGGCCAAAAGAAATGTGTAGCAAGTATATCCTCCGTCTTCTTCACGCCAAAGTGTCCCATTAGTCCTCCTCCATGCGCCTCCTTCAACAACAAAAGACGAACGGAGCTAGTTGGAATGCATAGCTTGTTAGCAGGAAACACAAATCCATCGTTAAAGACGAACTTGTTCCATGTTCTACCTTCTCTACAATGCTGCAATACATCTTTAAATTCAGCATCATGCACATATTGATCTTTGATGGTCCCCAAACCAAATATTTTAAAGTCAAGTTGTCAAAGCATAGTATAACGACGAGACAATGCATCAGCAATAACATTTTCTTTACCCTTCTTGTGTTGAATGACATAAGGGAAAGTCTCATTGAATTCAACCCATTTAGCATGTCTACGGTTCAGTTTAGCTTGACTTTTAATGTGTTTCAAAGATTCATGATCAGAATGTATAACAAATTCTTTGGGCCATAAATAATGTTGCCATGTTTCTAAGGTCCGAACAAGAGCATATAATTCTTTAGCATAAGTAGAATAGTTTAGACTAGGCCCCACTCAATTTTTCAGAAAAGTATGCAACAGGTTTGCCATCTTGTAATAACACACCTCCTAATCCAATTCCACTAGCATCACATTCAAGCTCAAAAGTCTTATTAAAATCTGGAAGTTGAAGTAAACGAGCATGTGTCAACTTATCTTTCAATACTGTGAAGGCTTCTTCCTGTGCGGTACCCCAAACAAAAGGCACATCCTTCTTTGTAAGATCGTTGAGAGGTGCAGCAATGGTGCTGAAATCTCTCACAAAACGCCTATAGAAACTAGCGAGGCCAAGGAAACTCCTCACTTGTGTGACCGTTTTGCGCTGCGGCCAACTCTCAATAGCTTCAATCTTGGCTTTATCAACTTCAATTCCCTGTGGAGTAACAACATAGCCAAGAAAAGATACTCGGTCGGTGCAAAAGGTGCACTTCCCAAGGTTACCAAACAAACGTGTACCACGTAGAGCAATAAAAACAGCACTTAAATGTTCCAAATGTTCTTCAAAAGATTTGCTATAAATCAGTATATCATCAAAATAGACCACCACAAATCATCCAATGAAAGCATGTAAAACTTCGTTCATTAGTCTCATGAAAGTATTAGGCGCATTAGTTAACCCAAAACGCATGACTAACCACTCATATAAACCAAACTTAGTTTTAAATGCTATTTTCCATTCATCTCCGAATTTCATATGAATTTGATGGTATCCACTACGCAAATCAACTTTGGAGAATATTGTAGAGCCACTCAATTCATCAAGCATATCATCTAGCCTAGGAATAGGATGACGATGACGAATAGTAATATTATTAATTCCTCTACAATCAACACACATCGCGACGTACCATCCTTTTTAGGCACTAGTATAATAGGAACAACACAAGGACTAGGAGACTCGCGTATATAACCTTTGTCGAGCAGCTCCTATACTTGACGCATAATCCCCTTCGTCTCCTCTGGATTGGTACGGTATGGTGCACGGTTGGGTAGGGATGCACCGGGAATTAAGTCAATTTGATGCTCAATCCCTCGAATAGGTGGTAATCCCGGTGGCACGTCTTATGGAAAGACGTCAGGGAACTCCTGCAAAATGTTAGTGACAGCAGGGGGCACAGAGGAAGCCACGTCCTCGAATGAAAATAATGCCTCTTTGCACACAAAAGCATAGCAAACAGATTTGCTAAAATCTAGCTCATCAATATCAGATTTGGTGGCAAGTAAACATGCACTTTTCAATTTAATTTCAGAAATAACAGTAGATGGTTTATTATTAGGCTTCATTTGTTCCTCAAATTCTTTTGCCACAATCTGATTTTCACTCTTATTTTTCTCCTGTTTTGCTTTATTAGCTCTATTAATATCATCTTTCAAAATGGAATCAGGAGTCATAGGAAGCAAAGTAATATTTTTATCCTTATGAACAAGAGTATACTGATTGTTTCTACCATGGTGTACAGAATTTTTATCAAATTGCATGGTCTACCAAGTAATAAGGAACATTCTTGCATAGGTACCACATCACAATCAACATAATCAGCATATGTAGAGATACTAAAATGCACACAAACAGTACGTGTTACCTTAACCTTGCCACTGTTGTTGAACCATTGGATGTAGTAAGGATGTGGATGTGGTCTTGTGGTGAGAGATAGCTTCTCCACCATCTCCATGCTAGCTAAGTTGTTGTAGCTCCCTCCATCTATGATGACGCGAATAGAACGTTCCTTCACAACTCCCTTTGTATGGAACAAATTATGCCTCTGATTTTGCCCATCTTGTGTAACCTGCACACTCAAAACACGTTGAGCAACTAAACATTCATACCTGTCAGCATCTTCAGCAGCCATGTATTGCGTCGCATGATCAGAATCATCTCCACCGTGTTCTTCATGTGTAAGAAGAGCCAAAGTCTCCTCATCATAGTCACTAGCGGACTCATACCCACCATCCTCAGTAGCAATCATCACACGCTGAGATTTGCATTCTCTCACAAAATGTCCTCTTCCCTTACAATGACGACAAATAATATCACTTGTGTGCCCTGTAGACGCCATGGAAGAAGAAGAGCTCTATGCAGGCCCGACAGGTGTGCTCTTGGCAGATAGTGGTGGTTGTGCCTGGTTTCTTGTATCACGGTTTTGAGGTGGCACATGAAGGAGGTGATGGTGCAGTGGAAGTAGATGATGCACGTCGTGTCCATGACGAAGGTCGACCTGCAGAAAAGTTAGTTCGCGCCAATGCCTATCGATCCTGCACTTAATGTTCATCTTTACAAGCAAGATGGAATAAATGAGTGATATTACTATAATCCTTATAGTCTAGAATGGTCTCAATCTCTCTATTTAATCCACCCAGAAAACGTGCAAGCATAGCTCCATTCTCCTCAACAATACCACATCTAATCAAGCCAGTTTGTAATTCCTGATAATATTCTTCTACCGAATTTTTCCTTGTCTTAAGCGCTGCAATTTTTGAAGTAATTCACGTTGATAATATGGTGGAACCCAACGAGTACGCATAGCAGTTTTCAGAGCAGCCCAATTAGCTGGAACAGGATATAATCGACAATGTTCAGACCACCAAACACATGCAAAGCTAGTGAAAGCACAAACAGCAGCAGGAACACGTCTCTCCTCAGGATATTGTAAACATGTAAATCGTTGTTCAGTTTCTAACTCCCAAGTAAGATATATATCAGGAACATATCTACCCTCAAATGGTGGAATATTTAATTTCAGTTTAGGGAGATGGTCATGATCTCGTACCTGAGGGGGAGCCCTAACATTGCCATTATTTGCATGTGGACGACCTGGTGGTTGTGGTGTTGGTGGTTGCACGTAGTTCTGATTTTGATCAACTTCATCCTCGTAATCTCCCACATAAACATCCTCCTCCACATCAGTAGCAGGAGCCACATAAGTATCAATAGCAGCACCAGCAGCTTGGCCAGGCTGAAGAGGGACACGGCTTGCTCGGCGGAGGGCTGTTTCCCGATGTGGAGGTAGTCGTTGTTGTTGTTGTTGTTGCAGAGGTGCGGCAGGTGCAGCCGGTGGTGGAAGACGCGCAAGCAGTTCATTAAATTTGTTATCGAGCTTTGTTTCAAACGTCTTCTCCATGCCATCTATCTTCTCCATGGCCTCTTCAAATCTGTTTAACACATCTTGCACCTGTCCACTCATCATTTGTTGAAACTTATCATGAAGCTCCTTGTTCGTCAAGTTCTCCCAATCAGTCTCGTCGGCTTGTGATCCTGGCATGGTTAGGAGCAATAGAAACACACAAGAATATGATCCTACAGACTACTAACAAGTGGTGGTGGTGGTGGGTGTCACAAATGTGTCAAGCAAATCTCAAATTCTTACCAGTTCTTACCCAACAGCAGGCGGTGATCGGCAACCGGTGTAGTCAAAACTCTCAAAGCTTGGATGGAGCGATTACCAGGGAGAGTCAAACGCACGATGTAGATGTATGTGGAGCTGGGAAAGCTTATAATATGGTAGCAAAAGGGCCAGCAACAATCAATTCAGAGATGCAAAGTTGAATAAACGCTCAATGACAGTATTGTGCTGGTCATAGGCTAGAACGTGCTAGAGACGCGAGCCTAGAACACTAACAAAATCATGGCGCTGCACATAAACAAGGGAAAAGCACACTCTGGAATTTTTTTTTGCTCTGTTTTTTTCGCTCTTTTTTTTGCGCTCCTCTTTTTTTTGCGAAAAATCACTAAAATGGCGAGTGTCTCAAAACTCTTCCCAGGTCAAACTGACAGGATGGGTACGAAATTTTTTTGACTATTTTTTTTAGAAATCAGGGCAGCGACGACGAAAAAGTGCGACAAAAAATCACTGATGGAGAGTTTCTCAAAAGACTCAGAAAAGCCTAAAAATAGGATAGGCAAATAAAATTTTGGTCGCCAAAATTTAGGCCTAAAAACTGTCAAGGGGTCTCAAGACTCTTTTTTTTCCGAGACCTACTCGGGCAAGGAAACACGAAACGAAAACTAGATGGATCTCGAAAACAAACCTAATATGAAAAGAACTCGGATTGATGGTGGATATATGGTGGTAGGATATGGCAGCGGTGGTGGTATATGGTAGCGGTGGTGGTATATGGATACGGATCAGTGGTGGTATATGGATACGGATTCAGAGCGGTGGTGGTAGATGGCAAGGTGATGATGATGGTGCAGCAGCGACATGACAACTTATGACCAAAACTCGAAACTCTAAAAGACTAGACTCTAAGACCAACAACTTGACACGATGATGCAAACCCAAATTCAACAAAGCAAAAACCCTAAAAAGATTATGCAAAGGCTCAGATTGGTTCGGATATGATGAATTAACCCTATTTTTTGTGGCTTTTTCATGGACAGTAGGTATGAAGAACAGAGTCAATCTAAACTACGAAAAACTGTAAAATCTCACCGAGCAACCCAGAAATCTGATACCACTTGATAGAGGCAAAGGTGTCCCTATGTTTCGATGAGATGGTGGCTATCGTTTTCTGTGGGATTCGACCTTGACGATCCGACTACGAACGTGCGAGACGTCGCGCCTTAGCAATCACTAAACCAACTTCCGAGGGTTATTGACCACGCCGGAGCACGATCAACCTGACCACGAGGGCCTGTTTCCTGTGAGCAAACGAAGAACAAGCAAGGAACTAAGATTGCAATCTGGATATTGCGAATATAAGAGGAAAGCTTTATTAATGAAGGTGGTAACGCCTTGGTCTGGTCGATGAACACAAGCGAAGTACGCGAAGTTGCAGCTATGGCAAACTTTTGATCTAAACAAAACCCAAAGTCTAAACGGTGCCCTAAGGGCTGTATATATGGAGGAAGAGGAGGGTATTCGTGGCCCTTGAGGGAGGGGTCCGAAACCAACCCTAACTCTTGTTTCCCCACACATAGGGACTCTAAAAACAACCTATACTTAAGTATTTCGAAATTACATGGGCCTGGCCCAATAATAAGGTGACGCAGCACCTAGAATAGCCTATGGACGAATATTATGATGTTGCATCTTGTATGTTTCGTCCAAGGCGTCATTCACTCCTTATGGTGGCTTCAAAGTCCTGAAATCATCACTTGTAACTCCGTTCTTGTTCCCGTTGCGCATGCCATCAACTCCATGCTTGTTCTTGCTCCAATGTTCATCCTTCTCCAAGCTAGGCCCTTCATTTGTAAGCAAAACAAATGTATCCAATTTAGGTAACATCATATTCTCACGAATATTAGAATCATTACCAAGAAACGAAAGTACATGGTAATTTAATTGGCGTGCGCGAGCTCTAGTAATTGGTCCATTATATGTAACAGTAGGGGTTGTGGGTGTAACAATGGTATTGATGTCCTCATCATCCTCCCCTTCTAGAAATGAAGTCGTCCTCGACGGAAGCTCATCTTCCTCACCCAAATAAGGCTTCAAATCTGCAATGTTAAAAGAGGGACTAACCCCAAAATCTGCAGGCAGCTCAAGTTTATATGCATAATCATTTATTTTCTCTAACACCTTAAATGGACCATCAACACGTGGCATTACCTTTGATTTGCGCAAATTAGGAAACCTATCCCTACGCAAATGTAACCAAACAAGTTATCCAGGTGCAAAGACAACATGTTTTCTACCCTTATCTCCAGCAAGTTTATATTTAACATTCATACGCTCAATGTTTTCCTTAGTTAACTCATGCATTTTTAAGATCGATTCAGCACGTTGTTTAGCATAAAAATTAACCTTCTCCGAAGATGGAAGAGGCAACAAATCAATGGGTGCACGAGGTAGGAAACCATACACAATTTCAAAAGGGCACATCTTAGTAGTAGAATGCAATGAACGATTATAAGCAAATTCAATATGAGGCAAGCATTCTTCCCACATTTTATTATTATTCTTCAAAACAACCCTAAGCATAGTAGACAAAGTTCTATTGACTACTTCAGTTTGTCCATCAGTTTGGGGGTGACAAGTAGTACTAAAAAGCAGTTTAGTCCCCAACTTAGCCCATAAACATCTCCAAAAGTGGCTAAGGAATTTAGTATCACGATCTGAGTCAATAGTATTTGCCACACCATGCAAGCGAATAATTTCCTGAAAGAACAAAGCACCAACATTAACAGCATCATCGCTTTTATGACATGGTATAAAGTGTGCCATTTTCGAGAATCTATCCACGACAACAAAGATGCTATCCCTCCCTTTCTTTGTTTGAGGTAAACCTAAAACAAAGTCCATAGATATATCCTCCCAAGGAACACTAGGCACAGGCAAAGGCATATATAAACCATGAGGATTGAGTCGTGACTTAGCTTTTTGACATGTAGTGCAGCGAGCAACAAAACGCTCAACATCCCGTCTCATCTTTGGCCAAAAGAAATGTGTAGCAAGTACATACTCCGTCTTCTTCACGCCAAAGTGTCCCATTAATCCTCCTCCATGCGCCTCCTGCAACAACAAAAGACGAACAAAGCTAGCTGGAATGCATAGCTTGTTAGCACGGAACACAAAACCATCATTAACAACGAACTTGTTCCATGTTCTTCCTTCTTTACAATTCTGCATTACTTCTTTAAAATCGGGATCATGCACATTTTGATCTTCGATGGTCTCCAAACCAAATATTTTGAAGTCAAGTTGTGAAAGCATAGTATAGCGACGAGACAACGCATCAACAATAACATTTTCTTTACCCTTCTTGTGTTTAATGACATAAGGGAAAGTCTCAATGAATTTAGCCCATTTGCATGTTTGCGATTCAGTTTAGCTTGACTTTTAATATGTTTCAAAGATTCATGATCAGAATGTATAACAAATTCTTTGGGCCATAAATAATGTTGCCATCTCTCTAAAGTCCGAACAAGAGCATATAATTCTTTATCATAAGTAGAATAGTTTAGACTAGGCCCACTCAATTTTTCAGAAAAGTATGCAACAGGTTTGCCATCTTGTAATAACACGCCTCCTAATCCAATTCCACTAGCATCACATTCAAGCTCAAAAGTCTTATTAAACTTAGGAAGTTGAAGTAAAGGAGCATGTGTGAACTTATCTTTCAATACCGTGAAGGCTTCTTCCTGTGCGGTACCCCAAACAAAAGGCACATCCTTCTTTGTAAGCTCATTGAGAGGTGTAGCAATGGTGCTAATGTCTCTCACAAAACGCCTATAGAAACTAGCGAGTCCAAGAAAACTCCTCACTTGTGTGACCGTTTTGCGCTGCGGCCAACTCTCAATAGCTTCAATCTTGGCTTTATCAACTTCAATTCCCTGTGGAGTAACAACATAGCCAAGAAAAGACACTCGGTCGGTGCAAAAGGTGCATTTCCCAAGGTTACCAAACAAACGTGCATCACGTAGAGCATTAAAAACAGCACGTAAATGTTCCAAATGTTCTTCCAAAGATTTGCTATAAATCAGTATATCATCAAAACAGACTACCACAAATCGTCCAATGAAAGCACGTAAAACTTCGTTCATTAGTCTCATCAAAGTACTAGGTGCATTAGTTAACCCAAAAGGCATGACTAACCACTCATATAAACCAAACATAGTTTTAAATGTTGTTTTCCATTCATCTCCCAATTTCATACGAATTTGATGGTATCCACTATGCAAATCAACTTTGGAGAATAGAATATTGTAGAGCCACTCAATTCATCAAGCATATCATCTAGCCTAGGAATAGGATGACGACAACGAATAGTAATATTACTAATGCCTCTACAATCAACACAGATACGCGATGTACCATCCTTTTTAGGCACTTGTATAATAGGAACAGCACAAGGTCTAAGAGATTCGCGTATATAACCTTTGTCGAGCAGCTCCTGTACTTGACGCATAATCTCCTTCGTCTCCTCTGGATTGGTACGGTATGGTGCACCATTGGGTAGCGATGCACCGGGAATTAAGTCAATTTGATGCTCAATCCCTCGAATAGGTGGTAATCCCGGTGGCACGTCTTGTGGGAAGACGTCAGCGAACTCCTGCAAAATGTTAGTGACAGCAGGGGACAAAGAGGAAGGCACGTCCTCGAATGAAAATAATGCCTCTTTGCACACAAAAGCATAGCAAATAGATTTGCTAGAATCTAGCTCATCAATATCAGATTTGGTGGCAAGTAAACATGCACTTTTCAATTTAATTTCAGGAGCAACACTAGATGGTTTATTACTAGGCTTCATTTGTTGCTCAAATTATTTTGCCACAATCTGATTTTCACTCTTATTTTTCTCCTGTTTTGCTTTATTAGCTCTATTAATATCATCTTTCAAAATGGAATCAGGAGTCATAGGAAGCAAAGTAATATTTTTATCCTTATGAACAAGTGTATACTTATTGTTTCTACCATGGTGTACATAATTTTTATCAAATTGCCATGGTCTACCAAGTAATAAGGAGCATGCTTGCAAAGGTACCACATCACAATCAACATAATCAGCATATGTAGAGATACTAAAATGCACACGAACAGTACGTGTTACCTTAACCTTGTCGCTGTTGTTGAACCATTGGATGTAGTAAGGATGTGGATGTGGTCTTGTGGTGAGATATAGCTTCTCCACCATCTCCATGCTAGCCAAGTTGTTGCAGCTCCCTCCATCTATGATGACGCGAATAGAACGTTCCTTCACAACTCCCTTTGTATGGAAAAAAAGTATGCCTCTGATTTTGCTCAGCTTGTGTAACCTACACACTCAAAACACGTTGAGCAACTAAACATTCATACCTGTCAGCATCTTCAGCAGCCATGTATTGCGTCTCATGATCAGAATCATCTCCACCGTGTTCTTCATGTGTAATAAGAGCCAAAGTCTCCTCATCATAGTCACTAGCGGACTCATACCCACCATCCTCAATAACAATCATCACATGCTTAGATGGGCATTCTCTCGCATAATGACCTCCACCCTTACAACGTCGACAAATATTATCATGTGTTTGCCCTGTTGATGCCATGGATGAAGAAGAGCTCTTTGCAGGCCCAGAATGTGTGCTCTTGGCAGATAGTGGTGATTATGCCTGCTTTACTGTATCACGGTTGGAGGTGGCAGCCCACGGAGGTGCCGGTGTAGCAGAACGTGTGGAAGTAGATGATGCACGTGGTGTCCATGATGAAGGTCGACCTGCAGAAAAGTTAGTTCGCGCCAATGCCTGTCGATCCGGCACTTCACGTTCAGCTTTACAAGCAAGATGGAATAAACGAGTGATATTATTATAATCCTTATAGTCTAGAATGGTCTGAATCTCTCTATTTAATCCACCCAGAAAACGTGCAAGCATAGCTTCATTCTCCTCAACAATACCACATCTAATCAAGCCAGTTTGTAATTCCTGATGATATTCTTCTACCGAATTTTTTCCTTGTCTTAAGCGCTGCAACTTTTGAAGTAATTCATGTTGATAATATGGTGGAACCCAACGAGTACGCATAGCAGTTTTCAAAGCAGCCCAAGTAGCTGGAACAGGATATAATCTACAATGTTCCGACCACCAAACACATGCAAAGCTAGTGAAAGCACAAACAGCAGCAGGAACACGTCTCTCCTCAGGATATTGTAAACATGTAAATTGTTGTTCATTTTCTAACTCCCAAGTAAGATATATATCAGGAACATATCTACCCTCAAATGGTGGAATATTCAATTTCAGTTTAGGGAGATGGTCATGATCTCGTACCTGAGGGGGAGCCCTAACATTGCCTTTATTTGCATGTGGACGACCTGGTGGTTGTGGTGCTGGTGACTGCACGTAGTTCTGATGTTGATCAACCTCATCCTCGTAATCTCCCACATAATCATCCTCCCCCACATTAGCAGCAGGAGCCACAAAAGTATCAACAGCAGCACCAGCAGCTTGGCCAGGCTGAAGAGGGACACGGGTCGCTCGGCGGAGGGCTGTTTCGCGATGTGGAGGTAGTCGTTGTTTTTGTTGTAGAGGTGCGTTAGGTGGAGCCGATGGTGGTGATGGTAGACGCGCTAGCAATTCATTAAACTTGTTATCGAGCTTTGTTTCGAACGCCTTCTCAATGCCATCTATCTTCTCCATGGCCTCTTCAAATCTATTTAGCACATCTTCCACCTGTCCACTCATCATTTGTTGGAACTTATCATGTAACGCTTGGTTTGTCATGTTCTGGTTAGCAGCAATAGAAAGACACAAGAATATGATTCTACAAACTACTAGGAAGTGGTGATTCTACAGACTTTGTGATCTTCACAAAGATCTACATGCCACCACAGAGGTGCCTCCCGAGCCTTGGTTCCAATGTGGCTGATGGCGTTGGAACCCTTGGGCTCAAGGGTGGCGCGCTCTGCTGGCGTTGGGCAAGTTGCCCCGACAAGGCTCTTGCCGGGGCCGCGGAGGCCGCCACGGCAAGGATCTCGCCGGGGGAGTCCACCTCGCCCTCTTTGATGAGGACATCAATACCATTGTTACACCCACAGCCCCTGCTGCTATACATAATGGAGCAGTTACTAGAGCTCGCGCACGCCAATTGAATTATCAGGTACTTTCTTTTCTTGGTAATGATTCCAATGTTCATGAGAATATGATGCTGCCTAAATTGGATACATTTGTTTTGCTTACAAATCAAGGGCCTACCATGGACAAGAAAGATGAACCTTGGAGAAAGTTCAAGCATGGAGATGTTGGCATGCGCAAGGGGAACAAGAACAGAGTTACAAATGATGATTCCAGGACTTTGAAGCCACCATAATGAGTGCATGAAGCCTTCGACGAAATATACAAGATGCCACTTCATAATATTCGTCCATAGGCTATTCTAGGTGTTGTGTCACCTTATTATTGGGCCAGGCCCATGTAATTTAGAAATACTTAAGTATAGGCTATTTTTAGAGTCCGTATGTGTGGGGAAACAAGAGTTAGGGTTGGTTTCGGACCCCTCCATCAAGGGCCGCGAAATTCCCTCCTCTTCCTCCATATATACAACCCTTAGGGCGTCGTTTAGACTTTGGGTTTTGTTTCGATTAGAAGTTCTCCATAGCTGCAACTTCGCATACTTCGTTTGTGTTCAACGACCAGACAAAGGCGTCATAGAACCCCACCTTGATCAATAAAGCTTTCCTCTTATATTCGCAATATCCAGATTGCAATCTTAGTTTCTTGCTTGTTCTTCGTTTGCGTGCAGGAAACAGACCTTCGTGGTCAAGTTGATCGTGCTCCGGCGTGGTCAATAACCTCTCGGAGTTGGTTTAGCGATTGCTAAGGTGCGACGTCCTCGCACGATCATAGTCGGATCGTCAAAGTCGACTTCCTCCAAAACGATAGCCACCATCTCATCGAAAGACGAGACACCTTTGCCTCTATCAACTGCCAGCGGCCTGGATGAGAACAAGCAGCAAGCTTCGTTGCTGCACCCATCCATGCGGTGGGACGGACGCACTGCCACCCCATCGCTGACCCCAGCCGGCTCATCGTCCCATGCTCGTCGGCCCACAGACGCGCAAGCTGCGTTGCTCATGGCACGCGAGCTCCTGTGTTACCACCCGATCGACGACCTCTACGACGACTGTCTGGACCGCATCGCCGACCTCATCAGTGCCGCTGGGGGCTCTCCTGCACAATCCCTCTCACTACCTCCACCACCTCCATAGCGGGCGACGTCGCCCACGGAGCGCCTCCACCACCTCTGCATGAAGACACCGCCCCCGCACAAAGACACGCAGCCCCGCGATGTGGCCCGCCGTGCAGGGCGCCCTCGCACTAAGAAGGAAGCTGTCAAGAAGTCCCTCGGCCACAGGAAAACGCTCCTGCGCTCCCGGCACCACTTCGTCAAGACTGCATGCCGCCTGCAGCGGTAGCGCGTGGATATCAAGATCAGGCTCCACCTCTGCGACGGGCTCCGGTGACCACAACAGGCTGCCGTGCCTTCACTCCTGAACTGCGCAGCGTCGTCTAGCCCGGCAAGTTCAAGCCAGACTTGCCTCCGCGCTACGACGGCACCTCCGACCCTGCAGAGTTCCTGCAGCTCTATGAGCTAAGCATCAAGGTGGCCAACGGTGACGAGAAGGTCATGGCGAATTGGTTCGCCATGTCCCTCAAGGATGGCGCGCGCTCGTGTCTCCTGAACCTGCCCGCGGGATCGATCTCCTCCTAGGCCGAGATGCGCGAGCATTTCATCGCCAACTTCCAGGGCACTTGCGACCGCCCACTGGCCGCAGGCGAGCTGCGGTGCATCAAGAAGCAGCCAGGGGAAACCTTGCAGAAGTACATCCAACACTTCAACAACGTTCGCCTTAAGATCCCCAAGGTGACGGACGAGGCCATCATCTGCGCGCTCTCCGATGGCGTCCACGATGTCAAGATGAAGGAGGAGCTCGTCATCCACGAGGAACTATGCACGGCCCTGGAGATGGTCAACATGGCGACCAAGTGTGCAAGGGTTGAGGACGGGCGCCTTTCCCTCCTCGAGATCCCAGCTGCCGACCAGGAGGACAAGAAGGCCAAAATCAAGAATGTGAAGCGCAAGGGGGCTGCCGTGCTCGCGGCAGTGCCAGAGATCAAGTGCGGATGCGACCACCCTGAGTTGTCCAAGGCCAACCGCCCATTCCGCGCCTTCCACAACGTTCACAGCCACAACACCAGCGACTGTTAGGAGCTCACGACCATCCGCGGTGGGCGCTTCGGTCAACGCCCCGAGCGCAACGACCGAGGCTACGGCCGAGGAGGAGGACGAAGTGCGGATGCTGGGACCACCGCGGCCCCCGCCAGGAGTGGCGCGATCGGCCTTGTGAGGACCGCTGGAAAGACCAGCCTCACGAGGGCGCCTGGAGAGACCAGCCTCATGAGGACCGCCCTCAGGGCAATGCCGGCCTCCCTCCGCTGCCGCCGCCGCCAAGGAGGAATGACAACCATCAGCAGGACGAGGGGGCTGGCGGCTTCCAAGAGCCTCGCGCCATCGCCTGCATCTTGGATGGTGCTCAAGCGCCAGCCTCCCAGCGTATCTTCAAGTTGTTTGCTCATGATGTGAACGCAGCCCTTCCCGGGCTCGAGGCCACGCGCCCGCTCAGGTCGTCCAAGTGCGCCGTCACCTTCAGCTCGTTAGACCAGCCCAAATGCGCGGCAACCGCCGGCGCCCTCCCGATGCTTTGCTCACCCGTCATCAGCAACATCCAAGTCACCAAGACCCTCATCGATGGCGGCGGACGGCTCAATGTATTGTCCGTCGAGACATTCGACAGCCCCCAAGTGCCATACGATCAGCTATAGCCTACCAAGCCTTTCTCAGGACTGACCGACGACTCCACCACCCTGATAGGGCAGGTCCGCCTCCCTGTCACATTCGACCAGCATGACAACTACCTCACCGAGCTCATCAACTTCGATGTCGCCCACATCTGCCTGCCGTACAATGCCGCCCTTGGGTACCTAGCCTTGGGCAAGTTTATGGCAGTAACCCATCATGGCGACAATGTACTCAAGATGCCAGGGAGCGGCGACATCATCATGGTCCCCTTTGAAGAAATATATGCGGTGTGCTCCCTCGAGCGCGCTTACCAAGCTGCAGCGGCCGAAGACCCCGTTAACGAAGGCACCATGTACCCTCCTGAGGCCATCCCCAAGAAGAAGAAGCATCTACTCCACCCATGGCCTTAGGAGAGCGGCGTTTCCAATGACACCACCTCAGGATCTACGCCCGCAGCCAGGGCGCCTCCCTCCCTCGCATAGGAAGGCGCGCCCGGCGCCCTCCTCAGGCTGGGCTTGGGGGCTCTCTTCTGGAGGACCTCAGGCCTAGCCAACGTCACGTGGGAGGCGCTCGGGCACCATGTGGAGGCGTGCTTCGCCGCACGTTTCCCTCAAGATGGCACAAGGCTCGGAGCGCCCAGTGCTCAGGAGTTCATCACCAAGGCGACCCAGGAGCTTCAAGAGGCATGGACCATACGCGGCGACCGCCGCCCACCACCCAGCGCGGCCCCCCATCCTGGCGAGGACGGAGGGATGCGCGTCTGTGTCGACATTCCAGGGCTCAATAGGGTTGCGTCTCAGGGACGTTTCTGGCCTTCACGCGTTGGATGGTGTGAGGGTCCACCTCACAGCTATATTCGCATGCCATTCGGCTTGCCGAACACGGTTGTCACCTTCCAGCGCCACCTGCGTAGCATTCTGGCGGCTCAGGAGGCCAGGCATCATGCCGTCCTGGCGGAGATGGCGATAGTTCTTCAGGAGCCACCTGGGCCTATGGAGCCTCCTGAGGCTCAGGATCCTGGCGCCTCATGAGGAGCAACCTCTTCGACATGCATCTTCGGCTACCCCAACATCACTCCAGCTACGGTATCAGGTGACTCTTTCCAGTTCATTCAGTTGGGGGCGCCCCTCAGGCAGCATTATCCCCATGTCGCACGGGCCTGTCCCAGCAACATGTATCCTTTTGCATCTTTAGCTTACTATGTTGGGAGCGCCCCTCGGGCTGCATCATCCCCAGGCCGCTTGGGTCCGTCCCAGTGGCATGTATCGTTCTTGCATCTATCTGAACTAGCTTCCTCCCTTGCATGATTTGCCTTATGATTATCTCCTGCCTGTCTGGTACTTCAATACCATGAACGGCGTGCGCCCTTGCCACCGCGGAAGCCACGCACCGGTTGTCTTTCTTTAGGATTTTTTTGCATGAGAAAGCAAGGCACGACGTCTGTGCTCGGGTCCGTCCCTGCAGCGTCGATAAACCCAACGACTGAGCTCTGTCTGGTGGGTCGGCCCCGTTCATATCACCTCCTAGGGTTGATGAGGACATGACTACCTTGGATACGACCAAAAATATTGCATACATG
Organism: Aegilops umbellulata; assembly: GCA_032464435.1. Taxonomy (NCBI): domain Eukaryota; kingdom Viridiplantae; phylum Streptophyta; class Magnoliopsida; order Poales; family Poaceae; genus Aegilops; species Aegilops umbellulata. The sequence goes on from CP136055.1 coordinate 205,491,298, forward strand.
CATATTTGTCAGGTGATTTCTAGTGCAAACTATTCAATAATCTATTTATGTTATCCAGAACAAAAATACTTCACACACTTTTGTGTTATGTCTAATTGCAGGTGTATGGGACATTTGTACAATCCACATATTAAGATAGGGGAAAAGGAGAAGTTTAGGTTATGTTCAAAAATTCCTCTCACGTCACTTTTGGGCCAAGAGAAGATAGAGTCCAAGTCTCTCACGTTCTGGATTCCGATTCGGACAGCATAGACATACCTGGCTCAAAATGGCAACAACTTTCATACGGACTCCGAATTGGGTGATTCTTCTTTTGTTGGAAAGTAGATTACGTCCTCTTTCCAACCCAATTGGATTCACCTTTAAATTCGTCTGGAGCATTGAGATATGGACGAAGCAATCTGACGCTGCAGCAGAATCCGAGTTAAACAAGAAGTCCAAAGGTGTTGCATCACCTCCATTTGGGCCCATGAGCCTTGTACGATCTAGGGTTGGTTTAATCTGCCTTGGGACGTCCTCCCACCTCCTTGGCCTCCACCCCTTGCTCCTATATAAGTAGATCCATCTAGTACCTTTTTCCTTGGGGATTTGCTTAGTAAGAAGTTAGCCATTGCGACTTCGTGTACTTCGTTTGTGTCCAACGACCAGACCAAGACCGCTTACGGATCCCCACTTTTATGATTGCTTTATCATATTCTTGCTTGTTCTTCAATTGCATGCTGGAATAGACCTTCGTGATCAGGTTGATCTTGCTCCGGCGTGGTCAATAACCTCTCAGAGTTGGTTTAGCGATTGCTAAGGCGCAATGTCGTGCATGTTTGTAGTCAGATCGTCAAAGTCGTCTCCAGAAATCGATAGTTATCATCTCATCGAAAGATCGGGACATCCCGCCTCTGTCCAGTGGTATCTTTTTTGTTGGAAAGTAGATTTCGTCCTCTTTCCAACCCAATTGGATTCACCTTTAAATTCGTCCGGAGCGTTGAGATATGGATGAAACAATCTGACGCTGTAGCAGAATCCGAGTCAAACAACAAGTCCACAGGTGTTGCATCACCTCCACTTGGGCCCATCATAGAGGCGGGGTGTGCCGATTTTCGATGAGATGATAACTATCGATTTGGTGGAGACGACTTTGACGATCCGACTACAAACATGCACGACATTGCGCCTTAGCAATCGCTAAACCAATCTCCTGAGGTTACTGACGATGTCGGAAGCACGATCAGCCTGACCATGAAGGTCTATTCCTGCAAGCAATCGAAGAACGAGCAAGAATATGATAAAGCAATCTAAATATTGCAAATATATATGAAGTATTGATAATGGTGGGAATCCGTAAGCGGTCTTGGTCTGGTCGTTGGACACAAACAAAGTACACGAAGTTGCAATGGCTAACTTTGAACTACACAAATCCCAAGGAAAAAACTACTAGATGGATCTACTTATATAGGAGCAAGTGGTGGCGTCCAAGGAGGTGGGAGGACGTCCCAAGGCAGCCTAAAACCAACCCTAGGTCGTACAAGGCTCATGAGCCCAAGCGGAGGTGATGCAACACCTTTGGACTTGTTGTTTGACTCGGATTCTGCTGTAGCGTCAGATTGTTTCGTCCATATCTCAATGCTCCGGACGAATTTAAAGGTGAATCCAATTGGGTTGGAAAGAGGACGAAATCTACTTTCCAACAAAAGAAGCAACACCCAATTCAGAGTCCGTATGAAAAAATTGTTGGCGTTTTGAGTCAGGTATGTCTATGCAGTCCGAATCTGAATCCAGAACGTGAGGGGCTTGGACTCTATCTTCTCTTGGCCCAAAAGTGACGCGAGAGGACTTTTTGAACAGAACCTAAACTTATCATTTTGCCTTATCTTCATAAGTGGATTGTACAAATGTCCCATAGACCTGCAATTAGACAAAACACAAAAGTGTGTGAAGTATTTTTGTTCTGGATAACATAAATAGATTATTGAATAGTTTGCACTAGCAGTCACCTAACAAATATGCATGCATGCAATATTTTTGGTCGTATCCAAGGTAGTCATGTCCTCATCATCCTCCCCTTCTTGAAAATAAAGCCGTCCTCGGCGTTGCTTAATCTGAAATGTGGCTAACAAAAGAGACAAGGTGTACATGTTGTATATGTATATGTCATCCATTTTTACTTCCCGTGGATTTTGCACATATGACACATGTATACATGAGTAAGTTTCATAGTTAATAAAATATAAAGCCAAAATATTATCACAAGAAGTAGAAGGCATGAAAGTATTGCAACTCAGTTTGCATATATAAGTGAAGCTCTTCTTCATATGAAAAGATTGACAATATTCATCATTAAACCATCCCAACATTGGTGAATAAACCTTACTTGCATCAAATTTACATGCTGCAACATGCTTAAATAAGCAAACATGCAGTAAGTCATTTGACACAAAATCATCACCAAGATTAGAGGTCATATCAAAATGATTAAACATTGGTTCTTTTGCATTAACAGTTAATTCATTGGGTGCACTCAAAATTGTTGGTATTTCAGTTGTTTGATCACAGGACGCATTCATGACAGTAACATGATTCTCTAAAATAGGTGATGCGCTCAAATCAACACGTAACTCAACACATGATGTATTCAAGTTAACTAGGCATGCATCATTCTCATGTGAAGTTATATCATCAATACCTTTACAGTTACCTTGTCGCAAAGATGTAGATGATGTAGGTACGGATGATGGCAATTTACCATACTCTTGAGATGATGTCGCACTCACAATTTGAGGTGTGGCTGCTCTAGTAGGTGCAACGATGGAGGAACCAAGCGATGGTAGTGAGCATGAATTGGAATAGTAGTTATTGTAGTCACCCAATGCATCCTCATGTATCTGTCTCTCAAAGGTACAAGCACGAACATACATACCAGTAATGCAATGAGGAATATACTGAAATCTTGCACGAATATCATGGTTCAAACCACCAAAAAACTCTATTCATTGTATCATCCTCGGATTCTTCTATGTCACACTGATGCATATAAAATTTGAACTCTTGGTAGTAAGCATGAACAGTGTTACCGCCTTGTTTTAATTGTTCTAATTTGCGAAGCAATTCACGATGATAGTAAGCAGGAAAAAAATTGTTGTCTCATTACAGCTTTCAAATCTTTCCAAGTTGTGGGTTGGTTATCAATGTTTTTCCACTACAAGAAATATGTCAACTTGTGACCACCACTATTGGTCACTAAAAGGTCACAAATTTCCATTTGCGACCTTTTTGTGACCAAAAACAGAAGGTCAAAAGCTGGCAGTCGTAAACTGACTATAGCGACCTTTCTTCTGGAATGGTCGAAGACGTTTATGACCAAAATACGTCTATTGTTGCATTTTGGTCACTAGCAACCTCCCCAGGCCACGTAGGCATCCAGCGTGGCAATCTGACGTGGCACAAGATTCAGCCCGGTCGATTTCGATTTTCTACATGGGCCTAGCCCAACAATTCGGCCTATTTGTGTTTTTTTCTCATATTAATTTTGGCTAGGTAGATGGGCCAAGCCCAACAATTAAGCCTTCTCATTTTGGGGCCGTGGACTTTTCTACTAGAAAGTTTTAGTTTTTTGCAAATGGGTCCCAGATGTCAGGTTCAAGTACGTGGGTCCCAGCTAGCAAGTTCATATTCTTCATATTTCAATTTAACAGTAAATAAATAACCAGTATTTAAATTGGCACAAACAAAAAACACACATAATACTCCAAATATTATCAGCCAGATTCAGTACAGAGCTCCTATTGTACAAATAACATATACTTTACAAGCTCTACAAGTGATACTCCAAACATTCTCTAGAAGCTCCTTCGATAACAATCACAAACAGAACAGTGATAGGCCCTGTTCCTACTCCTGTCAGGACTGGGCCAACAGAACGGTGATAGGCCATGTTCCAACAGCGCGCATGCTTCTCCTCCACGCGCCCAGGTCAGGTCCAGCAGCAGTAGCGATCCAGGGGCGTTTCCAGTAGCATCGAGGCGGTTGTGGGCGCATCCTGCGGGAATCAACCGCAGGTCCTTCTTCTCCTGAAACAGCATCAACAACAGGTCAAAAACAGCATCAACAACCGGTCAATAACAACATTAACAGCAGGTCAACAACAACATCATAAACTACAGCAGTTTGACGGTAGCATCAGTTTGACAGAGGCAACAACAGAGAACAACCTTCCATGGCATCATGTACTAAACCTACAACATTCTGATTGTCCCATTGGAAACAAAAATTCCAATGGATTAAGCCACGTTTGTACAAAATTTCAATGCTATGGAAATTTGCTATCTATTTCTGAATTGATGCCAAAAATTTGTACACTTCTGATAAAATATCTTGCAACACACCATTCCATATAGAACAGTACAGTGATAAAATAGTTGCTATCAAAAGTTTCCTTCTTTTACATAGCATTGCATACAGAACAGTATAATGATCAACAATTTGCTCTGAAATTATATTGTTGTAGTACACTGCTGAAAAATTACAAAGCTCACACAAAGTCCATTGGGAGGCGAAGAGGCTGGGTCTGGGTCGAACCTTCTCGAGGGCGTCGTTTAGACCGCACCCAGCAGGCCCAGTCCAATGTGGCCGGTCGATGGGCCCAGCCCAGGCGCCAGATATGCAAAACCACCGTCCCAAACCACTTAAGTGGGTGCCAGGGGGTGATATGTCTGGTTTAGTAATAGATCAAATAATTAGAGTAGGTTAATCCTGTTGTATAATGTAGTAATAGAGTAATCCCGTTGTATAATGTAGTAAGTAATAGAGTAACCCATAAGTGGGTGCCAGGGGGTGATATGTGAAACTTAATTTGAAGAAAAGGAGGTCCTGGTTGATCAATTATTGTCAGTCAGGTTGAGCATTGTCCATAAAAAAAGCAAGCAGGAGCTAATGGCCTAGGAACTACTAGTAGCACCGCTGTAGTAGAAGATATAATTGTGCATGCTGTAAGACAGTAAGAATGAGTAATAAATAGCAAGCATAATTGTGCACTTGGTAGTGCATCGTCCTCTGTTTACCCCACCCTAGTGCACCCCAATATAAATAGCAGGAACTCCAAGTCCAATATTACTATTGTTGTAGTTTCTAATGGGATTTAGCTTTTTTATTTGAGATAACAGTACATAAATCATCAGACCAGATATTGATTATATGCTTTCAATGAATGTAAACAAATCAACAAATGAGTATGAATGATGCTACTACATGACAGCAAGTATATACTGCCATCCCTTTCCAATCAGTTCAGCTATGCATGTTAATTCTATTCCTAGCAAAAAAAGTCAGAGCTAGGCTAGTGCAAATTGCAGTAGTATGTCATGTAGTCAACCTGAGTATGAATGATGGATCTGATGTAGACAGTTAACCTGGCGAAGCTAAAAAACTAGCACGATTTCAGAACGGATCACATCATGTATTGGACAGATGATTATTCATGAGAACAATCAAACGTGAGTACCTTTGAGTTGGCTCTTTTGGCCCCTCTGGCTTTGCTGGTGGGGAACTATTCACAGGGGCCTGTGGTGGTTCTGGCTTTTCTACCCGAACAGCTATGCCTACAACAATTGCATCATGTTTTGCTAGAACACGCTGCAAATCATCATTCAATGAGAGGCTCTGGCTTAGCAGCTCTTCATCGCTGTGACAATTTAATGCATGGGAATAGTTAGGACAACCATATCATAATACATACTCATACGAACACAACAGACTGAAAAGAAATTCAATCAGTAATACAAAGCTACATTGTGATATCTAGTTACGAAAAAAGCAACCAGCAAACATAAGTTCAGTCGCCCAATTTTCGGAAAATAATACAGTCTTGTACATAAATGGACGTATCTCAAACATAACACAGTTATACAGTATCACACATAAATTTTGGACTAGAATCTCATGCGTTTGTACAGATCCATGACTGAACTTGATTAGAAAGAAGTGTGGAATGCTGGGACCTGTGGGATCTTGACGCACTTGCCCTGGCCGTCCAACTGCCAGCCATGGTAGAGGCACTCCAGCTTGCCATCGACGCAGCCTCTCCTCCATCCTCGCCTGCACACGACAAAGAAAAGCGGGAGTAAGCACCGCGGCTTCGACCAAATGGTCCACAGATCGCGGCAGGTTGGTGCGACGAGAGTCGCCGTACCTTGTAGGAGGTCTCGATGCGGTGCATGACGTAGAAGCCAAGGCCGCCGCCGAAGATGGTGCCGGCCATGATCCGCACGTACGCCCACCGTCGCGACCCGGGCGGCGCCATTGCTCATACGCCAACGTCGTCTACGCCCGTAGAGGTGGATGGGGCACCCGGCTCGACGGAGATGGGGTGTCCGGAGCAGAGGAAGGGGAAGGGGAGGGGATCAGGAGGACGGCGACTTGGGAGGCGGCGGAAGCGGTGGAAGTGTACTGCATAGCCACGGCTGACGGAGGGGATTGGTAGAGCGGGCAAAGAGGAACTGCTTGATCCGGATGGGGACACGGTACAACAGGCAGAGGAGCTGCCCGATGCAGAGGATCTCACGGGAGGAGGGGCTATGCGCCGCCCTGATCCCGGATCCGGCGGCCTCTAGCCTCGCCATCGCCATAGCTGGTGGCTGCTCTGGCTGGCGCCATGGGTGGTGGCTGGGTCAGAGATCGGGGAGAGGGAGAGAGAGGGAGATGGCGATGGAGGTGGCGGCGGCAGGGGGGAGCGAGGGCGGCATGGCGGATTGGTGGTGGAGGCCGTGGTGCTGGGGGTGTCGTGAGGCAGCGGTGCGGGAAGATCGGGGAGGGGAGGAGGAGAGGGGAGGCGACGGGGTTCGCCATGGGAGGGAGCGGGGAGGGGAGGCGTGCACGGACAGAGAAGAGAGCGAGGGGAGAAAGAATGGAGGCGGGGGGTGGATGGAAAATGTCCACGAGGACTGGGGTTTCGCCTTAGGTGGGCTTGGGGTGAGGACTGCCGTTGGATCCGCGAGCATCCGACGGTGTCCATCCACGATCCACGTGAAATGCCCACAGACCAATTAAAATGCAGCACACGAGTACGATGTCATGACCATCTAAATTGGTCATAATTGGCTAAAAAATTGGTCTAGCTGATTAAAAATTCATTTTTCATTTCTCAAGTGCCTAAAATGAGTTTTTTGTGAGGGACCTACAATATATTTGTTTTAGAATTGGACAAAATCAACTTTTTAAAATATTAGAATATTTTTAATGTATAATTGACCAAATACTTTGATGTCAAAAGTTTTGATTCACCTCTCGTGAAAAAGACAAATTTCCGCTGATCCAGGTGGAAACGGGTCAAATTTGAACTGCAACTGTCTTATAGTTTGTTCTTTCTTTTTTCAAAAATCATTTTTAGGTACATAAGTATCTATTTAATTAGAGAAACACCAATAGTTTTTTAAGATTCAACCACTAGCTGGGAACGGTCAAGCCCGCCGTTTTGACCGCATTTTGAAACGGGCATAAAAAAATTAAAAAAAAACAAAAAATTGGAAAACCTTCGCATTGTGTCATTATATGTGACCAAGTTTTCAGGAAAAATAATAAACTTGTATTACGACAATTATATTAAAAAAGTGTTCTCAGAAATGAGCTATCATCCGTGAAGATTCATGGCTTTCAAGCCAAATGATCAATCTTATGGCCACATTCATGGCATAGTTTGTTCAAATGATCTCATGTTGTGCACAAGGGTGCATATTGGAATTCCAAACAATGTTTCCTATGGGAGTTTTTATTTTCTTTGCACAGAAAATTCATTTTCCATTTTCCGAGTGCCCGAAAGGAGGTTTTATTGTGAAGGACCTCCCAAATAATTGTTGCAAAATTGGACCAAATCATTTTTCTAAAATACTAGACCATATTCAATGCACAATTGACAAAATGGTTGGGTGTAAAAAGTTTTGATCCACCTCTCGTGAAAAAGACAAATTTCCGCCGATTCAGTTGGAAGCGGGTCAAATTTGAACTGCAGGTGCCTCATAGTTTGCTATTTATTTTTTCCAAAAATCATTTCTAGGTAAATAAGTATCTATTTAATAAGAGAAACACCAAAAAAATTCCAAGATTCAACCGCTAGCTAGGAACGGTCAAGCCCGCCGTTTTGACCACATTTTGAAACAGGCATAAAAAATTCAAAAAAAATCAAAAAATTGGAAAACCTTCGCATTGTGTCATTATATGTGACCAAGTTTCTAGGAAAAATAATAAACTTGTAATACGATAATTATTTTAAAAAAGTGTTCTCAGAAATGAGCTATCATGTGTGAAGATTCAAGGCTTTCAAGCCAAATGATCAATCTTATGGCCACATTCATGGCATAGTTTGTTCAAATAATCTCATATTGTGCACAAGGGTGCATATTGGAATGCCAAACAATGTTGCCTAAGGAAGTTTTCATTTTCGTTGGACGAAAAAACCATTTTCCATTTTCCGAGTGCCTGAAAGGAGGTTTTTTGTGAAGGAACTACCAAATAATTGTTGCAAAATTGGACCTAATCAATATTATAAAATACTAGGCCATATTTAATGCACAATTTACAAAATGGTTGGGTGTCAAAAATTTTGATCCACCTCTGGTGAAAAAGACAAATTCCCGTCGATTCAGTTGGAAGCGGGTCAAATTTGAACTGCAGCTGCGTCATAGTTTGCTCTTTATTTTTTTCAAAAATAATTTCTAGGTAAATAAGTATCTATTTAATCATAAATACATGGTTTGATGGAGAGACATCGAGGTTTGGACGGTGGCTGAGGGCCCCAACTCTAGAGCGCGTAAGCTCGCATGCCCGCCGCGTGGTCACCGCGTGACCGTGGCGTTGCCATGTGTTCTGGGCGGCCTAGGCATGTCTAGTGGGTTGGGCACTCCCCAGGTAGGTGCTAGGAAGAAAATCACAACATAAGATTCTCACGAGGAGACCGATCGATGCTCAAACATGAATAAGCAGCCAAGTGTTTGATTAGCGGTACGGGAAATGTACATGGCTAATGGGCGTGAGTTTTGGCTGAGGATGATCAGTTACTAAGAAGACCGTCTTCACAAATTTTCATCTCAAATGGAGGAGCCTAGGTGGTACTTGCTTTGCAAACCACCACACTGGACATAAATACGAATGTTGAAGCTCGGCTCAAAATAATGAATGGATTGAGCTGGCATTTGGTGGAGGATGGTTATTTGGGCATAAGAAAGCACTATAGAAAATGGATACTATTTGGACATGCCAAAGTGGTACTTCCTTCACAAACTATTTCTCTAAACAGAATAGGAAAATGAATATTTTTGAATTATTTTTGAACTAGGCAAGGAAGGTTTTTACATATTTGACGAAGATATGACCCAAAGAATTTATGAGATTTTTTTTGAAATTTTGGGAATGACAGAAATATAGGTTGCTTCACAACCTAGGGCAAAAACTGCCACATGGACATGACACATAGGCAAAACTGATGAGGTGGTGCCTATTCATAGCAACCCACCACAATTTACAAGGCTATGACCATCTATATTGGTCGTTAACAACTAGAAATAAGGCAGCGGACTAGCGCTGTTTGCTTTATGACCATTTCGTGTAAGGAAATTATGACCTTTCTAACCAAAATGGTCGCAATGGTTTAGGGTTTGGAGCCCCCCGAACAGCTTTTGACCAATTGGTCTGAAATGGTCATAGATCTATGACCAATTCTTCCAGGGTCACTGACAGAAGGTCACAAGTTGACATATTTCTTGTAGTGTTCTTACAATGCACACTCCACCAAATAGAAGCAAAACCAGTAAATGCTCTAGTGGCAGCTCGTACTCGCTCAAGTTCAGAAAAGTCATGGTGACTAAAACCTTGTTCTACTTCAAGCTCCCAAGCTAGATAAATAGCATGATTAAATCTACCCTCAAATGCCGGTAAAGAGATAACCTGACCATGTGCTTGTGTGTGTTGTCCCAACTCTCGTGATGGTGATGATGTGTCCGTCGTCCAAGAACTTCTATCTTCGGAACCTGTCATGATTAGTAGAAATAAGAAACAAAATTCGAGAATAATGTTTCGATGAACTACTAGGATGTGGTTGTAAAGTGCTCACAGTACAGCAAATGTCAATATCTTACAAGTTCTTACCAAGCAGCAGGCGGTGACAGGCAACCAGTGGTGTCAAATAACTCCGAAGATTGTGTAAAGCGATTGCCAGGGGAACGTACGTATACACGGTGCAGAAATATGTGGAGCTGGGTTGGCTATATATGGTAGCAAAATATTAGCAATAATCAATTCAGAGATGCAATGTTGAATAAACGCTCAACGACGGTACTGTGCTGGTCCTAGGCTAGACCGGACTAGAGAGGCAAGCCTAGAACACTAATGAGGTCACGGCGTAGCACAACTAGCATCAATGAAGGATACTAAGTAGCTCTGGACAGCAAGATATAAGTGAAGATCACAACGGCAGTAAAGATAATGATGAAAAACAACTGCCAAGTAAGATATACAACAACTCTCTCTCCAACTTTCCTCCTGAAAAGTTTGAGCCAATTTTCTGATAACTTTTTTCAAAGAATGCTACTAACTCAAGCTTTCCAATGCAAACAGAATCATTCAATTCCGAATTGATATGAGGAGTCAAAGAATTCTAAAACTGGCCTGAAAAACTGGAATAAGATGTGTCCGCGAACTTCGGAGGGCAAAAAGACCTATTTATAAGCCGATTTTGAGGTGTCAAATATTTGAACTAGCCTCTGAAACTATTTAGATGTGTCTCATCGCTAGCTTTCATTTGAGTACTCGTGGAGCCAAAACGGACTTCGTATGAGGAAGTTATGCCTGTTTTACTCAACAGTACACAAAACAGATTTCAATCCGAATTCAACTACGAGATTGAGCCTAGATAGATCCGAATTTTGTTTTTTTTCTTCTCTCTTTTTTTTCCTTACACTTTTTTTCTTTTTCTTTGTCTCTTTTTTTCTCTGACTTCTATTCTTTTTTTTCTCTTTTTCTTTCTCCGTCTTTTTTTCTCTCCCTCTTTCCAAGACAAACTAGATAAGATGCAGATTGGATCAAGCGAAGATGTGAATGACCTCAACTATGATTGTGAAAATGAAATATAGGTAACACGTGGTGGAAATTGATGGATGATGTGGTGGACAGCGGAAGGGATAACGATGCAGCATCGACGTGACTAATGTGAACAGAACTCAAAACTCTAAACGAACTAGACACTAAGACCAGCAACTCGACACGGCGATGCAACCGCAAATTCAACAAAGCAAAAACAGAAAAGATTATGCAAAGGATCAGATTGGTTCGGATAGGATGAACTAACCCTAATTTTTTTTGGCTTTTTCGTGGACTATAGGTATGAAGAACAGACTCGATCTAAACTACGAAAAACTGTAAAATCTCACCGAGTAACCTGGAAATCTGATACCATTGATAGAGGCGGGGGTGTCCCGATCTTTCGATGAGATGATAACTATCGATTTGGTGGAGACAACTTTGACGATCCGACTACAAACATGCACGATGTTGCGCCTTAGCAATCGCTAAACCAACTCTAAGAGGTTATTGACCACGCCGGAGCACGATTAACCTGACCACGAAGGTCTATTCCCGCATGCAATCGAAGAACAAACAAGAATATGATAACGCTATCTAAATATTGAGAATATATATGAAGTGTTGATAATAGTGGGGATCCGCAAGCGGTCTTGGTCCTGTTGTTGGACACAAACGAAGTACACGAGGTTGCAATGCCTAACTTTTAACTAAACAAATCCCAAGGAAAAAGCTACTAGATGGATCTACTTATATAGGAGCAAGGGGTGGCGGCCAAGGAGGTGGGAGGACGTCCCAAGGCAGCCTTAAACCAACCCTAGGTCGTACAAGGCTCATGGGCCCAAGTGGAGGTGATGCAACACCTTTGGACTTGTTGTTTGACTCGGATTCTGCTGCTGCGTCAGATTGTTTCGTCCATATCTCAACGCTCCGCAAGAATTAGAAGGTGAATCAAGTTGGGTTGGAAAGAGCAAGAAATCTACTTTCCAAAAAAAAGAATCACCCAATTGGTAGTCCGTATGAAGGAGTTCTTGGCGTTTTGAGTCAGGTATGTCTGTGCAGTCCGAATCTGAATCTAGAACGTGAGAGGCTTGGACTCTATCTTCTCTTGGCCCAAAAATGACGTGAGAGGACTTTTTGAACAAAACCTAAACTTCTCCTTTTGCCTTATCTTCATATGTGGATTGTACAAATGTCCCATACACCTGCAATTAGACAAAACACAAAAGTGTGTGAAGTATTTTTCTGTATAACATAAATATATTATTGAATAGTTTGCACTAGAAATCACCTGACAAATATGCATGTATGCAATATTTTTGGTCATATCCAAGGTAGTCATGTCCTCATCAGCCCATGAGCCTTGTATGACCTAGGGTTGGTTTTAGGCGGCCTTGGGACGTCCTCCCACCTCCTTGGCCGCCACCCCTTGCTCCTATATAAGTAGATCCATCTAGTAGCTTTTTCCTTGGGGATTTGTTTAGTTAAAAGTTGGCCATTGCAACTTCGTGTACTTCATTTGTGTCCAACGACCAGACCAAGACCGCTTACGGATCCCCACCTTTATCAATACTTCATCCATATTTGCAATATTCAGATTGCTTTTATCATATTCTTGCTTGTTCATTGATTGCATGCAGGAATAGACCTTCGTGGTCAGGTTGATCGTGCTTCCGGCATCGTCTGTAACCTCACGGAGATTGGTTTAGCGATTGCTAAGGCGCAACATCATGCATGTTTGTAGTTGGATCGTCAAAGTCGTCTCCACAAATCGATAGTTATCATCTCATCGAAAGATCGGGACACCTCGCCTCTATCAGGGGTCGTTGGTGTCTGGCCTCCTCATGTAATCACCTCAGGAGATTCATCCAGCGTAGGTTGCGTAACCATCTCGCAGGATTGCAGCGGCTATCAAGAATCAAGAACAGACGCAACCCGCCTTGTGGTAGGGCCTCTTGAGTCCCGCACTGGCTCACGAGTGCCCAGACACACCTCGTTTAGCCCTGCCGTGCAAGCCACGTGTCAGGGCGGGGCTGTACACGACCCGGGGGCTCCACTCAGAGGGAGCTGTCGCCCACGTACCAGTGGAAGCACCATGCTCTGTGCTGGCAGTCGACACGGTTGAGGAGCGGCTATGCCCGTGCAAGTGCGGAAGCGCTATGCTCCGCACTGGTGATAAACAACTGAGGGCTGCCCCACAGCCGCATAAACCTCAGGGAGCCACCCGGCTCAGTGTCCAGCCTCACCATAATGCTTTCCCCTCGGGAGAGTCGCGCGAGGGGGCTGGGCACGAAGTCTACGCTCAGGTCATGCCTAGCGTATGCCGCCCTGCCAGGTCCCTCGGACCTGGTCATCGCGCACTCTTCCCGAGCGGGACCTTGGCGAGGACAGGTATGAAGGTCTGTTTGAGCGTCAAGGGGGACTCCTGGGTAGCGCGACCCAGGAGACTAACTGGCCACTTAGCCTCTCACCCCTTGGTTCTGTCCTGGTGATCCGGACGGTCCAACGACGGCTGAGGTATACGCGGGGTCGGGCCCTGCCGACGTAGAACACTAAGGCCTACCTTCGCATCTCCTTCCCACGGGCCGTTTGCGCATCAAGGGGGACTCCTGAGCATCGCGACTCAGGAGCCTAACTTTCCATGCAGTGATGTAGGGTAGAACCCTAGTGGCCCGATCTTTAATGAAAGGAGAGGATCCCTACGAAGAACACGAGGTGAAACACGAGGGAAACACGAGAGAAATCACTCAACCAACAAGAATAGATCACACATGTGTTAGATCGATGAACACAAAGGTGAGATATAAGATCCAAAGTCAACAACGGACGATACAAACGGTAACCGGTTATTCTTCGTATAGGAGGTCTTGATGGGGCCACCCAACGGGGGTTCTTGAATCCAAGGGGATCTTCTCCGTAGAGGGGTCGCGGTCACTCTCGAGGAGACGATCTGATATGGATGAGCAAAAGCTATCCTCACATATGAGCTACTACTTTTCTAGCCCTAAAAATGGGGAGGAGGAGGTCTATTTATAGCCCAAGGGGCGAAGTGGTAAGTGAGGGTACGAAACGGGTACATGGGCCTCGGGCCAAGTCACGAACGTAGGCGGTGGCCGGATGATCCGGGAGTTGGTCCGGATGATCCGAGCTTCGGGGGTCCGGATGATCCGGGTCGGCGTTCGGATGGTCCGGTAGTGTTGGAGCAGCTTCGGGAGGGCTGGATGTCCGGGTCCTGGTCCGGACGTCTGGGTGTGGCCGGATGATTCGGGCCTGGGTCCAGATGATCCGGCTTCATGTTGAAGCTTCGGGTGTCGCTGGGCATATTAGCCGGATCGTCCGGGCAAAGGCCGGATCGTCCGGACGGCGGTCCGGATCGTCCGGGCTTCTGTTGACCTAGCCCTTTTCCTTCTTCGTCTTCACGTCCTGATGAGGACATCAATACCATTGTTACACCCACAGCCCCTGGCCCCTGCTGCTATACATACTGGACCAATTGCTAGAGCTCGCGCACGGCAATTGAGTTATCAGGTACTTTCGTTTCTTGGTAACGATTCCAATGTTCATGAGAATATGATGCTGCCTAAATTGGATACATTTGTTTTGCTTACAAATGAAGGGCCTACCATGGACAAGAAAGATGAACCTTGGAGCAAGTTCAAGCATGGAGATGCTGGCATGCGCACGGGGAACAAGAACGGAGTTACAAATGATGATTCCAGGACTTTGAAGCCACCATAATGAGTGCATGAAGCCTTGGACGAAATATACAAGATGCCACTTCATAATATTCGTCCATAGGCTATTCTAGGTGCTGCGTCACCTTATTATTGGGCCAGGCCCATGTAATTTCAAAATACTTAAGTATAGGCTGTTTTTAGAGTCAGTATGTGTGGGGAAACAAGAGTTAGGGTTGGTTTCAGACCCCTCCCTCAAGGGCCACGAAATTCCCTCCTCTTCCTCCATATATACAGCCCTTAGGGCGTCGTTTAGACTTTGGGTTTTGTTTAGATGAAAAGTTCGCCATAGCTGCAACTTCGCGTACTTCGTTTGTGTTCAACGACCAGACCAAGGCGTCACAGAACCCCAACTTCATTAATAAAGCTTTCCTCTTATATTCGCAATATCCAGATTGCAATCTTAGTTTCTTGCTTGTTCTTCGTTTGCTCGCAGGAAACAGGCCCTCGTGGTCAGGTTGATCGTGCTCCGGCGTGTTCAATAACCCTCGGAAGTTGGTTTAGCGATTGCTAAGGCGCGACGTCTCGCACGTTCGTAGTCGGATCGTCAAGGTCGACTCCCACAGAAAACGATAGCCACCATCTCATCGAAACATCGGGACACCTTTTCCTCTGTCACGTCCATCTTCCTCTTCGGATTCTCCTTGCTCCTTGGAGTCTCCATGGCTAACTCCTTGATACCTGAGTATGCACAATGTCTCCGTTTGAGGTAGTAGCCATGTCTCCTGGTCATCGAAGTGGAGTTGCGAAAGGAGAGATGTCGCCTCGGCCTCGAGAGCTCTTGCACGTGATCGAGTCATGGGTCCACTAGGCACTTGATGAGACGATGGTAGGTCCATGGGGATGACCTTGGGATGCTCCGCATCATCTCCCCTCCCTTGGGAAAGATCCGACCTCGGATCAAAATCCTCATCACCATGGTACGGGGAGAGATATTTGACATTGAAGATGTCGCTCACGGAGTACTTGTCATGTGGGATGTCGATCTTGTATGCGTTGTTGTTGTAGCGTGCAAGCACCTTGAAGGGTCCATCGGCTCGTGGTAGGAGTTTGGACTTGTGCTCGTTGGGGAAGCATTCCTTGCGGAGGTGTAGCCACACAAGATCGCCAATGTTGAAGATCATTGGGTGCTTGTTGACGTTCAGCTTGGTCGCGAGTCGTTGTACTTGGCGCTCGATGGTGTGCCTTGTATCTTCATGCATCTTCTTGAGGTGGTTGACTCGCGCACTTGTGTCCATGTTTGTGCGCTCTTGTAGTGGTAGAGGTAGAATGTCCAATGGGGACAACGGATTGAAACCGTAGACGACATCGAAGGGGGACCTGCCGGTAGTCGAATGTCTTGCGCGGTTGTAGGTGTACTCGGCGATGAGTAGGCAATCTTCCCACTCCTTGATGTCCTTCTTGATTAGCACGTGAAGAAGGGTGGAGAGCGTACGGTTGGTCACCTCCGTTTGGCCGTCGGTTTGTGGATGATATGCCATGGAGAATAGTAGCTTGATTCCGAGTTTGGCGCATAAGGTCTTCCAAAATTAACTCAAGAACTTGACGTCGTGGTCCGAGTCTTTGGCACTCCATGAAGTTGCAAGATTTCCCTACAAAAGAGATTGGCCACATGTGAAGCATCGTCTATCTTGTTGCAAGGAATGAAATGTGCCATTTTAGAGAATCGGTCCACAACAACAAAAACGGAATCCTTGCCATTTCGAGTTGTTGGTAAACCAAGCACAAAGTCAATGCTAATATCTTCCCATGGTTGATATGGAATTGGAAAGGCATATAGAGGCCATGAGATTGGGCTTTAGACCTAGCTTTGCAGCATGTAGAACATCGGTTGGTGAAGCGATTGACGTCGCGAAACATCTTGGGCCAAAAGTAGTTCTTTGAGAGCGTAGCAAATGTCTTGTCGCGTCCAAAGTGTCCCATGAGTCCGCCTCCATGAGATTCCTGCAAAAGCAACAAGCAAAGAGAGGACTCGAGGATGCAAAGCTTGTTAGCTCTCACAAGATATCCATCTTTGATGTAGTATCGCTCCCAAGAAGTATGCGTCAAACACTTGGCATAAGGAATAGCGAATGTAGGATCATGCTCATACAAGTCTTTTATGTGCTCAAAACCAATGACATTCAACTCAAGTTGGTTAACAAGCATGCATATACGGGAAAGCGCATCCGCTACAACATTTTCCTTGCCCTTAATGTACTTGATGACATAAGGAAATGACTCAATAAATTCACTCCACTTAGCATGACGCTTGTTCAACTTAGTTTGACCCTTAAGGTATTTAATCATTTCATGGTCGGTATGGATGATGAACTGATGAGGGCGAAGGTAATGTTCCCATTCACGCAAAACTCGCACTAAAGCTATAGCTCTTTGTCATAGATGGGATAATTGAGTTGCGCTCCGGAAAGTTTCTCACTAAAATATGCAATGGGGCGCTTCTCTTGCGTTAACACCCCTCCTATGCCATTACCACTAGCATCCCAATGAATTTCAAAAGGTTTTTCAAAGTTGGGTAATGCAAGCACGGGAGCATGAGTAAGCAAGTTCTTAAGCTCATTGAAAGCGATATCTTGGGATGTTCCCAAACAAACGGTGCATTTTTCTTACTCAAAGCAAGCAAAGGTGAAGCAATGGTGCTAAAATCCTTCAGAAATCTACGGTAGAAACCGGCTAAACCAAGAAAACTACGCACTTGTTGTAAATTGGTTGGTTGGGGACAAGTTTTAATAGCATTGACCTTAGAGTCATCAACATGAACACCCTTAAAAGATACTACGAAACCCAAGAAAACAAGCTTATCAACACCAAAAAGGCATTTTTCCGTACTAGCATAAAGTTGCTCTTTTTGAAGAGTTTGTAGCATGGTGTGAAGGTGGGTGACATGCTCTTTGAGAGATTTGCTAAAAACAAGGATATCATCAAAGTAGACAACAACAAATTCACCAATGTAAGGGCGAAACACATAATGCATTAGACGCATGAAAGTACCCGGTGCTTCCGATAAACCCATAGGCATGACTAACCACTCATATAGACCAAATTTTGTTTTGAAAGCGGTTTTCCATTCATCACCCTCTTGTATTCGTATTTGATAGTAACGACTTTTAAGTTCAATTTTTGAAAAGATAGTGGCACCGCTAAGTTCATCAAGCATATCATCAAGGCGTGGAATGGGGTACCTATATCTAACGTGATAACATTGATGGGTCTACAATCGGAACACATGCGAAAGCTACCATCTCGTTTTGGTACAAGGATGACCGGTACGGCACAAGGACTTATACTTTCGCACACATGTCCATGGTCTATGAGATGCTTTACTTGCCTTTGTATTTCTTTGGTTTCTTCGGGGTTGACGCGGTATGGTGCTTTGTTAGGTAGAGGTGCTGGGGGATGAGGTCGATTCGGTGCTCAATGCCTCGTAGTGGAGGTAGACCCGGAGGTAGCTCATCGGGGTAAACATCTTGGAATTCCTGCAATAGAGAAGATAACACTAAGGGTAGATTATGAGAGGTGTTAGTTGTTGGTGCCTCGTCCTTGCACAACAGGACATAGTGTAGGACACTTGATGGGTTGTCACACACTTCTCTCATCTCACGTTTGGTGGCAAAGAGAACTAAGTTTTTCTTGTCGCTCATCGTGGAGGTACTCAATTTGGGCTTGTGGCGCTCACTCTCTTTTTGGTGGTTCGCTCTCTCACTATTCTCTCCATGATGGGCGTTTTGCTTGTTGGCAAGCACTTGGCTTGGAGACATAGGTCGGAGCACAAGCTCTTTTGATGTGGGGTGGAACCCTAGATGGCCGATCTTTCACGAAAGGAGCGAGATCCCTTGAAGAACGCGATGAACACGGGGAAGAACAGAGGGAAAACACGAGAGGAACACTCAACCAACAAGAAATAGATCACACATGCACTAGATCAATGAACACAAAGAGATACACGATGATCCAAGGTCAACAAAGGACGATACAAAGTAACCGGTTCTTCTCCTAGAAGGAGGTCTTGATGGGGCCACCCAAGAGGGGGTCTTGAATCCAATGATCTTACCCGAAGAGGGGCCGCAGTCTCTCTCGAGGAGGAGAGCCGTATGGATGAGCGAAGCTCTATCTCACATATGAGCTAAACCAACGCTAACCCTAACTAGGAGGAGGTGGGGGTCTATATATAGTGTTTGCCCACGAAGGGTTAAGTGAGGGGGGATACATGGGCCTCTGGCCCGTATCTGCGCGCAGGCAGGCGCCGGATGTCCGGGCTGGGGGCCGGATGTCCAGGTGTTCGCAGGAGGCCAGATGTCCGGGGCGCGGGCCGGATGTCCAGGCTGGTGTTGCCGGTCTCGGAGCTCTCTGGATAGCGGGGTCCGGATGTCCGGGCTGGGGGCCGGATATCCGGCGGCTCGGGGAGAGCCGGATGTCCGGGCCTCTGGCCGGATGTCCGGGCTGACGGGGTTCAGCTTCGGGTGCCTTTTGTGATGGGTGCCGGATTTCCGGGCTGGGGCCGGATGTCTGAGCTTGCGTGAGGGGCCGGATGTCCGGGGCCTGGCCGGATGTTCGGGCCCTGTAGCCTTTCTCCGGTTCCTCTCGTCGTGCTCCTTCATCCTTATACTTGGGGACTTGTCCATCATTCTGAGCATCTCCGAGAGGGTCTCCTTGGTACCTAGGCATGTGTAGTGTCCTTGCATTAGGTAGCAACCATGTCTCACATGAATGGAAAGGAGAAGCATTTAGGAGAGGGTTCACCTTAGATCGAATGACGTAGGCTCGAGTGTACATGGGGATGATCGTTGGATGCTCCGCATCAACTCCCCTCCCTTGGGAAAGATCCGACCTCGGATCGAAATCCTCATCACCATGGAAACAGTTGTCATGGACGGACTTGTAGTAGGACGAAGTGGAAGACATGGCGCAATCCAAGTACTTCAAGATGTCGTCGGGATGGTAGACATGTCAAACGAGCAAACACAAGCGACACTTGGAAATACAATGGTTAGCGCACACAAGGTGTCCATCAACTAAGCATGAGGTCGTCCAAAGGAATTGTTCATGACAAAACGCGTGAAGCTTATAAAGATGATCTAGAATGATATGCAAAGCGTTCATGGGAGCAAAAGCATTCATTGTGCACACAAATGTGTCGTTAATATGGTCAATGCAACCACGGTGCAAAATGATGTCATAGTGAGACGGTTTATCAGTAGCATGAATATGGCAATGTATGCTCAATATGATTATGTTATCATGCAATTGAAGGTAGGCAATATGATCACGATTTATGAATATGCCATCAACAAAGATCACAACAAATTTGCTAAGGAAGTGCACAAGCTCATATATCATGGATGACATAGAAATACAAGATGCAACAAGGCAATCATAATGTGAGTCAATCCATGCATAAAATGCAAATTTGTCATGGGTAGTGTTGTACCATAGCTCGATGTCGTGGCACTCCTCAACTTGAAGGTCTATAGGGTCCATCTCCAATGTCGGTCCTCCATCCAATATATGTATCATGTAGACAAGAAGAAGGAAACAACAATGAAAGTATGGCCCATCCAATATGCATATTTGAGAATGGCTCAAAGGGAATGAGTTCACCTTTATGAGGATGTCGAAAATGTTGGTCTTGCACATCATGTGCGCCTTCACATAACCAATATGTCTCGTGGTGGTACCTCCTTTTGAATCCTTCAAAATGAAAGAACATGACAAACACTCAGAAAAACAAATGAGGTTGGTGCAAATGTAGCACCTATCATTCGAGTGGTAAGATACCCAACAAGTGTATGCATCATGCTCATCATAAGAAAGGACGAGGGAGCATTTCATGGTATGGGGGTATATGATGCAACTACAACCAAAGACAATAGGCTTAAACAAGAAAGCATGCTTCACAAGTAATATGTCCAAGTCTCCACGATCAATAAGCATAGTAAGTTGGCACTCAATACAATGGCATATGAGAGGTGCAACTAATGGAGACAAGTGACAAAGATCAAGATATATCATGTGAGAGGCATGAACATATATGTCATCAACCCAAGAAAGCGAGTAAGAGTGGAACATGGGTGATGCGACAAAGCAAGCAATCATAGCAATCAAGTCAAGCAAGCTAGTAGTGCGAAGATGCAACAAACTAGAAGGAACCATGGCAAGCATGTCATGTGTGCAAATAGTGGTCATATATGATGCACATGACATTTCACAAGCATAAAACCAATATATGAGCAAAATAACATCAATAGCATGGGGCACATGATAAACATGGCAATAGCAACAAGGATCTCCACCAAGCATGCAAATACACATAGGAGTAGCATAATGGTGAATCATGGGTAGATGAAAGCAAGGGTCACAATTGCATGGAAAAGTAATGTGAAGAGGCATAACATGCAAAGTGAACATGATAGAATGGGCATAATGTGACAAGTGGTAAATAGCCCATAGTCGTGTGAGAGACAAGTATAAAAGATGCGCGTAGTCGTTGCGCGAAGAGAACGGTGGTAAGGATAGTCCACGGGATCCCAAATCACTGTTGCTCTCAAGAGCTCGTTTCGTCAACTCATGGGATTGTGAGGTTGACAAGTATTCATGGGTACCTACACAAAAGAGACACAAACGAAAGAAATTGTGTGTGTGGTAAATGTACACATCATCCATCATGATGTGTATGTGCACGTGTGGGTTAGCACACAATAAGCATCGCTCAAAGAAATTTGATGCATGGTATAAGAACATGTCATCCATCGTGATAGAATAGTTATTGTGTATGACACGATGGGGATGCAAATTGAGCATACAATTATATGGCACATCAATATCATGTTTATTCATGGGGAGCATATGGTGCATACAAGTATTGGGATCATGGAATGGATAGGATGAATCAAAATCTCCTAACATGTATGAGGAAACTATGGGGGTCTCCTCATGATCAATATTGGAAACATCATATGGAGAAAATGGACAACATCCAAAACAATGCATATCCGAAGCTAGGTAGTCATGGCATGGCATATGAGATAAATGATGCAAAGGGAGCATATCAATATCATCACAAGAAAGACAAATGCCAATAACCATGGGCTTGTCATCTATGCCAAAAGTGCAAATTGGGTTAATTTTAATGGCATATGCATAGTCACTATGAAGAGATTGCAAATATGACATATTATTGATCTCATGCATAGCATTTGACAAGTCAAGCGGATTGTCAAACATGATGTGACCTAAAGAATTGTCACAAGAAATCCTATGTAACATGGCATCACAACTATAGACTCCACGTGAGAATCATCATATTCAGCATAAATGGGAGAATCATCGCATGGGGAAATCATACTAGAATGAAGCATGGTAATAGGTTGATCAACATCATGCAAGCAATCATTGTCAAGAATGTCCACTAGTGGGACTAGAGCATCACCTTCACCTATGTTACCTTGTTCATTCCACTCAAGTGGTGTAGGTGAGGTGGCAAAGACCAAATGGTGGTCATCTTCATCTTGATGGAACCATGTGGGGGTGCATCATATTCCACCATGGCCATCGTCTTGTCCAAAGGAAGGACGTAGTCGTCGCGAATCGGCGCGTCATCATATATGGGACCTAGCACCAAATGAGAAGACACAATAGAGGTAGTGGTTAAGTCGTTAGAAATCATAGTGGCCTCACTCTCTCTATGTGGTGGTTCACTCAGTCCCTCAAGGTAGGTGCACTCAAAGTCACATATGGTGGAGTCACTCATCTCACTCAAGTGGTGGGGGTTGTGGCTCTCCTCACATGGGAATTGGGGAAACTCATCACATATGGGGCTAGTGGTGAAGTCACTCTTACTCTCAATATGGTGGCACAAGTCACTCAAGTCATCATACGTCGTCGTGGTCGAAGAGAAAATCCCATGCTCAACCATCTTGTCACCATCGCCGTGGATGAAGACCGAAGATGGAACATCATCACTCTCGCCTGCTAAGATGGAAGCATCATCCTTGCTCGTCACCAAGTCGCTTGCCTCCAAAGCGTGGTCCTTGAAGGTCTCCGTAGTCGTACTCATCGCCGCACCATCTTGAAAAAGAGTCGTGGAGGACTCGACATCATTAGTGCCACAAAGAGGGATGGCGGTGAAGTCGAACTTGAGAGCATCCTCTTGGAGCTCATCGGGCTTGGACATCTTGGTGGTACTAGCCTCATGCTCGTAGTCTTTGAGTTTGGTCTTCGAGAAGTGTGCTTGGGGTGGAGAAGCCTTGGCATTCATGAGTTCTTGTTCCGCCTTGAGAGCACCAATGTAGTTGTCGTCGAGGGACTTGTAGTTCTCGAGGGAGATAGTCTTGGAGATGTCGTTGTTCAATCCCATCATGAAGTGGAACTTCATTGACATGGGATCGTCCACACCGGCTCGTCGCAAGGCTTTCTTCACCTCCTTGAAGTACTCGTCGATGGGCTTGGATCCTTGGATGGTGTTCTCCAATTGGCGTAGAAGTAGTTCCGTGTAGGTTGGAGGCACAAACTCTCGTCGCAAAGCTCTCTTCGTCTTGGGCCAACTCATGTCATAGCTCCTCGAAGGTGTGTGAAACCACCATGTCGAGGCATACTCGTGGAAGTTTCTTGTGACGCACTTCACTTGATCTTGAGGAGGAACTTGATGTAGCTTGTGGAAGTTTCTTGTGGGGTGGAACCCTAGATGGCCGATCTTTCACGAAAGGAGCGAGATCCCTCGAAGAACGTGACAAACACGGGGAAGAACGGAGGGAAAACACGAAAGGAACACTCAACCAACAAGAAATAGATCACACATGCACTAGATCGATGAACACAACGAGATACATGATGATCCAAGGTCAACAAAGGACGATACAAAGTAACCGGTTCTTCTCCTAGAAGGAGGTCTTGATGGGGCCACCCAAGAGGGGGTCTTGAATCCAATGATCTTCTCCGAAGAGGGGCCCCAGTCTCTCTCGAGGAGGAGATCAGTATGGATGAGCGAAGCTCTATCTCACATATGAGCTAAACCAACGCTAACCCTAACTAGGAGGAGGTGGGGGTCTATATATAGTGTTTGCCCACGAAGGGGTAAGTGTGGGGGATACATGGGCCTCTGGCCCGTATCTGCGCGCAGGCAGGCGCCGGATGTCCGGGCTGGGGGCCGGATGTCCGGGCGTTCGCGGGAGGCCGGATGTCCGGGGCGCGGGCCGGATGTCCGGGCTGGTGTGGCCGGTCTTGGAGCTCTCTGGATAGCGGGGTCCGGATGTACGGGCTGGGGGCCGGATATCCGGCGGCTCGGGGAGAGCCGGATGTCCGGGCCTCTGGTCGGATGTCCGGGCTGACGGGGTTCAGCTTCGGGTGCCTTCTGTGATGGGTGCCGGATTTTCGGGCTGGGGCCGGATGTCCGGGCTTGCGTGAGGGGCCGGATGTCGAGGGCCTGGCCGGATGTCCGGGCCCTGTAGCCTTTCTCCGGTTCCTCTCGTCGTGCTCCTTCATCTTTATACTTGGGGACTTGTCCATCATTCCGAGCATCTCCGAGAGGGTCTCGTTGGTACCTAGGCATGTGTAGTGTCCTTGCATTAGGTAGCAACCATGTCTCACATGAATGGAAAGGAGAAGCATTTAGGAGCGGATTCACCTTAGGTCCAATGACGTAGGCTCGAGTGTACATGGGGATGATCGTCGGACGCTCCGCATCATCTTTTCCTTTCATCTTGAAGCTATTGTGGTTTGTACGCCCATTGTGGATGACACCTCGGTCAAATTGCCATGGCCATCCAAGAAGGAGGTGGCACACGGTCATCAGAAGGACATCACACTCCAAAGCGTCTTCATAGGCGCCGATCTAGAAAGAGACTTGTACCCTATGCTCGACTTGTATGGTGCCGGTGTCGCTTAGCCATTGAACCTTGTAGGGGTGCGGGTGCTTCATCTTGACCAATTGGAGTTTGGAGCATAGTTCTTAACTTGCGAGGTTATGACAACTCCCTCTATCTATGATGAACTTGAGGGACCATCCATTGATTCCGACCTTTGTGTGGAAGATATGGCATCTTTGGTCTTCATCTTGTTGATGTTGAAGAGTCAAGACCTTGGACACAACAAGAGCGGGGCTTGAATCTTCGTCACAAAAGACTTGGTCATCTTCATCTTCGTTGCTCACTTGTCGGTGCATGGCCACTTGCTCGAGGGCTTCCATTTCGCCTTCACTCATGGAGTCATAGGTTCCGTCGTCGTTAATGATCATGGTGCGCTTGTTGGTGCACTCGATAGACTTGTGGCCTCGGCCGTCGCATGTGAAGCATTTGATGGAACTTGTCTTGATGGTCTCATCGGTTGGAGTAGATGATGATGAAGCTTTCTTGAAGTTGCTTGTAGTAGGAGGACGACTCGAGCTTGTCGGAGTTTCCTTGTAACTTGACTTGTCGCCGTTGCTTGTAGATGGCTTGGTTGAGGTAGAAGGTGTTGGAGTCGTTGAAGCTTGGGTGTTGGAGAAGCCTTGGGACTTGGATGAGAACTTGCCATACTTGAAATCGTCTTGCACTTGGCGTTCCATTTTGGTAGCTTGGTGAACTAGCTCGATGAGGTTTGAGTATGGTTGGAAGTCGGCTATCTTCTTGATAGGATGATTGAGTCCATTCAAGAATTGTGCCATAGTTTGCTCATCATCTTCTTTGACATTGGCTCGTATCATGGAAATCTCCATTTCCTTGTAGTACTCTTCAACGCTCTTGGTTCCTTGCTTGAGTTGTTGGAGTTTCTTGAAAAGGTCACTGTTGTAGTAGTTTGGCACGAATCGTGCTCTCATGACATCCTTCATTTGCGCCCAAGCAGTGATGCGTGGTTCACCTCTTGCCGCTCGGCGCTCAATGACTTGTTCCCACCAAATGAGGAGTAGTCGTGGAATTCAAGGGATGCCATTGCGATCTTCTTCTCTTCTTCATAGTCATGCAAGCGGAAGATTTTGTCAACCTTCAATGCCCATGAGATGTACTCTTCGGGGTCGTTGCTACCGGTGAACTTGGGCATGGTGAACTTTAGCTTGCCGTATCGTTGCTCTTCATTGTGTTGGGGTCGTGGATGATGACGTCCATGTCGTTGAGGATTGACGATCTCATGTTGCTCTTGGCGAGGAGGATTGTCTACCTCATGTTGATCTTGACAAGGAGGGTTGTCGTCCTCATGTTGCTCTTGGCGAGGACGGGGTCCATTGTCTTCTTGCTCTCGATGGACTTGACATTCTTGTCTCGCTTGAGGATGAGCTTGTCTATCTTGACGAGGAGCTTGTCGATGCACACGTGCTTGGTAAATCCTTTCTTGAGCTTCATCGTGAAGTGCTTCTTGATGGAGATGAGCTTGTCGGCCTCGGTTGGCTACGGCACGACTTGAGTCTTGAAGGGCACGTTGCGCCTCAAGTGCTTGAGCTTCACGTAGTTGTTGTTGATGGGGTTGCGCCTCGGCGTCTTGTGCATCTTGATGTTGTCGCGCTCTCTCCTCTTGTTCTTGTTGTTGTTGGCGTTGCCGTTCTTGTGCTTGCGCGAATGTAGCTTGGTTTTGACGATGACGATGCTCTTGAGAGTCGGTGTCGTGTAGAGGATTGCGGTATCTTCACGGTCTTGACGCGCGGCAAGACGAAGAGTGTTTGATGTCGGTGTACTTGAACCGGAGATGGTGTCGTCGGAGTGTCGACTTCAAATGCTCTGTCTTGAAGAGGACGAAGTTGTAGAAGAGCGGGCCATCATGGTTCAAATATCTTCTTTGAGGGAACTCATAGATGTGTCGAAATAGTCTCTTGTACATTGCTCGGATTGTCGTAGGTCGGTGGCGAAGTTGTCGATGCGGTCGCCCAAAGCAAGTTGTTCTTGATGCAAAGCACGGTGTGCGCCAAATAGTTGCGTCTTGGTGACGAAGGAAGACATGTCATCGTCTTGTTCCACTAAGAGTGGGTTGGTAGAAGTACTTGGCCTATCCATCACTCCAACAAAGATATGTGAGTGGGAGGAAAAGAAGAACCAATACCAAATGTACCTTGACTGATGTTGAAGATGGATCAAAGATCACTCCAATGTGTAACAAGGAAATAGCACAATTGGTACCAATTCTTGTCGGTTCCTCACACCTACACAAGTAAAAGCTTATGGTGGAGCTTGGTTAGGATAGTGGCACAATTTTTGATGTGAATGTAATCAAGATTCAATAATGTTGGAGAAGATTCGCGACTAGTAAATGCAACAAGTAGACCAATAGCAAGATATGGTACACGGAAACACAACGCACAGAAAGATAAATGGGGTCGTGCAACCAAGGGTGAGCCAAAATGTGAAATCAGCGAAAATTATCTTGTTGCACAACACTAGAGAGACGCTAGCACGATTGCACAATAGGCGGATACGAACTTGTGCACAACCTACTAAGCAAAAATGCAACGACTTCTATCCCAAGTATGTTCTATGTATGATGTTTCGGAGATATGATCCAAGATGATCGAGTATGACAATCTTAATGTTGTATGATGCTATGGTTCTTGCTTATAAGCTCTATGCTTTTCTTTCCCTTTTGCTTAAAAGCTTGTTTGGCTCTTTGTTGTTTGAGCTCTTTTCTCATGCAATGTTTCACGAACCAAGATAGCAAATGTGTATGCAATGATAGCTTTGTGACACAAGAGATGATTCCAAGATATGCAACACGATGATGGTATGTATGCTATGGGATGTATGAACACTAATGTGCACAAGTCACGTTGCCGGCAATACTCAAAGGCTAGTCTCGATGGGTAAGCTATGCAAAAGTAAAGCTATGGGGTTATCAATGCAAATGCAAGAGAGTATGATGATATCACAATACCAAGATGATACCAATGCGAAGTTGATACCACAAGGGTGTAGTCATTCGTAGTAGTCCTTGGCGAAGATGATAGGTGGTGATGTTGATGTCGAACCGTCCCTAGGTAGCCAAAACACGAAAGGAAACGGTGATCCACAAGTCAAATTCTCAAAACCAAACGTGACAAAAAGTGTCGGAGTAGGTAGCGGTCACTTGGTGGTATGGTTTGGGGTATTGGAAGGGTGTGTGGAGGGGTTTGCAGAAGTTAGGTGGTGGTGGAAGTGGGTATGCGGAGGCGTAGGCGGCGGTTGTCAAAAACTGCAGGAAATGCAGTTTCGGCAGAGGAAGTCGGATGATCCGGGCTAGGAGCCGGATGATCCGGGCGGATCCAGATGATCCGGGTGAACAGCCGGATGATCCGGGTGGGTCAATCTCGCTCGGGGATAGCTCGGGATGAACTCGAAAATGGCCACAAATTCAGGGATTTCGCAGATTGTGGAGGGATTGCGAGGTGGAGATGGTGGGGGAAGGCTAGATCCACTTGCAACACAACAAACTCATGGATCAAAACCAAAAAAACATCATCAAAACTCACAAATCACAACAAAAATTTTTGGGCTATTTTTGTGGGGATTTTCGGATTAGGACAAAAAACAACAAAATCAAGCTAGAAAACACAACGGGGACGCTCTGAAATCGTGATCAACGTGGCTCATGATACGGACATGATGTAGGGTAGAACCCTATTGGCCCGATCTTTCACGAAAGGAGCAGATCCCTACAAAGAACGCGATGAACACGAGGGGAAACACAAGGGAAACACGAGAGAAATCACTCAACCAACAAGAATAGATCACACATGCGCTAGATCGATGAACACAAAGGTGAGATACAAGATCCAAAGTCAACAATGGACGATACAAACGGTAACCGGTTCTTCTCCGTATAGGAGGTCTTGATGGAGCCACCAAAGAGGGGGTCTTGAATCCAAGGGGATCTTCTCCGTAGAGGGGCCGCGGTCACTCTCGAGGAGACGATCCGATATGGATGAGCAAAATCTATCCTCACATATGAGCTACTACTTTGCTAACCCTAAAAATGGGGAGGAGGAGGTCTATTTATAGCCCAAGGGGCAGAGGGGTAAGTGAGGGTACGAAACGGGTACACGGGCCTCGGCCCAAGTCACGCACGCAGGCGGTGGCCGGATGATCCGGGAGTTGGTCTGGATGATCCGGGCTTCGGGGGTCTGGATGATCCGGGTCGGCGTCCGGATGGTCCGGTAGTGTTGGAGCAGCTGCGGGAGGGCCAGATGTCCGGGTCCTGGTCCGAACGTCCGGTGTGGCCGGATGATCGGGGCCTGGGTTCGAATGATCCAGCTTCATGTTGAAGCTTCGGGTGTCGCTGGCCATATTAGCTGGATCGTCCAGGCCGGAGTCCGGATCGTCCGGGCTGAGGCCGGATCGTCCGGACGGCGGTCCGGATCGTCTGGGCTTTTGTTGACTTAGCCCTTTTCCTTCTCGGTCTTCACGTCCATCTTCCTCTTCGGATTCTCCTTGCTCCTTGGCGTCTCCATGGCTAACTCCTTGATACCTGAGTATGCACAATGTCTCCGTTTGAGGTAGTAGCAATGTCTCCTGGTCATCGAAGTCGAATTGTGAAAGGAGAGATGTCACGTCGGTCTCGAGAGCTCTTGCACGTGATCGAGTCATGGGTCCACTAGGCACTTGATGAGACAATGGTAGGTCCATGGGGATGACCTTGGGATGCTCCGCATCACGTAGCCCCTCACCCCTTGGTTTCGTCCTGGTGATCCGGACGGTCCAACGGCGGCTGAGATATGCGCGGGGTCGGGCCCTGCCGATGTAGAACACTAAGGCCTACCTTCGCATCTCCTTCCCGTAGGCCGTTTGCGCGTCAAGGGGGACTCCTGAGCATCGCGACTCAGGAGCCTAACTGGCCACGTAGCCCCTCACCCCTTTGTTTCGTCCTGGTGATCCGGAAGGTCCAACAACGGCTGAGGTATGCGCGGGGTCGGGCGCTGCCGACGTAGAACATCAAGCAAATGGAAAGGAAGTCACGGAATCTCAATAAAATGTTACAAAACGTATTGTTCCTTAAACAACAAACAGAAGTTTTAACGCCTCCACGAGGCATGCCGCATGTCGGAGGAAAGTTCGCAGGAAGGTAAAATGGGAAGGAGCGCCATCGTTCACCAACAAGCTTCTTCTTCAGCCTTGGGCGCCGTCGTCAGGGAGCGCCTTCTTGTCGGCAGCGTCGCCGTCGGTCGTGTCGTTGGCCTTGGTCGCGGGATCGGCAGCGCCATCGGCTGGAGGTGCAGGGTCGTTAGTAAGGAACTTCTTCAGCAAGGCCTCCACTTGGCCCTTCACGACCTTGGTAGCAGCTGTACAACGCTCCTCATCCACAGGCTTGAGCAGGACACCAAGGTCGGCATCGGGATCACAAAGGTGAAGATGGCTGAGGATGCGCATCAAGGCTGACGAGTAAAGAGCACGCGCTTCATCCTCCACCATGGGGCCCATTCCGCTGACGACGTCCTCAAGCGCCGTGACGACCTGAGGAAGTAGCTGGGCGGGGCCATCATCATCAGTCACCAAGGGCTTCTCCGAGCCCTTCTCGTAGAGTTCCTTCTGTAAGTGCATCTAGTGCCCCTTAGTGATTTTGGTGTATTGAAGACTTATAGGTTAAGTATGTAATGTGTTTATGAGTGTACATAGGTCTATAAGTCTATGAGGAGTTTGGTATTAAAGAGAAAGTCGACCCCTAAAAATGAAGTTCTTCGACTGAAGACTTTGATATTTTGAAGACTTTCTGAAGACTTTGAAAGTGGAGAAATTGGTGTGACCTTGAAGACTTGGTATTCATTCTAGGAACATGAAGCATGAAGACTTTTGTTTTCGTAGTTTCATTTTCTCTTTCTTGAGTCATAGGAAACATCGTACTGTTAAAGGGGGTCGAGGAAATACTAAGGAGAAAATTTCCATGTGATGCTCAACTCAAATCCTACACCTACCAATCCCTTCGAGTGAAGCCATTGGAAATCTCATACAGATCAGTCAATTTATTCAGTGACAGAGACGCAGTTCTTCTGGTCACTGAGGACTTTGCTCTGACTGAGGAGTTAGGAATTCGCCAGTGCGAATTGCCTACATAGTGAGGAACATGATAGCCCTGAGGAATTTGTATCTCAATTTTCTGACCGTTGCTGTGCTACGCGCCAGCTGTCCCAAAATATCTTATCCACCTAACGGTCATATCATTGAAGGGCATTTATGTCTTATCATGTCGGGCTGCTCCCTAGGCTATAAATAGCCGCCCCCTACAACC
The DNA here is from genome assembly GCA_032464435.1 of Aegilops umbellulata. Taxonomy (NCBI): domain Eukaryota; kingdom Viridiplantae; phylum Streptophyta; class Magnoliopsida; order Poales; family Poaceae; genus Aegilops; species Aegilops umbellulata. The sequence goes on from CP136055.1 coordinate 205,522,236, forward strand.
ACTAGCTGGTTGGCTGCTCCGCGAGAACTTGACACTTGTCATTTGAGAGCAACGCATCCTCCGAGGACTTTGAGCGAAAATCATCAAGTGAGGAAAATCCAAACCCAAACCCAAAACACCTACAAACCCAAAGTGATTGAGCATCACTGAAGAGATTGATCCTGCATGGATCCGACGCTTGTTACCTTTGAAGACTGTGCTTCTTCCAGACGGTTAGGCGTCAAGGTCTAGAGCATCCAAGAGGAATTGTGGATCGCTGAGTGACCAAGTCTGTGAAGGTTTGGAAGTCACCTAAAGACTTACCATGAGTGATTGGGCGAGGACTGTGTGTCCTTAGCTCAAGAAGAATACGGTGAGGACTGTGTGTCCGGGACTAGGTGTCCTCGAGTTTAAATACTCAGCCGCTCCAACCAGATGTACAACTGAGACAGCAGTTGGAACTGGTCTACCAAATCATTTTCTTCACCAAGCTTACTGGTTCTATTTCCTCAACACTTTCATTTCCTCATTATTGTGTTGTGTGTTTGTTCATATCTGTGTTTGAAGACTTTGACTGAAGACTTTCTCAATTTCCTCAGTTCAATTTCTTCAGTCTGTTTGTCTTCATCTTGTGCTATCCTGTGTTTACGGTTTCTGTACTCTGTGTTTGTCTTCATTTCATCATGATGACCATGCATGTATTCTGCTATGTTTACCTCTGAGTACTTATTCCGCTGCTAGTAGTTCTTTGCTAAGGAATTTCCTCACGAGCAAATTCCTCAGTGAAGAATTTCATAAAAATCGCCTATTCACCCCCCTCTAGTCGATATAACGCACTTTTAATTGGTATCAGAGCAAGGTACTCCCTTCTTCTGTGTGATTTTGGTTTAACCGCCTGGAGTTTTAGCTATGTCGACCATAGGCATGATCAAGGTCTCTACTGGGTGTCCTACCTTTGATGAGATGGACTACCCCTACTGGAAGAACAAGATGCGCATGCATCTTGAGGCAATTGATAACGATCTCTGGTACATTGTTGAAAATGGTGTTCCCTCCATCTCACCCTCACTGAACGCTACCGATGTGAAGAGATTCAAGCAACTTGATTCACAAGCGAAGAATATCATATGTGGCCATCTGAGCAAAGGACAGTATGGTAGAGTGAGTGCTTTGGAAACTACTAAGCTTATCTGGGATAGGCTGTCCAAGATTAATGAAGGAGTTTCAACTCAGCGTGACTCTCGATTTGATGTTCTTCACAATCTCTTCAACCGCTTCAAAAGACTCGACAATGAAAATGTTCAGCAAACCTTCGATCGCCTCACTGACATCTCAAACGAGCTTCAAGCACTTGGTGCCACTGACATCACCGACCATGAGGTGGTGAAGAAATTGCTGAGATCGCTTGATTCCTCATTTGACACTGATGATACAAGAGCGTGGTGATTACAAGTCACTTGACCCCGCTGATATCCTCGAGAGGCTAAACACTCATGAGTTCCAGCTTGCTGAGAAGAGAGATCTCTACGGTACAAGCTATAGCAGATCATGTGCACTGAAGGCCAAGGTAGTATCTGAGTCCGAGGATGAAGACTCTAGTAGCAGCCTTGGTGATCCTGAAGAACTGAGTCATGATCTAGCACTGCTTGTGAAGAAATTCCAAAAGTTCTCAAGACATGGTCGCTTTGGAAAACCTTCAAGGAGCAATGATTCCTCATCCAGTGACTACAAGAAGAGGCTTTGTCACAAGTGCAAGAAACCAGGACATTACATTCAAGATTGTCCTCAGTGGGAAAAGGAATAAAAGAAGAAGAAATACAAGGATTACAGTTCTGATGATACGAAGAAAAAGAAGAAATCCTCAAAATCCTCATCATCAAAATCCTCAAAGTCTTTGTCTCACAAGAAGAGCAGCTCCAAGAAGGCTCGGGCATTCATTAGCAAGGAAATGGACTCTGAGGCTGAATCTGAAGAAAATGAAGCAGAAGAGGAATCTGAGGATTCTGAGTCTGGTGTGGCGAGCCTGGCCCTCGCTACTGCATTTGTTAGCAAATCCATCTTCAACACTGAAGAAAGTGATCTCACCAACAAGGCTGATGAAGGCAGTGATGACTACGCTCCCACCTATTGCTTCATGGCAAAGGGTGCCAAGGTACTCAAATACGCCTCCTCCGAATCTAGTGATGATGAATCTGATGAAAATCTTAAGCCTAGCTACTCTAAACTTGCTAAGATTGCTGTGCAACAACAAAAGGCTTTTGAAAAGGTTCAAAACATGCTAGACAAAAGTGATGATATGTTGGGTGAAGAATTGGATCGCACTAAGGCTTTAACTGAAAATCTTCAGAGACTTCAGACCAGGTTTGACAACCTTCAAAGTCATCATAACACTCTCTTATCTGATCATGAGAAGCTTTCTTATGAATATCTTCAAAAGAAGCAAGATCTTGAGAAGCTAAGAGTGAGTTATGAAGATCTTCAGAAGGAGCGCGATTCATTACTTGCTCAACAAATTAGCGCTGCTCAGGAAAAATTTATTCCTCCATGTTAAAAATGCATTGAACGAGAATCTGCTAATTCCTCACCTGAATGTTCAAATGCTTCAAATGTTACAAATTCTTCACCTGCCTCTGCTATCACTATTTCCTCATCTGAGGACATTGCTAGTATTACTAACGATGCAGGACTGAAGGAATTGTACGTGACAGGCATGTACAAAAGCCTCAAAGGGCATCAGACTCTTTGTGATGTGCTTAAAAAGCAGATCCTCAACAGGAACCCTAGGAAAGAGGGCATTGCCTTTGAGAGGAAACTCAATGCTGATGGTACATATTGGAAGCCTGAGCAGTATCCCAAAACCTCATGGGTTGCTGCAAAGGGACCTCCAGTTGATCCATCTAATTTATCTGGCTATACATGTGAATCTTCTCATTCTTTTGATGAGTCATTTGACTCCAACTATAAACTGTTCAAAAATCAGAATGGTGAAGTATTTGCTAGATATGTTGGCACTAACTGCAGGAACGGTTCCCCTATGAAGAAAATCTGGGTTCCCAAAAGATGCCTTGAAAGTCTTCAGGTGAATGTCCTCATGACACCACCTGTGAGGAAAAGGAACCCCAGATCAAATTCTTCATATGGACCAAATTCTTCATATGGATCCAAGTCCTCATACGGACCAAATTCCTCAAGGGGATCAAAATCCTCACATGGATCAAAGTCCTCATATGAACATCATCGTGCTAACAACTCTATTTCGCAGGGAAGCGCCAAGGGCTATGAATATGAGCATTATTCTTCAGATTATTATGTTCATAAGTCCTCGAAGAATTTCTCTGCTTATGCATATGCTTACCCTAACCCCTCTTATGTGAAACGAAATGGTTTGGCTGCTTTGCCACCATTCTCATATGAAGCTCGCAGAGTGATGAACTCTTTGCCACCCCTTCAGATGTGGGTGGTTAAGAAAAAGAACTAATCTCTTATGCAGGGTCAGGTCTCCAGACGTGCAATAACGTCTGAAGAATTTGCTGGGGACCTGACAAAAATGCCTGAAAGGACGCAGGCTAACCATGATGAAATGAACTTTCATTTCATACGTCCTCCCTCTGTTTTATCTGTCTTACTGCTTGATGAAATTGATCTGATGAATTGTGATATCATATTCTTCACTGCTGAAGTATAGGAGGTCGTAAGTTGCACTAATTCATCTGCAGGATGATCAACCCAAAGCCATTGAATGGGTACTTGATAGTGGATGTACAAATCACATGACCGGTGACAGGAATCTGTTGATGGATGCTCCCTTATCAGCGTCACACATGAAGCATATCATCTTCGCTGATAAAAGCAGAAGTCAGGTATTGGGTCTAGGTAAGGTTGCTATCACAAAGGATCGACACATGGACAAAGTCATGCTTGTTGAGTCCTTAGTATATAATCTTATGTCTGTCTCAATGCTTTGTGATCTGGATATGGTTGTTTTCTTTGGCAAGTATCGTTGCGTTGTGATTATGGAAGCTGACAATTCCAAAGTCTTCGAAGGCTTTAGGAGAGGAGACTTGTATATTGTTGATTTCTCTGCAGATTCACAACCAACCGTGTGCCTACTTGCAAAAGCTTCAGAAGGATGGCTATGGCATCGACGACTTGGTCATGCAGGCATGAGGAATTTGAACACGCTTGCAAAGAAGAAGCATGTCATTGGCATTGAGAATGTCAAATTCCCCAAGGATCACTTGTGCGGTGCCTGTGAAGCTGGAAAGAGGACAAAGGCCAAGCATCCAGCGAAGACTATCATGACCACTACTCGTCCATTTGAATTGCTTCACATGGATCTCTTCGGGCCTAATCATTATTCCTCTGTTTCGAATGAAGCATCTCAATATGGCTTTGTTATTGTTGATGATTACTCTCGTTACACATGGGTACACCTTGTCTCTTACAAAACTGAAGTGCAAGAAGTCTTCAAATGATTTTCCTCAAGGGCTTCAACCAATTTGGTGTGAAGATTAAGCACATCAGAAGTGACAATGACACTGAGTTCAAGAATTCGGGTCTCGATGACTATCTTGATGAACTTGGTATTACTCATGAGTTATCTGCTCCCTATACTCCTCAACAGAATGGCGTCGTGGAGCGCAAGAACAGGACTCTTGCTGAGATGGCTCACACTATGCTCGATGAGTACAAAACCCCTCGTCGTTTCTGGGTTGATGCAATTGATACTGTGTGCCACATCATCAACAGAGTATAACTTCACAAATTCTTCAAGAAGACTTCTTATGAACTCCTCACTGACAAGAAACCAAATGTGAGTTATTTCAAAGTCTTCGGTGCTAAATGCTGGATTAGAGATCCTCATCACAACTCAAAATTTGCACCGAAAGCACATGAAGGTTTTATGCTTGGTTACGGAAAGGACTCGCACACCTACAGAGTCTTCAACAATGTTCTTCACAAGATTGTTGAAACTGTAGATGTGTGGTTCGATGAAACTAATGGCTCGCAAAGAGAGCACCTACCTTCTGTGTTAGATGAACCTGCACCTGAGGATTCTATCAAGCACAAGGCTACTGAAGATGTCATTCCAACTGAAGAATCTGCTGAAGAATTCATTCCAGAATGTGAAGAACGTCGAGCTAATGCACCTGAAGAAAATGCTGAGGAAATTGATGCTAAAGAAAATGCGGATCAAATTCCTCAACGACAACCAGCTCACCCTCGCGTTGCAAAAGAAGTGCAAGTGGAGAAGATCATCGATGACATTAGAGCACCAGGTCCTCTCACGCGCTCAAAAGCTTCACATCTATCTAAATTTTGTGGGCACTTTGCTTTTGTCTCTATCACAGATCCCACTAAGCTAGATGAAGCATTTCTAGAGCCTGAGTGGACCCAGGCCATGCAAGAAGAATTACATCAATTCAAGCTCAACAACGTATGTGAACTAGTCAATCGTCCCGATCCTCGCAAGCATAACATCATTGGCACAAAGTGGATCTACCGCAACAAGCAAGATGAAAATGGTGTTGTGGTGAGGAATAAGGCACGACTAGTAGCTCAAGGCTACACACAGGTTGAAGGAATTGATTTCGATGAAACTTTTGCACCTGTTGCTAGACTTGAGGCTATTCGCATATTGCTTGCTTATGCTAACCATCATGAAATCATCTTATATCAAATGGATGTGAAAAGTGCATTCCTCAATGGTAAGCTTGAGGAAGAAGTATATGTTGCTCAACCACCAGGTTTTGAAGATCCAAAGCATCCTGACAAAGTCTTCAGACTTAACAAGGTCCTCTATGGCCTCAAGCAGGCCCCTGGGCGTGGTATGATACATTGAAGGAATTCTTCATGAAGAAAGGCTTCACACCCGGTTCACTCGATCCCACTCTCTTTACTAAATCTTATGATGGTGAACTGTTTGTGTGCCAAATATATGTTGATGATATCATCTTTGGCTGTACTGACCAACGTTATAGTGATGAATTTGCCTATATGATGAGTGACGAATATCAAATGTCTATGATGGGAGAGTTGAAATTCTTCTTAGGTCTTCAAATTCGTCAACAGCGTAATGGCATATTCATATCTCAGGAGAAATACCTCAAGGATGTCCTGAAGAAATTTGGCATGCAAGACTGCAAAGGCATCAAAATTCCTATGCCCACAAATGGTCATCTATGCACTGATGAAAATGGTACTGACTTCGATGATAAGGTATACCGCTCCATGATTGGTTCTTTATTGTACTTATGTGCATCTAGGCCAGATATAATGCTTAGTGTTTGCATGTGTGCACGATTTCAAGCTACACCGAAGGAATCACACCATAAGGCTGTGAAGCATATTCTTCGATATCTAGCTCACACACCAACACTAGGATTATGGTATCCCAAGGGCTCGGATTTTGATCTCATTGGATATTCAGACTCTGACTATGTTGGTGACCGCGTGGACCGCAAGTCAACGTCTGGTACTTGTCATTTCCTCGGACGATCCTTGGTCTGTTGGTCCTCGAAGAAACAGAACTGCGTATCACTATCTACTGCTGAAGCTGAGTACATTGCTGCTGGTTCTTGCTGTGCTCAACTGCTATGGATGAAGCAAACACTCAAAGACTACAGCATCAACGTGAAGAATGTGCCTCTCCTCTGTGACAATGAGAGTGCCATCAAGATTGCTCACAACCCAGTTCAGCACTCGAAGACAAATCACATTCAAATTCGTCATCATTTTCTTCGTGATCATGTGTTGAATGGCGATATTTCAATTGAGCATGTGAAGACTGAAGAACAGCTAGCCGATATCTTTACTAAGCCCTTGGATGATAAGAGATTTAGCAAGTTGCGGTGTGAGCTAAATATCTTAGAATCTTTGAATGTACTTTGAAAAGGCACTCATCCTAACACTTATGCAAAATTGATGACTTAGATGTGCAACACATGAAGAAACGTTTTTCTTCAATCAATGAAGAATAACACTCTAAGTGTGAATAAATTAATGAAGAATTTGATTCTCAGAACCCTACGACAATTGTACGCGGTGTCTGAAATCATCATTCTTATATGGTGGGTCACGCCACCATAAAAGTTGAAAATCTTCAGTTTGAGTTTTTCCTCAACTTTTGAAATTCCTCAGTTTTTCAAATTCTTCAACTTTACAAAGTCTTCACTTATGACGTAGTTTTTCTTCATTGGCTATATATATATATATATATATATATATATATATATATATATATATATATATATATGAGTTTTGTCCTCTACAGCATTCACTTATAGCTATTTCTTCAAGTTGGATCTTTTCTGCTAAGTGAATGTGATCGGACCCTTCCCCTCTATGCTATACTCAATCCAATCTATTCACAAATTCTTCATGTGCGTTCTACTTGAAACTCGTTCAAATTCTTTAATGTCTCCTTGTCAGCTGAAGAAATTGCGAACGGAACGTTAAAACTTATCTTATCCAAACTTTCGGTTTTGCCGCTCAAACCGTTCCGCATCCCACGATGCATTATTTTATCCACCCACGATCTGACACGATCTCCACTATACAGTACGTGGGTGACACATGTCGCAAGAAGGAGAACGGCCAGGGGCACATTCGTCCTAAATCTTTGGACGAGCACTTTTTCACCGCGGCTATAAATACCCCTATCGCCATCCTCACTTCTTTTACCCCGCTCGATCTCACTGCCTCGCTGGAGCTTCCAAACCCTAGCGCCGTCGCTACTCCATCGTCGCCGGTGAGGAAGAGCTTCACTGCGTCGACCTCGTCGCCGTCGTACTCGCGCCGACCGCGGAAATCTTCACCTCCGCCGCCGCCGTAGACGTCTTCCTCCGCCAAGTTAGGGCGTGGAAGATCTGCATTGACGAACTTCACTATTCCAACTCCCAGTTCGTCGTGTTCTTCGTTCAGGGTAATTAAAAGCTAATTTTGCTGCCCTGTTTGATTCGAATTTTTTCTACAAAATCTTCAAAGGTGTTTTATTCTTCAAATCCTCACACACAAAACACCTCACATGTTATCTGTTCTTGATTCATTTCCCTAAGCCTCATTTTCTTCAAGATTCCTCAATTGTGTGGATCCTCGATCTATACAACTCTGGAACCTAAGATATAAAGCTCTTAGTGAAATTCCTCAAGACGAATCTGGTAAAATTCCTCAAACTTGTTCTTTATGAAAACCCTCTGAGAACGCATATGACCTCTTCAAATTCCTCGCAACTATACTCTGTTCACAGGTACACATGTCCGCTGCTGAATCATTAAGTTCTCATCAACTTAACTCATTTGCAGCGTTCCTCGAAGAAAAGTTGAATACTTCTTCAAAGAATTCAATTGTTCAAATTCCTCATCAGAAGAAAATGGCTGAAGGTAAAAGGCCACAGAAAGGAGGAAAGAAGCTTGAGGTTATGACAGCTTTTGAAATACCTGAGGACATCTATGCTGAGTACTGCACGCCTGATGAAGCCAAGTTTGGCAAAGAAGATAAAAATCAGCGCAAGGTGCGCATACAGAAGATTGAACAGAGATGGGCACGTGAATGGAGGGAGTACAGATATGTTACTCAAAGTACATGAAGAAATTCGCAGTAAACCCTCCATGCCAAAGACCTCCATTGGCACCTGGCCAAGTGGCTGATCCCACCAGCATCAATCATGGTGAGGAATTTCCTAAAGAATGGGCCAAGCGCCAAGCTAAACTGGCAAGGCAAGCCAGAGAAGTAGTGAGGAAATTCAATGAAGACTCTGCTGCTGCTGCTGCTGCCACTGAGGCCTCGGTCAAGCCGAAGAAAGCGATGCTCAAGAAGCCCGCTCGCAAGCCAAGTGCTTCAACATCAATGCCCTCACGGCCAAGTTCCTCAGCTGCGCCCTCACGGCCAGAATCTTCAAAATCTTCAAAGCAAATTCCTCATGCTGCTCCTGCTCCACCAAAGTCCTCAGCTGTCCCGACAAAATCCTCAGCACCCGTGCATCTTGCCTCGTGCCAAAGGACGACTGGCATCTCTATTGCCTCTGGTGTCTCAGCTAGTTCTTCAGCTGCACCAAATTCCTCAGCAAGACCCTCACTGCTGAAGAAAAAGGCTACTGCTGGACGCGGAAATCACCCGAGTCCCAACAAGAAGCAGGTAGTCTTCACTGTGCCATCTGATGATGATGAAGCTGATGAAGAAGAACTTACTGAAATCATCAGGGACCGACAAGAATGGGCTGCTAAAGTCAAAGGCCCACCTGTGCCCCTGCTATTGGATCCAAGGGCGATCCTAGATTATATTGGTCTCTGGCATAAGGATCCTAACACACCTATGCCTGATTTCAAGCTGACACCTGGTCAAAGTCACATGTTGACTCACTTCATCCAAGAGGAGAAGTGGAAATATGATAAGGCCAGAGAGATCAAGAAATCGCAGTACCGCAAAGAGAAGCTACTGAAGAAAAATGTTCTCGCAATGAAGCCTGAAGAACTCGTCAAGATGCAGGCTAAGATCAAAGCCCTCAGCGACAACTTTGACTCGTACTATGCTGATTGGCAAGGAGCCAAGGTCAGATTTGTGAGGCTCACTGATACCTTCACCAAGGGTGCAGCCTCAACACAACAAATTCCTCATGCCGAAGCATCTGTTCAGCAAACTGAAGAACATGCCAGCACCGCTGATGAAGTTCAGGCTGCTGAAGAAAATGCCAGTTCCAGGGCTGATGATTCTGCTCCAGCCACTGAAGAAATTGCCAGGGCATCCACTAGTGGTGCGCCTGAAGAAATTGAAGAAACCAGGGCAACTGCATCAGTTGCGCATGAGGAAAATCAACCAGATTCCTCAGCTCCACCTGCGCCTACACCAACTCTGATCCTTCCATCCGCATTGGATGTGAAGAAGACAAAGGCTGCAGAACGAGCTGCTGTGAAGAAAAGGAAGGCATCCAATGCTTCAGAATCTTCAGCTCCCAAGAAGATGAAGCCCATGACCAGCTCGTTTGCTAATCCCATTGATGTCATTCCTATCTCCTCCGTGCCATCAAAGGACCTTGTTCCTTTTGGTGAAGATTATGAGATCCCAAGAGGATCAGATGAAGAAACTCAATCTGCTGCTTCGTCAAACCAGAATGATGAAGAAATTGAAGCGGATGCAATCCCTTCCACCCAATGGTCTCATCACCAATGCCTCAATTTGATGCTGAAGAGGCTGGTGTTGAAGAAATTGATGAAGATGTGGATATTGGAAGCACCACTCCAGTGATGAATGGCAACTTTTGGGAAAGTCAGCATCCCAATTCCCCACTCTTCACTCCCCTGCAGCAAATTCCTCACTCTCCTTCACCAACAGTAAAATTGGGTTCTGACGCAACTCATCCCACAACATCTGTGAATGAAGAAATTCCAACCACTAGTGCTGAAGAAACTGCTGCTGAAACTGAAAAGGTGACTGCACCTGAGGAACATCCTGAAATTCCTCAGCTTGAAGAACCTGAGATTGTGATTCCTGAGGTCGTGATGCAACTCACTGACACTCCTCTGCCAAGGCCAAAGGATCCGTTCTCACGAAAACAGAAATTCAAGGCTGAAGACTTCTATGGCGAGCATGTGTTCTTCACTGAATACCACCCATATGACTTTGCTCGCATAAGGAAGAGGCGTTTCTGGACTGCCAGCCAAGCAAATTTCTATTCCTCAGTGCTTTACAACAAAGACAAAGTCTTCGACCATGCTCATGTGGATATGGAGTATTTGCCGTGCTTCACGCCAGTGCTCAGTGTTCTTCACGATGCTGGGCTGCTCAATTTTTGCACAGATATATGTGATTGGAATGAAGAACTTATTCTTCAATTCTATGCAACGTTGCACATCACCGGCAACTCTGAAGATGTCAATTCATGGGTTTTGGACTGGATAACTGAGAACACCCATTATAAGGCCCCAGCATCTGAATTGCTTCGGGTCCTTCCTCTGAGTCCACCCACTGAAGATGCTTGCTGTGTGTACAACGAACCTGACCTTTCAAATCACTATATGCAAGTGCCGATGAAGCCTTTGAAGCCAGGGCAAGCTCCTCGAACCAAATTCCTCGTCAAGGAATTGAAGTATGTGCCAAGGACTGTCTATCGCATTCTGACGAAGACAATGAGTCCCATCAAAGGCAACGACTCGACTGATGAAGAAGTCGTTGGCATCATGAAGAATCTGCTGTTCAACATCATCCATGGCGTCCCCGTCAACTTCCATGATTTCTTCATGAGGACTCTGGCCAACATTGCTATGTCACCATTTGAGCTAAAGCCTTATGCACCTTGGATAATGAAATTCATCAGGACAAGGACTTCACTCAACTACAAGGCTGAAATTCTCAACCACTTCAGCTACTTGCCTCCCATTGAAGTCCTCAAACGGACATTTTCCTCAGCTGAAGAAAAGGGCAAGGCCACTGCTGTGATAGATGAAGGCATTCGTCTGTTGGATGGTCAATTTCGCAAGGCTGCTTCTTATTCCACCAATGATGACTCTGCCACACATGATTCTGCTGCCAACACTGCCAAGCCAAATCCTCAAGCCACAGCACCCAGGGTGATGACTGACCGTGAGTTACTCCTCAGTCTTCATCAAAAGGTTGATCGCAATCACAAATGGGTAAAGCGTCAGTTTGGTTCAATTCTTCACAACATGACTTCCACACACAATGCAGTGAAGAAAAACCACTACTACCTTCATGAAACCCTCAACCGCACCTGGGCTGTTCTATCTCAAGTGTACAGTGCTGAAGACTTGGAGAAAATAGGTCTCAAAGAAGATTTTGACTGGTTTGCACCTCCTCCGAAGAAATACAAGAAGGTCAAGGTTCCTTCTTTGGTGTCCAGTTCATATTCTTCATCACGTGCGACTGATGAAAATGAAGATTTGGACGACACTGCAGCAGGCCCTACTTCAATGACCGACCCCAACAACGCTCGCGCTCCTTCATCAACTTGAATATCTTCAGGGGCGTTAGTCCTCAGTTTCGATCCTTTTGTTCATTTGATGACAAAGGGGGAGAAATCTGAGTTAGTCTTCAAACGGGTCTATAATAAGGGCATTTTTTTAAGTTACAACTCTTGTTCTTTCGAAACTTTTATTGGATCGAGTTGTAATCTTAAGTCCGATGGTGCGCTGATACTTTTGTTGCACTATGCTTTGATACTTTGATGCGCTATTCTAGATGCTTATTCCTCGTTAATATTATCGCACGCATGTTGAATTACATCAGGCACCATATTTCATCATGCATTTCAAATTCTTCATATTATATGTCAAATGCGTGTATGAATTACAAGATATAGGGGGAGATCTCCATGATTCTCTTCAAGTGTGCATTGCTTCAAAAGCAAATTCCTCACTATGCACATCTTCAGGGGGAGTTCTTCTATATCTTGCAATCAAATTCCTCAATATCAGTTTCTACACTTCATATATTTATCCCCGTTGAAAACTTAACCTATGTTGTCATCAATCACCAAAAAGGGGGAGATTGTAAGTGCATCTAGTGCCCCTTAGTGATTTTGGTGTATTGAAGACTTATAGGTTAAGTATCTAATGTGTTTATGAGTGTACACAGGTCTATAAGTCTATGAGGAGTTTGATATTTACAGAGAAAGTCGACCCCTAAAAATGAAGTTCTTCTACTAAAGACTTTGATATTTTGAAGACTTTCTGAAGACTTTGAAAGTGAAGAAATTGGTGTGACCTTGAAGACTTGGTATTCATTCTAGGAACATGAAGCGTGAAGACTTTTGTTTTCGTAGTTTCATTTTCTCTTTCTTGAGTCATAGCAAACACCGTACTATTAAAGGGGATCGAGGAAATACTAAGGAGAAAATTTCCATGTGATGCTCAACTCAAATCCTACACCTACCAATCCCTTCGAGTGAAGCCATTGGAAATCTCATACAGATCAGTCAATTTCTTCAGTGACAGAGACGCAGTTCTTCTGGTCACTAAGGACTTTGCTCTGACTGAGGAGTTAGGAATTCGCCAGTGCAAATTGCCTACACAGTGAGGAACATGATAGCCCAGAGGAATTTGTATCTCAAATTTCCGACCGTTGCTGTGCTACGCGCTAGCTGTCCCAAAATATCTTATCCACCTAACGGTCATATATATCATTGAAGGGCATTTATGTCTTATCATGTCGGGCTGCTCCCTAGGCTATAAATAGCCGACCCCTACAACCACTAGCTGGTTGGCTGCTCCGCGTGTCAGGACCCCGATCCTAAATCACACCGATCTAGCATGTAACACATCATATCAGCTTGCGGCCTCACGCACGGTATTCCCATGGGTGCCACCTTACCTGGCCCGGGACCGTTTGCGCCTTTTGGCTCACGTATATGATAGTGTCGCCAGCATCCATATGACAAAGAACACGGGCCAACATGGCTAGTCGTGAACCCGAAGCGGCACTAACCCATGGGGACAGGCATACATGAATCAACTTCGAGCATGTCAGTCAATAGCGTGTGAACCCGGGCTGTAGCACTGGGCTAACAGGACTCCGATAACCCGGGCTGTAGCAGGCTAGGCAGGACTCCGGATGTCACCACGTGACATTTCCCCGAAGGGACAGACACAGGAACGAAGTGAAACACCTGCCGGCGAGTCAAGTGTCCTGAACAGTAGTGCTGGGCTAGCAGGACTTCGGTGAACCGGGCTGTAGCGGACTACTATGGCTTAAGGAAGCACTAGACTACATTTCCCCATAAGAGAGGCTGCCAAGGATAAACAACTAGATTGTCGGATCCCACACATACCAAGCATTTCAATCATACACACAGTATGCCCGATATGTGCAAATACAACATGGCATCACAACATAACTCTACGACTCAAGTATTTATTCATTCGGCTCCGAGGAGCGAGATATTACAAACAAGGGTCTCATGACCCAATATTCAGAGCATACAAGTCAAAGTACATGCGTAAGCTTAGCATGTCTGAGTACAGACATCTACAAATGAAAAAGGCTGAGAAGCCTGACTATCTAGCAGATCCTGCCGAGGGCACAAGATCGTAGCTGAGGTAACAAGCTAAACGTCGAAGTTCACACGGAACTACTAGAGAGACTGACGTCTCTCTACAAAACATAAAATAGGCAAACGTGAGTACAAATGTACCCAGGAAGACTTACATCAGAACTATCTACATATGCACAGGTATCAATAAAGGGGGTGGTGGAGTTTAACTCCAGCAAGCCAGCTTTGACTCAGTGGCTAACCTGAACTACGATTGCAAGTAACTCTTTTGAGGTGGCGCACACGAGTCCACATATTCACCATATCAATACACCACTATGGATCCGCTCCCGTCTCCCTACGAGAACGCCATCCATAGCACTCACGCTTATCTTGCGCATTTTAGAGTATCCACTTTCACTTGTCTATGAACTATGCAAGGGGTCCAAGTTTCCATATCCGAGGAATCCGGCTATTCGAATAGATAATGATAACCCTGCAGGGGTGTACTTCTTCACACACGCTCTCGCCACTTACCACCATGTACACGTCATGTACCTCGGCAACCTTCAAGCGAAAGCCTGGAGAGGGAGTTGGCCACGACTTGACTAACCACACAAGTCTCTCGTCCAGGTTTATCGCCTATTCGGGTTCCATCCGCAAGGAGATCCGGCCGGGGTGTCGCTGACGGCCCCAAACGATGTGAGCGGGGTTCCCAAGCCCACCAACCGGGTGCCACTTGGTACACCGTGCCACTGTGCCTAGTCTGTCCCAAGCCCACATGTACCGGGTGCCACTTGGTAGACTACTAACACTACCTACAAACACCAGAAACTTGTTGCAACTCCTGGACAGAGATCAAGTTGATTAATAAGTCGAGAGTGCTTGGAGCGCCCGGAGCCCAATGTGTGGTAGTAACTGTTCATGGATCACAAACACATAACTCAGTTCCTAAGGACGGCTGCAATGAGACAACCCACCATGTACTCCTACATGGCCTCTCACCGCTACCTTTACCAAATCGTGTTCACACACTTAGCTCTCAACAGTAGGACATGTTCACCACATTCCAATTCATTCCCGATGAATCAGACCCGACTCAACTCTAAGCAGTAGCAGGCATGACAAACAAGCATGAATGAGTAGGCACATCAGGGCTCAAACAACTCCTACTCATGCTAGTGGGTTTCATCTATTTACTGTGGCAATGACAGGTCATGCAGAGGATAAGGGGTTCAACTACCGCAGCATGTAATAGTTGAATCGTTGTTGTCCTAATGCAGTAAAGGAGAGCGGGAGCGAGACAGTGGGATTGTATTGGAATGAACAAGGGGGTTTTGCTTGCCTGGCACTTCTAAAGATAATATAGTTCTTCATCGGTGTCATTGATCACATCGTCGAAGCAACGTCTACTGAGAGGGGACAATTACCGGCAACAGAGAGAAAACACAATCAATGCAATGCAACAATATGATGCATGAATATGACATGGAAAAATGAGTGTGTTGGGCTAATGCATCTACAACCAGGGCGGTTTGAGCTCAATTGAATCAAAGATTCAAATACAAACTCAAGTTATGGGTTTATAAAGTGCATTAACATATTTTGAGCTAACAGCAAGGTTAAGTTGCTCTAACATGCATGAAACCAGTACAGATGGATAGACTGGATTTTTCTGATCATTTTTCATATATAAATTATTTCATTTGGAGTTACGGTTTAATTTCTATGATTTTTTAAACTTTGCAACATTTTCTGAAATTTCCAAATCATTTTTGAATTAGAAATATCCTAGAAAATGCTTACTGCGACAGCTCTAGGTCATGCTGACGTCAGCTGGTCAATAGGGCCAGTCAAGGTCAAACCTGACATGTGGGGTCCACACGTCAGTGACACAGGGACTAATCCCGGTCAAAACCAGCGCTGACTAGGTTTGACCCCGTGGTGGGGCCCACTGTCAGCGGTTGTGAGGTGGCCAATTAAGGGATTAGCCTCTAATGAAGGGGCCACATCATCGTCACCGGATTAAGCGCCGGCGACCATATCCCGCGGCAGAGGCTCGCCGGAGTTGCTCGGGCTCGCGCTACAGGCGGTCGTTTGCGACACGGTTTGGCCCTACGAAGAGCTGGTGTTTGCGCGCATCTGGTAGAGCGAACGAGAGGAGTTGGGGTGGCCGGAATCATGGCCAGCGATGAGCTTTGGCGGCGGTGGTGTTCGGTGGTGCACGGGTGCAGCGCTACGGTGAATCAGTGAGCAAATGTAGAGGCTGGGCAGCACCTTCTAGACACGGGGAGCAGTAAGAGCAGCACGGTGAGGCCGGGGGAGCACGGAGGCTATGCGTGCAGCAGCAATGGCGGACGGCGGCTTCGGTCATGGTGGGGAATGGTGCTATAGCACGGGAGCGAGCAAAAGGGAAGAGGGGAGATGCTCAGAGCCTCACCGCGAGTCCGTTGGGTAGGTCGGCTGGCTCGGGGACGCTCTGGACGCGGGGAATCGAGTGGTGGGGATGTTCAGATGCCGGTGAGGAAGACGAACTCAGGGGCGTTGTTGTAGGCCGTCCAGGGTGGTGTTCTTCATCTTGGAGAAGCGAGGCGTCGTGGCTGAGCGATTTGACACAGCAGCAGGGCATGGGGAGTGCGGTGGTCACATCAACGAGGAGCGGCGCGCGCGAGGCGCTCGGGCACGCTGCGGGGAGAGAGCAGAGAAGGGGAAACGAACGGGGGAGAGTGAGAGAGGTCCAGGGAGAGGTCGGGGTGATGCACGTGGCGCTCGAGGCCGACTCCAGCAGCGGCAAGCAGGCAGGAGGTGGCACGGGCACGTGCCGGCGTGCGGCGAATACACGCCTCGCGTCCTTCTGGCGCGAGGTGGGAGACGACTGGCAGCGGTGGTGGGTTGGGCCAGCTCCTGGGTTGCACAGTGCTGGGCCTAGGTAAGCGCGAGGTAAGCTTCTGCCTTTTATTATTCTTCTGTTGTTTTTTTTTACGTTGCCACTGTTTTCAAATTTAAACGAATTCAAAACAGTGCCAAATATCCTCTGAATAATTTATGTTGCTAGATGGACTTTTCCAACAGCACATAAAACATTTCAAATTTATTTGAAAATATATCCCATATATTATGAATATAATTCCAAATTCAACTACAACAATGATTTAAATTTAGTGCCAAAATAAATCCTTAAAAACGTCCAATATGTTTGGTTTGGATCCAAACCCTTGCCAAAATTATCAAACATTAATGAAGGCCATTTTGGTTTCACTGAATGCAAGTTTAAGGGTTCTTGCCCCTTTTTTTGAAAGGATTTTTCTGAGGCTTAAGGATTCTCTCAATTCAAATTTCACTGGAATTTAGACATGATGCATGATGCACTCTGATGCAACTAGTGCAGGCAGTAATCTAGGGCTGTGACAACTCACCCCCACTAAACAAGAATCTCGTCCTGAGATTCAAGATGTGAGGTAAGAAGACAGAGGGGACACAAAGCTAACACAATCTTCATGATCCATTGCATTCTTGAAGGTGTTGATTGATTGCATCAAATTGATCTTGACGTCTTTGCTTTTGAGATCTTCATCCAACACGTTGATGACAGAAAGAAACTCTATAGGAAAGGATCATTGAAGCTCTTCATACCAGGCTAATGGCAATTCACAAATGATTGTTTGAAGGAATTCAAAGAAATTGCATACTCAGTTTTGGAATGGAACTATGGTTATAGAACAATCGGCAAATGGAAGGCACAATCTGACTGATACCAAAGATATAATCTAGGGTCTAAGCGTGCTCTCAAGAACTTGAGCATTTCCGTATTCATCAAGGTTTTACCAACATCCGTGCCGAGGATCCTGGCAACACATCATACTACCATGATAAACTGTGATGGAGGATGCAGATGCAAAGGAGGACATCACTTTCCCAGAGTTTTCCTTAGCAATGCCAAAGAAGCAAATCTGGATGATCGACCGAGAGACATTTAGCACTCCGCTTCTAATGTTCTCCTTGATGTACTAGATACCACGGTCAATGCTTAAAAGTATCAACATGGCCATCAAGTAAAGGTCGGACTTCGGGAGCATAAAAATCCATAAGGAACAACTTGTGGAATAAGTCATACCAAATCCTCATGGAGAAGATGGTCGAATTGCTCGTTCAAGATACTACAATAATAGATCTTCCGGCTAGGTGTGTCGGCCAGAACATCAACCCTGTCGGGACCTACATCATAGATCCTGGAAAAGTTCCAACCATCATATCTGCCTGAGATTCAGATATGGTTGGTAACAGGATATTTCAGATAGCATGTCTGGAAAAGAAATTTTGCAACACAAACCGACGAGATGATGTTGCGAGATTCTCAGGAAATGAACTCGATAGCAAGCTCCAAAACATGAGCCGGTTCTGCTACAAATATGTGAACACGCTGTCCCAGACAAGCATGGACACGTAGTAGTCTTATAATTAAACACTACTGAGTTCAGGTGGGGAACCATCATCGAGGATATTGAAGTCCTTGTATAAGCCCGGGTCTTAAGAAGGAACTTCTTTTCCTTGAACAAATCAATCAGTGGCTTGATGTGCTAGGGAACACATATGGATTGGAGGCGGCCAACCTATCAAACCATAGGGTACTTCGCACATAGGCATGACTAACTTGGGATGATTCCAGGTGAAACAAAACAAACCTTTCTCGAACTCACGGTGGCAACTTGCATCAAATGCACGTGAATCAGAGAAAGTCACTTCTTTCATCCAAACATATGCTTCATGAACGGAACATGAAGGCATTGTTACAAAGTTTCCAATACTAGTGTAATGTTCAACATGAATCATGGGGAAGACAAAATGATGCTGATGGGCTCAACAGTGACTCATCGGAACTTCCATATCACTGGACTTCCACCATCATGTGAACACGGTGATAGCATTGGTCAGACCAAAAGATGTAATGGTGTATGCTCGAGGGATCAACCATGAGTAAGACAACATTACGAACATCGTTGGTTCTGATTTGACTTGATGATAGCCCATACTCAAGTCAAAGTTTGGGCAAGGCAATAGATCCAACAACTGATCACGAGGACCAATCGACGGAGATATCATCTTTCTTCAACACACACACACACACACAAGGATATCCCTTAGTGATGAACTAGGTGGATTAAGCTTTTATCTTCCAACTCTCCAAGTTGTTGCTTGGCTCAACCAACTAGCTCAGGGATATCCAACACAGATTCTTGGAGAAAGGGTGGTTTACAGGAAACCAACTTGGTCACGAGCTCAACATGACGGTCAGGTAACAACCTGGTAACACTTCCGAGCAAATAATCGGAAAGTCACGAACCACCGATATGTTACTAAGCTTGGGAACAATCTTGCTTTTCAGAGCAAGACGATATGATCAAATAAGCAAGGGGTTGAATAATCCTCACTTATTGATCGAAGAGTGCACTAGAAATAAGGACTAGGTAGCACAATCAATCTTAGAGTGATGATTCAATAACCAACACACTAAGAACGAGAATAGTGTCCATTAACTACCAAGCAACACAGTTGATAGGAGTATTGATTTCACACATCATGGTTCACTTGTCGGTATTCCAGTTTCAATAACACGGAACCGAGAAGCGAATGATGATGGCGAGAAGTATCACTACGTCAAGAATTCATAAGGGAAGGTGCAATTCTCATAACGTTCCTGACATAAAGTGGGTAATACTTCAGGGTAGAACAGAATCCAAAGCTGGATTGGCATTTTGATCTGCGGAATACAACTACTTTGACCCAATCCTAGATATGGATGAGGTATTGGAGTTTGTTTCTCCTAGTCATTCTGAAATAGAATGGCTCGACGGACCACTAGAGTAATAGGCATCGATAAACACGATTGCCAACTACTCCTTACTATCAATTGATAGACGAGGGCCAGAAAACATCTGGAGAGAGACAACTCAAAAGAACATATAACTTTCTGAGTTGTGTACGCATGGATTAGTATGTCGAACAAGTTCAACATATTTCTTTCGGATAACCCATGCAGAAGAAGAAGGACTGGCAGATTCACAATTTGAATGGAGAACTCGTTAAGAGCACGCTTATTGTGATCTTTTGGTTCAAAAGAACTTCTGCCATAAGCAGTTCATGGTATTTGGAAGAAGGAAATACCACAGAGCTCGAGGACTAATGAAAAGGTTACTAATATCCTAAAGGAACTAGCAACACTATCAACATGAAGCAAGTAGGGTGAATCTCGGGTTCAAGAACCCAAAAATAGAATGCCTACTACTAAGTGGCATCACGGGATGCTTTCCAGAATGGTGGCCAGAATCATCATGCTGGGAACACAAAACATGGCTAGATTGCTAGGTGACTCCCTAAAACACTTGGGGTCATAATAATAGCTCCAACCTATACGTCGAGGCAACAGAGTACCTCAATAGCCCGACTAGCATGGTTAAACTGGCCCAAAAGGACATTGGGAACTAGGAGGAAGGATTTGCAATGCATCAGATTATTTAGAAACTTGGGATGACTCGGACAGCATAACGGCTATAAATGCTCAAAATGATTTGAAACATCCTACAAAGTGGTGGCATAACCACTCAACATCACAATATCAAAGTTCTGAGGCCAGCTATGAACATATGGAAGTAGTTGGAACTGAACTGAGGCTTGAACTCAACAATCCTAGGCAACTACGGTTTAGTAACACGTCATCCTGAGAGATAGAAGAGAAGCCTAGTTCTTAACCCCCACAGAAAAGAAGAGGTTGACTCAGATCAGAAGGGCATAAGGTAAAGGAGTAAAAAGAGCCTTACGTTCCCTTCCACAATCAATTCCCTTATATAACTAAAGCATTTCTAGACTCAACTTCGACCAGTTTGGCTTGGTAATCCTACAGGCAGTCAGGCTCTGATACCAAAGCTGTCAGGACCCCGATCCTAAGTCACACCGATCTAGCATGTAACACATCATATCACCTTGCGGCCTCACGCACGGTAGTCCCACGAGTGCCACCTTACCTGGCCCGGGACCGTTTGCGCCTTTTGGCTCACGTATATGATAGTGTCGCTAGCATCCATATGACAAAGAACCCAGGCCGACATGGCTAGTCGTGAACCCGAAGCGGCACTAACCCATGGGGACAGGCATACATGAATCAACTTCGAGCATGTCGGTCAACAGCGTGTGAACCCGGGCTGTAGCACTCGGCTAACAGGACTCCGGTAACCTGGGCTGTAGCAGGCTAGGCAGGACTCCAGATGTCACCGCGTGACATTTCCCCGAAGGGACAGACACAGGAACGAAGTGAAACACCTGCCGGCGAGTCAAGTGTCCTGAACAGTAGTGCTGGGCTAGCAGGACTCCAGTGAACCGGACTGTAGCGGACTACTATGGCTCAAGGAAGCACTAGACTACATTTCCCCATAAGAGAGGCTGCCAAGGATAAACAACTAGATTGTCGGATCCCACACATACCAAGCATTTCAATCATACACACAATATGCCCGATATGTGCAAATACAACATGGCATCACAACATAACTCTACGACTCAAGTATTTATTCATTCGGCTCCGAGGAGCGAGATATTACAAACAAGGGTCTCATGACCCAACATTCAGAGCATACAAGTCAAAGTACATGCGGAATCTTAGCATGTCTGAGTACAGACATCTACAAATGAAAAAGGCTGAGAAGCCTGACTATCTACCAGATCCTGCCGAGGGCACAAGATCGTAGTTGTGGTAACAAGCTAAACGTCGAAGTCCACACGGAACTACTAGCGAGACTGACGTCTCTCTGCAAAACATAAAATAGGCAAATGTGAGTACAAATGTACCCAGGAAGACTTACATCAGAACTATCTACATATGCATCGGTATCAATAAAGGGGGTTGTGGAGTTTAACTGCAGCAAGCCAGCTTTGACTCAGTGGCTAACCTGAACTACGACTGCAAGTAACTCTTTTGAGGTGGCGCACACGAGTCCACATATTCACCATATCAATACACCACTATGGATCCGCTCCCGTCTCCCTACGAGAACGCCATCCATAGCACTCACGCTTATCTTGCGCATTTTAGAGTATCCACTTTCACTTGTCTATGAACTATGCAAGGGGTCCAAGTTTCCATATCTGAGGAATCCGGCTATTCGAATAGATAATGATAACCCTGCAGGGGTGTACTTCTTCACACACGCTCTCGCCACTTACCACCATGTACACGTCATGTACCTCGGCAACCTTCAAGCGAAAGCCTGGAGAGGGAGTTGGCCACGACTTGACTAACCACACAAGTCTCTCGTCCAGGTTTATCGCCTATTCGGGTTCCATCCGCAAGGAGATCCGGCCGGGGTGTCGCTGACGGCCCCAAACGATGTGAGCGGGGTTCCTAAGCCCACCAACCGGGTGCCACTTGGTACACCGTGCCACTGTGCCTAGTCTGTCCCAAGCCCACATGTACCGGGTGCCACTTGGTAGACTACTAACACTACCTACAAACACCAGAAACTTGTTGCAACTCCTGGACAGAGATCAAGTTGATTAATAAGTCGAGAGTGCTTGGAGCGCCCGGAGCCCAATGTGTGGTAGTAACTGTTCATGGATCACAAACACATAACTCAGTTCCTAAGGACGGCTGCAATGAGACAACCCACCATGTACTCCTACATGGCCTCTCACCGCTACCTTTACCAAATCGTGTTCACACACTTAGCTCTCAACAGTAGGACATGTTCACCACATTCCAATTCATTCCTGATGAATCAGACCCGACTCAACTCTAAGCAGTAGCAGGCATGACAAACAAGCATGAATGAGTAGGCACATCAGGGCTCAAACAACTCCTACTCATGCTAGTGGGTTTCATCTATTTACTGTGGCAATGACAGGTCATACAGAGGATAAGGGGTTCAACTACCGCAGCATGTAATAGTGGGATTGTATTGGAATGAACAAGGGGGTTTTGCTTGCCTGGCACTTTTGAAGATAATATAGTTCTTCATCGGTGTCATTGATCACATCGTCGAAGCAACGTCTACTGAGAGGGGACAATTACCGGCAACAGAGAGAAAACACAATCAATGCAATGCAACAATATGATGCATGAATATGACATGGAAAAATGAGTGTGTTGGGCTAATGCATCTACAACCAGGGCGGTTTGAGCTCAATTGAATCAAAGATTCAAATACAAACTCAAGTTATGGGTTTATAAAGTGCATTAACATATTTTGAGCTAACAGCAAGGTTAAGTTGCTCTAACATGCATGAAACCAGTACATATGGATAGACTGGATTTTTCTGATCATTTTTCATATATAAATTATTTCATTTGGAGTTACGGTTTAATTTTATGATTTTTTAAAGTTTGCAACATTTTCTGAATTTTCCAAATCATTTTTTAATTAGAAATATCCCAGAAAATGCTTACTGCGTCAGCTCTAGGTCATGCTGACGTCAGCTGGTCAATAGGGCCAGTCAAGGTCAAACCTGACGTGTGGGGTCCACACATCAGTGACACAGGGACTAATCCCGGTCAAAACCAGCGCTGACTGGGTTTGACCCCGTGGTGGGGCCCACTGTCAGCGGTTGTGAGGTGGCCAATTAAGGGATTAGCCTCTAATGAAGGGGCCACATCATCGTCACCGGATTAAGCGCCGGCGACCATATGCCGCGGCAGAGGCTCGCCGGAGTTGCTCAGGCTCGCGCTACAGGCGGCCGTTTGCGACACAGTTTGGCCCTACGAAGAGCTGGTGTTTGCAGGCATCTGGTAGAGCGAACGGGAGGAGCTGGGGTGGCCGGAATCATGGCCGGTGACGATCTTTGGCGGCGGTGGTGTTCGGTGGTGCACGAGCGCGTCGCTACGGTGAATCAGTGAGCAAATGGAGAGGCTGGGCAGCACCTTCTAGACACGGGGAGCACTAAGAGCAGCACGGTGAGGCCGGGGGAGCACGGAGGCTATATGTGCAGCAACAATGGCGGACGGCGGCTTCAGTCATGGTGGGGAACGGTGCTACAGCACGGGTGCGAGCAAAAGGGAAGAGGGGAGATGCTCGGAGGCTCACCGCGAGTCCGTTGGGTAGGTCAGCTGGCTCGGGGACGCTCTGGACGCGGGGAATCGAATGATGGGGATGTTCAGATGCCGGTGAGGAAGACGAACTTGGGGGCGTTGTTGTAGGCCGTCCAGGGTGGTGTTCTTCATCTTGGATAAGCGAGGCGTCGTGGCGGAGCGATTTGACACAGCAGCAGAGCGTGGGGAGTGCGGTGGTCACATCAACGAGGAGCGGCGTGCGCGAGGCGCTCGGGTACGCTGTGGGGAGAGAGCAGAGAAGGGGAAACAAACGGGGGAGAGTGAGAGAGGTCCAGGGAGAGGTCGGGGCGATGCACGTGGCGCTCGAGGCCGACTCCAGCAGCGGGAAGCAGGCAGGAGGTGGCACGGGCGTGTGCCGGCGTGCGGCGAACACACGCCTCGTGTCCTTCTGGCGCGAGGTGGGAGACGACTGGCAGCGGTGGTGGGTTGGGCCAGCTCCTGGGCTGCACAGTGCTGGGCCTAGGTAAGCGCGAGGTAAGCTTCTGCCTTTTATTATTCTTCTGTTGTTTTTTTACATTGCCATTATTTTCAAATTTAAACGAATTCAAAATAGTTCCAAATATCCTCTGAATAATTTATGTTGCTAGATGGACTTTTCCAACAGCACATAAAACATTTGAAAGTTATTTGAAAATATATCCTATATATTATGAATATAATTCCAAATTCAAATACAACAATGATTTAAATTTAGTGCCAAAATAAGTCCTTAAAAATGTCCAATATGTTTGGTTTGGATCCAAACCCTTGCCAAAATTATCAAACATTAATGAAGGCCATTTTGGTTTCACTGAATGCAAGTTTAAGGGTTCTTGCCCCTTTTTTTAAAAGGATTTTTCTGAGGCTTAAGAATTCCCTCAATTCAAATTTCACTGGAATTTAGACATGATGCATGATGCACTCTGATGCAACTAGTTGCAGGCAGTAATCTAGGGCTGTGACACCGCGAGAACTTGACACTTGTCATTTGAGAGCAACCCATCCTTCGAGGACTTTGAGCGAAAATCATCAAGTGAGGAAAATCCAAACCCAAACCCAAAACACCTACAAATCCAAAGTGATTGAGCATCACTGAAGAGATTGATCCTGCGTGGATTCGACGCTTGTTACCTTTGAAGACTGTGCTTTTTCCAGACGGTTAGGCGTCAAGGTCTAGAGCATCCAAGAGGAATTGTGGATCGCTGAGTGACCAAGTCTGTGAAGGTTTGGAAGTCACCTGAAGACTTACCACGAGTGATTGGGCGAGGACTGTGTGTCCTTAGCTCAAGGAGAATACGGTGAGGACTGTGTGTCCGGGACTATGTGTTCTCGAGTTTAAATACTCAGCCGCTCCAACCATATGTACAACCGAGACAGCAGTTGGAACTGGTCTACCAAATCATTGTCTTCACCAAGCTTATTGGTTCTATTTCCTCAACACTTTCATTTCCTCATTATTGTGTTGTGTGTTTGTTCATATCTGTGTTTGAAGACTTTGACTGAAGACTTTCTCAATTTCCTCAGTTCAATTTCTTCAGTCTGTTTGTCTTCATCTTGTGCTATCCTGTGTTTACGCTTTTTGTACTCTGTGTTTGTCTTCATTTCATCATGATGACCATGCATGTATTCTGCTATGTTTACCTCTGAGTACTTATTCCGCTGCTAGTAGTTCTTCGCTAAGGAATTTCCTCACGAGCGAATTCCTCGGTGAAGAATTTCATAAAAATCGCCTATTCACCCCACCTCTAGTCGATATAACGCACTTTCACCTTCAGCGCCTCGCGGGATCTTTCCTCAAGGGACTTGAAGGCCTCGCGATCCTCGGCAAGAACCTTCGCCTTGATTTCCAGCTGGACCCTCTCTGCTTCCACCTCCTTCTCCAGCTTCTTCAGCGGTCGCGTTCCGCGGCCTGTGCCTGCGCCAGCTGCTCTAGCTCGGCATCACGACCAGTCACCGCATCATCTTGAGCCTTCACCTTCTCCTCCCGCCCCTCGAGCTGGCGAGCCACGGCAGCCCGTTCGATGCGCAGGTTCTCCAGCTCGACCTCCGCCGCCCTGCAGTGTTGCTTGGCGGCCTCGGCATCCTTCCGAGCCACCTCGCGGGCGGCTGCGGCTTGGTCGGCGGCCCGCTTGTCCTCCTCGGAAGCTGCCATGGCCTTGCCCAACACCGCCCTGACAGACATGTCGGAGTGCAGCCAACCTGAGATCAGCTCCAGATGCCCCACCACCAGGCGACGATCGGCGCCTTGAAAGTTGTCCCGGAGCTGGGTCAGCCCAGAAAGAGCCTTCTCCAGAGCGTCGGGCGAAGCAGAAGGATCACGAGTTGGCGGTGTGGCGGAAGGAGGAGGCAGCGCCGTTGCCAAGATCTGCGAGTTGATGGCAGCAGAAGAAGAAGCCAGGAGCTCCGGAGCCAGTGGGACCTCGACCGGCGAGCTGAGAGCGGGCGCCTCCGGAGCCGTCTTGGCTGTGGAGGTCGCCTTCTCCTGGGGATGGTCCTCCGCGCCTCGCGAGGATGATCGGGCTGAAGATGCGTGAGGGCTGTTGCCGCCCTTCTGTGCCGGAGAGGTGCGGCCATGCCAGCCTACTGGGTCCCCAAGGGTGCGGCAGCTCCCTCCCTCTTCTTCTTCGCCGCTAGTGTCAGCCTGGCCGTACAAGGAAAGAACGACAGGAAGCAGCGACAGAAGCAAGAGTAAGAGCAAAATCAGGACAAGGTGCTTACTGGTCCACAGAAGCATAGTCATGCGACCTGTTTAGAAGCACGGAGCCCGGGGGCCTCGCAGCCTGGGGTACCGATTCGCGAGTTCCAGGAGCACATGAGGCTGTGGTAGCCGGCCCAGCGACAGCACCGGTCAACGTCAGAACAGGGGCGCCACCTTGGGAGACCAACGCCGACCTGCTCTTCGTCGAAACCCCGGTCGACGGCTTCTTCGGGGGGGGGGGGTGCCCCTGGACCTCGTCGTCATCAGGAAGGGCACGGAAGAGGTCCGCCGCAAGGGGGGAGGTCTCCCCCTCTCCCTCCAGGATCGCCTCCGAATCGGGCCTCTCCTCCTCGCCAGAATCGCCAGAAGACACCAGCACCGGGGACACCACCCCCGTGGCCTTGGAAGGCGCTGGCGGCCCGAACCCGCGCCCGTCAAAGACAGGCATGGCGGTGGCTACCTTCGCCCCATCTGGGCATCGGTACAAGGGAACATGGGTGTCTGGCGGATACCCTGGTCATCTCCGACCAAGAGGCGGGGAGCCGCGCCCAGCTCGTCGTCCGACAAGGCACCTGGGCATAGGCGGAGGTCGTCCTCCTCATCCCCAAGCTTGCACAAGGGGCGCGAGCGCGCCTGGAGAGGAGCCACGTGCTGCGCCAGGAATTCCTTAACGATCATGGCCCCCGTCAGCTTCACCCCCTTTGGGTCGTCAGGATTCAGGTCAGCAGTCATCTTCTCTAGCACCTGATGTGCCCGGAGGTCAGTGAGCTTCGCGCGGAGCCACCCATCGTGAGGCTAGAGCATCTCCGTCGGCAGCACAAACCGAGGGTGGGAGCACTTGGCGTCCATAAGGGCCCACTTGCTCGTGAAACCCTCAGCCTTCTTCCCAGCCTTCGAGATCGCATTGGACCCGTTGGCCGTGACGAAGTTGGTGTTCTATTCACTACTTCAGTTTGTCCATTAGTTTGGGGGTGACAAGTAGTACTGAAAAGCAATTTAGTCCCCAACTGAGCCCATAAACATCTCCAAAAGTGGCTAAGAAATTTAGTATCACGATCTGAAACAATAGTATTTGGCACACCATGCAAGCGAATAATTTCACGAAAGAACAAATCAGCAACATTAAGAACATCATCACTTTTATGACATGGTATAAAGTCTGCCATTTTCGAGAACCTATCCATGACAACAAATATGGTATCCCTCCCCTTCTTTGTTTGAGGTAAACCTAAAACAAAGTCCATAGATATATCCTCCCAAGGAACACTAGGTACACGCAAAGGCATGTATAAACCATGAGGATTGAGTCATGACTTAGCTTTTTGATAGGTAGTGCAGCGAGCAACAAAACGCTCAACATCCCATCTCATCTTTGGCCAAAAGAAATGTGTATCAAGTACGTCCTCCGTCTTCTTCACGCCAAAGTGTCCCATTAATCCTCCTCCATGCGCCTCCTCCAACAAGAAAAGACGAACAGAGCTAGCAGGAATGCATAGCTTGTTAGCACGGAACACAAAGCCAACATTAATAACGAACTTCTTCCATGTTCTTCCTTCTCTATAATTCTGCATTACATCTTTAAAATCAGCATCATGCACATATTGATCTTTGATGGTCTCCAAACAAAATATTTTGAAGTCAAGTTGTGAAAGCATAGTATAGCGACGACACAAAGCATCAGCAATAACATTTTCTTTACCCTTCCTGTGTTTAATGACATAAGGGAAAGATTCAATGAATTCAACCCATTTAGCATGTCTACGATTCAGTTTAGCTTGATTTTTTAATATGTTTCAAAGATTAATGATCAGAATGTATAACAAATTCTTTGGGCCATAAATAATGTTGCCATGTCTCTAAAGCCCGAACAAGAGCATATAATTCTTTATCATAAGTAGAATAGTTCAGACTAGGCCCACTCAATTTTTCAGAAAAGTATGCAACAGGTTTGCCATCTTGTAATAACACACCACCTAATCCAATTCCACTAGCATCACATTCAAGCTCAAAAGTCTTATTAAAATATTGAAGTTGAAGTAAAGGAGCATGTGTCAACTTATCTTTCAATACCGTGAAGGCTTCTTCCTGTGCGGTACCCCAAACAAAAGGCACATCCTTCTTTGTAAGCTCATTGAGAGGTGCAGCAATGGTGCTAAAATCTCTCAGAAAATGCCTATAGAAACCAGCGAGGCCGAGGAAACTCCTGACTTGTGTGACCGTTTTGGGCTGCGGCCAACTCTCAATAGCTTCAATCTTGGCTTTATCAACTTCAATTCCCTGTGGAGTAACAACATAGCCAAGAAAAGATACTCGGTCGGTGCAAAAGGTGCACTTCCCAAGGTTACCAAACAAACGTGCATCACGTAGAGCAATAAAAACACCACGTAAATGTTCCAAATGTTCTTCTAAAGATTTTCTATAAATCAGTATATCATCAAAATAGACTACCACAAATCATCCAATGAGAGCACGTAAAACTTCATTCATTAGTCTCATGAAAGTACTAGGTGCATTAGTTAACCCAAAAGGCATGACTAACCACTCATATAAACCAAACTTAGTTTTAAATGTTGTTTTCCATTCATCTCCCAATTTCATACGAATTTGATCGTATCCACTACGCAAATCAACTTTGGGCAATATTGTAGAGCCACTCAATTCATCAAGCATATCATCTAGCATAGGAATAGGATGACGATAACGAATAGTAATATTATTGATGCCTCTACAATCAACATACATACGCGACGTACCATCCTTTTTAGGCACTAGTATAATAGGAACAACACAAGGACTAAGAGATTCGCGTATATAACCTTTGTCGAGCAGCTCCTGTACTTGAAACTTCGTCTCCTTTGGATTGGTACGGTATGGTGCACGGTTGGGTAGCGATGCACCAGGAATTAAGTCAATTTGATGCTCAATCCCTCGAATAGGTGGTAATCCCGGTGGCACGTCTTGTGGGAAGACGTCAGCGAACTTCTGCAATATGTTAGTGACAGCAGGGGGCAAAGAGGAAGGCACGTCCTCGAATGAAAATAATGCCTCTTCGCACACAAAAGCATAGCCAACAGATTTGCTAAAATCTAGCTCATCAATATCAGATTTGGTGGCAAGTAAACATGCACTTTTCAATTTAATTTCAGAAGCAACACTAGATGGTTTATTATTAGGCTTCATTTGTTGCTCAAATTCTTTTGCCAGAATCTGATTTTCACTCTTAGTTTTCTCCTGTTTTGCTTTAGTAGCTCTATGAATATCATCTTTCAAAATGGAATCAGGAGTCATAGGAAGCAATGTAATATTTGTATCCTTATGAACAAGAGTATACTGATTGTTTCTACCATGGTGTACAATTTTTTTATCAAATTACCATGGTCTACCAAGTAATAAGGAACATGCTTGCATAGGTACCACATCACAATCAACATAATCAGCATATGTAGAGATACTAAAATGCACCCGAACAGTACGTGTTACCTTAACCTTGCGCTGTTGTTGAACCATTGGATGTAGTAAGGATGTGGATGTGGTGTTGTGGTGAGAGATAGCTTCTCCACCATCTCCATGCTAGCCAAGTTGCAGCTCCCTCCATCTATGATGACGCGAATAGAACGTTCGTTCACAACTCCCTTTGTATGGAACAAATTATGCCTCTGATTTTGCTCAACTTGTGTAACCTGCACACTCAAAACACGTTGAGCAACTAAACATTCATACCTGTCAGCATCTTCAGCAGCCATGTATTGCGTCTCATGATCAGAATAATCTCCACCGTGTTCTTCATGTGTAAGAAGAGCCAAAGTCTCCTCATCATAGTCACTAGCAAACTCATACCCACCATCCTCAGTAGCAATCATCACACGCTGAGATTTGCATTCTCTCACAAAATGTCCTCTTCCCTTACAACGACGACAAATAATATCACTGGTGTGCCCTGTAGACGCCATGGAAGAAGAAGATCTCTATGCAGGCCCGGCAGGTGTGCTCTTGGCAGATAGTGGTGGTTGTGCCTGCTTTCTTGTATCACGGTTGGAGGTGGCACCTGAAGGAGGTGATGGTGCAGTGGAAGTAGATGATGCACGTGGTGTCCATGATGAAGGTCGACCGGCAGAAAAGTTAGTTCGCGCCAATGCCTGTCGATCCTGCACTACACATTCAGCTTTACAAGCAAGATGGAATAAACAAGTGATATTATTATAATCCTTGTAGTCTAGAATGGTCTGAATCTCTCTATTGAATCCACCCAAAAAACGTGCAAGCATAGCTTCATTCTCCTCAACAATACCACATCTAATCAAGCCAGTTTGTAATTCCTGGTAATATTCTTCTACCGGATTTTTTCCTTGTCTTAAGCGCTGCAATTTTTGAAGTAATTCACGTTGATAATATGGTGGAACCCAACGAGTATGCATAGCAGTTTTCAAAGCAGCCCAAGTAGCTGGAACAGGATATAATCGACAATGTTCAGACCACGAAACACATGCAAAACTAGTGAAAGCACAAACAGCAGCAGGAACACGTCTCTCCTCAGGATATTGTAAACATGTAAATCGTTGTTCAGTTTCTAACTCCCAAGTAAGATATATATCAGGAACATATCTACCCTCAAATGGTGGAATATTCAATTTAAGTTTATGGAGATGGTCATGATCTCGTACCTAAGGGGGAGCCCTAACATTGCCATTATTTGCATGTGGACGACCTGGTGGTTGTGGTGCTAGTGGTTGCACGTAGTTCTGATTTTCATCAACCTCATCCTCGTAATCTCCCGCATAATCATCCTCCTCCACATCAGCAGCAGGAGCCACAGAAGTATCAACAGCAGCACCGGCAGTTTGGCCAGGCTGAAGAGGGACACGGCTCACTCGGCGAAGGGTTGTTTCCCGACGTGGAGGTAGTCGTCGTTGTTGTTGTAGAGGTGTGGTAGGTGCAGCTGGTGGTGGTGGTGGAAAATGCGTGTGACACCCCCGATTCAATCGCATACTACTCATGCACGCAAATGTGTACGATCAAGATCAGGGACTCACGGGAAGATATCACAACACAACTCTAAAATATAAATAAGTCATACAAGCATCATAATACAAGCCAGGGGCCTCGAGGGCTTGAATACAAGTGCTCGATCATAGACGAGTCAGCGGAAGCTACAATATCTGAGTACAGACATAAGTTAAACAAGTTTGCCTTAAGAAGGCTAGCACAAACTGGGATACAGATCGAAAGAGGCGCAGGCCTCCTGCCTAGGATCCTCCTAACTACTCTTGGTCGTCGTCAGCGGGCTGCACGTAGTAGTAGGCACCTCCGGCGTAGTAGGAGTCGTCGTCGACGGTGGCGTCTGGCTCCTGGGCTCCGACATCTTGTTGTGACAACCAGGTAGAAGGGATAGGGGGAAAAGAAGGAGAATGCAACCGTGAGTACTCATCCAAAGTACTCGCAAGCAAGGAGCTACACTACATATGCATGGATATATGTTTAAGGGGCCATATCAATGGACTGAACTCCAGAATGACAGAATAGGAGGGGGATATCTAATCCTGTCGAAGACTACGCTTCTGGCAGCCTCCGTCTTGCAGCATATAGAAGAGAGTAGACTGAAGTCCTCCAAGTAGCATCGCATAGCATAATCCTACCCGGCAATCCCCTCCTCGATGCCCTGTTGGAGAGCAATCACCGGGTTGAATCTGGCACTTGGAAGGGTGTGTTTTATTAAGTATCTGGTTCTAGTTGTCATAAGGTCAAGGTATAACTCCGGGTCGTCCTTTTACCGAGGGACACGGCTATTCGAATAGATAAACTTCCCTGCAGGGGTGCACCACATAACCCAACACGCTTGATCCCATTTGGCTGGACACACTTTTCGGGGTCATGCCCGACCATGGAAAATCAACACGTCGCAGCCCCACCTAGGCACAATAGAGAGGTCAGCACGCCGGTCTAAACCTAAGCGCACAGGGGTCTGGGCCCATCGCCCTGAGCACACCTGCACATTGCGTGGGCGGCCGGAAGCAGACCTAGCAACCTCCAGTACAACGGAAGTCACGTTACGCGGCCCAATCTGGCGCGCGCCGCTCAGTCGCTGACGTCACGAAGGCTTCGGCTGATACCACGACGCCGGGATACCCATAACTACTCCCGCGTAGATGGTTAGTGCGTATAGACCAAATGGCCAGACTCAGATCAAATACCCAGATCTCGTTAAGCGTGTTAAGTATCCGCGAACGCCGACCAGGGCCAGGCCCACCTCTCTCCTAGGTGGTCTGAACCTGCCCTGTCGCTCTGCCACAAAGTAACAGTCGGGGGCCGTCGGGAACCCAGGCCCACCTCTACCGGGATGGAACCACCTGCCCCTTCAGCCCCCATCTCCGAACAGTATCACAGGTAATGTAACAGTGTAAAGTATATAGTATATGCCCGTGATCACCTCCGAAAGTGATCACGGCCCAGTAGTATAGCATGGCAGATGGACAAGATTGTAGGGCCACTGATGGAACACTAGCATCCTATACTAAGCAGGTAGGATTGCAGGTAAAGGTATCAACAGTAGTAACAAGGACAGGCTATGCAGCAGGATAGGAATAACGAAAGCAGTAACATGCTACACTTCTCTAATGCAAGTAGTATAGAGGAGAGTAGGCAATATCTGGTGATCAAGGGGGGGGCTTGCCTGGTTTCTCTGGCAAGAGAGAGGGGTCGTCAACTCCGTAGTCGTACTGGGTAGCAGCGGCGTCGGTTTCGGTGTCTAGCGAGAGAAGAGGGGGAAGAAACAATAAATATTTAAGCAAGCGGATGCATAGCGATGCATGACATGACAAGTATCGGTGCTAGAGGTGCCCTAACGCGGTATGAGGTGATACCGGTGAAGGGGGGGAACATCCGGGAAAGTATCCCCGGTGTTTCGCATTTTCGGGCAGAGGAGCCGGAGGGGGAAAGTTGCGAGTTTGATATGTTAGGGGTGCGTGGCGGAAGAGCGGGCTGCGTATCCGGGTTCGTCTCGTCGGTCTGAGCAACTTTCATGTATAAAATTTTTCATCCGAGCTACGTTTATTTTATATTAATTTTTAAAGTTTTAATTCAATTTTAGAATTAACAGATTTTAATTAATTACAGAACGCCATTATGATGTCAGCATGACATCAAGGTGATGTTAGCAGTCAACAGTCAGTTGACCTAGTCAAACTGATGTGTCGGTCCGCTTGTCATTGACTGATATTAACTAAACAGGTTAATTAGTTTAATTAGCGATTAGGTCAATCAAATCAGGATTAATTAATTAATTAATAATAATATCTCCTTTTTTATTCTTTTTTTTATTCTTTTTTTTGGGCATGGGCCCCCCTAGTCAGTGACTCTGGGGGAGCCCTTAGCGGGCAACTGGGTTACGGGCGTCGGGCAGAGCCCGGCGACGAGCGCTAGGCCGCCCGAACGGGCGCTGCGGGGCGGCGTGCGAAGGGTGGGTGCGTGCCTTGGCGCCGGTGGCCGTGGCCGCGGCCAAGCGCGCGGGCTCGCCGGTTTCCGCCGGCAGGAGGCGCCGGTGGGGGAGGCGCGCGTGGGAGGATGTGGTGGGGGCGCGCGCAAGGCGTGGTGCAGCGGCAGGGCGAGTGGCGGACGGCGGCAGCAGCCGCAGTAGTAGCAGAAGGCAGCAGCGAGCGGGGGCACGGGGGCCTGAGGCAGAGGCGAGGCGTGGCGCATGGGGGAAAGCAGTAGGGGCGCGGCGGCTATGGTCGGGCATGAGCGGCGGCAGGCGAGCAGGGCGCGACGAGCGCGACCCCGAGGCGAACCGGGGCGATGCAGGGCAGCGGCAAGGCCACACCTGTGCACGGACGCGGCCGTCGCGGGGTTCAGAGGGGCAGCGCGCGAGCGAGCAGGGCGGCGTGCGGCGAGCTCGAGCAAGAGGCAGGCGAGCGTTGTGGCGAGAGCGTACGGGGGCGCAAGCGGGAAAGGTGCAGCGTGATCGGGGACGGGGTAGAGGAAGGGAGGTGGCTCACTGGGCCCTGCAGGTGTACGAAAGTGTGCTCGAGGCGGCGGTGGCGACGGTGATGATGAAGACGAGGAAGCAGTCCTGCAAGGGAGGGGGGTCCGGGCGGCGATGGACGGCGACGGGCGATGGCGGTGCGGCGTCGTGGCGAGGCGGCACCAGGCAGCGGCAATGAGAGGTTCCCCCCTCTATCCCGATCCAATCAGGGAGAGGGTGGAGATATTTCGGGGGGGAGTGTGGGTGTCGGTGGGCGAGTGGGAGGAGTGGGGGAGGTTATGGCGGTGCGGGGGTGGTTGGGCCGGCCTGGTGGGGTGGCCGACCGGGCCGGCTGGGTCGAGGCCCAGTGGGGGGGTTTCCTTTTTTTGTTTCTTTCTATTTTGTAATTTCTTTTCTTTTTAAATCATTTTAAATTATCTAGGCATTTTATAAAAATGTGTTTATTACACCATATTTACTTATGCAAAATATGGCACCTCCCCGAGATTTTTGTTTTAAATTTTGAAAGACTTTTATTGTTGACATTAATTTGAATTTAAATTTTGAAATGGTTTTGAATCATCGCACGGTTAACAACAGTAACCGTGGTGACGTGGCACCATTAGCGTGGGATTACTGTAGCTTAATTAACTAGGCGTTACAAATCTCCTCCACTACAAGAAATCTCGTCCCGAGATTTAAGAGGTAGAGTAAGGGGGAAGATCTGGTTACGAAATTCTAACGAATCCTCTCGGTCTTGGTTGCTCTTCTCGAAGAGGTCGATCCATTACGTTGATGTCTCCATTTCTCTGCTTCATGTCATCATGATGAAGTCGGCATCCTTTCTTCGGGAACTCCGTCGTACTTATGAAAGAATAAAGGGTGGTTATTCCGGAACAACGGACCTCTGCAAGGTTGACTACCTGGTAGCTAACATCGGGGGTAGGAGGCAAAAAGTAACTCTCGAACTGAAACTTAAGAAAATTTTGACAGCAAAGTAAGAAGGTACCATGAGAAGTTTTCAAAGGGGCAGGCAATCATTGGATGGCCTAATCAGAAGGTGAAGGGGGTTCAGAACAACTATAATAAGCATTGCGTCTGATACCAGAGTAGATCACTTGGCAGGTGGCCCGTGAATTACATAAGTCAAGCGCGATGAATTACTTCGACATCAGGGGGTACAGGAGAGTCAGGTTTCGACCCTGTGGGACTGTGGGTTATGGGCCCACCATGTGGATTAAAAGTAGGAAGGGCGACGTCTTGCACGATCATGTAAGGAAGGTATGTTAGAGATAGCCTATCAGTTATATGTCATCAACAACGTCGGTACCAAGGGCGAGGGACAAGGAGAACCATTTTCCTGCTCGTTGAAACGAGGCGAACCAATAGGCAAGGTTCTCGTCCATCGGTGGTTACCGGAATGTCATCAACAATAGTAACAGGGTCTTGCTGACAGAATTGTACACCGATGTGTTTACATAAGCAGAAGAATCTTACTGTTTAGATCATATAGAACACAAGAAAGGTTAAACAAACCAATGGAAAGGAAAATGTGATCATCAGGTTAAACAAAACAATGGAAAGGAAAAATGTGTTTAAACACATATTTCAGGGGTATATCCTTCCCAAGGACAAGCTGAGCATGATATCCATGATAGGATATAACGTAGAAAACCCTTTAGGAAAGGGGAGAGAAATTTCATGACATTACCCATACAACGGTGTTTTGATAATTGAGCAGGAAACATTTAACATTGGGCTTCAAATGTTCTTATTGAAAATCGGAGTACCACATACATGCTTCGCGATAGCATTGACATGGTCTTCAGGCAAAGGTAAGACTTAGGATACACAAATGATCCATCAGGAAAACTCTTAGAATAAGTCTTATAATTTCCTCTTGGAAGAATGGCTAACCTTGAAAAGAGGATACATATACTATAACAATAGATCCTCTGGCCAGGGGTGCTAAGCAAAGACACCACCTTACCGGGTTATGTAGATACCAATGTTATAACTCTTGGAAATATGTCCCAACCATCATATCTGACCGAGATTCAGATCCGATTGGTGTTAGGATACCTCAGACATCAGGATGCCTGAGAAGAGAAGGTGAAACACAATTTGACGAGATGACACTGTGAGAATCTCGGAAATGATCTATGGAAGCGAGTTCCGAAGCAAGATTTCATCATTAAACCAAGGAGAGGATAAGGAGTGGCTGATGAACTAAACAACAATTCATCGAGATTTCCAAAAGATGGATTTCCACAATCATGTGAACAAAGAGTTAACATTTGTCGGATCAAACGATATAATGAGGTTTACTCGAGAAAAACATACTCAATTAAACATTGGTGGAAAGCTGCACCCAAAATATGGGCTTAGGTAGGATGATCAATGTTGGAACGGTGATTCGATAACCATTAGTCTAAGAATGAAAGGTCGACCATTAACTTCAAAGAAATATGGTTGCTAGA
The DNA here is from genome assembly GCA_032464435.1 of Aegilops umbellulata. NCBI lineage: Eukaryota > Viridiplantae > Streptophyta > Magnoliopsida > Poales > Poaceae > Aegilops > Aegilops umbellulata. The sequence continues at coordinate 205,559,400 of CP136055.1, forward strand.
AGTACAGGATCCAAGCAACAGCATACACCTGTTGGTATCCCGGTTAGAATCAACACGGGAACCAAGAAAGAATGATGATGGTGAGGAGTATCTATATACCAAGAATTCTTAAGAGGTGGAGCAATCCTCACAACATACTTGTCATCAAGGACATTGATACTTCAAGGTAGAACATCATAAAAGCTAGATAGCAAGTTGCATCCATAACATGGACAAGTTTGTGTTGGGGGAAGGCAAGAAAGTGGTCGATGATAACACAAATCATCGAGGGCAAGGATGGTACTTCTCATTATGAATTCGATTAATATCCTGGAAGAGCTCAAAATGTTGGTGGTGATCATGACACATTTGTCGAGAGATTTCATGAAGATGTAATCTATTGACGATGACATCAAGTCAAAGGAATTATGAAGCAAAAGGTTATTGGAACCATGGGTACGACACAATCTCAAAATCAAGCTTGTTGTTCAAGGTGAAAGATATGACGAGAAAGATCGACGTAAGCTTAGCTCATCGTCGAAAGTTGTGCTTCGGGATTAAGGACCAGGTAGCACCGTTAAAATCGGCACGACAAGGATATAGCCAAGCAGGCTAGGAATGACGTGATTGAGTTCAAACTCGTAAGTAATGAAGGTTACCAAGAGTTGCTTAATCACGATGCGGACTCGAGTCAGTTATCGGTGTCTTTCAGTGTTTAATAACTCAGAGCCCGTGAAAAATTCGAATCAATGAGAATGTAGCACTTGATGAAGAACTCGTAAGATGTTATGCAGTTCCGTGATAATCTTGAGATACCAGGGGGGTAACACTCGACGACAAATCAAAGTAGAGGTTGGACTGGGGTATTACTCCGAAGAAGTCAAGTGCTTAAACTTGCACGAGAAATGGTATTTAAAGGAGAACATGGTCGGAACCACGATTGAAAAAGGCCAGATCCCGGATATAAGATGAACTTATACCAAAGGAATAATTAATTTAAGAGAAGCTTTAATGATAAGATCTACATCGTGTCCATGGGCATGAACGCAAGGTTCAAGGTCGACTCCCACTTCTCCAATGCATACCCTTTCATTCACGTCTCATTTTTTTTGAAATGGCATTAGGGTTGAAAGTTTTACCTGGTGAAATACCAGATGAGTATGGCCCGTGAAATCTTTCGGGCTCACATATTAGTTAAGGCATTGGTTCAACCCATCGAGGTATCTTAGGAACATATACCACAAATTTTTAGGAGTAATTAACACAAGCTCAAAAGTAGAGCATGGTTGTCAAAGCAGAGGATTCAATTTACCAAAGGAATTATGTATCTTAGGAAAGGCTCACAAGCTTATTCAATATGAAGGACACTGTCGGATAAAATCCAACAAAGGAATCGATGGTCCACAAGGGATCTGATGTGAGCATCGGTACTCAACCAGAGGAAGAAGAATGCACGGGCATCATATTATAGAACGTCTGAATAATTCAATGCTTAGATAACAAAGGAATTACGATTTCCAAAACAAAGGATCAGAAGCCATCGCTCTGATCAAGGATGGATAAGTTGGATAGACCAGAGGCACAATTGACGACAAATAGTTTGGTCGAGAACCAGCTCATGTTCAAAAATGATGTCTGAGCCGGAAAGATAATTTAGAAGGGTCGATAGATGATTGTGTGCATTCGCACACAGGTTGAATCAATAGGATAAAAATGACAGTGTCAAAAGATACTAGTGAATATTGCCAGATATTAGGGGAGCATCCATAATGCAAGTAGACAAGTATTTGCAGAGCAATAAAGCTGCTAAGGATTTTCGGAGGATTGAATAGTATTTCAAAGACTCTTGTGAAACACCTGAACAACTGGGGATGAGCGGATACTCGGTAAGTATGAGAATTTATCCATAAGTATATTCATGTGGCTAGAATTGCAAGGTAGTAGGCACAACATATTCTTGGATCATTAGAGAGAATTTCGGGGTATCTTGTAATAACAAGATCGACTGGGAATAAAATTAAGCACGATAGGTGTAAGTATTTATCCATAAGGATATTTCGGTGGTAGGGAATTGCAAAAGCAATAGGCACAAGGTCTTGAGAGAATATCGGAGAGTATCTTCGAAATCTTCTGGTGCAACCGACGATCATCTGGACTGAAGGGGCTCTCCGGGAGAATGTATTTTCGAGAACCTAAAGTTAGATTTTAGTAAAAATCGTTTAACCCAAATAGAAGAGATGTCAGAGTCCCAGAGTATAGGTCAAGAAGTAAAAGATCCACTGCGCCCACTGGTGCCCGCCTGGCCTTGGTCGTCGTGGCTCACGTAATATGAACCTCGCGAGGAGCACCTTGCATAGATATCTCCCCTCCTCAGGAGCCAGCCTAGTGAGGCCGCCCCCCAGGGAGGTCTGTGTGTTGTCCGCCTCGCGAGGCTTGGCCCCCCGCGAGGGTCTTGGGTTGTTGTTGCTGAAGCTGGGCCGTACCGAGCCGTTGATGGAGCCACGCCGTGGGCCGCAGGCAGGCAAGTCTGGGTACCCCCATTCCCAGGACGCCGACAAATTCCTCCTGGGTAAAAGATAGATAAAATTGTAGTAGATTGTATAAATAGATCACGCGGGAACGCGAGATAAAAATAAATAACAAAAAATTGCAGCAAGGTATTTTTGGGTTTTTGGATTAATAGATGTGAAAATAAAAGAGGCAAATAGTAGATCGGAAAGCAAATATGATAGAGAGTAGACCCGGGGGCCGTAGATTTCACTAGTGGCTTCTCTCGAGGAAAATAACATATGGTGGGTAAACAAATTACTGTTGGGCAATTGATAGAACTTCAAATAATTACGACGATATCCTGGCAATGATCATTATATAGGCATCACATCCAAGATTAGTAAACAGACTCCTGCCTGCATCTACTACTATTACTCCATAGAACGACCGCTATCCAGCATGCATCTAGTGTATTGAATTCATGGAAAAACAGAGTAATGCAATAAGAACAATGACATGATGTAGACAAGATCTATTCATGTAGGAATAGACCCCATCTTGTTATCCTTAATTGCAACAATCAATATGTGTCTTGCTGCCCCTTCTGTGACTGGGAAAGAACACCGCATGACCGAACCCATCACAAAGCACCTCTTCCCATGGCAAGAAATATCCATCTAGTTGGACTAACTAAACCAAATATTCGAAGAAAGAAATACAAGGCTATAAGTAATCATGCATCTAAGAGATCAAAACTCAAATAACTTTCAAGGATAAAATAGATCTGATCATAAACTCAAAGTTCAACGGATCCCAACAAACACACATGTCGGTGCAACAAACCCTGGGTCTGTTGCCTAGACTGTGCACAGGCATGATAACGAGGTTGAAGCACCAGCCCAAGTCAGAGTATGTGTGAAGAGATTCGAAGGACCAACATGCAGATAAGAGGGACCAAGATCAAGCTAGAGAAGCAGGGTATCGTCAAGAAAAGGCCTCCTTTGCTGGACAGGCGAGCCCGACAAGGGGCGAGGCCACCCCTAGAAGCAGACCACCATAGCGCCCCTGCAGGGCCTGCTGGGGCTCGCGGAGGCAAAACCACCTCACCAACCATTCCACCACGACACACGTCATCGATCAGTACGGTGTCAAGCCACAGAGTAACTAAGTGGTAGCCATTCGCCACATGGCAGCCTCTCCCTACAGGAAAAACCACAGATGACACCCGTCCTGCGATGTGTCAAGCAAGCAGGCGCGGAGCTGGCAAAATAGCCAGGCAAGCCTTGCCAGGCAACCAACAATGTGACATTAAGCGGTGCATTTAATGTGCCCTGTAAGCCCGCAGAGTTAGGTATGATAGCAATGTTGCTATCTTATCAGTGCGTAATGACTAATTTGCCATTGTAGTGACCCCTTGATCTATAAAAGGAGGCCCGTGGCAACCGTAGAAAGGGTTAGAAGGTTGGATAACTCACACCCCATACACGTGTAGCCTTGATCACCCTAAGGCAACCCTTGCCGGGCTAGTGTACTACGCTCCACTACCACCTTTCCACCATCAATCCACCAAAGCAGGAGTAGGGTTTTATGCCTCGCGGCGGCCCGAACCGGGGTAAAACTACCCGTCTGATATCTCCCGTGCTGCCACATGCTCGTCTGCTCTTTGGGGAATGCGACGTCCCCTTGCCGAACCAGCAAGGAGCCTCCTGGTCCGATTGGTAGCCGTGGTTTCCCGTGACATCTTTGGCGCGCTAGGTAGGTGGGCTCTCTTGTGCGAACCTGAAGATGTGTGCAGCGCGTCATCTTCATCACCATCTTCATCTTCGATGATGCCATCAACCATGGCGCCCAACAAGAAACCCGGTTCTTTGACTCATCCATCCACCTCGAAGGCTCCGCCGCTCGCGGCCTCTAACGCTACAGGAGGCGCGGAGACACGCAAGGACGCAGACGCTGTTGGGGATGTGGTCGGAGCAGGCGGCTCCGTCACCACGTCCCCCACGACTAACACCGGAGCAGGAGACACCGAAGGAGAGCAGCATTAGCAACACCCCGACGGCCATGCTCCCCAAGGTACGGGCGAAGGGGTTACTCCATCTGCGCCCCTCTCTCCCACCGACGGACACAGCCACAGTAACGGCGCCCGGACCGGGGCGAATCGTCACCCTTCGAACGCTCCCACGACGAGTGCGGTCGTAGCACGAGTAATTCCCCCGGGACGGGTCGACCAGGCCGTTGTGCCCGACGGAGCCGCTGACCCTCGAGCACCTTCGCCGCACCACATCCAGGTGGTCACCCCGCAACAACACCGAGGGCACAGTGCGGCCGCCTGATAGAGGCAAAGGTGTCCCGTCTTTCGATGAGATGGTGGTTATCGTTTCGGACAAAGTCAACTTTGACGATCCGACTACGAACGTGCAAGGACGTCGCACCTTAGCTGTCGCTAAACCAACTCTGAGAGGTTATTAACCATGCCAGAGCACGATCAACCTGACCACGAAGGTTTGTTTCCTGCAGGCAAACGAAGTACAAGCAAGAAACTAAGATTGCAATCTGGATATTGCGAATATAAGAGGAAAGCTTTATTTATCAAGGTGGGGTCCTGTGACGCCTTGGTCTGGTCGTTGAACACAAACTAAGTACGTGAAGTTGCAGCTATGGTGAACTTTTAATCTAAACAAAACCGGAAGTCTAAACGACGCCCTAAGGGCTGTATATATGGAGGAAGAGGAGGGAATTTCGTGGCCCTTGAGGGAGGGGTCCGAAACCAACCCTAACTCTTGTTTCCCCACACATACGGACTCTAAAAACAGCCTATACTTAAGTATTTTGAAATTACATGGGCCTGGCCCAATAATAAGGTGACACAGCACCTAGAATAGCCTATGGACGAATATTATGAAGTGGCATCTTGTATATTTCTTCCAAGGCTTCATGCACTCATTATGGTGGCTTCAAAGTCCTGGAATCATCACTTGTAACTCCGTTCTTGTTCCCTTTGCGCATGCCAACATCTCCATGCTTGAACTTGCTCCAAGGTTCATCTTTCTTGTACATGGTAGGCCCTTCATTTGTAAGCAAAACAAATGTATCCAATTTAGGCAGCATCATATTCTCATGAACATTGGAATCGTTACCAAGAAACGAAAGTACCTGGTAATTCAATTAGCGTGCGTGAGCTCTAGTAATTGGTCCAGTATGTATAGCAGTAGGGGTTGTGGGTGTAACAATGGTATTTATGTCCTCATCATCCTCCCCTTCTTGAAATGAAGTCGTCCTCGACGGAAGCTCATCTTCCTCACCCAAATAAGGCTTCAAATCTGCAATGTTAAAAGTGGTACTAACCCCAAAATCTGCAGGTGTCGGTATACTAGAGTAGGGGTACCCTAGTATCCCGAACTTGTGCACGGGCAGCCGCAGCGTCCCGCGCCAAGGCTTGCCGGGTGACCGCCAGGATCCTCTGTGGATCCTTTGAAGCCATTTAAGAACAAAGTATTTAAGCCTAGGAGACAAGTCCCCGACAAGAGGAGCTTGCCGGGAAGGCCACTCAAGGCACAAGACCCCGGCAAGAGGAGCTTGCCGGGAAGGCCAACCAAGGCATCTCAAGGAACCTGCCGCGACGCGCCACGCGTCCTGGCAGGACCCGGCAAGCGACAAGCTCCCGGACGCGACGAGACAACTACCGCGGCAAGGCGCTTGCCGCGGCAAACCACCACTCTGTACCTGCGCTCCAGCACACCCACCTACCTGTCGCTCTAGGACCCTTCCTGGCATACGTGGCGGGAGGCTGTGCAGCCAGGGGTACACTGTGGCATGCGGCGCTGACAAGATCGCCATCGTGGCGAGCGGTGGTGCCCCTGACGGTCCCTTTTCTGCACCGTCTGGGCGACGTAGATAGGCATTTAATGCCTTTGTCCCCTGCCGTCAGGGTTAGGTATGATACACTGTGTAGGTAGCTGTACCTACCATAGCATCTTTCCATTTTTGCCCTTACCTACGTTGCCACCTGTTGGAGACCACTTGAACATATAAAAGGAGGCCCATGCACAACGTAGAGGGGGATCAGACCCCAGAGCTCGCCCCGGAGAGGAGGGCTCCAGAGGACGAACAGAAGAACGCTCGGTCTCGTTAGCTGCTTGAGTGTACTGTAGCACTCAGCGCTCCCGAGCAAGAACTCAATACAAACGACAAAGCAGCAGTAGGAGTGTTATCTCTCCGGAGAGCTCCGAAGCTAGGTAAAAACCCCTCGTGTGCCTCGCCTCGATCCGCTCTTCGCGCGACCTCCGCCCCCCGCCGAACCGAGAAGGAGCTCCGTCCCCATAGGTGCTCGAGGTGCCAGAATTCCCCGGCATCTTTGGCGCGCCAGGTTGGGGGCGTCGAGGTTGTGTGAACCTGATCCGGCGTTCACGCGAGCTAAATCTTCATCGACTTCATCGACATGCCGCCGAAGAAGAAGGCTTCGGAAGCGGCTGCTCCGTCCGCGTCGAATCCACCGCCGCCGGAGCAAACGGCCGGTTGGGAGGACGCCGGCGGAAGAACGGGCATCGACGAGGGAGCCCACGGTGCCACCAAGTCCAATGACAAGACTGCGCTGCCCGTCGGAGGCATAGCCGGCTCCCACGACGACCGGGCATCCGTAGACGCACCGCGCCCATCTCAAGAGGCGCAGAACCGGCAGCGTCGTGGTACTCACGGTACCATACGCTCGTTGGACCCAAATCGGGCTGGCGGATCCAGGGATGCTCAAGGCCAACATGCACGCCAATGTGCTGGTGCGAGCGAGGCACGGTCGCCTGGACGGAATACTGCTCCTTCAAACATTGTTGGAAGTCCGAGCATATCCCGCTCCTCGCACCGTTCGCCACCGCTACCCGCCACTCCAGCAGAAGCTCTGGTGTGAGCTCAACTGCTCCTAGACTTCCCTCCAATGCCACACAAGATCGACGACTGGAGGGCCACCATTCACAGCCTCATCGGCTTCGCCAACGGCGACACTCCACGGCAGGCGACCACATCGCAGCCGCGGCAGGCCAGCCAGGTGCGAGCCGATGGCGACAAAACCGGTGGAGGTGCAACCACCGTGCACTCTCCGCCCTGAAGGCCAAGATCGCCGACTCGTCGGGTCCGCCACGACAGCGACTCCACTGCTTCATCAGATCTGCGAGCTCGCCGCGATCAACGCCAAGTTCTTCACGAACGACAACAAGAAGACGCTCGTACTCGCATCGAGCGCCGAAGAGAAGCGCGGCGTCAGTCAGACAAGCGCGCTGGGCCCACGTCGACATGCATGCGCCAGGGGAACCAGGCGACCTGCCATACGCGGTAGGTTGCCCTGCGTTCACCCGTGAGCTGCGGCAAGTCCAGTGGCCCAGCACGAAGAACTTCAAGCCCGACGTACGCGAGAAGTACGACGGCAAGTTGCATCCGTCGGAGTTCCTCAGCATCTACACCATTGCGGTGCAAGCTGCTGGGGTGCGCGATGACAAGATCCTTGCCAACTACTTCCGGCTGGTGCTCAAGCCCAACGTCAGGTCCTGGCTCATGCACTTGCCGGAAAACTCCATATCTTCCTGGGCAGACCTATGCCATCAGTTTGTCGGCGCCTTTACGGGCGGCCACAAACCTCATGGCCAGGAGACTGATCTTCACCTGCTTGCCCAGAAGGAAGGAGAGCCCCTGCGCAAGTACATCCAGAGATTCAGCCAAGTGCAACGCAACATCCCAGACGTCCACCCTGCCGCGGTCATCAGTGCGTTCCACCAGAACGTGCGTAACCGCAGGATGCGGGAGGAGATGGCGATGTGCAAGATCAGAGACGTCAGTGAGCTATATGCTCCTGTGACAGGTGTGCACGTGCTGAGGAAGGGAGGAAACTCCCCGGAGAGAATACAGGAACAGGAGGATCTGACAGCGATGATGCCGCCCCGGCAAACAAAAACCGGCGGCGGAACAACAGAAAGAGGAAAGGCAAAGATGTGCTAGTTGTCGAGCAGTCCGGCAACGAAGGTGGCGCCAAGACAGCCAAGACTGGTAGCTCCGGCAAGGAGGTTGCCGCATGCGCGAACTGCCAGGCTGTGGCGGCCGCCGACAAGCAGGACGGCACCAACAAGCAGTACTGCAAGATTCACCGCGCCAAGGGCCATGACCTCCAGAGCTGCAAGAAGGTCGAGCAGCTCGTCGAGCTGCAAAAGGCCGAGTATGAGCGACGCGACAAGGAGAAGGCCCAAGGAGGTGCTGGAGGATCCGGTACGAAGCGCACCGGCCGGGGGGGACGCCGCGGCAACGCCAAGCAGCGGCAAGGCGACAGACCTCCCCGCGGCCGCGACAAGGATGAAGATGACGACGATGACGAAGACATGGATGACGCCGAGACCAGCGAGCAGGAGTTCCAGAAAGCCACAGAGGTTTTGTGTGTTGACGGCGGTGCTTCTCTGCATACTTCGCACCGCCAACTTAAGCAGTGGGTGCGAGAAGTCAATGCAGCAGAACCACCCGTTGAGTCATGCAAGCTTCTGAAATGGTCCAGCACGCCTATCATCTTTGATATTGAGGACCACCCTGATCGCACAACCTGATCTCCTCCGCTGTGCTCCAGAGACTCCAAGTCCCTGACAGCGAGCTCGAAGAGACCGGCACATTCCAAGGAATCAACCCGGTAAGGAGCAAGCCGAAGGGGAAGATCACGCTGCTGGTGACATTTGGCAGCTAGCTGAACTTCAGGACTGAGAGGATCACTTTCGACGTTGCTGATTTTCCATTGCCTTACAATGGAATTCTCGGCCGTCCAGCGCTCGCCAAGTTCATGGCAGCCTCTCACTATGCATACAACATGCTGAAGATGCCAGTCCCGATAAGTGTAATCACTGTCCCTGGCGACAAGAAAGATGCTCTTATCTGTGCCGACAAGATCTACCGGGAAGCAGCAGCCGCCACAGATCGCGAGACACTTGCCGCTGAAGCTCTCGGGGGGAAGAAGAAGACCAAGTCCGGCTAGAGCTCTGATGCCCACTCCGGCAAGCGCACCTCTTCGGGGTGCTGCGCTACCGTCGAGGACGCACCATCGAGCTCCACCGGCAAGTGTAAGAAGACGATGGCAGCTCCCCAGCAACCAAGAAGGTGTCCGCCAAGGAGGACAACACGGGTGGTACTTTCACCATCAGTTCCACTCTCGACCCTAAATAGGAAAGCGCGCTCGTTGCTTTCCTGCGGGCGAATGTCGATGTGTTTGCATGGCAACCGTCTGACATCCCCGGTGTTCCCAGGAAAGTAATTGAGCACCACCTTGCCGTCTGTCCTCATGCGCGGCCCGTCAAGCAAAAAGTCAGGAAGCAAGCAGTGGAGCGCCAAGAGTTCATTGTAGAAGAGATCAAGAAATTGGAAGCAGCAGGCCTCGTTAGAGGAGTGCTCCATCCCACGTGGTTGGCCAATCCTGTAGTCGTGCGCAAGGCGAACGGGAAATGGAGGCTTTGTATCGACTTCACCGACGTCAATAAAGCTTGTCCCAAAGACCCATTTCCCTTGCCGCGCATTGGCCAGATTGTTGACTCCACAGCCGGATGCGACTTGCTTTCATTTCTCGACGCATACTCGGGATATCATCAGATCTTCATGGCAGAAGAGGATGAGGAGAAAACCGCGTTCATCACTCCATGTGGCATGTACTGTTTCGTACGGATGCCTTTCGGTTTGAAGAATGCTGGTTCAACATTTGCAAGGGTTGTCCATACTGCTTTTGAGCCGCAAATACACAGAAATGTGGAAGCCTACATGGATGATATAGTGGTCAAGAGCAGGGACAAGTCAACTCTGATTCAAGATCTAGAAGAGACTTTTGCAAATCTGCGCAAGATCCGCCTCAAGCTCAACCCCGAGAAGTGCGTGTTTGGAGTCCCTTCCGGCTAGCTTCTCAGGTTCTTCGTGTCTCAGCGGGGAATTGAAGCCAATCCTGACAAGATCAAGGCCATTGAGGAGATCAAAGCACCGAAGCGCGTCAAGGACGTACGTAGACTTGCCGGCTGCGTGGCGGCTCTCAGCAGGTTTATCTCCAAGTCGGCTGAGCGCGCCCTGCCGTTTTTCAAAATTTTGAAAAAGGCAGGTCCAATGAAATGGACTCCGGAAGTGGAGGATGCGCTGCAGGACTTGAAGAGATACCTGTCCTCCACTCCAATACTTGTTGAACCTAAGCCACAAGAGAAGTTGCTGCTGTATTTGGCGGCAACCAATCAAGTGGTTAGTGCTGCGTTAGTAGCGGAGAGGGAGGTAGATGATGAGCCAGCGACCGCGGCAAGCACATCCAGCGACAAGCGGGGGGCTTCTCCGACAAGCTCTGGTCCCAGCAAAGATGGATCCACGCAGATGTGCGAAGAGATACAGCTGAAGAAAATGGTGCAGCGCCCAATTTACTTTGTCAGTTCCCTTCTGCAAGGGGCTAGGTCAAGGTACTCTGGTGTGCAGAAACTGCTTTTCGGCCTTCTCATGTCCTCAAGAAAGCTGCGCCATTACTTCCAAGCACATGAGACCACAGTTGTCACTCGCTTTCCGCTGAAGAGGATACTGCAGAATCCCGAAGCAACAGACAGGATTGTTGAGTGGACACTGGAACTGTCAAGCTTTGGCCTCAAGTTTGAGAGCACTTCAACTATCCAAAGCAGAGCATTGGCAGAATTCATAGCAGAGTGGACGCCAACACCAGATGAAGAAATTCCAGAAACGAGCATCCCCGTCAAGGAAGCAAACAAAGAGTGGCTGATGTACTTTGATGGTGGCTTCTCGCTGCAAGGCGCCGGTGCTGGCGTGCTGCTTGTTGCACCCACCGGAGAGCACCTCAAGTACGTAGTCCAGATGCACTTTCCCAAGGAGCAAGCAACAAACGATACTTCAGAGTATGAAGGATTGCTTGCCGGTCTCAGGATCGCGGCAGACCTTGGGATCAAGCAACTCATTGTCAGGGGTGACTCGCAGCTTGTCGTCCGCCATGTGAACAAGAATTATCATAGTCTGTTGATGGAAGCTTACGTTGATGAAGTAAGGAAGCTGGAAGAGCGCTTTGCCGGCCTACAGATGGAACATGTTCCAAGAGCTCAGAACGACATCGCTGACGGCCTGTCAAAGTGCGCGGCACTTAAGTTACCTGTGGAACCAGGGATCTTTGTGCTCAAGCTGACTCAACCATCCGTGACGCCATCAACTGGACAGAGCAAGAAGAGGAAGTTGATTTCTGGTAACTATCTTCCGGCAGTGCTTCCCGAAGCCGCCGCCAAGAAGGTCCCCAAGATCAATGCCAAGAGTGCTGAGGAGCAGTCTGCTCTGACAAGTAGCAGGGTTTGTTTCGTTGAAGCAGACGCTCCCGACAAGTTTTGCTCCTGCAAGCTTGCCGGGGAACGTCAAGCTCCGGCTGAGCCGCAGGTTCTCACCGTCGAAGCGGATGTTCCCGCAGCAGCAGATGTGCCTTTAGTCCTTGTTGTCGAGCCGCAAGCTCCAGCTTGGGCGCAGCAGATCGTCCGTTTCCTCCAGACAGGAGAACTTCCCGAAGAGCAAGAAGAAGCGGAAAGAGTAGCCCGACAGTCTAGTATGTACCAGTTCGTTGGCAACGCACTGTACAGAATAAGACTCAACGGAGTGAAATTGAAGTGTATTCCCCGGGAAGATGGACAGAAGCTGTTGGCAGAGATACATGGAGGCATCTGTGGTCACCACATTGCCGCAAGAGCGCTTGCCGGCAAAGAGTTCCGGCAAGGCTTCTTTTGGCCGACAGCCCTCCAGGATGCAACTGCACAAGTAACCAAGTGTGAAGCGTGCCAGTTCCATTCCAAGCAGATACACCAGCCAGCTCAAGCTCTCCAGACGATCCCTTTATCCTGGCCATTTTCGGTCTGGGGGCTCGACATCCTCGGCCCCTTCCCCCGAGCAGTTGGGGGCTTTGAGTACTTGTACGTCGCAATCGACAAGTTCACAAAGTGGCCAGAAGTGGAACCAGTGAGGAAGGTGATAGCACAGTCAGCAGTCAAGTTCTTCAGGTCGATTGTTTGCCGCTTCGGGAACTCTAACAGGATCATCACCGACAACGGTACACAATTCACGAGTCGCACCTTCATGCAGTACGTCCAAGACCTTGGCACCAAGGTCTGCTTCGCTTCTGTTGCTCACCCCAGGAGCAACGGTCAAGCAGAGAGGGAAAATGCTGAAGTGCTGTGTGGACTCAAGACCAGGACTTTCGACAGGCTGCACAAGTGCGGAAGAAACTGGATCGAGGAGCTGCCGGTGGTTCTTTGGTCGATCAGGACGACGCCAAATCGAGCCACTGGCCAGACACCTTTCGCTCTAGTCTATGGAGCAGAGGCAGTTATCCCCACGGAACTCGTATACGGGTCACCTCGAGTGCTCTCTTATGATGAGCTTGAGCAAGAGCAGCTGCGATCAGATGAAGCGCTGCTCCTTGAGGAAGATCGTCTTCAGGCTGTTGCGCGAGCTGCTTGCTACCAGCAAGCTTTGCGCCGCTAACATAGCCGCAAGGTTAATGCCAGAAGTCTCGAGGAAGGCAACCTTGTTCTTCGGCGCGTTCATTCCGCCAAGAATTCCAACAAGTTGACGCCGAAGTGGGAAGGCCCTTACCGGGTGAAACGACTCACTAGCCCTGGCGCTGTCTGCCTTGAGACCGAAGATGGCTTTCCGGTGAGCAACTCCTGGAACATTGAGCATCTTCGTAAGTTTTACCCGTGAGGCGCGGTTGTCGGACCCTGTCCGGCAATCACCCTTTTGTACAAGTCTTGCCGCTGTTGCATGTGATTCTTTGTACAAAGCCAGGCGCAGACCCTGTGCATAAATAAAGCTCATGTGCTCCGCACATCTTGTCAATTTCATGCTTTTTATTGTTTGCATAAGTTATCTGACACTTTGTGCAGCACCAAACCCCGGAAAGCAATAACGAGCCATAAGGCTCCATATCATTGTTTTCTCTTCTCTCTTTTCTCAAGGAAAGGAAGGTTCCTCTCGCCCACAAGTTTGCCGGGGGGAAGGAGAAGATAATGGTGTGGACTAGGCGAGTTCAAGAAAGTTTCGTCTTGCCGGAGAGCAAACAACAGAAAAGCTAAGTTGCCAAAGTTTGAGCAATCAATTTTTTTTAAGTTATCTCCCTTGAACGGCCATGCTTTGTATGGAAAACCTGTGCGCGGAGGAACCAGCTCGTGGCTAGTTGCGCCCTTACTTTGTTTCGAGTTCGCTCAACAGTTTAAGTGTGTTGCGACTAGAGTCGCGCCCTTACTTTGTTTCGAGCTCGCTCAGCAACTTAAGCGAGCTGCGACTAGTCACGACAAGGTTTCTTGTCGGTAACGGCACCGCCAGCAGGCTGCTGACGTCCCGCACTCAGCGCTCGCGGCAAAGGTGCCTACGCTGACAAGTTCCCTAAAAGCGTAGGGCAAAAACATACAAAGGAAGGAATCGTGTAAAGGGAATAACATTGCAATCATGACCTGAAATAGAGTTATATTACAAGATAGCTTGTCGCTGCTCTAATAGACTGTTTTCATGACATGACCAGCGGCGACAAGAAAAGAAGAAAATAGACGGCCTAGTCCGCGCGGTCGCCCTCAACCCTCTTGATCCCGCTCACCTTGTCCACAATGGGTGCGACGAGGGTCTCGAGCTCCTCTAGATCAGCTTCCGGCGGCAGGGACCTGAGGATGTTGGTGAGGCGGAGGCCCGGGTTGCGGAAGGCCACCTTCATCAGCACCTTTTTGAGAGCTCCTGCGCAGATCTCGCGTGACTCGTCGGCCAGCTGCTTTGGGATCCTCTCCCGGAGTTGCTGGAGGGCCGTCGCCACGCCTTTGAAGAAAAAGGTGAGCTTGGCGCTAGATGGGAGGCTCTCGTCAGAGGAATACCCGAGATCCTCCACCCCCAGCAGCGCCAACTCCTTGTCGGTGTCTGCGGCAGCATTCACAAGACCCTCCATCCACCGCTCCACAGTTCCCCTGAACTCGTTCTGGGTGGCGGCGATGTTATCCAGCAGCGCCTTGTCGGCCTTGATCTCCTTCTTCAAGGCCGCCTCCTGCTCCCTGGCGTCGTCCAGCGTCTTGGTCAAAGCAGCCAGCTTCAGCTCAAGATCAACATTGGAGTCCTTGGCGGTGTCAAGCTACTTGATCTTATCGACGAGACGACCCTGCAGCTCACCAAAGGTGTAGGCGTCCTTCATGCGCTCATGCTTGAGTGTGGCAAGCGCTTCACCGCTCGCCTTGAGATCAGTCTCCAGCTGCGCCACTTTCGCCTCCAGCTCCTTCTTGGCGGCCTCAGCAGCTGCGGCATCGTCCTTTGCTTCCTTGAGGGCTCTGCTGAGTGCTTGCTCGTGCGCAGCAAGCTCCTCTTCGTGGCTGTCCAGGCTGGCCTTCAGCTACACCAACTCACCGTCCCGCGCAGATAACTCCTCGGCGGCAAGAAGCTGTTGCTCTGCAACCTCTGCCTTCTCGAGGATGAAAGCCTTCTGCGCCTCATCGAGCTGCACCCGCTCCGCCGCCAGCGACTGGAGAGCTGCCTGGTCGAGGCCTCGGAGCTCCTCCGCGCGCTTCTCCACGTCCACCCCCGCCTTCACGACAAGCGCTTCGCGGGACTCCAGTGTGGCCTGGCGGGCACGATAGAGCGACACCAGCTTGGTGCGTCGACCAGCGTCAGCCCAGCGGAGGCAAGCACCTCCACGTCAAAGCTTTCTCCTTCGACTGGCGCCCTGGACGTTGATGCCCAGGGTAGGTTGATGAAGATGCCATCGCCAGCCTTCAAGTAGACGCCTGGCTGGGGCTCTTCGGAGCCTGACGCTGCGGCAGCGGCGGGAGGATCAGCGGTCGGTGTAGCGCCTGTCGCTCCTGCGGCCTCAGGGTCGTCAGTACGATCGCCGGACCCCTCGTCAGCTGCTGCGGCGGCAGCCTTGGCCGCCTCTTCGCCGGCGGGATCATCAGTGCCGGCCGTTTCTTCGGTGGTAGCGGCGTCATCAATAACAACCTCGGTCACCATCGGCTCCACACTGGATGGATCTGACGGCCGGAAAAGGAAGAAAAGTCAAGCAAATATTCAAAAAGAAGAACCCAAGGGAAGTTTAGAAGCAAGGAGTACCTGTACCAGGCTCGGTAGTTGGGATCTCCGCTGCCGGGGGGTCGCTGGTATTGTCCCTTGCCGGGGAGCTCTCCCTCGTCAGAGACTTCTCCCTTGCCGGGGAGCTCTCCCCTGTCGGAGGATTCTCCCTTGCCGGAGAACTCTCCCTTGGCGGCGTAGTCGAAGCAGGCGGCACATCAGGAGTGGCCTCCGGGCGCTCCTGGTGGGGCTCCTCTGCTCCTACACAAGCCAACAGTCAGATATCAGCAAGCAAAGAGTATCCATGCGCGCCTAACAGCTGGAAATAAACCATATACTTACGCTGGGGGCTGTGCTGGGGGCTGCTCTGAAGAACAGCCGTCGGGTCCGGCAAGTTTGTCTCAGGCGCACCCCCTGCTGCCACGGTGGGATCATCCTCGATGACAATCACCGGGACCTTGGCTCTCTTTGCCATTCTCTGGGCCAGCGTCTTAAAAAGGAATAAGTTCAGAGTGAAGCAAATGAGATACAAGACAAGACAACAAGTATTGAATACATGCAAGTACAACAAGAATCTTACTCTTCTTCTTCCTCGTCGGAGCTGAGCGCAGAGAAGTCGAAGCCTGGCCCACCTCCGGCGTGAGGAGGCAGAGGAGTAGGATCCCTCGGACGCTTGGCGGGAGCTGGAGCGGCGGACCGGTAGGACCCCGCTCCAGTCGATGCCGCCGCGTGAGGTGCTTCAGCGGCAACAGAACTTGTCGCGGTGGAGCGCGTCGTGCGGCGCTGCGGGGGTTGACTCGTTCGCTGCTCCACTACGTCCCCGGCTCTACGAAGATGCCTTCTTGGTGGAGCCAGGGGCTCTGCTTGTGGAGCCAGGGGATATGCTTGCGGCAAGCTACCCGAAGACGAAGAGGAAGAGGAGCCGATCTCCAACGAGCCGCTCGAATCCTCGGCGAGCCCGCTGGGCCCGACGTCATGCTCGGCGGACCTCTTCTCGCCGGCAAGCTCCTCTCGGTTGGCAAGGCTTGCCGCCTCTGCTGCCTCTGCCTCCTCCACGGTGAACCCAAACTCACCCGCAGCGGTGGCTGCCACCGCCTCTTCCATCCTAGTGTCGATACGCTTGAGCTCATCGTCGGTGGTGTCCCGGGTGAGGCCCCTTTTCTCATCGGCGTCGACCGGCACTTCTATCAAGTTGTCGAAGAACGCCCGCATGACATCATCTGCAGGCTCTATCCAGGCTGGATCAATTCCATGCGAGTCGCACAGCGGCATTATTGCACGGATGCGGTCGAGCGCGGAGTTGTTGCACAGCGGAATGACGCCCCTCGGCAACCTGAACACTTCGGGATGCTGTGGGTCGTGCTTGAACAACTCCTGGAGCATCGCATTGATCTCCAGGATAGTGAAGTTGAAGTTGAGCCCCGGCCGCAACCTCATGATATCCGCCGCATTCTGGAACTCCCAGGCGGGTCTCCTCCTCTCCTGCAGGGGGGCGATGCGGCGGCGGAGGAAATCTGCACCAACCGCTCCTACAGTAAGCCAGGCAAGCCTGAGGCGCAGGATCCGGGTGACGGCAATCTTCAGTCTGTCGTCTTCCGGGGTCAGGCTACTCCAATCACTGTCGCGCACTACTGGGGTTTCGCGCAGAGCAGTAAACGACTGCGGGTTCTCCTCAACAATCAGACACCAGTCCGCCCTCCACTCCTCCCACTTGCTGCATAACTCTCCCTCCAGATAAGCATCCTTCTTGCCAGCCTTCGAGATCCAGGCGATTCTGCCGGATAAAGGCTCTCCTTTCTCAACCCGAGGCGAAAAGAAATGGCGGAAAAGAGCTACGTTTGGATGGATCCCGACAAAGTTTTCGCAGAGATGTGCGAAAACTGCCATGGTCAGGACAGCATTGGGGGTGAAGTCAAGAAGGTGGAGCCCGTAGGTGTTCATGACATCACAAAAGAATTCGGAGAAGGGCGGGCAGAGCCAGCAGTAGAAGAACAAGGTGAAGAAGGGATACCCGGTGGGATACTTATCCCAAGCAGTGGCTGGGAGTACCTTCGTGTGCGGATGCGCTCTCTTCCCCGTCGACCAGAAGAGGTAGAAGTCCTCCTTCAGCTCTGCCGCCTCAAGCCTCGGAGGGAAGATTGCCCGCTCCTTTCGCAGCGCCGCGAGCCGCTGCGCCTCCGCCGACTTCGCCTTCTCGGCTTTCGGAGCCATGGCGGGAATGGAGAGAGAGGACGACGGCACTGGTGGTGCTGGTGGCGATGGGGGCGGGGCGCTGCTCTCCTTCGGCTTTGGGAAGAAGGGGAGTGGCGGAGATTCTCGAGGAGGGAATAGCAACGGGCAGATGGGCGAACTGCCCCTGTTCCCCCTGCTTATAAGGAGGGAGGGGGCGGACGTTTTGCCTTTTCGAATAAAAGAACCACCCATGACCTCTGCCACGACACCGCAATCGACGCCTGCCGTTCGTGGAGGGCGCGGTGGATACTGTCCAAGGTGCGACGTGACCCAGGCCGCGCGTGCCCGTGCCCTGTTTTTGGCTTGGCCCAACAGCGCTCGGCACCGTGGGTGGCCCAGGCCCGGGGGCTCCTGTCGGTGTACTAGAG
Organism: Aegilops umbellulata; assembly: GCA_032464435.1. Taxonomy (NCBI): domain Eukaryota; kingdom Viridiplantae; phylum Streptophyta; class Magnoliopsida; order Poales; family Poaceae; genus Aegilops; species Aegilops umbellulata. Next base: position 205,577,522 of record CP136055.1, read on the forward strand.
TAGGGGAACCCTAGTATCCCGAACTTGTGTCCCGCGGCAAGGCTTGCCGGGTGACCGCCAGGATCCTCCGTGGATCCTTTGAAGCCATTTAAGAACAAAGTATTTAAGCCTAGGGGACAAGTCCCCGGCAAGAGGAGCTTGCCGGGAAGGCCACTCAAGGCACAAGACCCCGGCAAGAGGAGCTTGCCGGGAAGGCCAACCAAGGCATCTCAAGGAACCTGCCGCGACGCGCCACGCGTCCCGGCAGGACCCGGCGAGCGACAAGCTCCCGGACGCGACGAGACAACTATCGCGGCAAGGCGCTTGCCGCGGCAAGCCACCACTCTCTACCTGCACTCCAGCACACCCACCTACGTGTCGCTCTGGGACCCTTCCTGGCATACGTGGCGGGAGGCTGTGCAGCCAGGGGTACACTGTGGCATGCGGCGCTGACAAGATCGCCATCGTGGCGAGCGGTGGCGCCCCTGACGGTCCCTTTTCTGCACCGTCTGGGCGACGTAGATAGGCATTTAATGCCTTTGTCCCCTGCCGTCAGGGTTAGGTATGATACACTGTGTAGGTAGCTGTACCTACCACAACATCTTTCCATTTTTGCCCTTACCTACGTTGCCACCTGTTGGAGACCCCTTGAACATATAAAAGGAGGCCCATGCACAACGTAGAGGGGGATCGGACCCCGGAGCTCGCCACGGAGAGGAGGGCTCCAGAGGACGAACAAAAGAACGCTCGGTCTCGTTAGCTGCTTGAGTGTACTGTAGCACTCAGCGCTCCCGAGCAAGAACTCAATACAAACGACAAAGCAGCAATAGGAGTGTTATCTCTCCTGAGAGCTCCGAAGCTGGGTAAAAACCCCTCGCCTGCCTCGCCTCGATCCGCTCTTCGCGCGACCTCCGCCCCCCGCCGAACCGAGAAGGGGCTCCGTCCCCATAGGTGCTCGAGGAGCCAGAATTCCCCGGCAGCAGGCAGCTCAAGTTTATATGCATTATCAATTATTTTCTCTAACACCTTAAATGGACCTTCAGCACGTGGCATTAGCTTTGATTTGCACAAATTAGGAAACCTATCCTTACGCAAATGTAACCAAACTAGATCTCCAGGTGCAAAGACAACATGATTTCTACCCTTATCTCCAGCAAGTTTATATTTAGCATTCATACGCTCAATGTTTTCCTTAGTTAACTCATGCATTTTAAAAATCAATTCAGCACGTTCTTTAGCATCAAAATTAACCTTCTCCGAAGATGGAAGAGGCAACAAATCAATGGGTGCACGAGGTAGGAAACCATACACAATTTCAAAAGGGCACATCTTAGTAGCACAATGCAACAAACGATTATAAGCAAATTCAATATGAGTCAAGCATTCTTCCCACGTTTTCTTATTATTCTTCAAAACAGCCCTATGCATAGTAGACAATGTTCTATTGACTACTTCAGTTTGTCCATCAGTTTGGGGGCGACAAGTAGTAGTAAAAAGCAGTTTAGTCCCCAACTTAGCCCATAAACATCTCCAAAAGTGGTTAAGAAATTTAGTATCACGATCTGAAACAATAGTATTTGGCACACCATGCAAGCGAATAATTTCACGAAAGAACAAATCAACAACATTAACAACATCATCGCTTTTATGACATGGTATAAAGTGTGTCATTTTCGAGAACCTATCCACGACAACAAATATGCTATCCCTCCCCTTGTTTGTTCGAGGTAACCCTAAAACAAAGTCCATAGATATATCCTTCCAAGGAACACTAGGTACAGACAAAGGCATATATTAACCATGAGGATTGAGTCGTGACTTAGCTTTTTGACATGTAGTGCAGCGAGCAACAAAACGCTCAACATCCCGTCTCATCTTTGGCCAAAAGAAATGTGTAGCAAGTATATCCTCCGTCTTCTCCACGCCAAAGTGTCCCATTAGTCCTCCTCCATGCGCCTCCTGCAACAACAAAAGACGAACGGAGCTAGCTGGAATGCATAGCTTGTTAGCACGAAACACAAATCCGCCGTTAACGACGAACTTGTTCCATGTTCTACCTTCTTTACAATTCTGCAATACATCTTTAAATTCAGCATCATGCACATATTGATCTTTGATGGTCTGCAAACCAAATACTTTATAGTCAAGTTGTGAAAGCATAGTATAACAACGAGACAATGCATCAACAATAACCTTCTCTTTACCCTTCTTGTGTTTAATGACATAAGGGAAAGTCTCAATGAATTCAACCCATTTAGCATGTCTACGGTTCAGTTTTGCTTGACTTTTAATGTGTTTCAAAGATTCATGATCAGAATGTATAACAAATTCTTTGGGCCAAAAATAATGTTGCCATGTTTCCAAGGTCTGAACAAGAGCATATAATTCTTTATCATAAGTAGAATAGTTCAGACTAGGCCCACTCAATTTTTCAGAAAAGTATGCAACAGGTTTGCCATCTTGTAATAACACACCTCTTTATCCAATTCCACTAGCATCACATTCAAGCTCAAAAGTCTTATTAAAATCATGAAGTTGGAGTAAAGTAGAATGTGTCAACTTATCTTTCAATACCGTGAAGGCTTCTTCCTGTGCGTTACCCCAAACAAAAGGCACATCCTTCTTTGTAAGCTCGTTGAGAGGTGCAGCAATGGTGCTGAAATCTCTCACAAAACGCCAGTAGAAACCAGCGAGGCCAAGGAAACTCCTCACTTGTGTGACTGTTTTGGGCTGCACCCAACTCTCAATAGCTTCAATCTTGGCTTTATCAACTTCAATTCCCTTTGGAGTAACAACATAGCCAAGAAAAGATACTCGGTCGGTGCAAAAGGTGCACTTCCTAAGGTTACCAAACAAACGTGCATCACGTAGAGCAATAAAAACAGCACGTAAATGTTCCAAATGTTCTTCCAAAGATTTGCTATAAATCAGTATATCATCAAAATTGACCACCACAAATCGTCCAATGAAAGCACGTAAAACTTTGTTCATTAGTCTAATGAAAGTACTAGGCGCATTAGTTAACCCAAAAGGCATGACTAACCACTCATATAAACCAAACTTAGTTTTAAATGTTGTTTTCCATTCATCTCCCAATTTCATACGAATTTGATGGTATCCACTATGTAAATCAACTTTGGAGAATATTGTAGAGCCACTCAATTCATCAAGCATATCATCTAACCTAGGAATAGGATGACGATAACGAATAGTAATATTATTAATGCCTCTACAATCAACACACATACGCGACGTGCCATCCTTTTTAGGCACTAGTATATTAGGAACAGCACAAGGACTAAGAGATTCGCGTATATAACCTTTATCGAGCAGCTCCTGTACTTGACGCATAATCTCCTTCGTCTCCTCTGGATTGGTACGGTATGGTGCACCGTAGGGTAGCGATGCACCAGGAATTAAGTCAATTTGATGCTCAATCCCTCAAATAGGTGGTAATCCCGGTGGCACGTCTTGTGGAAAGACGTCAACGAACTCCTGCAAAATGTTAGTGACAGCAGGGGGCAAAGAGGAAGGCACGTCCTCGAATGAAAATAATGCCTCTTTGCACACAAAAGCATAGCAAACAGATTTGATAAAATCTAGCTCATCAATATCAGATTTGGTGGCAAGTAAACATGCACTTTTCAATTTAATTTTAGAAGCAACAGTAGATGGTTTATTATTAGGCTTCATTTGTTGCTCAAATTCTTTTGCCACAATCTGATTTTCACTCTTATTTTTCTCCTGTTTTGCTTTATTAGCTCTATTAATATCATCTTTCAAAATGGAATCAGGAGTCATAGGAAGCAAAGTAATATTTTCATCCTTATGAACAAGAGTATACTGATTGTTTCTACCATGGTGTACATAATTTTTATCAAATTGCCATGGTCTACCAAGTAATAAGGAACATGCTTGCATCGGTACCACATCATAATCAACATAATCAGCATATGTAGAGATACTAAAATGCACACGAACAGTACGTGTTACCTTAACCTTGCCGCTGTTGTTGAACCATTGGATGTAGTAAGGATGTGGATGTGGTCTTGTGGTGAGAGATAGCTTCTCCACCATCTCCAAGCTAGCCAAGTTGTTGCAGCTCCCTCCATCTATGATGAGACGTATAGAACGTTCCTTCACAACTCCCTTTGTATGGAACAAATTATGCTTCTAATTTTTCTCAACTTGTGTAACCTGCACACTCAAAACACGTTGAGCAACTAAACATTCATACCTGTCAGCATCTTCAGGATCCATGCAGTGCGTCTCATGATCAGAATCATCTCCACCGTGTTCTTCATGTGTAAGAAGAGCCAAAGTCTCCTCATCATAGTCACTAGCGGACTCATACCCACCATCCTCAGTAGCAATCATCACACGCTGAGATGTGCATTCTCTCACAGAATGTCCTCTTCCCTTACAACAACGACAAATAATATCACTTGTGTGCCCTATTGACGCCATGGAAGAAGAAGAGCTCTATGCAGGCCCGGCAGGTGTGCTCTTGGCAGATAGTGGTGGTTGTGCCTTCTTTCTTGTATCACGGTTGGAGATGGCACCTGAAGGAGGTGATAGTGCAGTGGAAGTAGATGATGCACGTGGTGTCCATGATGAAGGTCGACCTGCAGAAAAGTTAGTTCGCGCCAATGTCTGTCGATCCTTCACTTCACGTTCAGCTTTACAAGCAAGATGGAATAAATGAGTGATATTATTATAATCCTTATAGTCTAGAATGTGAAGCTGAACGTGAAGTGCAGGATCGACAGGCATTGGCGCGAACTAACTTTTCTGCAGGTCGACCTTCATCATGGACACCACGTGCATCATCTACTTCCACTGCACCATCTACTTCCACTGCACCATCACCTCCTTCAAGCGCCACCTCCAACCGTGATACAAGAAAGCAGGCACAACCACCACTATCTGCCAAGAGCACACCTGCCGGGCCTGCATAGAGCTCTTCTTCTTCCATGGCGTCAATAGGGCACACAAGTGATATTATTTGTCGTCGTTGTAAGGGAAGAGGACATTTTGCGAGAGAATGCAAATCTCAGCGTGTGATGATTGCTACTGAGGATGGTGGGTATGAGTCCGCTAGTGACTATGATGAGGAGACTTTGGCTCTTATTACACATGAAGAACACGGTGGAGATGATTCTGATCATGAGATGCACTGCATGGATGCTGAAGATGCTGACAGGTATGAATATTTAGTTGCTCAACGTGTTTTGAGTGTGCAGGTTACACAAGATGAGCAAAATCAGAGGCATAATTTGTTCCATACAAAGGGAGTTGTGAAGGAACGTTCTATTCGTGTCATCATAGATGGAGGGAGCTGCAACAACGTGGCTAGCGTGGAGATGGTGGAGAAGCTATCTCTCACCACAAGACCACATCCAGATCCTTACTACATCCAATGGTTCAACAACAGCGGCAAGGTTAAGGTAACACGTACTGTTCGGGTGCATTTTAGTATCTCTACATATGCTGATTATGTTGATTGTGATGTGGTACCTATGCAAGCATGTTCCTTATTACTTGGTAGACCATGGCAATTTGATAAAAATTCTATACACCATAGTATAAACAATCAGTATACTCTTGTTCATAAGGATACAAATATTACTTTGCTTCCTATGACTCCTGATTCCATTTTGAAGGATGATATTCATAGAGCTAATAAAGCAAAACAGGAGAAACATAAGAGTGAAAATCAGATTGTGGCAAATGAATTTGAGCAATAAACGAAGCCTAATAATAAACAATCTAGTGTTGCTTCTGAAATTAAATTGAAAAGTGCATGTTTACTTGCCACCAAATCTGATATTGATGAGCTAGTTTTTAGCAAATCTGTTTGCTATGCTTTTGTGTGCAAAGAGGCATTATTTTCATTTGAGGACGTTCCTTCTTCTTTGCCTCCTGCAGTCACTAACATTTTGCAGGAGTTCGGTGACGTCTTCCCACAAGACATGCCACTGGGATTACCACCTATTCGAGGGATTGAACATCAAATTGACTTAATTCCCGGTGCATCGCCACCCAACCGTGCACCATACCGTACCAATCCAGAGGAGACGAAGGAGATTATGCGTCAAGTACAGGAGCTGCTCGACAAAGGTTATATACACGAATCTCTTAGTCCTTGTGCTGTTTCGATTATAGTAGTGTGTAAAAAGGATGGTACGTCGCGTATGTGTGTTGATTGTAGAGGCATTAATAATATTACTATTCGTTGGACGATTTTTGGTAGTCTATTTTGATGATATACTGATTTATAGCAAATCTTTGGAAGAACATTTGGAACATTTACGTGATGTTTTTATTACTCGACGTGATGCACGTTTGTTTGGTAACCTTGGGAAGTGCACCTTTTGCACCGACCGAGTATCTTTTCTTGGCTATGTTGTTACTCCATAGGGAATTGAAGTTGATAAAGCCAAGCTTGAAGCTATTGAGAGTTGGCCGCAACCCAAAACGGTCACGCAAGTGTGGAGTTTTCTTGGACTCGCTGGTTTCTATAGGCGTTTTGTGAGAGATTTTAGCACCATTGTTGCACCTCTCAATGTGCTTACAAAGAAGAATGTGCCTTTTGTTTGGGGTACCGCACAGGAAGAAGCCTTCACGGTATTGAAAGATAAGTTGACACATGCTCCTTTACTCCAACTTCTTGATTTTAATAAGACTTTTGAGCTTGAATGTGATGCTAGTGGAATTGGATTAGGAGGTGTGTTATTACAAGATGGCAAACCTGTTGCATACTTTTCTGAAAAATTGAGTGGGCCTAGTCTGAACTATTCTACTTATGATAAAGAATTATATGCTCTTGTTGGGACCTTAGAAACATGGCAACATTATTTATGGCCCAAATAATTTGTTATACATCCTGATCATGAATCTTTGAAACACATTAAAAGTCAAGCAAAATTGAACCGTAGACATGCTAAATGGGTTGAATTCATTGAGACTTTCCCTTATGTCATTAAACACAAGAAGGGTAAAGAGAAGGTTATTGTTGATGCATTGTCTCGTTGTTATACTATGCTTTCACAACTTGACTATAAAATATTTGGTTTGCAGACCATCAAAGATCAATATGTGCATGATGCTGAATTTAAAGATGTATTGCAGAATTGTAAAGAAGGTAGAACATGGAACAAGTTCGTCGTTAACGATGGATTTGTGTTTCGTGCTAACAAGCTATGCATTCCAGCTAGCTCCGTTCGTCTTTTATTGTTGCAGGAGGCGCATGAAGGAGGACGAATGGGGCACTTTGGCGTGAAGAAGACGGAGGACGTACTTGCTACACATTTCTTTTGGCCAAAGATGAGACGGGATGTTGAGCGTTTTGTTGCTCGCTGCACTACATGTCAAAAATCTAAGTCACGACTCAATCCTCATGGTTTATATATGCATTTGCCTGTACCTAGTGTTCCTTTGGAGGATATATCTATGGACTTCATTTTAGGTTTACCTCGAACAAAGAAGGGGAGGGATAGCATATTTGTTGTCGTGGATAGGTTCTCGAAAATGGCACACTTTGTACCATGTCATAAAAGCGATGTTGCTGTTAATGTTGTTGATTTGTTCTTTCGTGAAATTATTCGCTTGCATGGTGTGCCAAATGCTATTGTTTCAGATCGTGATACTAAATTTCTTAGCCACTTTTGGAGATGTTTATGGGCTAAGTTGGGGACTAAATTGCTTTTTTGTACTACTTTGTCACCCCCAAACTAATGGTCAAACTGAAGTAGTCAATAGAACATTGTCTACTATGCTTAGGGCTGTTTTAAGAATAATAAGAAAATGTGGGAAGAACGCTTGCCTCATATTGAATTTGCTTATCATCGTTCATTGCATTCTGCTACTAAGATGTGCCCTTTTGAAATTGTGTATGGTTTCCTACCTCGTGCACCTATTGATTTGTTGCCTCTTCCATCTTCGGAGAAGGTTAATTTTGATGCTAAACAACGTGCTGAATTGATATTAAAAATGCATGAGTTAACTAAGGACAACATTGAGCGTATGAATGCTAAATATAAACTTGCTGGAGATAAGGGTAGAAAGCATGTTGTCTTTGCACCTGGAGATCTTGTTTGGTTACATTTGCGTATGGATAGGTTTCCTAATTTGCGCAAATCAAACCTAATGCCACGTGTTGATGGTCCTTTTAAGGTGTTAGAGAAAATAAATGATAATGCATATAACCTTGAGCTGCCTACAGATTTTGGTGTTTGTCCCACTTTTAACATTGCATATTTGAAGCCTTATTTGGGTGAGGAAGATGAGATTCCGTCGAGGACGACTTCATTTCAACAAGGGGAGGATGATGAGGACATCAATTCCATTGTTACACCCACAACCCTACTACTACAAATATTGGACCAATTACTAGAGCTCGCGCACGCCAATTAAATTAACGGGTACTTTCGTTTCTTGGTAATGATTCTAATGTTCATGACAATATGATGCTGCCTAAATTGGATGCATTTGTTTTGCTTACAAATGAAGGGCCTGGCATGGATAAGAGGGATGAACATTGGAGCAAGAACAAGCATGGAGTTGATGGCATGCGCAAGGGGAACAAGAACGAAGTTACAAGTGATGATTTCAGGACTTTGAAGCCACCATAATGAGTGCATGAAGCCTTGGATGAAATATACAAGATGCCACTTCATAAACTTCGTCCAGAGGCTATTCTAGGTGCTGCGCCACCTTATTATTGGGCCATGCCCATGTAATTTCGAAATACATAAGTATAGGCTGTTTTTAGAGTCCGTATGTGTGGGGAAACAAGATATAGGGTTGGTTTCAGACCCGTTCCCCAAGGGCCACGAAATTCCCCCCTCTTCCTCCATATATACAGCCCTTCGGGCACCGTTTAGACTTTGGGTTTTGTTTAGATTAAAAGTTCGCCATAGCTGCAACTTCGCATACTTCGTTTGTGTTCAACGACCAGACCAAGGCGTCACAGAACCCCACCTTGATCAATCAAGCTTTCCTCTTATATTCGCAATATCCAGGTTCCAATCTTAGTTTCTTGCTTGTTCTTCGTTTACCTGCAGGAAACAGACCTTCGTGGTCAGATTGATCGTGCTCCGGCGTGGTCAACAACCTCTCGGAGTTGGTTTAGCGGTTGCTAAGGCGCGACGTCCTCGCACGTTCGTAGTCGGATCGTCAAAGTCGACTTCGTCCAAATGATAACCACCATCTCATTGAAAGACGGGACACCTTTGCCTCTATCACGTGCATCAGGTACTCCTTGAATTCCTTGGTCCAACACTCCTCCTTGGGCTCAAGCGCCAGGAGCAGCCGAGCCCCTGAGGTTGGGCCGCAGGCTGGGGCTCCCGTGGCCGGGGGCTGCGGGAGCTCCTCCCGAGGTTGAGTCGTGCTTGAAAGAGGTGGCGTAGCTGATGGCTTGAAGTGCCGCTCTTCGAAGACGTCGGGCTCTTGTGGTTGCCGCTTGGATGGTCTCTTGGCGATGTCGTCGGCTTACTTGTTGGTGCCCCAGGGCACGTGCTGCAGCTCTGGCCCCGAGAACTGCTTTTCCATTTTGCGCACCTCTATGAGGTAGGCCTCCATGTGCTCGTCCTTCGGCTCGTACACTTCGTTGGATAAGTTGACGAGGAACTGGGAGTCACCCTTGACGGTAAGGCGCCTCACCCCCAGAGCCGCCGCGGCCTTAAAGCCAGCTATGAGGCCTTCGTATTCTGCGATATTGTTGGACGGTAAGGCGCCTCACCCCCAGAGCTGTCGCAGCCTTCAAGCTCCACCACCCACTCCCGAAAATGGCCTGCTGACGCTGAGCCACTCGGGCGGCACATCGAGGAGGCTGAAGGCTTCTACGGAGAGCAATTTGAGGCCGGCGCCGCCATCGATGAGGGTCTTGGCGACGGCCACGTTGTAGATGGTGGGAGCGCAGAGCATTGGGAGCATGCCAGAGCCAGTGGTGGAGCCAGGGTGGTCTTCTGAGTCGAAGGTGATAGAGGCAGGGTGTCCCGATCTTTCGATGGGATGATAACTATCAATTTGGTGAAGATGACTTTGCCGATCCGACTACAAACGTGCACGACGTTGCGACTTCGCAATCGCTAAACCAACTTCGAGAGGTTGTTGACCACGCCGGAGCACAATCAACCTGACCATGAAGGTCTATTCCTGCAAGCAATCGAAGAACAAACAAGAATATTATAAAAGCAATCTGAATATTGCGAGTATATATGAAGTATTGATAAAGGTGGGGATCCGTAAGCGGTCTTGGTTTGGTCGTTGGACACAAACAAAGTACATGAAGTTGCAATGGCTAACTTTTAACTAAACAAATCCCAAGGAAAAAGCTACTAGATGGATCTACTTATATAGGAGCAAGGGGTGGCGGCCAAGGAGGTGGGAGGACGTCCCAAGGCAGCCTAAAACCAACCCTAGGTCGTACAAGGCTCATGGGCCCAAGTGGAGGCAATGTTGAATAAACGCTCAACGACGGTACTTTGCTGGTCCTAGGCTAGACCAGACTAGAGACGCGAGCCTAGAACACTAATGAGGTCACGGCGTAGCACAACTAGCATCAATGAAGGATACTAAGTAGCTCTGGTCAGCAAGATATAAGTGAAGATCACAACGGCAGTAAAGATAATGATGAAAAACAACTGCCAAGCAGGATATACAACAACTCTCTCTCCAACTTTCTTCTTGAAAAGTTTGAACCAATTTTCTGATAACTTTTCTCAAGAATGGCACTGACTCAAGCTTTCAAACGCAAAAAGAAACATTCAATTCCGAGTTGATATGAGGAGTCAAAAAAAATTCGAAAACTGGTTTGAAATACTGGAATAAGCTGTGTCGCGAACTTCGGAGGGCAAAAAGACCTATTTAGAAGCCGATTTTGAGGTGCCAAACAGTGAAATAGCCTCTGCAACTATTTAGATGCGTCTCATCGCTAGCTTTCATATGAGTACTCGCGGAGCCAGAACGGACTTCGTATGAGGAAGTTATGCCTGTTTTACTCGATAGTGCACAAAACAGATTCCAATCCGAATTCAACTACGAGATTGAGTCTAGATAGATCCAAATTTTGTTTTTTTTCTTCTCTCTTTTTTTTCCTCACACTTTTTCCTTTTTCTTTCTCTTTTTTTTTTCTCTGACTTTTTTTTACTTTTTTCTCTCTCTTTTTTTCTCTTTTTTTCTCTGTCTTTTTTTCACTCTCCCTCTTTCCAAAAGAAACTAGATAAGATGCAGATTGGATCAAGCGAATATGTGAATGATCTCGACTATGATTATCACAATGAACGGTGGGTAGCACATGGTGGAAATTGATGGATGGGTGGTGGACAGCAGAAGGAATAACGATGCAGCTGCCGCGTGACTAATGTGAACAGAACTCGAAACTCTAAACGAACTAGACACTAAGACCAGCAACTCGACACGACGATGCAACCGATAATTCAATAATGCAAACAATGAAAATAAAACTGCAAAGGCTCAGACTGGCTTGGACAAAGGATGAATAGATCTCAAATTTTTTTGTGTTATTTTCTTGGACAATAGGTAAGAAAATAAATCTAATCTAGAAAAACTGGAAATTCTCACCGAGCAACCTGAAAACTGATTCCACTTGATAGAGGAGGGGTGTCCCGATCTTTCGATGAGATGATAACTATCGATTTGGTGAAGATGACTTTGCTGATCCGACTACAAACGTGCACAGCATTGCGCCTTAGTAATCGCTAAACCAACTTCGAGAGGTTATTGACCACGCCGGAGCACAATCAACCTGACCACGAAGGTCTATTCCTGCAAGCAATCGAAGAACAAGCAAGAATATGATAAAAGCAATCTGAATATTGTGAGTATATATGAAGTATTGATAAAGGTGAGGATCCGTAAGCGGTCTTGGTCTGGTCGTTGGACACAAACGAAGTACACGAAGTTGCAATGGCTAACTTTTAACTAAACAAATCCCAATGAAAAAGCTACTAGATGGATCTACTTATATAGGAGCAAGGGGTGGTGGCCAAGGAGGTGGGAGGACGTCCCAAGGCAGCCTAAAACCAATGCTAGGTCGTAAAAGGCTCATGGGCCCAAGTGGAGGCAATGTTGAATAAACACTCAACGACGGTACTTTGCTGGTCCTAGGCTAGACCGGACTAGAGACGCGAACCTAGAAAACTAATGAGGTCACGGCATAGCACAACTAGCATCAATGAAGGATACTAAGTAGCTTTGGACAGCAAGATATAAGTGAAGATCACAACGGCAGTAAAGATAATGATGAAAAACAACTGCTAAGCAGGATATACAACAATTCTCTCTCCAACTTTGTTCTTGAAAAGTTTGAACCAATTTTCTGATAACTTTTCTCAAGAATGGCACTGACTCAAGCTTTCAAACGCAAAAAAAGTCACTCAATTCCGAGTTGATATGAGGAGTCAAAAAATTCTAAAACTGGTTTGAGATACTGGAATAAGCTGTGTCGCGAACTTCGGAGGGCAAAAAGACCTATTTAGAAGCCGATTTTGAGGTGCCAAATAGTGAACTTGCCCCTACAACTATTTAGATGCGGCTCGTCGCTAGCTTTCATATGAGTACTCGCGGAGCCAGAACGGACTTCGTATGAGGAAGTTATGCCTGTTTTACTCGATAGTGCACAAAACAGATTCCAATCCGAATTCAACTACGAGATTGAGTCTAGATAGATCCGAATTTTGTTTTTTTATTCTCTCTTTTTTCCCTCACACTTTTTTCATTTTCTTTCTCTTTTCTTTTCTCTGACTTTTTTACTTTTTTCTGTCTCTTTTTTCCTCTTTTCTTTCTCTGTCTTTTTTTTCTCTCTCCCTCTTTCCAAAACAAACTAGATAAGATGCAGATTGGATCAAGCGAAGATGTGAATTATCTCAACTATGATTATGACAATGAACGGTGGGTAGCACATGGTGGAAATTGATGGATGGGTGGTGGACAGCAGAAGGGATAACGATGCAGCGGCTGCGTGACTAATGTGAACAGAACTCAAAACTCTAAACGAACTAGACACTCAGACCAGCAACTCGACACGATGATGCAACCGATAATTCAATAATGCAAACAATGAAAAGAAAACTGCAAAGGCTCAGACTGGCTTGGACAAAGGATGAATAGATCTAACTTTTTTTTGTGGTATTTTCTTGGACAATAGGTAAGAAAATAAATCTAATCTAGAAAAACTGGAAATTCTCACCGAGCAACCTGAAAATTGATACCACTTGATAGAGGCGGGGTGTCCCGATCTTTCGATGAGATGATAACTATCGATTTGGTGAAGATGAATTTGCTGATCCGACTACAAACGTGCACGGCGTTGCGCCTTAGCAATCGCTAAACCAACTTCGAGAGGTTATTGACCACGCCGGAGCACAATCAACCTGACCACGAAGGTCTATTCCTGCAACCAATCGAAGAACAAGCAAGAATATGATAAAATCAATCTGAATATTGCGAGTATATATGAAGTATTGATAAATGTGGGGATCCGTAAGCGGTCTTGGTCTTGTCGTTGGACACAAAAGAAGGACAGGATGTTGCAATTCCTAACTTTTAACTAAACAAATCCCAAGGAAAAAGCTACTAGATGGATCTACTTATATAGGAGCAAGGGGTGGCGGCCAAGGAGGTGGGATGACGTCTCAAGGCAGCCTAAAACCAATCCTAGGTCGTAAAAGGCTCATGGGCCGAAGTGGAGGCAATGTTGAATAAACGCTCAACGACGGTACTTTGCTGGTCCTAGGCTAGACCGGACTAGAGACGCGAGCCTAGAACACTAAGGAGGTCACGACGTAGCACAACTAGCATTAATGAAGGATACTAAGTAGCTTTGGACAGCAAGATATAAGTGAAGACCAAACGGCAGTCAAGATAATGATGAAAAACAACTGCCAAGCAGGATATACAACAACTCTCTCTCCATCTTTCTTCTTCAAAACTTTGAACCAATTTTCTGATAAATTTTCTCAAGAATGGCACTGACTCAGGCTTTCAAACGCAAAAAGAATCACTCAATTCCGAGTTGATATGAGGAGTCAAAAAAATTCTAAAACTTGTTTGAAATACTGGAATAAGCTGTGTCGCGAACTTTGGAGGGCAAAAAGACCTATTTAGATGCCGATTTTGAGGTGCCAAACAGTGAAATAGCCTCTGCAACTATTTAGATGCGGCTCGTCGCTAGCTTTCATATGAGTACTCGCGGAGCCAGAACGGACTTCGTATGAGGAAGTTACGCCTGTTTTACTCGATAGTGCACAAAACAGATTCCAATCCAAATTCAACTACGAGATTGAGTCTAGATAGATCTGAATTTTGTTTTTTTTCTTCTCTCTTTTTTCTTCCTCACACTTTTTTCTTTTTCTTTCTCTTTTTTTCTCTGACTTTTTTTTACTTTTTTCTGTCTCTTTTTTTCTCTTTTTTTCTCTGTCTTTTTTTCTCTCTCCCTCTTTCCAAAACAAACTAGATAAGATGCAGATTGGATCAAGCGAAGATGTGAATGATCTCAACTATGATTATCACAATGAACGGTGGGTAGCACATGGTGGAAATTAATGGATGGGTGGTGGACAGCAGAAGGAATAACGATGCAGCTGCCGCATGACCAATGTGAACAGAACTCAAAACTTTAAACGAACTAGACACTAAGACCAGCAACTCGACACGACGATGCAACCGATAATTCAATAATGCAAACAATGAAAAGAAAACTGCAAAGGCTCAGACTGGCTTGGAGAAAGGATGAATAGATCTCACTTTTTTTGTGGTATTTTCTTGGACAATAGGTAAGAAAATAAATCTAATCTAGAAAAACTGGAAATTGTCACCGAGCAACGTGAAAACTGATACCACTTGATAGAGGAGGGGTGTCCTGATCTTTCGATGAGATGATAACTATCGAATTGGTAAAGATGACTTTGCCGATGCGACTACAAACGTGCACAGCGTTGCGCCTTAGCAATCGCTAAACCAACTTCGAGAGGTTATTGACCATGCCGGAGCACAATCAACCTGACCACGAAGGTATATTCCTGCAAGCAATCGAAGAACAAGCAAGAATATGATAAAAGCAATCTGAATATTGCGAGTATATATGAAGTATTGATAAAGGTGAGGATCCGTAAGCGGTCTTGGTCTGGTCGTTGGACACAAACGAAGTACACGGAGTTGCAATGGCTAACTTTTAACTAAACAAATCCCAAGGAAAAAGCTACTAGATGGATCTACTTATATAGGAGCAAGGGGTGGTGGCCAAGGAGGTGGGAGGACGTCCCAAGGCAGCCTAAAACCAACCCTAGGTCGTAAAAGGCTCATGGGCCCAAGTGGAGGCAATGTTGAATAAACTCTCAATGACGGTACTTTGCTGGTCCTAGGCTAGACCGGACTAGAGACGCGAGCCTAGAACACTAAGGAGGTCACGGCGTAGCACAACTAGCATCAATGAAGGATACTAAGTAGCTCTGGACAGCAAGATATAAGTGAAGATCACAACGGCAGTAAAGATAATTGTAAGTGCAGCTAGTGCCACCCCTAGTTGGTTCTGGAGTATTGACGACAAATTTGGTTGAGGGACTAATGTGTTTGTGAGAATTGCAGGATAACACAGGTAGTGTCCCTCATTGATTCGGTTTACCTACCGGAGATGACCCCTAAAAATGTATGAAGACATTGACAACAATGGTGGTACATGAAGATATTCATATTGAAGACTATGACATGAGAAGACATTCTGTGAAGACTATGGAGCGCGAAGACTTAGTTGTTTCGTTGTTTCCTTTTCTTCTTTGTTGAGTCATAGGAACCACCGTACTGTTAAGTGGGGTCCAAGTGAATACAGTCAGAGTGACTGAAGTGATGCTCAACCCAAATCCTATGTCTTCGAGCGAAGACAATGAGAGCAAATCTTATCCAGAGCTGGATAAGTCAGCTTTGCTTGTAGCCTAAGTAAAGTTGTCGCGTGTGTTTGAAATCTGATCGTTGGAACACGTGTCAGTTCCTTAGTGACCCAGGGTCATTTCGGACATATCAGGTCGGGTTTCCTAGTGGCTATAAATAGCCCACCCCCTACACCATAAATTGGTGGCTGCTCAGAGTTAGTGCCCGACTTTTGTCGTTTGAGAGCAACCCACCTCGAAGCCTTTGAGAGAGAAATCCTTGCGAGGACAAAGCCCAAATACCCAGAGCCAAAGAGTGTTAGGCATCACTGAAGTCTTTCTGTCTGTGTGACCTGAAGACTTATTACACTTGAGGACTGTGAATTCTCCAGCCGGTTAGGCGCCGCGTTCTGAGCATCCAAGAGCCATTGTGGATCGCCGGTGAACGAAGTCTGTGAAGGTTTGGAAGTCTACTTTGAAGACTTACCAGAGTGATTGGGCGAGGACTGTGTGTCCTTAGCTCAAGGGGAATAAGGTGAAGACGCGGTCTTCTGAGTTGAATCTCAGCCTCCCTAACCAGATGTACAGTTGTCACAACAACTGGAACTGGTCAAACAAATCCTGTGTCTTCATCGAGTGACTGGTTCTATTCTCTCTTCTACTTACAGTTTGTCTTCGTGAAGTCATTGCCTGCTTGACATACCTGTTTGACTTCATTGCTTGACTACTATTGTTGTTTGGCTTCATACTATCTTCCACCCAGATCCTTACTACCTAGTTGCCATCAGTCATCGTACACTCACATTATTCCATACTTGACTATGGCTTGCCTTGTGTAGTTTATCTTCCGCTGCATATCAATAGGTTCATTTCTAATGTTTGTCTTTGAAACTTTTATGTTTTGAAGACTTTCATAAAAATCGCCTATTCACCCCCCCTCTAGTCGATAACAAGCACTTTCAATTGGTATCCGAGCAAGGTACTCCCTTGTTCTGTGTGATTCGGTTTAACCACCTAGAGTTTTAGCTATGTCGACTGCAGGGATAATCAAAGTCTCCGCTGCTTGCCCCGTGTTCGATGGAACTGAATATCCCTACTGGAAGAATAAGATGCGCATGCATCTTGAAGCCATTGATGTCGACCTCTTCTATGTCGTCAAGAACGGCGTTCCCAAGACTGGTGAAGGTGTCACCCCTGCTGATGTCAAGAAGTTCATTCGACTGGACTCTACTGCCAAGAACATCATCTGTGGTCATCTGACCAAAGGACAGTATGGCCGTGTGAGTGCTCTGGAGACGTCAAAGCTAGTCTGGGACTGGCTATCCAAGGTCAACGAAGGCGTCTCAACCCAGAGAGATCAAAGGATCAGTGTTCTTCGCAACCTCTTCAACCGCTTCAAGAGAAACGACAATGAGAATGTCCAGCTCACGTTTGATCGCCTCACTGACATCACAAATGAGCTTCGTGCTCTCGGTGCCACTGAGATTACCAAGCATGAAATCGTCAAGACGCTACTGAGATCACTTGACAGCTCCTTTGACACCCTTGCCCTCATGATACAAGAACGTCCTGACTTCAAGACACTCGATCCGTCTGATATACTTGAGAGGCTCAACACACATGAGTCCCAGCTATCTGAGAAAAGAGATATCTATGGTCCCAACTATGGCCGAACTCGCGCTTTGAAGGCAAAAGTTGTTTCCTCATCTGAAGAAGAATCTGACTGCAGTTCTGATGGTCCTGAAGACATTGGAAAGGAACTTGCTATGCTTGTGAAGAAGTTCCAGAAGTTCACTAAGAAGAAAGGCTTCAGAAAGTCTTCACGATCCAGCTCAAGAAATGATGAAGCTTCTACTCATGACTACAAGAAGAGAACATGTCACAAGTGCAAGAAACCTGGACACTACATCTCTGAGTGTCCACTGTGGGACAACGAGAAGAAGAAGAAGAAGATCAAGGAATATGATTCTGATGACAAGAAAAAGAAGAAATCTTCAAAGTCTTCTTCCAAGTCCTCATCAAAGTCTTCATCTCACAAGAATAGCTCATCTGGAAAGGCTCGTGCTTTTGTTGGGAAGGAAATGGATTCAGAGGAGGAGTCTGCTTTTGAGGAGGTGGAGGTGGAGTCTGAGGAGGAGTCCGACCCTGGTGTTGCAAGTCTGGCTCTAGCCACTGCCTATGTTGCCAAGTCCATCTTCAACACAGAAGACAATGACTTCCACGCCAACGCTGAAGCTGATGATAAGGATGACCCTACTCCCACCTACTGCTTCATGGCACGTGGTGCCAAGGTAAAATCACGCGATGCTTACTTTCAAACATCTAGTGAAGATGACTCTGATTGTGAATCCAAGCCTAGCTACAAAACACTTGCTAAAATTGCAACTGAACAACAAAAGGCTATGGAACATACTCAAAAACTGTTAGACGAAAGCGATGACATGTTGGACGCGGAAATGACTCGTTCATGGTCCTTACTTGAAGACATAAAAAATCTTCATGCTAAGTACCAAGAACTTGAAAGCCGTCATGATACGCTCACAACCACTCATGAAAAGCTCTCCTATGATTATCTTCAAAGGAAGCAAGAGCTTGAGAAGTTGAGAGCGGCTCATGAAGATCTTCAAAAAGAGAATGAGTCACTACGCGCTCAACAGATCAGTCCCGCTCAGGATGGATTTGAACCACCATGTCTAAAATGCCTTGAGCATGATAACGCTACCTCTGTTGCTGGGTGTTCCACTACTGCTGCTGTTGCATTGTCTTCAACTACTGATGTGGTAACTAACCCCTCTACGGAGGATACCACTACTATTGCTGATGAAAATGCTAGGTTGAAGACATTACGTGAAACAGGGATGTATAAAAGCCTGAAAGGGCATCAGACACTTTGCGATGTCCTTAAAAAGCAGATTCTGAACCGAAACCCTAGGAAAGAGGGTGTTGGGTTCGAGAGGAAAATGAATGTTGATGGTTCCTACTGGAAGCCTGAGCAGTATCCCAAAACCACATGGGTTGCTGCAAAGGGACCTTTAGTGGATCCATCCACCTTATCTGGCTTTACCTGTGCTAACCCTGTCATCATTGATGAATCCTTTGATGCAAACTATAAACTGTTCAAGAATCAGAATAGTGAAGTGTTTGCCAGATATATTGGTACTAACTGCAGGAATGGGCCACCTATGAAGAAGATCTGGGTGCCCAAAAGCTGTCTTGAGAAGCTTCTGGTGAATGTCATCATGACACCACCTGGGAAGAAGACAAATCCCAGACCTAAGCTTCATATGGTCCAAAGGCTTCATACAGACAGAGGACTCACCTGAGTCACCCTAATGCCAATGTTTTGCAGGGAAACCGTACTCAAACCTATGAATATGAGCGTGTATCTTCAAACCGCTATGTTCATAAAACTAAGAACTTTTTTGCTTATTCATATGAGTATCATTCATCTCCTGCAAGGCTATTTGCTAGGGCTCCAAAGCCGAAGTTCTGAGATGTTGCACTTAGACTCATTGCTTCTAAGCCACCCCTGAAGATGTGGGTGGTTAAGAAGAATTAACTTTCTTTTGCAGGGAAAGGTCTCCAGCCAAAAATCAAAGGCGTCTGATGCTATTGCTGGGGACCTAAAATATCTTGTAGGGCGCAAGATCAAATGCCCAAATGGTCTCACTATGCATTTTGTTCCTGAATCGCTTGCCATTCATCCTATCAGTCCTAATCTTGATCTGAGCTTCCATAATCCTCTTGCCCGTCAAATGTTTATGCTTCACAATACTCTTGGTGAAGCCTATCCTCCTAACTGTAATGCAGAGTATGACACCTCGTGCTTCAGAATGGATTATGGACAGGGGATGCACTAATCATATGACTGGTGATCAAAGTCTTCTCATGGACTCAACCTTACGTCCATCTGATAAGAGTCACATCACATTTGCTGACACTGGTAAAAGCAAGGTATTGGGTCTAGGTAGAGTTGCAATCTCAAGGGATCAGCACATGGATAAAGTGATGCTTGTTGAATACCTTGGCTTCAACTTAATGTCTGTCTCAATGCTTTGTGACCTGAACATGGTTGTAATATTTGGAAAGTATCGTTGCCTTGTACTAATGGAATTTGACAAATCTCTAGTTTTTGAAGGGTACAGGAAAGATGATCTGTACATCGTAGATTTCTTAGCAGGTCCACAGCTTGCAAGATGTCTTCTTACAAAAGCTTCAGAATGCTGGCTATGGCATCGGAGGCTGGGGCATGCTGGGATGAGGAACTTACATACGCTCATCAAGAAGAAGCATGTCATTGGCATTAAGGATGTCAAGTTCAAGAAAGATCATTTGTGCGGTGCCTGCGAAGCTGGAAAGATGACTAGGGCCAAGCATCTCTCGAAGACAATCATGACCACGTCTCAACCCTTCGAGCTGCTACACATGGACTTATTTGGCCCTACTCACTACTCTACCCTCACTACGACTGCCTGTCTCTATGGCTTCATCATTGTTGATGATTACTGAAGATACACATGGGTGCACATAATTCTCTACAAGACCGAAGTGCAACATGTTTTCAGACGTTTTGCCAATCGAGCCATGAACATTTATGGAGTCAAGATCAAGCATGTCAGAAGTGACAACGGCACTGAGTTCAAGAACACCAGACTTGATCTTTATCTGGATACAATGGGAATCACTCATGAGTTTTCTGCTCCTTACACACCGCAGCAAAATGGCATCGTAGAGCGCAAGAACAGAACCCTCATTGATATGGCTCGGACGATGCTGGACAAATACAAAACACCAAGAAAGTTCTGGCCTGAAGCTATTGATACAGCATGCCACGTCATCAACCGTGTTTATATCCATAAGCTTCTGAACAAAACATCCTATGAGCTCCTCACTGGCAAGAAGCCAAATGTAAGCTACTTCACAGTATTTGGAGCACGGTGCTGGATCAAGGATCCCCGTCACAAGTCAAAATTTGCACCAAAAGCTCACGAAGGCTTCATGCTCGATTACGGAAAGGATTCACACTCTTACAGAGTCTTCAAGCTCTATCTCTATAAAATCGTCGAAACTGTAGATGTGCGGTTTGATGAAACCAATGGTTCACAAAGAGAGCTCCTGCCAAGTAATCTTGAAGAAGCTCCACCCAGCGAGTCTATCAAGCTAATGGGAACTGGTGAAATCATGCCTGCTGAAGCACAGCCTGAAGAGGAACTTATCATTTCTGCACCCAACCAATCTGAAGACAATGCTCAGCCTGAAGACAATCCTCCCAATGATGACAATGATCAGCAAGAACAAATTCTTTGCCCAGCTCATCCTCGTGTTGCAAGTGAAGTGCAAATTGAGAAGATAATCGATAGCATCAATGCACCTGGTCCACTTACTCGTTCAATAGCAACACAGTTAGCAAATTTCTGTGGGCACTTTTCTTTTGTGTCAATATCAGAACCCAAGAAAGGTGCTAAATCCTTTATGGAACCTGAATGGATTCAAGCAATGCAAGAAGAGCTTCAACAGTTCAAGCTGAACAATGTGTGGGAACTTGTCAAGCGTCCTGACCCTCGCAAGCATAACATCATTGGAACAAAATGGATATATCGAAACAAGCAAGATGAGCATGGCCAAGTCGTCAGAAACAAAGCACGTGTCGTTGCACAAGGATATACTCAAGTTGAGGGGATTGACTTTGATGAAACATTTGCTCCTGTGGCTAGACTTGAAGCTATTCGCATATTGCTAGCTTATGCTAACCACAACAATATCTTGCTATATCAAATGGATGTGAAGAGTGCATTTCTCAACAGCAAGATTGAAGAAGAAGTATACGTCGCACAACCTCCTGGCTTTGAAGATCCAAAACATCCTGATATGGTGTACAAACTAAACAAAGCACTGTATGGCCTCAAACAAGCTCCTCGCGCTTGGTATGATACAATCAAAGACTTCCTGAAGAGCAAAGGCTTCAAACCTGGATCCCTCGATCCTACACTCTTCACGAAGACATATAATGGTGAACTGTTTGTGTGCCAAATCTATGTGGATGACATTATCTTTGGCTGCACCAACCAGAAGTACAGTGATGAGTTTGGATACATGATGCAAGAGCAATATCAGATGTCCATGATGGGTGAGCTGAAGTTCTTCCTTGGTCTTCAAATTCGTCAGCAAGGGAATGGCATCTTCATATCTCAAGAGAAATACCTCAAAGATTGCCTGAAGAAGTTTGGAATGCCAGATTGTAAAGGTTACACGACGCCAATGCCAGCCAAACATCATCGGGGTCCCGACGAAAATGGTAAAGAGTTCGATCAACAGGTATACCGCTCCATGATTGGTTCTTTACTTTACCTATGTGCATCTAGGCCAGATATTATGCTTAGTGTTTGCATGTGTGC
Source organism: Aegilops umbellulata (assembly GCA_032464435.1). Taxonomy (NCBI): domain Eukaryota; kingdom Viridiplantae; phylum Streptophyta; class Magnoliopsida; order Poales; family Poaceae; genus Aegilops; species Aegilops umbellulata. Next base: position 205,599,783 of record CP136055.1, read on the forward strand.
TCGATTCCAAGCGGCACCAAAGGAATCGCATCACCTAGCTGTGAAGCGAATTCTTCGATATTTGGCTCACACCCCAACACTAGGATTATGGTATCCAAAGGGCTCAGAGTTTGATCTGGTTGGATTTTTGGATGCTGGTCGTGCTGGTGACAAGGTGGATCGCAAGTCTACATCAGGCACATGTCACTTTCTGGGACGATCACTTGTCTGTTGGTCTTCAAAGAAGCAGAACTGCGTGTCACTCTCAACTGCTGAATCTGAATACATTGCTGCTGGATCTTGCTGTGCTCAGCTTCTATGGATGAAGCAAACTCTCAAGGACTATGGCATCAATCTGAAACAAGTACCTCTCTTCTGCGACAATGAAAGCGCCATCAAGATTGCCAACAACCCAGTCCAGCACTTGAAGACAAAGCACATTGAAATTCGTCATCACTTTCTCAGAGATCATGTCATGAAGAAAGATATTGATATCGTTCACGTCAACACTGAAGAGCAATTGGCAGATATCTTCACAAAGCCCTTGGACGAGAAAAGGTTTTGCAAGTTACGGTGTGAGCTAAATATCTTGGAATCCTCAAATGTCCTGTGATCAGGCACACATCCTAACACTTATGCATGTTGATGACTTAGATGTGCAACACATGAAGTAAAGTATATCTTCAATCAATGAGGACATACATTCTGAGTGTGAATACATTAACGTGGAATTTGACTTCGGAGCGCCACAATAATTGTGCGCCGTGTCTAGGTCTAATACTTCCTATACGGTGGGTAACGCCACCACCAAACTTTTCTGTTTGAAGTGTTTCAGTCATGACGTTGCATTTGAATGTCTTCGCATTCGGTTTGTCTTCAAATTCACTTTCTCTTCATGATTATCTTCACTACGTTGATTCGACTGCTGTTTGATATATATATTGTTCTGTCCTCTACAGCATTCACTTATAGCTATGTTTTCTTGTTGAATCTTTTGAACTAAGTGAATGTGATCGGACCCTACTGTGTCTATGCTTCCTATATGAAACTCTATCTGTCCAAATCATATGCATTCTATTGAAACTGTCGAATGTCTTCTCTGCGTCCTTGTCAGCAGAAGATACAGAGACAAACATTAAATCTGTTTTAAATGTGTTATCCTTATTGCCTGAAATCCGGAGAAGCCGGAACGTCTATCCGACAAACTTGGCGGGCGTTGGAACGTGGGACAACTCTATGTATGTTGCATGCTTGCCACGTGCCCGTCAGATGTGAACCGCCAGGGGCACCGGCGTAATTGCGCTGTGCCGCCCACTTCCTTATAAATACTTGTCCCCTACGGTAAAAGAAACTTCTTCCACCTCTCCACCTCGTCAAAACACTAGCGCCACCGCTAGCTCTCGACGACGCCGGCGACGAAGCGCTTAGTTGCCGCGACTTCTCCGACGCCGTCCTCACGCCGGCCGCAGACATCGTCCTCTCCGCCGCCACCGTAGGTGTCCTCCGTCGCCAAGTTAGGGCATGGTGGGATGAACTGCTTGGTCTCCTAATCTTCCCATCTAGATGTCGGGGAAACTGATCCACGAGCACCTATGGGGACCGGCGGACCGGGCCCCTTTCGGTTCGGCAGGGGCGGAGATCTCATGAAGAGCAGATCGAGGCGAAGCACACGAGCAGTTTACCCAGGTTCGGGCCGCATGGATGCGTAAAACCCTACTCCTGCTTTGTGGTTTGTATTGAGTTCTTGCTCGAGAGCGCCGAGTGCTACAGTACACACCAGCAGCTAACAAGACCGAGCGTGAGTGTTTTTCTGTTCCTCCCTCTCTCTACGTTCCGCATGGGCCTCCTTTTATATGCTCAAGGGGTCACCGACAGGTGGCAACGTAGACAGGGGTAAAAATGGAAAGGTGTTGTGGTTGGTACAGCTACTACAGTGTATCATACCTAACCCTGACGGCAGGGGACAAGGGCATTAAATGCCCATCTGCGTCACCCAAACAGTGCAAAAAGGGACCGTCAGTGACGCCACCGTTCGCCATGATGGCAATCTTGTCAGCGCCGCTTGCCACCGCGTGCCGCTGGCTGCACAACCTCCCGCCACGTACGCCTGGAAGGGTCCCAGAGCGACACGTTGGTGGATGTGCTGGAGCGTGGGCACGGAGTGTAGCTTGCCGTGGCAAACGCCTTGCCGCGGTCGTTGTCTTGTCGCGTCCGGAGGCTTGCCGCTCACCGGGCCTCGCTGGGACGTGTGGCGCGTCGCGGCAAGTTCCTTGAGATCCCTCGGTTGGCCTTCCCGGCAAGCTCGTCTTGCCGGGGTCTTGTGCCTTGAGTGGCCTTCCCGGCAAGCTCCTCTTGCCGGGGCCTTGTCTCCTCGGCTTGAATACTTTTTTCTTGAATGGCTCCAAAGGAACCACTGAGGACCTTGGCGGTCACCCAGCAAGCCTTGCCGTGGGGTGCTGCGACTGCCCGTGCACAAGTTCGGGATACTAGGGTACCCCTACTCTAGTACACCGACAGGAGCCCCCGGGCCTGGGCCATACACGGTGCTAAGCGCTGTTGGGCCAGGCCCAAAACAGGGCACGGGCACGCGCGACCTGGGTTACGCCGTATGTTTCTCCGTATCCACCGCGCCCTCCCCGAACGACACGCGTTGATTGCGGCATCGTGGGAGAGATCGTGGGTGGTTTCTTTATTCGGAAAGGCGAAACGTCCGCCCCCTCCCTCCTTATAAGCAGGGGAAACAGGGGCAGTTCGCCCATCCGCTAGTTGCTACTCCGACCTCGAAAATCTCCGCCACTCCCCTTCTTCCCAAATTCGAAAGAGAGCAGCGCTCCGCCCCCCATCGCCACCAGCACCACCAACGCCGTCGACCTCCCTCACCACTTCCGCCATGGCTCCGAGAGCCAAGAAGGGGAAGGTCGTGAAGTCGGCCGAGGCGCAGAGGCTCGCGGCGCTGCGAAAGGAGCGGGCAATCTTCCCCCCCCCCCCCAAGCTGGCCGCGTGGGATCTGAGGGAGTACTACTACCTCTTCTGGTCGACGGAGACGCGGGCGCACCCGTGCACGAAGGTACTTCCAGCCGCCGCTTGGAAAATGGCTCCAACTGGATATCCCTTTTTTGCCTTGTTCTTCTACAGCGGGCTCTGCCCGCCTTTCTCTGAGTTCTTCTGTGATATTATGAACACCTACGGGCTCCGCCTCATTGACTTCACCCCCAATGCTGTCCTGACCATGGCAGTTTTCGCACATCTCTGCGAAAACTTTGTTGGAGTCCATCCAAATGTAGCCCTTTTTCGCCACTTCTTTATGCCCCGAGTTGAGAAAGGAGAGCCTTTATCCGGCGGAATCGCCTGGATCTCAAAAGCCGGCAAGAAGGAAGCTTATCTGGAGGGAGAGCTCCGCAGCAAGTGGGAGAAATGGAGAGCAGACTGGTGCTGGATTGTCGAGGAGGACCCACAGCCATTTACCGCCCGGCGCCAAACTCCAGTAGTGCGCGGCAGCGATTGGAGCAACGTGGCCCCGGAAGACGAGAGGCTGAAGATTGTCGTCGCCCGGATGCAACGCCTCAGGCTTGCCGGGCTCACTGTAGGCGCCGTTGGTGCAGATTTCCTTCGCCGCCGCATCGCCCCCCTGCAGGAGAGGAGGAGACCCGCCTGTGAGTTCAGGAATGCGGCGGATATCATGAGGCTGCGTCCGGGCCTCAACTTCACCTTGACTGTTCTGGAGCTTAATGCGATGCTCCAGGAGCTTTTCAAATATGACCCTCAACATCCCGAAGTGTTCAGGTTGCCGAGGGGTGTCGTTCCACTGTGCAACAATTCCTCGCTCAGCCGCATCTGTGCAGTGATGCCGCTGTGCGACTCGCATGAAATTGACCCAGCTTGGCTAGAGCCTGCAGACGACGTCGTGCAGGCGTTCTTCGATGGCTTGGTAGAAATGCCGATCCGCTCCGACGAGCAGAAGGGCCTCACTCGCGCCACTACCGATGAGGAGGTGAAGCGCATCGCCACTAGGCTGGAAGAGGTGGCGGCAGCCGCAGCCGCGGGCGAGTTTGGGTTCACCGTGGAGGAGGCAGAGGCAGCGGAGGCGGCAAGCCTTGCCGAGCGAGAGGGGCTTGCCGGCGAGGAAGAGCCTGCCGGGCATGACGTCGAGTCGGGCGAGCCCGCCGAGGATACGAGCGGCTCGTTGGAGATCGACTCCTCTTCCTCCTCATCTTCGGGCAGCTTGCCGCAAGCAGAGCCCCCGGCTCCACCAAGAAGGCGTCTCCGCAAGGCCGGGGACGTAGCGGAGCGGCAGACGAGTCGACAACCGCCGCGCCGTGCGACACGCTTCACCGCGGCAAGTTCTGTTGCCGCGGAAGCAGCTCACGCTGTTGCGGCAACTGGAGCGGGCTCTTCCAAGACCGCCGCTTCTGCTCCTGCCGCTTCTCATGCCGCGGCGGCAGCTGGAGTGGGGTCGTCTCAGACCACCGTCACTGCTCCCGCCAAGCGGCCAAGGGAACCTACTCCTCCGCCTCCTCGCGCCGGAGGTGAGCCAGGCTTTGACTTCTCCGCGCTCAGCTCCGACGAGGAAGAAGAAGAGTAAGATTCTTGTTGTACTTGTATTTCTTCAATTCTTGCTATTTTGTCTTCTATCTCATTTGCTTTACTCTGAACTTATTCCTTTTTAGGACTCTAGCCCAGAGAGCGGCAAAGAGAGCCAAGGTCCCGTTGATTATCATTGAGGACGAACCCACCGCGACAGCAGGGGGTGCGTCCGAGACAACCTTGCCGGACCCGGCAACTGTTCTTCAGAGCAGCCCCCAGCACAGCCCCCAGCGTAAGTATATGGTTTGCTTCCCGCTGTTAGGCGCGCATGGATACTCTTTGTTTGCTGATATTTGACTGCTGGTTTGTGTAGTAGCAGAGCAGCCCCACCAGGAGCGTCCGGAGACCACCCCTGACATGCCATCTGCTTCGACTGCACCGCCAAGGGAGAGTTCTCCGGCAAGGGAGAATCCTCCGACAAGGGAGAGCTCTCCGGCAAGGGGGAGGTCTCCGGCAAGGGAGAAGTCTCCGGCAAGGGACATCACCAGCGGCCCCCCGGCGGTGGAGACCACAACTGCAAAGCCCGGTACAGGTAAACCTCTTGCTTCGAAACTTCCCTTGGGTTCTTCTTCGTTTGATCTTCTTTCTGGATATTCGCTTGACTTTTCTTCCTTTTCTGGCCGTCAGACCCATCTGCTGCGGAGCCGATGGAGACCGAGGTTGCTGTCGACGATGCCGCTGCCACCGAAGAAGCGGCCGGCGCTGATGATCCCGCCGATGAAGAGGCCGCCAAGGCTACCGCCGCAGCAGCTGGCGAGGGGCCTGGCGATCGCACTGACGGCCCTGAGGCCGCAGGAGCGCCAGGCGCTACGCCGACCGCCGACCCTTCCGCCGCTGCCGTAGCGCCAGGCTCCAGAGAGTCCCAGCCAGGCGTCTACTTGAAGGCCGGCGATGGCGTCTTCATCAACCTCCCCTGGGCGTCAATGTTCAGGGTGCCGGTCGAAGGAGAAAGCTTCGACGGAGAGGTGCTCGCCTCCGCTGGGCTGACGTTGGTTGACGCGCCAAGCAGCAGCATCGGCGAGCCCGAGGAGGAGCGGCTGCTGCGGAAGCTGTTGTCGCTCTACCGCGCTCGGCAAGCCAAGCTGGAATCCCGCGAGGCGCTTGTCGCGAAGGCGGGAGCAGACATTGAGAAGCGCGCGGAGGAGCTCCGAGGTCTCAACCAGGCAGCTCTCCGGTCCCTGGCGGAGGAGCGGGAGCAGCTCGCTGAGGAGCAGAACGCCTTCCTCCTCGAGAAGGCTCACGTCGAAGAGCAGCAGCGGCTTGCCGCTGAGAAGCTGTCTGCGCAGGAGGGCGAGCTGGCGCAGCGGAAGGTCAATCTTGATAGCCACGATGAGGAGCTTGGCGCGCGCGAGCGAACATTCGGTGGAGCTCTCAAACAAGCAGAGGACGCTGCCGTAGCTGCCGAGGCCGCCAAGAAGGAGCTGGAGACGAAGGTGGCGCAACTGGAGGCCGATCTCAAGGCGAGCCGCAAGGAGCTTGCTGTGCTCAAGCGTGAGCGGGAGGAGGACGCCTACAGCCACTCAGAGCTGCAGGCCCATCTCGCCGAGAAGGGCAAGGAGCTCAGCGCCGCCAAGGACTCCAACGCAGATCTTGAGTTAAAGCTGACCACTTTGACCAAGACGCTGGACGGCGCCAGGGAGCAGGAGGTGGCCTTGAAGGAGGAGATCAAGGCCGACAAAGCGCTGCTGGAGAGTGCTGCTGCCGCCTAGAACACATTTAGGGAGACTGTGGAGCACTGGACGGAGGGTCTTGTGAATGCTGCCGCAGACATTGACAGGGAGCTGGCGCAGCTGGGGATGGAGGATCTCGGGTATCCCTCCGATGAGAACCTCCAATCCAGCACCAAGCTCACCTTGTTCTTCAAAGGCCTGGCGACGTCCCTCCAGCGACTCCGGGAGAGGATCCCAAAGCAGCTGGCCGACGAGTCGCGCAAGATCTGCGCGGGAGCTCTTCAAAAGGTGTTGGTGAAGGTGGCCTTCCGCAACCCGGGCCTCAACCTCACCAACATCCTCAAGACCCTGCCGCCGGATGCTGATCTGGAGGCGCTCAAGGCCCTTGTCGCACCCATTGTGGACAAGGTGAGCGGGATCAAGAGGGTTGAGGGCGATCATGTAGACTGGGCCGCCCGTTTTCTTATTTTCTTGTCGCTTCTGGTCATGTTATGAAAACAATCTATTAGAGCCGCGACAAGCTATCTTGTAATATAACTCTATTTTGGGTAGTGATTGCAATGTTATTTCCTTTACTTGATTCCTTCCTTTGTATGTTTTTGCCCTATGCTTTTAGGGAACTTGCCGGCGCAGGCACCTTAGCCGCGAGCGCTGAGTGCGGGACGTCAGCAGCCTGCTGGCGGTGCCGTTACCGACAAGAAACCTTGTCGCAACTAGTCGCAGCTCACATAAGTTGTTGAGCGGACTCGAAATAAAGTAAGGACGCAACTCTAGTCGCAGCACACTTAAGTTGTTGAGAGAACTCCAAACAAAGTAAGGGCGCAACTAGCCACGAGCTGGTTCCTCCGCGCACAGGTTTTCCATACAAAGCCTGGTCGTTCAAGGAAGATAACTTAAAAATTTAAAAAATCTGATTGCTCAAACTTTGGCAACTTAGCTTTTCTATTGTTTGCTTTCCGGCAAGGCGAAACTTTCTTGAACGACGCCTGGTCCATACCATTATCTTCTCCTCCCCCCCCCCGGCAAACTTGTGGGCGAGGGAACCTTCCTTTCCTTGAGAAAAAAGAAAGAAGAGAAAATAAAGAGATGGAGCCTTATGGCTCGTTATTGCTTACCGGGGGTTGGCGCTGCACAAAGTGTCAGATAACTCATGCAAAAAATAAAAAGCATGAAATTGACAAGATGTGCGGAGCACATGAGCTTTATTTATGCACAGGGTCTGCGCCTGGCTTTGTACAAAGGATTACATGCAACAGCGGCAAGACTTGTACAAAAGGTGGTTGCCGGAACAGGGTCCGGCAACCGCGCCTTACGGGTAAAACTTACGAAGATGCTCAATGTTCCAGGAGTTGCTCACCGGAATGCCATCTTCGGTCTCAAGGCGGACAGAGCCAGGCCTAGTGACTCGTTTCACCCGGTAAGGGCCTTCCCACTTTGGCGTCAACTTGTTGGAATTCTTGGCGGACTGAACGTGCCGAAGAACAAGGTCGCCTTCCTCGAGACTTCTGGCGTTAACTTTGTGGCTATGGTAGCGGCACAAAGCTTGCTGGTAGCGAGCAGATCGTACAACAGCCTGAAGACGGTCTTCCTCAAGGAGCAGCGCGTCATCTTGTCGCAGCTGCTCTTGCTCAAGCTCATCATAAGCGAGCAGTCGAGGTGACCCGTATACGAGTTCCGTGGGGAGAACTACCTCTGCTCCATAGACTAGAGCGAAAGGTGTCTGGCCAGTGGCTCGATTTGGCGTCGTCCTGATCGACCAAAGAACCACCGGCAGCTCCTCAATCCAGTTTCTTCTGCACCCGTGCAGCCTGTCGAAAGTCCTGGTCTTGATCCCACGCAGCACTTCAGCATTTGCCCTCTCCGCTTGACCGGTGCTTATCGGGTGAGCAACAGAAGCGAAGCAGACCTTGGCGCCAAGATCTTGGACGTACTGCATGAAGGTGCGGCTCGTGAATTGCGTACCGTTGTCGGTGATGATCCTGTTAGAAATCCCGAAGCAGCAAACAATCGACCTGAAGAACTTGACTGCTGACTGTGCTGTCACCTTCCTCACTGCTTCCACTTCCGGACACTTTGTGAACTTGTCGATTGCAACGTACAAGTACTCAAAGCCCCCGACTGCTCGGGGGAATGGGCCGAGGATGTCGAGCCCCCAGACCGAAAATGGCCAGGATAAAGGGATCGTCTGGAGAGCTTGAGCTGGCTGGTGTATCTGCTTGGAATGGAACTGTCACGCTTCACACTTGGTTACTTGTGCAGTTGCATCCTGGAGGGCTATCGGCCGAAAGAAACCTTGCCGGAATGCTTTGTCGGCAAGTGCTCTTTCGCCAATTTGGTGACCTTATATGCCTCCATGTATCTCTGCCAACAGCTTTTGTCCGTCTTCCCGGTGAATACACCTTAATTTCACACCGTTGAGTCTTCTTCTGTACAGTGTGTTGTCGACAAACTGATACATACTTGACTGCCGGGCTACTCTTTCCGCTTCTTCTTGCTCTTCGGGAAGTTCTCCTGTATGAAGGAAACGGACAATCTGCTGTGCCCATGCTGGAGCTTGCGGCTCGACAACAAGGACTAAAGGCACATCTGCTGCTGCGGGAACATCCGCTTCTACAGCAGAACCTGCGGCTCAGCCGGAGCTTGACGTTCCCCGAAAAGCTTGCCGGAGCAAAACTTGTCGGGAGCGTCTGCTTCAACGGAACAAACCCTGGGGCTTGCCGAAGCAGACTGCTCCCCATCACTCTTGGTGTTGATCTTGGAGACCTTCTTGGCGGCGGCTTTGGGAAGCTCTGCCCGAAAATAGTCACCATAAATCAACTTCCTCTTCTTGCTCTGTCCAGTTGATGGCGTTACAGACGGTTGAGTCAGCTTGAGCACAAAGATCCCTGGTTCCACAGGTAACTTAAGTGCTGCGCACTTTGACAGGCCATCGGCAATGTCGTTCTGAGCTCTTGGAACATGTTCCATCTGTATGCCGTCAAAGTGCTCTTCTAGCTTTCTCACTTCATCAATTTAGGCTTCCATCAATGGACTCTGATAACTCTTATTCACTTGGTGGACGACAAGCTGCGAGTCACCCCTGACAATGAGCTTCTTGATCCCAAGGTCTGCCGCGATCCTGAGACCGGCGAGCAAACCTTCATACTATGCAATATTGTTTGTTGCTTGCTCCTTGGGAAAGTGCATCTGGACTATGTACTTGAGGTGCTCTCCGGTGGGTGCGACAAGCAGCACGCCAGCACCGGCGCCTTGCAGCGAGAAGGCACCATCAAAGTACATCAGCCACTCTTTGCTTGCTTCCTTGACGGGGATGCTCGTTTCTGGAATTTCCTTATCTGGTGTTGGCGTCCACTCTGCTATTAATTCTGCCAATGCTCTGCTTTGGATAGTTGAAGTGCTCTCAAACTTGAGGCCAAAGCTTTACAGTTCTAGTGCCCACTCAACAATCCTGCCTGTTGCTTCTGGATTCTGCAGTATCCTCTTCAGCGGAAAACGAGTGACAACTGTGATCTCATGTGCTTGGAAGTAATGGCCCAGCTTTCTCGAGGCCATGAGAAGGCCGAAAAGCAATTTCTGCACACCATAGTACCTTGACCTAGCCCCCTGCAGAAGGGAACTGACAAAGTAAACAGGGCGCTGCACCATTCTCTTCTGTATCTCCTCACATGCCTGCGCAGATCCATCTTTGTCGGGACCAGAGCTTGTCGGGGAAGCCCCCTGCTTATCGCTGGATGCGCCTGCCGTGGTTGCTGGCTCATCATCTGCCTCCCTCTCCGCTACTAACGCAGCACTAACCACTTGATTGGTTGCCGCCAGATACAGCAGCAACTTCTCTTGTGGCTTAGGTGCAACAGGTATTGGAGTGGAGGACAGGTATCTCTTCAAGTCTTGCAGCGCAGCCTCTGCTTCCGGAGTCCATTTCATTGGACCTGCCTTTTTCAATATTTTGAAAAACGGCAGGGCGCGCTCAGCAGACTTAGAGATAAACCTGCTGAGAGCTGCCACGCAACCGGCAAGTCTTCGTACATCCTTGACGCGCTTTGGTGCTTCAATCTGCTCAATGGCCTTGATCTTGTTGGGATTGGCTTCAATTCCCCGCTGAGACACGAAGAACCTGAGAAGCTTGCCGGAAGGGACTCCAAACACACACTTCTCGGGGTTGAGCTTGAGGCTGATCTTGTGCAGATTTGCAAAAGTCTTGTCTAAATCTTGAATCAGAGTTGCCTTGTCCTTGCTCTTGACCACTATGTCATCCATGTAGGCTTCCACATTCCTGTGTATTTGTGGCTCAAAAGCGGCATGGACTACCCTTGCAAATGTTGAACTAGCATTCTTTAAACCGAAAGGCATCCGTATGAAACAGTACGTGCCACATGGAGTGATGAATGCGGTCTTCTCCTCATCCTCTTCTGCCATGAAGATCTGATGGTATCCTGAGTATGCGTCAAGAAATGAAAGCAAGTCACATCCGGCCATGGAGTCAACAATCTGGTCAATGCGCGGCAAGGGAAATGGGTCTTTGGGACAAGCTTTGTTAACATCGGTAAATTCGATACAAAGCCTCCATTTCCCGTTTTCCTTGCGCACGACTACAGGATTGACCAACCACGTAGGATGGACCACTCCTCTGACAAGGCCTGCCGCTTCCAACTTCTTGATCTCTTCTGCGATGAATTCTTGGCGCTCCACTGATTGCTTCCTGACTTTCTGCTTGACGGGCCGCGCATGAGGACAAACGACAAGGTGGTGCTCAATTACTTTCCTGGGAACACCGGGGATGTCAGACGGTTGCCACGCAAACACATCGACGTTCTCCCGCAGGAAAGTAATGAGCGTGCTTTCCTATTTAGGGTCGAGGGTGGCACTGATGGTGAAAGTACCACCAGTGTCGTCCTCCTTGGCAGACACCTTCTTGGTCTCTGGCGGAGCTGCCATTGTCTTCTTACACTTGCCGGCGGAGCTCGATGGTGCGTCCTTGACGGTAGCGCAGCACTACGAAGAGGTGCGCTTGCCGGAGTGGGCATCAGAACTCTTGCCGGACTTGGTCTTCTTCTTCCCCCCGGGAGCTTCAACGACAAGTGACTTGCGATCCGTTGCGGCTGCCGCTTCCCGGTAAATCTTGTCGGCACAGATAAGAGCATCCTTCTTGTCGCCAGGGACAGAGATGACACTTATCGGGCCTGGCATCTTCAGCATGTTATACGCATAGTGAGAGGCCGCCATGAACTTGGCGAGCGCTGGACGGCCAAGGATCCCATTGTAAGGCAATGGAAAATCGGCAACGTCAAAAGTGACCCTCTCAGTTCTGAAGTTCAACTCGCTGCCAAATGTCACCGGCAATGTGATCTTCCCCTTTGGCTTGCTCCTTCCCGGGTTGATTCCTTGGAATGTGTCGGTCTCTTCGAGCTCGCTGTCAGGGACCTGGAGTTTCTGGAGCACAGCGGAGGAGATCAGGTTCAAGCCGGCCCCGCCGTCAACTAGCATCTTAGTGACCTTGAGGTTGTGGATAGTTGGTGAAACCAACATCGGCACACACCTGACCGTAGTTGTGCGATCAGGGTGGTCCTCAATATCAAAGATGATAGGCGTGCTGGACCATTTCAGAAGCTTGCGTGACTCGACGGGTGGTTCTGCCGCATTGACTTCCCGCACCCACTGCTTGAGTTGGCGGTGTGAAGTATGCAGAGAAGCACCGCCGTCAACGCACAAGACCTCTGTGGCTTTCTGGAACTCCTGCTCACTGGTCTCGACATCATCCATGTCTTCGTCGTCGTCGTCATCTTCATCCTTGTCGCGGCCGCGGGGAGGTCTGTCTCCTTGCCGCTGCTTGGCCTTGCCGCGGCGTCCTCCCTGGCCGGGGCGCTTCATGCCGGATCCTCCAGCACCTCCTTGGGCTTTCTCCTTGTCGCGTCGCTCGTATTCGGCCTTTTGCAGCTCGACAAGCTGCTCGACCTTCTTGCAGCTCTGGAGGTCATGGCCCTTGGTGCGGTGGATCTTGCAGTACTGTTTGTTGGTGCCGTCCTGCTTGTCGGCGACCGCCACAGCCTGGCACTTGGTGCATGCGGCAACCTCCTTGCCGGAGCTACCAGCTTTGGCTTTCTTGGCGCCACCTTCGTTGCCGGACTGCTCAACAACTAGCACATCTTTGCCTTTCCTCTTCCTGTTGTTCCGCCGCCGGTTTTTCTTTGCCGGGGCAGCATCCTCGCTGTCAGATCCTCCTGTTCCTATATTCTCTCCGGGGAGTTTCCTCCCTTCCTCAGCACGTGCACACTTTTCGGCCAGGGCATACAGCTCACTGACGTCTCTGATCTTGCACATCGCCATCTCCTCTCGCATCCTGCGGTTACGCATGTTCTGATGGAACGCGCTGATAATCGCGGCAAGGTGGACATCTAGGATGTTGTGCTGTACACGGCTGAATCTCTGAATGTACTTGCGCAGGGGCTCTCCTTCCTTCTGGGCGAGCAGATGAAGGTCACTCTCTTGGCCATGAGGTTTGTGGCCGCCTGTAAAGGCGCCGACAAACTGATGGCATAGGTCGGCCCAGGAGGATACGGAGTTGTCCGGCAAGTGCATGAGCCAGGACCTGACGTTGGGCTTGAGCACCAGCGGGAAGTAGTTGGCAAGGATCTTGTCGACCCGCCCCCCAGTAGCTTGCACCGCGATGGTGTAGATGCTGAGGAACTCCGACAGATGCGACTTGCCGTCGTACTTCTCGGGTACGTCTGGCTTGAAATTCTTTGTGCTGGGCCACTGGACTTGCCGCAGCTCACGGGTAAATGCAGGGCAACCTACCGCGTACGCAAGTCGCCTGGTTCCCCTAGCGCATGCACGTCGACAGAGGGCCCAGCGCACTGGTCCGATTGATGCCACGCTTCTCTTCGACGCTTGATGCGAGTTCGAGCGTCTTCTTGCTGTCTGTCGGGGGTTGGATGCGACATATGCCAAAGGATGGCTTATCATGGTGGGGGTGAGTAGAACGTCGCCGGTGCCTAGAAGTAGGATGAGGCATAGACCTGCACGCCGGCGAATCTTACCCAGCTTCGGGGCTCTCCGAGGAGATAATACCCCTATTGCTGCTCTGCGGGGTCTCCGCATGATCTCTATGGTGATATGTGTACATAGTTGCTCCTCGAGCTGTGTTCTGGAGGTAGGAGAGGGCAAGGCTAGCTCTCTCCCTTCTATGCTTTTGATCTAGTGGTAAAAGGATCGAACCCTTTGCATGGGTGCTCCGGGGGGCTTGTATAGGCCTACCCCCCGGGGGTACAATGGGAATCTGGCTGGGAGCGGGTCCCAGCCGTCTGTCTCTTAGGTAGCCGTCGTCTCCGCCGACTACTGGTGCCCGCCGCTGGTGGGCCCTGCCGACTGACCTGGCCACTATAGCCGTGGCTCTGATGACGTGGGCTTGCTCGCGGGGGCGTGGCAACAGTGCCGCCGTCTGGCGGGCGATCACTGTCGCCACTCCCCGTCTTATCTGGTTAATGGCGTGTGGGGTCCGTGGGAGGAACAAGCCGACTCTTGGAGGCCGACTCCCACGGGGTCCGTCTTCGGGTGCTCTCGTCGTCTTTGTCCCTCCCGCTGACTAGCGGGGCCCGCCGTCTCCAGGCCGTACATGCGGGCCAACGTGGGAACAGTATTCCGTCGTCAGGGCGGACGTCAGGGCCAGTATGGCGACAGTGCCGCGCAGGACGGAGCTCTCCTCCGGTACGGCGTACTGTAGCCATACCTGCCCCTGGTAATCAATGTAGGGGAGGGTCGTACTCCGGCCATCCCCTGTCTCGTCCTTCTTCTCGAAGGCAGAGAGCGGCGAAGTCGCGGGCCGACTCCCCATAGTCGGCCTCCCTGGAGTCGCTGATTGGGAGTCGCAGCCGTCTCTGGGATTCGGCCATGAGTGGGTATTGGTGATGCTGTGGCCGAATCCCAGAGTCGGCCGATCGTCTTGGGATTCTTTGAGGGGCGAAGCCTGCCCCGATGTCTTGAAAGGTTCTGGGTCTCGGGTTAGCCTACCCGTGGCCCATTACTCCGACACTATCGTTCGTGAAGAACTTGGCGTTGATCGCGACGAGCTCGTGGATCCGATGACGCGGTGGAGTCGCTGTTGAGGTGGATCCGGCGAGGCGACGATCTTGGCCTTCGCGCCGGGGAGTGCACGGTGGTTGCACCCCCAACGTCTTTGTTCCTGAGCTAGCCGACAACGGCGAGGAGGCGCAGCCAGAGTGGTTCGGGATGAACCCAAACTACGGCGAGGACTCGGCGGAGGTGGTCGGCTCCAGTGTCGAGGAGGGAGGCGAGGTGGAGGTTGGAGACGGGATGGAGGCGACAGAAGCCGGAGCGGACGATCAGCCTTAGCTCCACCGTGCCTCCAACAACGAGCCGCGCCCAACTGCGCCGACTGTCGCCAGAGGTGATCAAGCCGAGTCTGCCCAGACGGCGGCCCCAACGTCTTACACCGCCATCTCCTCCGAGCCCCCAAACCCGTCTGCTGCTTCATAGGTCGTCGTCTTGTTTTGTTTATCTGCTTAGTAGTTTCTCGACAAACTTTGTTAATTCGCACAATTCCACCCGCGGGGTGTATTTTGAACTTCCGTTCGAGGATTCGGCCAATGGCCTTTGTGATGTAAATATTTATCTTGGTTCTATCATTTCTCGCTTAATGCTCTTTTGGCTTTTTCCTTTTGCCGCCTTCCCTTAGATGCTATCTTTGCCAGTCGGACAGCCGCTCTGCGGACTGCCGCTGGATCAAAACACTTGGCTACTTTGGGAAGGCAAGTACTTAGACATTCTAGAGTTTCGTTAGCAAGTCGGACAGAAAACAGTAAGCCGACTACTCGGAGTCGGTTTTGTGAGGAACTGCTGGAAAGCCGGCTCGAGCTATGTTTGTGCTTTGAGTCCTTAGCCATTTTTCGTGTGGGCACCCATTCTTCCCTACTCCTGCCCACCGGGCAGTCGCTCTGCGAGCTGCGGCTTCTAACAGGAGACGGCTTAAGCACCACACACTACTTGTCCGACTGTAGGAAGCGTTTTCATAGCGCGAGACGGCCAGTCCCCGGGCCGACTAGTCGAGCCCGGTGCCAAGCGGCATAACAAAGAGTAGCATACTCGGAAGCATAATACTTATTATACAGATATCAAAAGGGGCAGTCCCCGAGTCCGTCCCGGGGGGCCCAGAGTCTTGGTACTTCAATACAAAAGGGTAGCGTGGTACATACTGCGTCAGCTGTAAAATCTTCGAAGAAGATTCGCGTTCCATGGTCGCTCTGTCTCTTTGCCGGAGTCGTCCCTCTTCCGTGCTCGGGGCTTCTGAGCGTCGATCAGGTAGTAGGAGTCGTTGCCTAGCACCTTGCTGATGATGAAGGGGCCCTCCCAAGGTGCCGACAACTTGCGCTGACCGGCTGTTCGCTGGATCAGCCGGAGCACAAGGTCGCCCTCTTGGAAGGATCTCGGCCTGACCTTCCTGTTGTAGTAGCGACGTAGGTTCTGCTGGTAGATGCTGGACCGACTGAGTGCCAACAGCCGGCCCTCTTCCAGCAGATCGACACCGTCTTGTTGTGCTTCTTCTGCCTCCTCCGAAGTGTACATCGTGACTCGCGGGGAGTCAAACTCTATATCCGTTGGGATGACGGCTTTAGCACCGTAGACGAGGAAGAAGGGTGTGAAGCCGGTCGACTTGTTTGGAGTCATGCGCAGACTCTAGAGGATGGCTGGCAACTCGTCAAGCCAACAGCCGGCTGAACGCTCCAGTGGTTCGACCAACCGAGGCTTGATGCCGGACAGGATGAGGCCATTCGCCCGCTCCACCTGCCCGTTCGACTGCGGATGGGCAACGGACGCTAAGTCCAGTCGGATGCCCTGCCTCGCATAGAAACGGGCCAGGGCGCCTTTGGCAAAGTTGGTGCCATTGTCGGTGATGATGCTGTGCGGTATGCCATACCGAATTGTGATGTCTGAGATGAAAGTCACGGCAGTCGGTGTGTTCAACTTCTTGATGGGCTTCGCTTCTATTCACTTGGTGAACTTGTCCACCGCGAGAAGCAGATGAGTTAGGCCGCCTCGTGTCATCTTGAAGGGTCCCACCATATCCAGGCCCCAGACTGCAAAGGGCCAGGCGATGGGGATAGTCTTGAGTGCTGAAGCCGGCTGATGCGGCTTGGATCGGAACTTCTGGCACCCCTTGCAGTTCTGGACCAACTCTTTGGCTTCTTCAAGGGCAGTCGGCCAGAAGAAACTGTGTCGGAAAGCTTTGGCAACGAGCGCTCTTGAGGCCGCGTGGTGGCCGCACTCGCCTTGATGGATGTCTCTGAGAATTGCCTGGCCTTGCTCTGGCTCGACGCAGCGCTGGTAGACACCGGTGACACTGCGCCTGACCAGCTCTCTGTTGATTATGGTGTATGCTGCCGCTCGGCATTGTATTTGCCGAGCCAAGGTTTCGTCAGTTGGTAGCTCTTTGTTCACCAAGAATTTGAGGATGGGCTGGGCCCATGAGGGTGCTGCTACCTCTTCAACTACTAGAACTGCAACTTGGACGAGGGCGGCCGGGCTGGGAGGCGGCGGGCTGGAGTCTGCGGCTGCTTGCTGGATCAGTGAAGTCCCCGGGCCGACTGGTGCAGTCCCCGGGCCGAGTTCTGGAGTCTTTTCTCTGGTCGCCGCAGTCCCCGGGCCGAGTTCTGAAGTCCCCGCGCCGGCTTTGACTGCGGCGTTCTTGGAGTCATCTGTGAGGGTTTTTGCGCCGTCTGCTTGGGCTTTGGAGTCAGATCCGACTTCTTCTGGAGTCTGACTCTGGTGAAGGCTTGATGGATGGCTTGAGGAGGCGCTGAAGAGCGACGCCGGATGGTATTGCTTGGCGAGTGGAGCCGATTCGTGCCAAAGTATCTGCTAAGTTGTTGTCGTTTCTTGGCACGTGGAGGAACTCGCACCCCTCGAAATATCCGCTGAGTTGCTGCACGAGGAAGCGGTAGCTTGCCATGTTTGCGTCCTTGGCGTCCTAGTCGCCAGATGATTGCTGGACCACCAAGTCGGAGTCGTCGTAACACAGGATCCAGCGAATGGCGAGTTCTTTGGCAAGCCGGAGCCCGTGAATGAGCGCCTCGTACTCAGCGACGTTGCTGGAGGCGGCGAAATGGATCTGCAGTGCATACTGGAGCTTGTCGCCTTTGGGAGAGGTGAGAACAACGCCGGCTACCAAGCCGGTGCGCATCTTGGAGCCGTCGAAATGCATCCGCCAATGGGTGGAGTCGGGCGCTAGCGACAGGCACTGGGTCTCGACCCAGTCGACGAGGAAGTCGTCCAGTGCCTGCGACTTGATGGCGGTGCGGGGTTGATAGTAGATCGTGTAGGGCGCCAACTCTATGGCCCATTTGGCTACTCGGCCAGACGCATCTCGGCTTCCAATGATCTCGGCTAATGGGGCTGTGCATACCACGGTGATTGGATGTTCTTGGAAGTAAGGTTTCGGCTTCTTGGCGGCGAAGTGCACGCCGTAACACATCTTCTGGTAGTGGGGGTAGTTCTGCTTGGAGGTCGACAGTACTTCACCCAGGTAATATACCGGTCTCTGGACTGGCAGTGCCTTGCCTTCCTCCTTGCGCTCTAGTACAATGATTGTGCTGACTACTCGGCTGGTGGCGGCGATGTACAGGAGCAATGGCTCCTTGGGAGTCAGAGCCGCCAACACAGGGGGAGTAACCAACATCTTCTTCAGCTGCAGAAAGGCCTAATCCGTCTTGTGGTTCCACTCGAAAAAATTGGTCTTCTTCATGAGTTGGAACAACGGGAGAGCTTTCTCGCCCAGCCGACTGATGAAACGGCTGATGGATGCCAGGCAGCCAGTGAACTTCTGCATATCCAAAAGTCGGCTGGGTACCTCCATCCTCTCGATGGCCTTGATCTTCACAGGGTTGCACTCTATGCCGCGCTCAGAGACCAGGAAGCCGAGTAGCTGGACGGCTGCTACTCCGAAAACGCACTTCTCGGGGTTAAGCTTGATCCGGAATCGGCGCAGGTTCTCAAAGGTCTCCTTGAGGTCTTCCAGCAGAGTTCCGCTCTTTTCCGTCTTCACCACCATGTCATCCACGTAAACACGGGCATTCCGGCCGAGTTGCTTGAGGAGGCACTTCTGCATGCAACGCTCAAAGGTGGCGCCGGCGTTCCTCAAGCCGAACGTCATGGGCAGGTAGCAGAAGGCTCCAAACGGCGTGATGAAGGCGGTCTTTAATTTGTCTGCCGGGTTTAGCTTGATCTGGTGATATCCTGAATAGGCATCTAAGAAGCTCAACAGCTCGCATCCGGCTGTGGAGTCTATCACCTGATCGATTCTCGGCAAGGCTAACGGGTCTTTGGGGCAGGCTTTGTTGAGGCTTGTGTAGTCAATACACATTCGCCACTGCTTGTTCTTCTTTAGTACTAAAACTGGGTTCGCTAGCCACTTTGGGAAACATACTTCCATGATAAAGCCGACTGCAAGGAGTCGGGCTATCTCTTCACCTACAACTCTTCTTTTCTCTTCTGACAGGCGGCGCAAGGGCTGCCTGAGGGGCTTCACATCGGACCGGACATGTAACTTGTGCTCGGCGAATTCCGTCGGCACACCTGACATGTCTTTGGGGGACCATGCGAAGATGTCCCGATTCTCACGGAGGAAATCGACGAGCTCGCCTTCCTATTTGCTATCAAGGTTTCCACCTACGACAGCGTACCTCTCCGGGTGCTCTGGGTCCAAGGGTATCTTCTTCGTTTCCTTCGCTGGCTTGAACGAGCCGTCAGCTTCCGACTCCTTGGGGTTGGGTGACATCTCAGGCTGCTTGCCGGCCATCGCCACAACCCGATCAAGAAGCCGCTTCTCCGCTGCAATAACCAGGGACTCGGCCAGCCGACTGCCCTCGGTCGCGCAAGCGGACGACTTCCTGTAGTCGCCGGCCACAGTCAGAATTCCCTTGGAACTCGGCATCTTCATCTTGAGGTAGGCGTAGTGGGGGACAGCCATGAACTTGGCTAAAGCAGGTTGGCCAAGCAGCGCATGGTACGGGCTTCTGAGGTCCACCACTTCAAACCAGACTGGCTCTCGGTGGAAATGTTCCTTATCCCCGAAGAGGACGTCTATCAGAATCTTGCCAATTGGGGAGCAGGAAAGGCCAGGGACAATCCCATGGAACACGGTCCGGCTGCTCTGGAGCTGTCTTTGCATGATTCCCAGCTTCTCCATTGTATCCTTATACAGGATGTTGATACTGCTACCTCCATCTATCAAAACTCGCGAGAAACGAGATGCCCGCCTATCAGTGGCAAAGGTGGCCTCCAGGACCAGGGCATAGGAACCTGGATTCAGCATCACCTCTGGGTGATCGGCTCTGCTCCAGCTGATAGGCTTCTCGGACCAGTGCATGAACTCTGGAGTATCTGATGCTATTGCGTTAACTTCTTGCTGCTGCAGCCGCCTGCTGCGCGTGTCATCTGCCATACTGGTGAACACCATGTAGGCTCCATGCTCTACCGGGTACTCATCTTGTACTGCGCCGACTGGCCTGGCAGCCGGCTGCTGGGGCGGAGGCGGCTGCCCAGCAGGCGGAGGAGGCGCCAGGCCGTCTCCCTTGGCAATCCGGGTAAGCCAGTGGCACTTTATGGTGGTGTGGTTCGACGGCTTCGCGCCGCTGTGGAACTTGCAGGGACCATTTAGAGTCTGCTCGTAGGAGAAAGCCGACAACCAGTTGGACTTGCCGCCCTTCTGCCGCTTGGGTGGTGGCTGTTACTCCGGCTGTTGATCTTCGACTGTTGCGACCTGCCGGCTACTGGAAGCCGGTTGCGGGGCCTTGCGCTTGTGATTGTTTTCCTGTTGCCGCCGACTGGCATCTCCAGCCGGAGTTCTGGGGGCCTGAGGGGCCATTTTGCCGGTCGCGCTGACTTGGATCTCCGTCTTCATAGAAGAGTCGGCTGTGGCGTACTTGTCTGTTATGATCAGCAGTTCATCCAGGATCTCGGGCTCGTCGCAGAGGAGCTTATGCTTGAGGAGTGTGCCTTCTCTACACCCGGCGGTGAAGTACTCGATGGCCTGCACCTCGTGCACGCCCTCGCAGGAGTTTCGGAGCTCGGCCCAACGCGTGAGGTAGCCGCGAGTCGATTCGTTGGGGCCTTGCATGCACAAGGAGAGCTGGCGAGGCTTGGGAGGTCGCTTGTATGTGCTCGTAAAGTTACGGATGAAAGCCTCGGTGAAGTCGGACTAGCCGTTGATGCTGCGGGGTTTCAGGCTGTTCAGCCATGTCCGGGCTGTGCCCTGGAGCATGAGCGGAACATCCTTCACGGCAACACGTTTTTTGCCGTTTGCTATCCTGACGGCTGTGGAGTAGTCAACCAGCCAGTCCTCCGGCTTCACGGAGCCGGTGTACTTGGGAGTGTCTCTAGCGAGAGTGAACCCTTTGGGAAAGGGCTCATCTCGGATGCGGGGGCCAAAACACGGCGGTCCCAGCTCGTCTTCTTCTTCCAGCGCCAGGGATCGGTGGAGTCGGTCGATCCGGTGGCGGGCATCATTCTCTCCGAATCCCTCTCGGCGGCCGAGATGGCCTCCGAGAGTCGGATGCTCGACAGGCGGCGGGGAGACTCGCCTTTCTCTGCGGGGTGGAGGAGGCACATAGTCGTCCCGCCGCTCCACTGCTCTCGGGCGGCCATCTTGATCGTGCTCGATGGTGAGGTGAGTCCGACTGCGGCTCGCAGCCGGCTCCTTGTCCTTCCTTCCGCGGACGCCGCCAGTCGGCGTCCGAGACATCGCGCCTTGATCTCGGCGAGGCGGCAGGTCGTCGTTCTGCTGCTGCGGCCCCTCGGTTCGGCAGCCGGCCGCGTTCTGCGCGCCAGCCGCGTCGAGGAGTCGCTGTACTCGCTCTGTCATCAGTCGGCGCTCTTCGCCCTCGAGGTTGTCCGACTCATCTGCTGCCGCCTGGGCAGCCCGAATGTTCTCGGCGGGCGTGGCGTACACGAGGCGATTGGCGCCGAACATGCTGGCGATGTCCGTGCCGTGTTGCCGGACCGCGCCCAGGCGGCTCGGCCCCGTTGGAGCCGGCGAGCCGCCCACAGCGCGATCCATCTCACGCTGGTAGGCCTCTGACAAGCGTCTCATGCTTGCCAGCTTCTTTGCGCCTTCGATGAGCTGGAGGCGGCGTGCCTCTAGCATCTCGGCGTCGGCGTCCTCTGGAATGGGCGCATCTAGGTCTTGCAGTGCCGCATCAAGCGGGTCGCGAGCTCCTCCGTCAGAGCGCTCGCCGTGGCCGATGACGAGCACTTCTGTGACGGTGCTCCCGCTGCCCTCCGTGCGAGGGAGCGGCTCGTTGTAGACCACCACGTTGGTGGGGAAGGCGTCGAGCGACGCGGTGTCGGAGTCGACTAGCATCGGGTCGGTGGAGCCTACGGACTCCAGGTCAGCGGCAGGCTCGCCAGCAACATGGAGCTCGTCGAGGAGGCCGGCGAGAAGGCTCTCGGGGCCGCCGGTGCCTGCGTCGGACGTAGGCTCGTCGGAGAGGCTAACCTCGCCGACAAGATCGGCAAGGCAGCTGGCCGCGCAGGCGGTCTCAGCATTGTGCAGCGCGTCGGCGCAAACTCCCTCTGGCGTGCCGGGCTGGCTGCGCTCGCCAGGGAGGAAAAGGGTTCCGGTCCAGAACAGATCTCCGGACAGCGGTGCACCTCGCCCCACGGTGGGCGCCAAATGTCGGGGGTTGGATGAGACATATGCCAAAGGATGGCTTATCATGGTGGGGGGGAGTAGAACGTCGCCGGTGCCTGGAAGCGGGATGCGGCGTAGACATGCATGCCGGCGAATCTTACCCAGCTTCGGGGCTCTCCGAGGAGATGATACCCCTACTGCTGCTCTGCGGGGTCTCCGCATGATCTCTATGGTGATATGTGTACAAAGTTGCTCCTCGAGCTGTGTTCTGGAGGTAGGAGAGGGCAAGGCTAGATCCCTCCCTTCTATGCTTCTGATCTAGTGGTAAAAGGATCAAACCCTTTGCATGGGTGCTCCGGGGGGCTTATATAGGCCTACCCCCGGGGGTACAATGGGAATCTGGCTGGGAGCGGGTCCCAGCCGTCTGTCTCTTGGATAGCCGTCGTCTCTGCCGACTCCTGGGGCCCGCCGCTGATGGGCCCCGCCGACTGACCTGGCCACTGTAGCCGCGCCTCTGATGACGTGGGCTTGGTCGCGGGGGCGTGGCAACAGTGCCGCCGTCTGGCGGGCGATCACTGTCGCCACTCCCCGTCTTATCTGGTTAATGGCGTGTGGGGCCCGTGAGAGGAACAGGCCGACTCCCATGGGGTCCGTCTTCGGGTGCTCTCGTCGTCTTCGTCCCTCCTGCTGACTAGCGGGGCCTGCCGTCTCCAGGCCGTACATGCGGGCCAACGTGGGAACAGTATTCCGTCATCAGGGCGGACGCCAGGGCCAGTATGGCGACAGTGCCGCGCCGGACGGAGCTCTCCTCCGGTACGGCGTACTGTAGCCATACCTGCCCCTGGTAATCAACGTAGGGGAGGGTCGTACTCCGGCCATCCCCGGTCTCGTCCTTCTTCTCGAAGGCAGAGAGCGGCGAAGTCGCGGGCCGACTCCCCATAGTCGGCCTCCCTAGAGTCGCTGATTGGGAGTCGCAACCGTCTCTGGGATTCTGCCGTAAGTGGGTATTGGTGATGCTGTGGCCGAATCCCAGAGTCGGTCGATCGTCTTGGGATTCTTTGAGGGGCGAAGCCTGCCCCGATGTCTTGAAAGGTTTTGGGTCTCGGGTTAGCCTACCCGTGGCCCATTACTCCGACACTGTCGTTCGTGAAGAACTTGGCGGTGATCGCGACGAGCTCATGGATCCGATGACGCGGTGGAGTCGCTGTCGAGGTGGATCCGGCGAGGTGGCGGTCTTGGCCTTCGCGGCGGGGAGTGCACGGTGGTTGCACCCCCGCTGGTCATGTCGCCACCGGCTCGTGCCTGGCTGGCTTGCCGCGGCTGCGATGTACTCGGCTACCGTGGAGTGTCGCCGTTGGCAAAGCCCATGAGACTCTGAATGGTGGCCCTCCAATCGTCGATCTTGTCCGCCGTTGGAGGGTAATCTAGGAGCAGTTGGGCTCGCGCCAAAGCTTCTGCTGGAGTGGCGGGTAGCAGAGGCGAACGGTGTGAGGAGCGGGATATGCTCGGACTTCTAACTATGTTTGAAGGAGCAGCATCCCGTCCAGGCGACCGTGCCTCGCTCGCGCCAGCATGTTGGCGCGCATGCTGGTTTTGAGTTTTCCGAGATCCACCAGCTCGATCTGGGTCCAGCAAGCGTATGGTACTGTGAGTACCATGACGCTGCCGGTCCCGCGCCTCCTGAGATGAGCGCGGTGCATGTACGGACGCCGAGGTCTTGGAGTGCGCCCGGTCGTTGTAGAAGCCCGCTACGCCGCTGATGGGCAGCGCAGCCTTGACCTTGGACCTGGCGGCACCGTGGGCTCCCTCGCCGACGCCCGTTCTTCCGCCGGCGTCTATCCCACCCGTCGTTTGCTCCGGCGGTGCTGGGTTTGTCGCAGACAGAGCAGCCGCCTCCGAAGCCTTCTTCTTCGGCGGCATGTCGATGAAGATGATGAAGATCTAGCTCGTGTGAACGCCGGGTCAGGTTGTCCAGGTGGATCCGGTGAGGCGGCGTTCTTGGCCATCGCGACGGGGAGTGCGCGGTGGTTGCACCCGCGCCGGTCATGTCGCCACCGGCTCGTGCCTGGCTGGCTTGCCGCGGCTGCGATGTACTCAGCTGCCATGGAGTGTCGCCGTTGGCAAAGCCGATGAGACTTTGAATGGTGGCCCTCCAGTCGTCGATCTTGTCCGCCGTTGGAGGGTAATCTAGGAGCAGTTGGGCTCGCGCCAAAGCTTCTGCTGGAGTGGCGGATAGCGGAGGCGAACGGTGTGAGGAGCGGGAAATGCTCGGACTTCTAACTATGTTAGAAGGAGCAGTATCCCGTCCAGGCGACCGTGCCTTGCTCGCGCCAGCATGTTGGCGCGCATGCTGGTTTTGAGCATTCCGAGATCCACCAACTCGATCTGGGTCCAGCAAGCGTATGGTACTGTGAGTACCATGACGCTGCCGGTCCCGCGCCTCCTGAGATGAGCGCGGTGCATGTATGGACGCCGAGATCTTGGAGTGCGCCCGGTCGTTGTGGGATCCGGCTACGCCGCCGATGGGCAGCGCAGCCTTGTCCTTGGACCTGGCGTGCCAAAGATGTCGGGGAAACTGATCCACGAGCACCTATGGGGACCGGCGGACCGGGCCCCTTTCGGTTCGGCGGGGGCGGAGATCGCACGAAGAGCAGATCGAGGCAAAGCACACGAGCAGTTTACCTAGGTTCGGGCCGCATGGATGCGTAAAACCCTACTCCTGCTTTGTGGTTTGTATTGAGTTGTTGCTCGGGAGCGCTGAGTGCTACAGTACACACCAGCAGCTAACGAGACCGAGCGTGAGTGTTTTTCTGTTCCTCCCCCTCTCTACGTTGCGCATGGGCCTCCTTTTATATGCTCAAGGGGTCACCGACAGGTGGCAACGTAGATAGGGGTAAAAATGGAAAGGTGTTGTGGTTGGTACAGCTACTTGTACAGTGTATCATACCTAACCCTGACGGTAGGGGACAAGGGCTTTAAATGCCCATCTGCGTTGCCCAAACGGTGCAAAAAGGGACCGTCAGTGACGCCACCGTTCGCCATGATGGCAATCTTGTCAGCGCCGCTTGCCACCGCGTGCCGCTGGCTGCACAGCCTCCCGCCACGTACGCCTGGAAGGGACCCAGAGCGACACGTTGGTGGATGTGCTGGAGCGTGGGCACGGAGTGGTAGCTTGCCGCGGTCGTTGTCTTGTCGCGTCCGGAGGCTTGCCGCTCACCGGGCCTCGCTGGGACGCATGGCGCGTCGCGGCAAGTTCCTTGAGATGCCTCGGTTAGCCTTCCCGGCAAGCTCCTCTTGCCGGGGTCTTGTGCCTTGAGTGGCCTTCCCGGCAAGCTCCTCTTGCCGGGGCCTTGTCTCCTCGGCTTGAATACTTTGTTCTTGAATGGCTCCAAAGGAACCACGGAGGACCTTGGCGGTCACCCGGCAAGCCTTGCCGCGGGTTGCTGCGACTGCCCATGCACAAGTTAGGGATACTAGGGTACCCCTACTCTAGTACACCGACACTAGCAGTTCTTCGTGTGGTAAATAAAACTCTCTTTTTACCATCTTTTTGATCTTCAAAGATTCATCCTGTCTACCAAAATAGGTTTCTGCCTATACAATTTCTATCCATTGTGTCTGCATCTCATACTGCCTAGCATATTCAGTTAAGCTTCATAACAAGTTAGATTCCTCACTTGTACCTATTCAGGGATTCGTACAAATCTGGAACCAACTCTCAACATATAAGTGAATGTCTTCGCATCATGAGGTCAATGTCTTCAAACTGATTTATCTTCAAAATCTTCTGAGAATGCATATGACCTCTTCCCCTTCCCTCGCATCTCTAATGCTGTCACAGGTACATGTCCGTGGGAGAATCCCTTGGTTCTCATAGTCTGCATTCGTTTGCAGAATTTTTAAAGCATCACATTAATTCTCCCGAAGACAGTTCCTGTTTGTCCAGCAAGAGGAAGCCTTTGAAGCCTTTGAACATATTGAAACCATTCAGTTTGAAGTTTATGGCTATAGAAAAATCAGCAAGGAAGGGTGGCAGACAGCGCCGTGACAACACATCAAAAGATTTGCCACCAAATCTAGCATCTCAGTACAAAACTGATCTAGAGGAAAACATACAATGATAGGAAAACCCAAATCCAATGGATTCGAAGATATTGGGCTGAGGAATGGTTCAAGTACCACTTCGTGACCAAGGAATACGCTGAGAAGAATGCAATAAAGTGTCCTTGGGGAGATATCACTTACAGAGGTCTTCAACCCAAGAGCAAAGCTGAAGCTATTGCACAAAGGTTCTACCCGTGCATGGTCAGAGGACCACAGCCTGCCAATGCCGACCCCACTTCTCTCTTGTGGTGTCGCGATGACGACCTTTTCAAACGCAACTTTCAATTTGCTAAGGCATCAGCAAAAGAGAACAAGAAGTCACTGGGTTTGAACTTCAACCCTGGCCCATCTGCTCCAAGGGAGGATGATACTCGTGAAGCTGATCAAAACGAGATTGGCCCCTTCTATGATTTTCAAGGTCTCCTCACCTACATTGCAGTCTAAGGAGCTGCTGTTGGGGACGCTTCTGAAGAGGCTGACACAGATGAAGCACCTCCTGCCCCAAAGCCCCAGAAGCAGAAGAAGGCTAAGGCATCAAAACCAACTGCATCACCAAAAGCTTCGCACTTGAAGCCACTGGCAACTGCACCTCGTGAAGATAGTGTGCAGTCTGAAGATCTATCACGCATCTCCAAGAAGACGGAGAAGAAGAAGAAACTTGTCAAGCATACTGATCAGGCACTAACCCCTGCTGTTATTCTGCGTGAAGAGCACATTGATCTGTCTAGTGATGAAGATCTTGGAGATGATGCCCTTGAGCAACTGATCAAGAGCAACGAAGAAGCAGAGAGCTTCAATGATTTGCCTCTCTTTGATGTGGCAATCATTCACAACTTCATTGATGAGTGGTTTGACTCACCAAATCTCAGCTTTGACGATCTGCAACTTCCCATTGGGCTCAGCGTTTCCTTCAATGGAGCCATTGCTTCAGAGCTTGCTCTCGCTCAGCGCATCGTTGAGCTGAAGCACAAGATCGACCATGAGAAAGCCAAATTCAAGAAGCATGTGGCTAAGCTCAGCGTGCAAGATGTCAGGAACTTCAAGATCATGCTGCACGAGCTCAAGGAATCCTTCCTCAAGAAACGTGAAGAAGCCAAAGGTTCTCGAGAGCGCATGAAGAGCCTGGCTGACAAATGTGTGCAAGGCTACAATGAGGCTAAGAAGCACAAGGCTCTTGGTCGTCCTGGCATTGACCCACGCATGGCTGCAAAGAAGAAGAAGCCATCAACTGACCAAACTGCTCCTTCAAGGCATGAAGAGTCGCGCATCGTCTTCCCAACTAGCATGACTGGCTCGAAGCCGAAGGTCAGATCAACCGCTTCTGAGCTGAAGAAGACGAGAACAACCGAGGCTGAAGCAAGGAAAAGGAAAAATCCTAAAGCCTTTGATGCTGCTCCCACTAAGAAGAAGCGCAGAACCAAAAAAGATAGGGCTGCTCCCTCACAGCCCTTAGTTGTTGAACCAATTTCAATGGTCCCTCCTACATCTGATCATCAAGAACAAAGGATGATAGTTCATGAGCCTGCTTCCACAGAGGCTCATGAAGCTGAAGACATTCCAGCAGTTGACCCCAACGCTGCTGAAGACATTGGTCACCACGACAATGTTGAAGATGATGAAGTCCTTCCTCAGATCGAACACAACCTGGTATCATCGCCTGTTCTCACGAACAGGGAACTCATCAGCATTGGTCGTCCTTTGACGCCAATTGCACAGGATGCTTCGTGGGCTGATCACCCACAACAACAAGACACCCCAAGTTCTCCCCAACATCAAGCTACCCCGTCTGTGCGAAATGAAGATGATGACTTTGAGGCCCAGCCAACTCCATCTTCAAAGGCGTCGCCAGCGTTACGCAGGCTTCGCAAAGGACCAAGGCCTCAAGTCACCCCCTCGAGCGTTCCAGAAGGAGAAGTGCCTCAACAATCTGTTGCACGTCAAGTGTTTCCAGATGCCACTCCCACTGTGAATGTCTTTGAGTCTGAAGCCAAAGGTGCTGAAGACATTCCGGCTGCATCAGCCGATGAAAGACAAGAAGATGAACGTGTCCCAACTCCCCCCATTGAAGAAGAAGCTGTTCCAGAAGTGAACGTGCCAGTGGCAGACCCTCCTGCTCGTCAAGTGGAGGTTGAAAATCTTCAGGCTGCCACCACCAACACCAATGAAGCCAATGACGTTCTCATGGCTGACGCAAATGTGGAGCCTGCACCGACAAATGTGCCAGAAGCCAATGCTACATCTGCACCTGAAGCCAATGTTGACGCCTTTGCTCCTGTTCCGCCACCAAGGCCACACACTATCGAGCAAGCTTTCAACTATGGTCAGCTCATTTCTGTCAAATGGCATGTTCTGACTCCTCTGCCTGCTGCTGCTGGTCCTCAGTTTGAGTACCACATTAAGCACAGGCCACGGGTTCAGAAGCCAAAGCCAAGGTTGCCTAGGTTTCCAGGTACTGCATCAGCACCAGGAGCTTTCAATATTAATGGCTTCAAGGCACACAATACATTCTTTGACAGAGCCAAGAACCCTTACTCAAGAGCAAGGATATCTTCTAATCGGTTCTGGAGCTATCAGCAGCGAAGCTACTACTCATGCATTCTGTACAATCAAGGTCGCATTTTCCCACATATGCGTCTTAATGCCGAAGCCATCACTGGTCTGCCCTGTCTGGAAGAAGCCCTGGACTGCTTCAGAGAGTCCGGCCTGCTGCAGTTTGTCACCTATAAGGAGCACTGGAATGAACAGTTACTGCTCCAATTCTATGCCACTCTCCATATTCGTGGCTACTATAAAGATAAAAAGACATGGGTTCTTGAGTGGATGACCGGAAATGTTCATCATGAAGCCAAAGCCATTGATGTCATTGAGCTTACTGGCCTGCCCTCCGCAGATGATCTTTATGAACCTGGCTGTCAGCTTCACAATGATGCTATGGAGAGCATCTTCCACAAGCCTGAACCCAATATGAGTCAGATGCTCAGCATGATGAAGCCATTGCCTCCAGATGCCGAATACCCAAAGGCGTTCTTTGTTGAAGACCTTGAGTATCTGCCCTGCACCATCTATCATATAGTCAGGCGAACTCTTTGGCCTATCAAAGGATACTCTCCTCATGCCAAGCTGGAAGGCGCAATGAAGATTTGGTTTTCCATATTCTTCATGGCAAACGCTTTAATGCATAAGATTTCTTTATACGCCAACTTGCTGCATCAGGATCTGACATCTTTGGTCTGAAGTTCTATGCTCCCTGGATCATGCGACTGATCAAGCTTCACTCTGCCTTCAACTATCAACCCTCTGCACGCAATCATATCATATTTATGCCAGATGTTGATTTGTCTGTTGAAGCCATATACCCAGAGACTGCAAAGGAGCCTCTTAGTCTTCAGAATGCTGACCATCAAAGCTTCACTCAAAATGATGAAGGAGTTCAAGCTGTCGCTCGAGTCTACCCTCTGGCTGGGATTACTCGCATGCCTCATCGTGCACAAACAGAAGCCACTGAGAGCACAATTGCCCAAAGGCCTAAGAAGCGCTCCAGCCTTCTCAATGACCGAGAGCTTCTAGTTGCCCTTCATCAGAAAGAAGATAAGCATCATGAATGGCTTAAGCGCCAAATGCAAAGCCTCTTGGTGGACGTCAATCGCATTCGCAATCTTGCCACCAAGAATGCCTTTGTCACGCATGAAACGTGTCGGCAATCATGGAAGAGTTTGACACTGCTCAGTGCTGAAGCAGATCTTCAAGATGATGGCTTCACTAAAAAATTCAAGTTCGACTCCACTCCTCCACGGAATGCTGTCCTACGTCGCACTCCATCTCTTGAAGACTCTGAATATTCCTCTTCTGCTGCAAATGTAAATGCCAAAGTGATCGATGAAGAAGACGATGCTACTTCACCGACCCCTTCTGCAAGAATCGACACTGCACCAAGCTCGTCTGCACCGCCAAACGACACCACCAACCCTGCTGCTTCACCTACTCCTCATGAGGACGAGTAGATGCTCTATGTCATCAAACCTTTTTGGTCATTACTGACAAAAGGGGGAGAAGTGTATGAGTTTGATAGTCTTCAAGCGGGTTCATATGGGCGGTTGCTTTATATTTTGCCTAGTGTTTACAACTCTCGCGTTTTGATACATTTGGTTCTTTGAGTTGTAACACTTAAACTTGATGGTCGTCTGCTACTTATTTGATATTCTGTGATGCGATGATAAATTCCACATGTGCGATGATAACTTCCGCACTTAGGTCATTCTGCAGACATCCATTTTTCATTATGCATGTCATAATCTTTGCTATATCTTATCATGCATGATGAATTGTCGTCATAAGTTGAAGAGGATCTCCACAAGTACAACCTGCCATGTGCATTTCCATTCCAAAAGAAAATTACTTATATGCACATCTTCAGGGGGAGCCTTTGAAACTTATGAAGACAATGCTCTACCCTTTACAATTTCACATACTTTATCCCCGTTGAAAACTTCAACCAGTTTGTCATCAATCACCAAAAATGGGGAGATTGTAAGTGCATCTAGTGCCACCCCTAGTTGGTTTTGGAGTATTGACGACAAATTTGGTTGAGGGACTAATGTGTTTGTGAGAATTGCAGGATAACACAGGTAGTGTCCCTCATTGATTCGGTTTACCTACCAGAGATGACCCCTAAAAATGTATGAAGACATTGACGACAATGGTGGTACATGAAGATATTCATATTGAAGACTATGACATGAGAAGACATTTTGTGAAGACTATGGAGCGCGAAGACTTAGTTGTTTCGTTGTTTCCTTTTCTTCTTTGTTGAGTCATAGGAACCACCGTACTGTTAAGTGGGGTCCAAGTGAATACAGTCAGAGTGACTGAAGTGATGCTCAACCCAAATCCTATGTCTTCGAGCGAAGACAATGAGAGCAAATCTTATCCAGAGCTGGATAAGTCAGCTTTGCTTGTAGCCCAAGTAAAGTTGCCGCGTGTGTTTGAAATCTGACCGTTGGAACACGTGTCAGTTCCTTAGTGACCCAGGGTCATTTCGTACATATCAGGTCGGGTTGCCTAGTGGCTCTAAATAGCCCACCCCCGACACCATAAATTGGTGGCTGCTTAGAGTTAGTGCACGGCTTTTGTCGTTTGAGAGCAACCCACCTCAAAGCCTTTGAGAGAGAAATCCATGCGAGGACAAAGCCCAAACACCCAGAGCCAAAGAGTGTTAGGCATCACTGAAGTCTTTCTGTCTATGTGACCTGAAGACTTATTACACTTGAGGACTGTGAATCCTCCAGCCGGTTAGGCGTCGTGTTCTGAGCATCCAAGAGCCATCACTACTAGAAAAACCGCTACTAATGGCGCACCTAATTTGGCCATTAATGGTGCATCACTGGTGCACCATTACTAGCACGCCATTAGTAGTTTTTACTAATGGCGCACCACTGGTGCGCCATTAGTATCTGGTATACTAATGGCGCACCACTGGTGCGCCATTAGTATAGGCCACGGTGCGCCACTAGTATGCCTCCCAGGGGCCATGTATACCCAGGTGCTTTGGCATACTAATGGCGCACGACAACGGGATGCGCCATTAGTAACTTCGGCATACTAATGGCGCACTGTTTAGTGATGCGCCATTAGTGATGCGCCATTTTGAATCTAGATCTGGATCGTGATTTTTTGCCCATTTTTTGCTCGTTTTTTGGCACGACATTACTTCAAATTTTGTTCCTGTTTTTGGATCTTGTACGTTCTTTTGTCGTGTTCTTTTGCCGGAGAGGAGTTCGCCGGAGAGGAGTTCACCTACATCGCCGGAGAGGAGGAGGAGGAGGAGGAGGAGGAGGTCGCTGGAGAGGAGTTCACCGGAGCATCGGAGAGGAGGAAGGAGAAACCATGAGAGGATGGGAGGAGAGGAGGGAGGAGGAGCTCACCGGAGAGGAGGGAGGAGGAGCTCACCGGAGAGAAGGGAGGAGGAGCTCACCGGAGAGGAGGGAGGAGGAGCTCACCGGAGAGGAGGGAGAAGAAACCGTGAGGGGAGGGGAGGGGAGGGGAGGGGAGGAGAGGAGGGAGGAGGAGGTCGCCGGAGAGGAGGAGGTCGCCGGAGAGGAGGAGGGTAGTATGGTGGAGGAGAGAAGGGAAGATGGAGTGGAGGAGAGGAGGAGATGGAGTGTAGGAGAGGTGAAATGAAGAGATAAGGAGGAGAGGACCACAGCCAGCCATATATACGGCATACTAATGGCGCACCGCGGGCAGGTGCGCCATTAGTAAGTTTTTTATTTTTTTGATTTATTTTGAATTTTGAAGGCGGGAAGATACTAATGGCGCACCATGGGCAGGTGCGCCATTAGTAACTTTTTTTTATTTTTTTATTTATTTTGAATTTTGAAGGCGGGAAGATACTAATGGCGCACCATTGGCAGGTGCGCCATTAGTAACTTTTATTTTTATTTTTTTTGACTTACTTTGAATTTTGAAGGCGGGAAGATAGTAATGGCGCACCATGGGTAGGTGCGCCATTAGTAAGTTTGAATTTTTTTGATTTTTTTGCCTCTCCAGATCTTAAAAGCCCCGTATCTTTTTTTCTGTTTGGTTTTTGAGGATTTTGAAAATGTTTGAGGATTTTCGAGTAGATGATTTTTCATATAAAAAACTTTTTCATCCGAGTTAGTATGCAAAAGTTATACCCATTTTTGCAAATTCTCGCGAGATTTTGCAAATGAAGTCAAAATTCATATTTGCAAATTTACCCAACAACTAGACCACATATCACATGGGAAACTTATTTTCTTTTATTTTTTTGACATTTTCATCATGTTCTTTTATTTTTTTTAAAACTGAAAAGGCGATCCACGGGGGGGAGGGGGGGTGCATTCGGTGGAAGTGGTGGCCAAGTTACTAATGGCGCACCGTGGCATGGTGCGCCATTACTAGTTTGAACTAGTAATGGCGCACCGTGGCATGGTGCGCCATTACTAGTTTGAACTAGTAATGGCGCACCACCCCACGGTGCGCCATTAGTAGTTTTGAAAAAAAATCAAAAAAAAGTTTTACAAATTTTCTTTTACTA
The DNA here is from genome assembly GCA_032464435.1 of Aegilops umbellulata. NCBI lineage: Eukaryota > Viridiplantae > Streptophyta > Magnoliopsida > Poales > Poaceae > Aegilops > Aegilops umbellulata. Next base: position 205,632,817 of record CP136055.1, read on the forward strand.
ATGGCGCACCGTGGATGTGGTGCGCCATTACTAGTTCAACCATTAGTAATTTTGAAAAAAAAAATATTTTTACTAATGGCGCACCGTGGATGTGGTGCGCCATTAGTATTTGAACACTAATGGCGTACCAACACATGGTGCGCCATTAGTATATAGTAATGGCGCACCGCATGTCTGGTGCGCCATTAGTGTCAATTCCATCTATAGCCCTTTTCCTAGTAGTGCATTGTAGATCGCTGGTGAACGAAGTCTGTGAAGGTTTGGAAGTCTACCTTGAAGACTTACCAGAGTGATTGGGCGAGGACTGTGTGTCCTTAGCTCAAGGGGAATAAGGTGAAGACGCGGTCTTCTGAGTTGAATCTCAGCCTCCCTAACCAGATGTACAGTTGTCACAGCAACTGGAACTGGTCAAACAAATCCTGTGTCTTCATCGAGTGACTAGTTCTATTCTCCCTTCCCTTTACTTATAGTTTGTCTTCGTGAAGTCATTGCCTGCTTGCCATAAATGTTTGACTTCATTGCTTGACTACTATTGCTGTTTGGCTTCATACTATCTTCCACCCAGATCCTTACTACCTAGTTGCCATTAGTCATCGTACACTCACATTATTGCATACTTGACTATGGCTTGCCTTGTGTAGTTTATCTTCCGCTAGATATCAATAGGTTCATTTCTAATGTTTGTATTTGAAACTTTTATGTTTTGAAGACTTTCATAAAAATCGCCTATTCACCCCCCTCTAGTCGATAACAAGCACTTTCAATAATGATGAAAAACAACTGCCAAGCAGGATATACAACAACTCTCTCTCCAACTTTCTTCTTGAAAAGTTTGAACCAATTTTCTGATAAATTTTTCTCAAGAATGGCACTGACTCAAGCTTTCAAACGCAAAAAGAATCACTCAATTCCGAGTTGATATGAGGAGTCAAAAAAATTCTAAAACTGGTTTGAAATACTGGAATAAGCTGTGTCGCGAACTTCGGAGGGCAAAAAGACCTATTTAGAAGCCGATTTCGAGGTGCCAAACAGTGAAATAGCCTCTGCAACTATTTAGATGCGGCTCGTCGCTAGCTTTCATATGAGTACTCGCGGAGCCAGAACGGACTTCGTATGAGGAAGTTATGCCTGTTTTACTCGATAGTGCACAAAACAGATTCCAATCCGAATTCAACTACGAGATTGAGTCTAGATAGATCCGAATTTTGTTTTTTTCCTCACACTTTTTTATTTTTATTTCTCTGACTTTTTTTTACTTTTTTCTCTCACTTTTTTTCTCTGTTTTCTCTGTCTTTTTTCCTCTCTCCCTCTTTCCAAAACAAACTAGATAAGATGCAGATTGGATCAAGCGAAGATGTGAATGATCTCAACTATGATTATCACAATGAAGAGTGGGTAGCACATTGTGGAAATTGATGGATGGGTGGTGGACAGCAGAAGGAATAATGATGCAGCTGCCGCATGACTAATGTGAACAGAACTCGAAACTCTAAACGAACTAGACACTAAGACCATCAACTCGACACGACGATGCAACCGATAATTCAATAATGCAAACAATGAAAAGAAAACTTCAAAGGCTTAGACTGGCTTGGACAAAGGGAATAGATCTCACTTTTTTTGTGGTATTTTCTTGGACAATAGGTAAGAAAATAAATCTAATCTAGAAAACTGGAAATTCTCACCGAGCAACCTGAAAGCTGATACCACTTGATAGAGGAGGGGTGTCCCGATCTTTCGATGAGATGATAACAATCGATTTGGTGAAGATGACTTTGCCGATCTGACTACGAACGTGCACAGCGTTGTGATGAGGACATCAATACCATTGTTACACCCACAACCCCTGCTACTATACATACTGGACCGATTACTAGAGCTCGCGCACGCCAATTAAATTACCAGGTACTTTCGTTTCTTGGTAATGATTCTAATGTTCATGAGAATATGATGCTGCCTAAATTGGATACATTTCTTTTGCTTACAAATGAAGGGCCTAGCTTGGAGAAGGATGAACATTGGAGCAAGAACACGCATGGAGTTGATGGCATGCGCAAGGGGATCAAGAATGGAGTTAGAAGTGATGATTTCAGGATTTGAAGCCACCATAAGGAGTGCATGAAGCCTTGGACGAAACATACAAGATGTCACTTCATAAATTTCGTCTAGAGGCTATTCTAGGTGCTGCGTCACCTTAATATTGGGCCAGGCCCATGTATTTTCGAAATATTTAAGTATAGGCTGTTTTTAGAGTCCGTATGTGTGGGGAAACAAGAGTAAGGGTTGGTTTCGGACTCCGCTTCCAAGGGCCACGAAATTCCCCCCTCTTCCTCCATATATATAGCCCTTAGGGCGTCGTTTAGACTTTGGGTTTTGTTTAGATTAAAAGTTCGCCATAGCTGCAACTTCGCGTACTTCGTTTGTGTTCAACGACCAGGCCAAGGCGTCACAGAACCCCATCTTGATCAATAAAGCTTTCCTCTTATATTCGCAATATCCAGATTGCAATCTTAGTTTCTTGCTTGTTCTTCGTTTGCCTGCAGGAAACAGACCTTCGTGGTCAGGTTGATCGTGCTCTGGCGTGGTCAATAACCTCTCGGAGTTGGTTTAGCGGTTGCTAAGGCGCGACGTCATCGCACGTTCGTAGTCGGATCGTCAAAGTCGACTTCTTCCAAAACGATAGCCACCATCTCATCGAAAGACGGGACACCTTTGCCCCTATCACGTTGCGCCTTAGCAATCGCTAAGCCAACTTCGAGAGGTTATCGACCACGCCGGAGCACAATCAACCTGACCACGAAGGTCTATTCCTGCAACCAATCGAAGAACAAGCAAGAATATGATAAAAGCAATCTGAATATTGCGAGTATATATGAAGTATTGATAAAGGTGAGGATCCGTAAGCGGTCTTGGTATGGTCGTTGGACACAAACGAAGTACACGATGTTGCAATGCCTAACTTTTAACTAAACAAATCCCAAGGAAAAAGCTACTAGATGGATCTACTTATATAGGAGCAAGGGGTGGCGGCCAAGGAGGTGGGAGGACGTCCCAAGGCAGCCTAAAACCAACCCTAGGTCGTAAAAGGCTCATGGGCCCAAGTGGAGGCAATGTTGAATAAACACTCAACGACGGTACTTTGCTGGTCCTAGGCTAGACCGGACTAGAGACGCAAGCCTAGAACACTAATGAGGTCACGGCGTAGCACAACTAGCATCAATGAAGGATACTAAGTAGCTCTGGACAACAAGATATAAGTGAAGATCACAACGGCAGTAAAGATAATGATGAAAAACAACTGCTAAGCAGGATATACAACAATTCTCTCTCCAACTTTCTTCTTGAAAAGTTTGAACCAATTTTCTGATAACTTATCTCAAGAATGGCACTGACTCAAGCTTTCAAACGCAAAAAGAATCACTCAATTCTGAGTTGATATGAGGAGTCAAAAAATTTTAAAACTGGTTTGAGATACTGGAATAAGGTGTGTCGCGAACTTCAGAGGGCAAAAAGACCTATTTAGAAGCCGAGTTTGAGGTGCCAAATAGTTAACTAGCCCCTGCAACTATTTAGATGCAGCTCATCGCTAGCTTTCATATGAGTACTCGCGGAGCCAGAACGGACTTCGTATGAGGAAGTTATGCCTGTTTTACTGGATACTGCACAAAACAGATTCTAATCCGAATTCAACTACGAGATTGAGTCTAGATAGATCCGAATTTTGTTTTTTTCTTCTCTCTTTTTCTCCCTCGCACTTTTTTCTTTTTCATTTCTCTGACTTTTTTACTTTTTCTTCTCTTTTTTTCCTCTTTTCTTTCTCTGTCTTTTTTTTTCTCTCTCCCTCTTTCCAAAACAAACTAGATAAGATGCAAATTGGATCAAGCGAAGATGTGAATTATCTCAACTATGATTATGACAATGAACGGTGGGTAGCACATGGTGGAAATTGATGGATGGGTGGTGGACAACAGAAGGGATAACGATGCAGCGGCCGCGTGACTAATGTGAACAGAACTCGAAACTCTAAACGAACTAGACACTAAGACCAGCAACTCGACACGACGATGCAACCGATAATTCAATAATGCAAACAATGAAAAGAAAACTGCAAAGGCTCAGACTGGCTTGGAGAAAGGATGAATAGATCTAACTTTTCTTTGTGGTATTTCCTTGGACTATAGGTAAGAAAATAAATCTAATCTAGAAAAACTAGAAATTCTCACCGAGCAACCTGAAAACTGATACCACTTGATAGATGCGGGGTGTCCCGATCTTTCGATGAGATGATAACTATCGATTTGGTGAAGATGACTTTGCCGATCCGACTACAAAAGTGCACGGCGTTGCGCCTTAGCAATCGCTAAACCAACTTCAAGAGGTTATTGACCACGCCGGAGCACAATCAACCTGACCACGAAGGTCTATTCCTGCAACCAATCGAAGAACAAGCAAGAATATGATAAAAGCAATCTGAATATTGCGAGAATATATGCCGTATTGATAAAGGTGGGGATCCGTAAGCGGTCTTGGTCTTGTCGTTGGACACAAACGAAGTACACGATGTTGCAATGCCTAACTTTTAACTAAACAAATCCCAAGGAAAAAGCTACTGGATGGATCTACTTATATAGGAGCAAGGGGTGGCGGCCAAGGAGGTGGTAGGACGTCCCAAGGAAGCCTAAAACCAACCCTAGGTCGTAAAAGGCTCATGGGCCCAAGTGGAGGCAATGTTGAATAAACGCTCAACGACGGTACTTTGCTGGTCCTAGGCTAGACCGGACTAGAGACGCGAGCCTAGAACACTAATGAGCTCACGGCATAGCACAACTAGCATGAATGAGGGATACTAGGTAGCTCTGGACAGCAAGATATAAGTGAAGATCACAGCGGCGTTAAAGATAATGATGAAAAACAACTGCCAAGCAGGATATACAACAACTCTCTCTCCAACTTTCTTCTTGAAAAGTTTGAACCAATTTTCTGATAACTTTTCTCAAGAATGGCACTGACTCAAGCTTTCAAACGCAAAAAGAATCACTCAATTCCGAGTTGATATGAGGAGTCAAAAAAAAATCTAAAACTGGTTTGAAATACTAGAATAAGTTGTGTCGCGAACTTCGGAGGGCAAAAAGACCTATTTAGAAGCCGATTTTGAGGTGCCAAACAGTGAAATAGCCTCTGCAACTATTGAGATGCAGCTCGTCTCTAGCTTTCATATGAGTACTCGCGGAGCCAGAACGGACTTTGTATGAGGAAGTTATGCCTGTTTTACTCGATAGTGCTCAAAACAGATTCCAATCCGAATTCAAATACGAAATTGAGTGTAGATAGATCCGAGTTTTGTTTTTTTTTCTTCTCCCTTTTTTTTCTTTATCTTTTTTTCTCTGACTTTTTTTTTTACTTTTTTCTCTCTCTTTTTTTCTCTTTTTTTCTCTGTCTTTTTTTCTCTCTCCCTCTTTCCAAAACAAACTAGATAAGATGCAGATTGGATCAAGCAAAGATGTGAATGATCTCAACTATGATTATCACAATGAACGGTGGGTAGCACATGGTGGAAATTGATGGATGGGTGGTGGGCAGCAAAAGGAATAACGATGCAGCTGCCGCGTGGCTAATGTGAACATAATTCGAAACTCTAAACGAACTAGACACTAAGACCAGCAACTCGACACGACGATGCAACTGATAATTCAATAATGCAAACAATGAAAGGAAAACTGCAAAGGCTCAGATTGGCTTGGACAATGGATGAATAGATCTCACTTTTTTTGTGTTATTTTCGTGGACAATAGGTAAGAAAATAAATCTAATCTAGAAAAACTGGAAATTCTCACCGAGCAACCTGAAAACTGATACCACTTGATAGAGGAGGGGTGTCCCGATCTTTCGATGAGATGATAACTATCGATTTGGTGAAGATGACTTTGCCGATCCGACTACAAACATGCACAGCGTTGCGCCTTAGCAATCGCTAAACCAACTTCGAGAGGTTATTGACCACGCCGGAGCACAATCAACCTGACCACGAAGGTCTATTCCTGCAAGCAATCGAAGAACAAGCAAGAATATGATAAAAGCAATCTGAATATTGCGAGTATATATGAAGTATTGATAAAGGTGAGGATCCGTAAGCGGTCTTGGTCTGGTCGTTGGACACAAACGAAGTACACGAAGTTGCAATGGCTAACTTTTAACTAAACAAATCCCAAGGAAAAAGCTACTAGATGGATCTACTTATATAGGAGCAAGGGGTGGTGGCCAAGGAGGTGGGAGGATGTCCCAAGGCAGCCTAAAACCAACCCTAGGTCGTAAAAGGCTCATGGGCCTAAGTGGAGGCAATGTTGAATAAACGCTCAACGACGGTACTTTGATGGTCCTAGGCTAGACCGGACTAGAGGCGCGAGCCTAGAACACTAATGAGGTCATGGCGTAGCACAGCTAGCATCAATGAAGGATACTAAGTAGCTCTGGACAACAAGATATAAGTGAAGATCACAACGGCAGTAAAGATAATGATGAAAAACAACTGCCAAGCAGGATATACAACAACTCTCTCTCCAACTTTCTTCTTGAAAAGTTTGAACCAGTTTTCTGATAACTTTTCTCAAGAATGGCACTGACTCAAGCTATCAAACGCAAAAAGAATCACTCAATTCCGAGTTGATATGAGGAGTCAAAAAAATTCTAAAACTAGTTTGAGATACTGGAATAAGCTGCGTCGCGAACTTCGGAGGGCAAAAATACCTATTTAGAAGCCGAGTTTGAGGTGCCAAATAGTGAACTAGCCCCTGCAACTATCTAGATGCGGCTCGTCGCTAGCTTTCATATGAGTACTCACGGAGCCAGAACGGACTTCGTGTAAGGAAGTTATGCCTGTTTTACTGGATAGTGCACAAAACAGATTCCAATCGGAATTCAACTACGAGATTGAGTCTAGATAGATCCGAATTTTGTTTTTTTCTTCTCTCTTTTTTCCCTTACACTTTTTTTATTTTTCTTTCTCTTTTCTTTTCTCTGACTTTTTTACTTTTTTCTTCTCTTTTTTTCCTCTTTTCTTTCTCTGTCTTTTTTCTCTCTCCCTCTTTCCAAAACAAACTAGATAAGATGCAGATTGGATCAAGCGAAGATGTGAATTATCTCAACTATGATTATGACAATGAACGGTGGGTAGCACATGGTGGAAATTGATGGATGGGTGGTGGACAGCAGAAGGGATAATGATGCAGCGGCCGCGTGACTAATGTGAACAGAACTCGAAACTCTAAACGAACTAGACACTAAGACCAGCAACTCGACACGACGATGCAACCGATAATTCAATAATGCAAACAATGAAAAGAAAACTGCAAAGGCTCAGACTGGCTTGGATAAAGGATGAATAGATCTAACTTTTTTGGTGGTATTTTCTTGGAAAATAGGTAAGAAAATAAATATAATCTAGAAAAACTGGAAATTCTCACCGAGCAACCTGAAAACTGAAACCACTTGATAGAGGCGGGGTGTCCTGTTCTTTCGATGAGATGATAACTATCGATTTGGTGAAGATGACTTCGTCGATCCGACTACAAACGTGCATGGCGTTGCGCCTTAGCAATCGCGAAACCAACTTCGAGAGGTTATTGACCACGCCGGAGCACAATCAACCTGACCACGAAGGTCTATTCCTGCAACCAATCGAAGAACAAGCAAGAATATGATAAAAGCAATCTGAATATTGCGAGAATATATGAAGTATTGATAAAGGTGGGGATCCGTAAGCGGTCTTGGTCTTGTCATTGGACACAAACGAAGTACACGATGTTGCAATGCCTAACTTTTAACTAAACAAATCCCAAGGAAAAAGCTACTAGATGGATCTACTTATATAGGAGCAAGGGGTGGTGGCCAAGGAGGTGGGAGGAGGTCCCAAGGCAGCCTAAAACCAACCCTAGGTCGTAAAAGGCTCATGGGCCCAAGTGGAGGCAATGTTGAATAAGCGCTCAACGACGGTACTTTGCTGGTCCTAGGCTAGACCGGACTAGAGACGCGAGCCTAGAACACTAATGTGGTCACGACGTAGCACAACTAGCATCAATGAAGGATACTATGTAGCTCTGGACAGCAAGATATAAGTGAAGACCACAACGGCAGTAAAGATAATGATGAAAAACAACTGCCAAGTAGGATATATACAACAACTCTCTCTCCAACTTTCTTCTTGAAAAGTTTGAACCAATTTTCTGATAACTTTTCTCAAGAATGGCACTGACTCAAGCTTTCAAACGCAAAAAGAATCACTAAATTCCGAGTTGATATGAGGAGTCAAAAAATTCTAAAACTGGTTTGAGATACTGGAATAAGGTGTGTCGCGAACTTCGGAGGGCAAAAAGACCTATTTAGAAGCCGAGTTTGAGGTGCCAAATAGTTAACTAGCCCCTGCAACTATTTAGATGCGGCTCGTCGCTAGCTTTCATATGAGTACTCGCGGAGCCAGAACGGACATCGTATGAGGAAGTTATGCCTGTTTTACTCGAAAGTGCACAAAACTGATTCCAATCCTAATTCAACTACGAGATTTAGTCTAGATAGATCCAAATTTTGTTTTTTTTCTTCTCTCTTTTTTTACTCACACTTTTTTTCTTTTTCTTTCTCTTTTTTTTTTCTCTGACTTTTTTTTTACTTTTTTCTCTCTCTTTTTTTTCTTTTTTTCTCTGTCTTTTTTTCTCTCTCCCTCTTTCCAAAACAAACTAGATAAGATGCAGGTTGGATCAAGCGAAGATGTTAATGATCTCAACTATGATTATCAGAATGAACGGTGGGTAGCACATGGTTGAAATTGATGCATGGGTGGTGGACAGCAGAAGGGATAACGATGCAGCTGTCGCGTGAATAATGTGAACAGAACTCGAAACTCTAAACGAACTAGACACTAAGACCAGCAACTCGACACGACGATGCAACCGATAATTCAATAATGCAAACAATGAAAAGAAAACTGCAAAGGCTCAGACTGGCTTGGACAAAGGATGAATAGATCTCACTTTTTTTGTGGTATTTTCTTGGATAATAGGTAAGAAAATAAATCTAATCTAGAAAAACTGGAAATTCTCACCGACCAACCTGAAAACTAAAACCACTTGATAGAGGAGCGGTGTCCCGATCTTTCGATGAGATGTTAACTATCGATTTGGTGAAGATGACTTTGCCGATCCGACTACAAACGTGCACAGCGTTGCGCCTTAGCAATCGCTAAACCAACTTCGAGAGGTTATTTTCCACACTGGAGCACAATCAACCTGACCACGAAGGTCTATTCCTGCAAGCAATCGAAGAACAAGCAAGAATATGATGTATCCGTAAGCGGTCTTGGTCTGGTCGTTGGACACAAACGAAGTACACGAAGTTGCAATGGCTAACTTTTAACTAAACAAATCCCAAGGAAAAAGCTACTAGATGGATCTACTTATATAGGAGCAAGGGGTGGCGGCCAAGCAGGTGGGAGGACATCCCAAGGCAGCCTAAAACCAACCCTAGGTCGTAAAAGGCTCATGGGCCCAAGTGAGGGCAATGCTGACTAAACGCTCAACGACGGTACTTTGCTGATCCTAGGCTAGACCGGACTAGAGACGCGAGCCTAGAACACTAATGAGGTCACGGCGTAGGATACTAGCATCAATGAAGGATACTAAGTAGCTCTGGACAGCAAGATATAAGTAAAGATCACAACGGCAGTAAAGATAATGATGAAAAACAACTGCCAAGCAGGATATACAACAACTCTCTCTCCAACTTTCTTCTTGAAAAGTTTGAACCAATTTTCTGATAACTTTTCTCAAGAATGGCACTGACTCAAGCTTTCAAACACAAAAAGAATCACTCAATTCCGAGTTGATATGAGGAGTCAAAAAATTCTAAAACTTGTTTGAGATACTGGAATAAGCTGTGTCGCGAACTTCAGAGGGCAAAAAGGCCTATTTAGAAGCCGATTTGGGGTGCCAAATATTGAACTAGCCTCTGCAACAATTTTGATGCGGCTCGTCGTTAGCTTTCATATGAGTACTCGCGGAGCTAGAACGGACTTCGTATGAGGAAGTTATGCATGTTTTACTGGATAGTGCACAAAACAGATTCCAATCCGAATTTATCTACGAGATTGAGTCTAGATAGATCTGAATTTTGTTTTTTTTCTCTCTTTTTTTTCTTGACACTTTTTTTCTTTTTCTTTCTCTTTTTTTTTCTCTGACTTTTTTTTACCTTTTTCTCTATCTTTTTTCCTCTTTTTTTTCTCTGTCTTTTTTTTTCTATCCCTCTTTCCAAAACAAACTAGATAAGATGCATATTGGATCAAGCGAAGATGTGAATGATCTCAACTATGATTATCACAATGAACGGTGGGTAGCAGATGGTGGAAATTGATGGATGGGTGGTGGACAGCAGAAGGGATAACGATGCAGCGGACGCATGACTAATGTGAACAGAACTCGAAACTCTAAACGAACTAGACACTAAGACCAGCAACTCGGCACGATGATGCGACCGATAATTCAATAATGCAAACGATGAAATGAAAACTGCAAAGGCTCAGACTGGCTTGGACAAAGGATGAACAGATCTAACTTTTTATTGTGGTTTTTTCTTGGACAATAGGTAAGAAAATAAATCTAATATAGAAAAACTGGAAATTCTCACCGACCAACCTGAAAACTGATACCACTTGATAGAGGCGGGGTGTCCCGATCTTTCAATGAGATGATAACTATCGATTTGGTGAAGATGACTTTGCCGATCCGACTACAAACGTGCATAGCATTGCGCCTTAGCAATCGCTAAACCAACTTCGAGAGGTTATTGACCACGCCGGAGCACTGACCACGAAGGTCTATTCCTGCAAGCAATCGAAGAACAAGGAAGAATATGATAAAAGCAATCTAAATATTGGGAGTATATATGAAGTATTGATAAAGGTGGGGTTCTGTAAGCGGTCTTGGTCTGGTCGTTGGACACAAATGAAGTACACGAAGTTGCAATGGCTAACTTTTAACTAAACAAATCCCAAGGAAAAAGCTACTGGATGGATCTACTTATATAGGAGCAAGGGGTGGCGGTCAAGGAGGTGGGAGGACATCCCAAGGCAGCCTAAAACAAACCCTAGGTCGTAAAAGGCTCATGGGCCCAAGTGGAGGCAATGTTGAATAAACGCTCAACGACGGTACTTTGCTAGTCCTAGGCTAGACCGGACTAGAGACGCGAGCCTAGAACACTAATGAGGTCACGGCGTAGCACAACTAGCATCAATGAAGGATACTAAGTAGCTCTGGACAGCAAGATATAAGTGAAGATCACAACGGCAGTAAAGATAATGATGAAAAACAACTGCCAAGCAGGATATACAACAACTCTCTCTCCAACTTTCTTCTTGAAAAGTTTGAACCAATTTTCTGATAACTTTTCTCAAGAATGGCACTGACTCAAGCTTTCAAACGCAAAAAGAATCACTCAATTCCGAGTTGATATGAGGAGTCAAAAAATTCTAAAACGGGTTTGAGATACTGGAATAAGCTGTCCCGCGAACTTCGGAGGGCAAAAATACCTATTTAGAAGCCGATTTTGAGGTGCCAAATAGTGATCTATCCTCTGCAACTATTTTGATGCGGCTCGTCGCTAGCTTTCACATGACTACTCGCGGAGCCAGAACGGACTTCGTATGAGGAAGTTATGCCTGTTTTACTGGATAGTGCACAAAACAGATTCCAGTCCGAATTCAACTACGAGATTGAGTCTAGATAGATCCGAATTTTTTTTTTGTTCTCTCTTTTTTTCCTCACACTTTTTTCTTTTTTTTTTCTCTGATTTTTTTTTACTTTTTGCTCTCTCTTTTTTTCCTCTTTTTTTTCTCTGTCTTTTTTTTCTCTCTCCCTCTTTCCAAAACAAACTAGATAAGATGCAGATTGGATCAAGCGAAGATGTGAATGATCTCAACTATGATTATCACAATGAACGGTGGGTAGCACATGGTGGAAATTGATGGATGGGTGGTGGACAGCAGCAGGGATAACGATGCAGCGGCCGCGTGACTAATGTGAACAGAACTCGAAACTCTAAACGAACTAGACACTAAGACCAGCAACTCGACACGACGATGCAACCGATAATTCAATAATGCAAACAATGAAAAGAAAACTGCAAAGGCTCAAACTGGCTTGGACAAAGGATGAATAGATCTCACTTTTTTGTGGTATTTTCTTGGACAATAGGTAAGAAAATAAATCTAATCTAGAAAAACTGGAAATTCTCACCAAGCAACCTGAAAACTGAAACCACTTGATAGAGGCGGGGTGTCCCGATCTTTCGATGAGATGTTAACTATCGATTTGGTGAAGATGACTTTGCCGATCCGACTACAAACATGCACAGCGTTGCGCCTTAGCAATCGCTAAACCAACTTTGAGAGGCTATTGACCACGCCGGAGCACAATCAACCTGACCACGAAGGTCTATTCCTGCAAGCAATCGAAGAACAAGCAAGAATATGATAAAAGCAATCTGAATATTGGGAGTATATATGAAGTATTGATAAAGGTGGGGTTCTGTAAGCGGTCTTGGTCTGGTCGTTGTACACAAACGAAGTACACGAAGTTGCAATGGCTAACTTTTAACTAAACAAATCCCAAGGAAAAAGCTACTGGATGGATCTACTTATATAGGAGCAAGGGGTGGAGGCCAAGGAGGTGGGAGGACATCCCAAGGCAGCCTAAAACCAACCCTAGGTCGTAAAAGGCTCATGGGCCCAAGTGGAGGCAATGTTGAATAAACGCTCAACGACGGTACTTTGCTGGTCCTAGGCTAGACCGGACTAGAGATGCGAGCCTAGAACACTAATGAGGTCACGGCGTAGCACAACTAGCATCAATGAAGGATACTAAGTAGCTCTGGACAGCAAGATATAAGTGAAGATCACAGCGGCAGTAAAGATAATGATGAAAAAGAACTGCCTAGCAGGATATACAACAACTCTCTCTCCAACTTTCTACTTGAAAAGTTTGAACCAATTTTCTGATAACTTTTCTCAAGAATGGCACCGACTCAAGCTTTCAAACGCAAAAAGAATCACTCAATTCCGAGTTGATATGAGGAGTCAAAAAATTCTAAAACTGGTTTGAGATACTGGAATAAGCTGTGTCGCGAACTTCGGAGGGTAAAAAGACCTATTTAGAAGCCGATTTTGAGGTGCCAAATAGTGAACTACCCTCTGCAACTATTTTGATGCGGCTCGTCGCTAGCTTTCACATGAGTACTCGCGGAGCCAGAACGGACTTCGTATGAGGAAGTTATGCCTGTTTTACTGGATAGTTTACAAAACAGATTCCAATCCGAATTCAACTATGAGATTGAGTCTAGATAGATCCGAATTTTGTTTTTTTTCTTCTCTCTTTTTTTCCTCACACTTTTTTCTTTTTCTTTTTCTTTTTTTTCTCTGACTTTTTTTTTACTTTTTTCTCTCTCTTTTTTCCTCTTTTATTTCTCTATCTTTTTTTTCTCTCTCCCTCTTTCCAAAACAAACTAGATAAGATGCAGATTGGATCAAGCGAAGATGTGAATGATCTCAACTATGATTATCACAATGAACGGTGGGTAGCACATGGTGGAAATTGATGGATGGATGGTGGACATCAGAAGGGATAACGATGCAGCGGCCGCGTGACTAATGTGAACAGAACTCGAAACTCTAAACGAACTAGACACTAAGACCAGCAACTCGACACAACGATGCAACCGATAATAAAATAATGCAAACAATGAAAAGAAAACTGCAAAGGCTCAGACTGGCTTGGAGAAAGGATGAATAGATCTAACTTTTTTTGTGGTTTTTTCCTGGACAATAGGTAAGAAAATAAATCTAATCTAGAAAAATGGGAAATTCTCACCGAGCAACCTGAAAACTGATACCGCTTGATAGAGGCGGGGTGTCCCGATCTTTTGATGAGATGATAACTATCGATTTGGTGAAGATGACTTTGTCGATCCAACTACAAACGTGCATGACGTTGCGTCTTAGCAATCGCTAAACCAACTTCGAGAGGTTATTGACCATGCCGGAGCACAATCAACCTGACCACGAAGGTCTATCCTGCAAGCAATCGAAGAACAAGCAAGAATATGATAAAAGCAATCTTAATATTGCGAGTATATATGAAGTATTGATAAAGGTGAGGATCCTTAAGCGGTCTTGGTCTGGTCGTTGGACACAAACGAAGTACACGATGTTGCAATGCCTAACTTTTAACTAAACAAATCCCAAGGAAAAAGCTACTAGACGGATCTACTTATATAGGAGCAAGTGGTGGTGGCCAAGGAGGTGGGAGGATGTCCCAAGGCAGCCTAAAACCAACCCTAGGTCGTAAAAGGCTCATGGGCCCAAGTGGAGGCAATGTTGAATAAACGCTCAACGACGGTACTTTGCTGGTCCTAAGCTAGACCGTACTAGAGACGCGAGGTGTCGGTGTACTAAAGTAGGGGTACCTTAGTACCCCGAACTTGTGCACGGGCAGTCGTAGCACCCCGCGGCAAGGCCTGCCAGGCGATCGCCAAGACCCTCAATGGTCCCCTCTTGAGCCATTCAAGAACAATGTATTTGAGCCAAGGCCCCGACAAGAGGAGCTTGCCGGGAAGGCCACCCGAAGAGAGCAAGGCCCTGGCAAGAGGAGTTTGCTGGGCCTGCCGCTCGAAGCACAAGACCCCAGCAAGAGGAGCTTGCCGGGAAGGCCATCCACGGCACGACAAGGACCCTGCCACGGCGCGCCCCGCACCCCGGCATGGCCCGATGAGCAACAAGCTCCCGGGCGCGACAAGACATCCACCGCGGCAAGGCGCTTGCCGCGGCAAGTTACCACCTCGTGCCTGCGCTCCAGCTTACCCACCAACGTGTCGCTCTGGGGGTATCCCAGGCGCACGTGGCTGGAGGCTGAGCAGCGAGGGGCATGCGGTGGCGAAGCAAAGCTGACAGAGTAGCCATCGTGGAAAACGGTGGCGCTCCTGTCGGTCCACTCCCCTGCTCTGTCTGGGCGACGCGGACGGGCATTTAATGCCCTTGTCCCCCGCCGTCAGAGTTAGGTATGATAGCACTGCACAGCCACTGTGCAGGCAGCTGTACCCACTACTGCATTCTACCATTTTTGCCCTCACCTACGATGCCACCTGTGTGTAACCCCTTGAGCATATAAAAGGAGGCCCCATGCGCACGTAGAGAAAGGAGACCAATCTTTACGCTCGACCTCGCCGGCGGCCCGCGTGTACTGTAGCACCGCGCGCTCCCGAGCAAGAACACAATACAATCCACCAAGCAGCAGTAGGGTTTTACGCATCCTTGCGGCCTGAAGCTGGGTAAAATCCCCCTGTGTGCACCGCCTCGATCTGCTCTTTGTGCAACCTCCGCCCCCCGCCGAACCAGTAAGGGGCTCGGTCCCCATAGGTGTTCGAGGAAGCCGATTCCCCCCGACATCTTTGGCGCGCCAGGTAGGGGGCGTCGAAGTTGTGCGAACCTGATCCAGCGTCTGCACCAGCTAGATATCCTTCATCCTCAGCGACATGCCACCGAAGAAGAAGGCTCCGGAGGTCGCCGGTCCGTCCGCGTCGAACCCGCCGCCCTTGGAGCAAACGGGTGGCAGGGACGGCACCGGCAACGGGACGGGCATCGTCGGGCCAGCCCCTGGCGCCGCGGCGCCCGAACATGCACCGGGCTCATAACACAACGGCGTCCACACCCGTGCCGACGCCCCTCGGCACAGGCAAGCCCTGGTCATACCAGGCAACCTTTCGCTCTATTCCATGGAGCGGAGGCAGTTAGCCCCACAGATCTCGCGTACGGCCCACCTCGAGTGCTCGCTCACGCTGAGCTCGAGCGAGAGCAGCTGCGTCGAGATGACGCGCTGCTCCTCGAGGAGGACCGTCTTCAGGCCGCTGTGCGAGCTGCTCGCCACCAGCAAGCTTTGCGCCGCTTTTATAGCCGCAAAGTTAGTGCCAGAAGTTCCGGGAATGTGGGAAGGCCCTTACCGGGTGAAACGAGTCGATAGGCCTGGCGCTGTCCGCCTTGAGACCGAAGATACCACTCCGGTGAGCAACTCCTGGAACGTTGGGCATCTTCGTAAGTTTTACCTGTAAGGCGCGGTTGTCGGATCCCGTCCGGCAACCACCCTTCTGTACAAAGTCTTGCCGTTGTTGCATGTGATCCTTTATACAGAGCCAGGCGCAGACCCTGTGCGCAGATTGGTTTCGTGTGCTCCGCGCACTTTGTCGATCTCGTGCTCTTTATTCTTTGCATGCATTATCTGACACTCTGTGCAGCACTGACCCCCGGTAAGCGACGGCGAGCCCCATGCCTCGCCCTGCCGGAAAGCGACCTTGCCGGGCAGCGAGCCGTGGAAAAGCTAAGTTGCTAAAACTTGAGCAATCGAGTTTTTAAATTTTTTAGGTTATCTTCCTCGGACGACCGTACTCTGTATGGAAAACCTGTGCGTGGAGGGATAGCCTCGTGGCTAGTTGCGCCCTTACTTCGTTTCGAGTGCGCTCAACGACTTAAGTGTGCTACAACTAGAGTGGCATCCTTACTTTGTTTCGAGCTCGCTCGGCAGCTTAGGTGTGCTGCGACTGCAGTCGCAACACTTACTTTGCTTTGAGCCTGCTCAACAATCTAAGTGAGCTGCAGCTAGCCGCGACAAGGTTTCTTGCCGGTAGTAGCGCCGATGGCGGGCTGCTGATGTCCCACACTTAGAGCCCGCGGTAAGGCGGAGGCCTACGCCGACAAGTCCCCAGAAGCGTAGGGCAAAAACATACAAAGCATGGAGTCAAGTAGAGGAAATAACAGTGCAGTCACTACCTAAGATAGAGTTATATTACAAAAGCAAGCTTGTCGCAGCCCTAATGAATCGCCTTCATGACTTGGCCAGCAGCGACAAGAAAAGGAAAGGGGAGGCGGCCTAGTCCACTCGGTCGCCCTCGATCCTCTTGATCCCGGCCACCTTCTCCACTATAGGCGCGACGAGGGCCTTGATCTCCTCAAGGTCAGCCTCCGCCGGCAGGGATTTGAGGACGTTGGTGAGCCTGATGCCAGGGTTGCGGAAGGCGACTTTCACCAACACCTTCTCAAGGGCACCAGCGACGGCTTCGCGCGTCTCGCCGGCCAACTGCTCGGGGATCGCATTCCGGAGATGCTTGAGGGCCGCCACCACGCCCCTGAAGAACGAAGTGAGCTTGGCGCTGGGTGGGACGTTCTCGCCGCTGGGACACTCGTGGCCCTCCATCCCCAGCAGCGTCAGCTCCATGTCGATGGAGGTGGCGATGTCCACGAGGCCCTCGGTCCACTGCTCCACCGTCGCCATGAACTCGTTCTGGGTGACCACGGCGCTCTCCAACAGCGCCTCATTGTTCGCGACCTCCTTCCGCAAGGCCACCTCTTGCTCCTTGGCGCTGTCCAGCGCCTTGGACAAGGTGTTCAGCTTCAGCTCGAGGTCGGCGTTGGAGTCTTTGGCGGCGTCGAGCTCTTTGATCTTCTCGGCGAAGCGGCCCTGTAGATCACCAAGGGAGTGGGCACCCTTCTCGCGCTCCTGCTTGAGCGCGGCGAGATCCTCGCCGCTCGCCCTGAGGTCGGCGTCGAGCTGCGCCACACTCGCCTCCAGTGCCTCCTTGGCGGTCTCGGCGGCTGCGGCAGCATCTCACGCCTCTTTGAGGGCTCCGCCGAGCGCTTGCTCGCGTGCGGCGACCTCCTCCTCGTGGCTGGCGAGGCTGGCTTTCTACTGCGCCAGCTCGCCCTCCCGCGCGGCTAGCCCCGCGGCGGCAAGCCTTTGCTGCTCCTCGGCTTTTGCCTTCTCGAGGATGAAGGCCGTCCGCACCTCGTTGAGCTGCCTTCGCTCCTCCGCCAAGGAACGGAGGGCCTGCTGGTTGAGCTCCCGGAGCTCCCTGGCACGCTTCTCCATGTCAGCTCCCGCCTTCGCGACAAGCGCTTCCCGGTGTTCCACTTGGGCTTGTCGGGCGCGGTAGAGCGACACCAGCTTCCGGAGCAGCCGCTCCTCTTCAGGCTCACCGCCACTGCTGCTGAAGGAAATATGCCCTAGAGGCAATAATAAAGTTATTATTTATTTCCTTATATCATGATAAATGTTTATTATTCATGCTAGAATTGTATTAAATGGAAACATAATACATGTGTGAATACATAGACAAACAGAGTGTCACTAGTATGCCTCTACTTGACTAGCTCATTAATCAAAGATGGTTATGTTTCCTAGCCATGAACAAAGAGTTGTTATTTGATTAACGAGATCACATCATTAGTTGAATGATCTGATTGACATGACCCATTCAATTAGCATAGCACCCGATCGTTTAGTATGTTGCTATTGCTTTTATCCATGACTTATACATGTTCCTTTAAACTATGAGATTATGCAACTCCCGTTTACCGTAGGAACACTTTGTGTGCTACCAAACGTCACAACGTAACTGGGTGATTATAAAGGTGCTCTACAGGTGTCTCCGAAGGTACATATTGGGTTGGCGTATTTCGAGATTAGGATTTGTCACTCCGATTGTCGGAGAGGTATCTCAGGGCCTTCTCGGTAATACACATCACATAAAGCCTTGCAAGCATTGCAACCAATGAGTTAGTTGCGAGATGATGTATTACGGAACGAGTAAAGAGACTTGCCGGTAACGAGATTGAACTAGGTATTGGATACCGACGATCGAATCTCGGGCAAGTAACATACCGATGACAAAGGGAACAACGTATGTTGTTATGCGGTCTGACCGATAAAGATCTTCATAGAATATGTAGGAGCCAATATGGGCATCCAGGTCCCGCTATTGGTTATTGACCGGAGACGTGTCTCGGTCATGTCTACATTGTTCTCGAACCGTAGGGTCCGCACGCTTAACGTTACGATGACAGTTATTATGAGTTTATGCATTTTGATGTACCGAAGGAGTTCGGAGTCCAGGATGTGATCACGGACATGACGAGGAGTATCGAAATGGTCGAGACGTAAAGAATGATATATTGGAAGCCTATGTTTGGACATCGGATGCATTCCAAGTGAAATCAGGATTTTACCGGAATACCGGGAGGGTTACCGGAACCCCCCGGGGGCATAATGGGCCAACATGGGCCTTGGAGGAGAGGTGAGAGGGCTGCCCTCATGGGCTGCGCGCCTCCCCCTTCCCCTAGTCCTATTAGGACTAGGAGAGGTGGGCGCCCCCTCTCTCTCTCTCCCCCTTGGAGAATCCTAGTCCAACTAGGATTGGGGGGGGGGGATCCTACTCCCAGAGGGAGTAGGACTCTCTGGCGCGCCAGGCTTGCCCGGCCAGCCCCTCCCCCTTGGCTCCTTTATATACGGGGGCAGGGGGCACCCCAAAGACACACAATTGATCATTGAGATCTTTCCTTAGCCGTGTGCGGTGCCCCCTTCCACCAAATTCTACCTCGATCATATCGTTGCAGTGCTTAGGCGAAGCCCTGCGCCGGTAACACATCAAGATCGTCACCACGCCGTCGTGCTGACGGAACTCTTCCTCGACGCTTTGCTGGATCGGAGCCCGGGGATCGTCATCGAGCTGAACGTGTGCCAAGAACTCGGAGGTGCCAGAGTAACGGTGTTGTGATCGGTTGGATCGTGAGGAGAACGTACGACTACTTCCTCTATGTTGTGTCAACGCTTCCGCTTCGGTCTACGAGGGTACGTAGACAACACTCTCCCCTCTCGTTGCTATGCATCACCATGATCTTGCGTGTGCGTAGGAATTTTTTTGAAATTACTACGTTCCCCAACAGTGGCATCCGAGCCTAGGTTTTTATGGTTTGATGTTATTTGCACGAGTAGAACACAAGTGAGTTGTGGACGATACAAGTCATACTGCCTACCAGCATGTCATACTTTGGTTCAGCGGTATTGTTGGACGAGACGATCCGGACCAACCTTACGCGTACGCTTACGCGAGACCGGTTCCCTCGACGTGCTTTGCACATAGATGGCTTGCGGAAGACTGTCTCTCCAACTTTAGTTGAACTGAGTGTGGCTACGCCCGGTCCTTGAGAAGGTTAAAACGGAGTCTATTTGACAAACTATCATTGTGGTTTTGATGCGTAGGTAATATGAGTTCTTGCTTAAAGCCCGTAGCAGCCACGTAAAACTTGCAACAACAAAGTAGAGGACGTCTAACTTGTTTTTGCAGGGCATGTTGTGATGTGATATGGTCAAGACATGATGCTAAATTTTATTGTATGAGATGATCATGTTTTGTAACCGAGTTATCGGCAACTGGCAGGAGCCATATGGTTGTCGCTTTATTGTATGCAATGCAATCGCGATGTAATTCTTTACTTTATTACTAAGCGGTAGTTATAGTCGTGGAAGCATAAGATTGGCGAGACGACAACGATGCTGCGATGAAGATCAAGGTGTCGCGCCGGTGACGATGGTGATCATGACGGTGCTTCGAAGATGGAGATCACAAGCACGAGATGATGATGGCCATATCATATCACTTATATTGATTGCATGTGATGTTTATCCTTTTATGCATCTTATCTTGCTCTGATTGACGGTAGCATTATAAGATGATCTCTCACTAAATTATCAAGAAGTGTTCTCCCTGAGTATGCACCGTTGCGAAAGTTCTTCGTGCTGAGACACCACGTGATGATCGGGTGTGATAGGCTCTACGTTCAAATACAACGGGTGCAAAACAGTTGCACACGCGGAATACTCAGGTTTAACTTGACGAGCCTAGCATATAACAGATATGGCCTCGGAACACGGAGACCGAAAGGTCGAGCGTGAATCATATAGTAGATATGATCAACATAGTGATGTTCACCATTGAAACTACTCCATCTCACATGATGATCGGACATGGTTTAGTTGATTTGGATCACGTGATCACTTAGAGGATTAGAGGGATGTCTATCTAAGTGGGAGTTCTTAAGTAATATGATTAATTGAACTTAAATTTATCATGAACTTAGTACCTGATAGTATCTTGCTTGTCTATGTTGTGTAGATAGATGGCTCGTGCTGTTGTTCCGTTGAATTTTAATGCGTTCCTTGAGAAAGCAAAGTTGAAAGATGATGGTAGCAATTACACGGACTGGGTCCGTAACTTGAGGATTATCCTCATTGCTGCACAGAAGAATTACATCCTGGAAGCACCGCTGGGTGCCAGGCCTGGTGCAAGAGCTACGCTAGATGTTGTGAACGTCTGGCAAAGCAAAGCTGATGACTACTCTATAGTTCAGTGTGCCATGCTTTACGGCTTAGAACCGGGACTTCAACGACGTTTTGAACACCATGGAGCATATGAGATGTTCCAGGAGTTGAAGTTAATATTTCAAGCAAATGCCCGGATTGAGAGATATGAAGTCTCCAATAAGTTCTATAGCTGTAAAATGGAGGAGAACGGTTCTGTCAGTGAGCATATACTCAGAATGTCTGGGTATAACAATCACTTGATTCAACTGGGAGTTAATCTTCCGGATGATTGCGTCATTGACAGAATTCTTCAATCACTGCCACCAAGCTACAAGAGCTTCGTGATGAACTATAATATGCAAGGGATGACCAAAACTATGCCCGAGCTCTTCGCGATGCTAAAAGCCGTGGAGGTAGAAATCAAAAAGGAGCATCAAGTGTTGATGGTTAACAAAACCACTAGTTTCAAGAAAAAGGGCAAAGGGAAGAAAAAGGGGAACTTCAAAAAGAACAGCAAGCAAGTTGCTAATCAAGAGAAGAAGCCCAAGTCTGGACCTAAGCCTGAAACTGAGTGCTTCTATTGCAAGCAGACTGGTCACTGGAAGCGGAACTGCCCCAAGTATTTGGCGGATAAAAAGGATGGCAAGGTTAACAAAGGTATATATGATATACATGTTATTGATGTGTACCTTACTAATTCTCGCAGTAGCACCTGGGTATTTGATACTGGTTCTGTTGCTAATATTTGCAACTCAAAACAGGGGCTACGGATTAAGCGAAGATTGGCTAAAGACGAGGTGACGATGCGCGTGGGAAATGGTTCCAAAGTCGATGTGATCGCGGTCGGCACGCTACCTCTACATCTACCTTCGGGATTAATATTAGATCTAAATAATTGTTATTTAGTACCAGCGTTGAGCATGAACATTATATCTGGATCTTGTTTGATGCGAGACGGTTATTCATTTAAATCAGAGAATAATGGTTGTTCTATTTATATGAGTAATATCTTTTATGGTCATGCACCATTAAAGAATGGTTTGTTCTTACTTAATCTCGATAGTAGTGATACATATATTCATAATGTTGAAGCCAAAAAATGCAGAGTTGATAATGATAGTGCAACTTATTTGTGGCACTGCCGTTTAGGTCATATCGGTGTAAAACGCATGAAGAAACTCCATACTGATGGACTTTTGGAGTCACTTGATTATGAATCACTTGGCACTTGCGAACCGTGCCTTATGGGCAAGATGACTAAAACACCATTCTCCGGTACTGTGGAGAGAGCAACAGATTTATTGGAAATCATACATACTGATGTATGTGGTCCAATGAATGCTGAGGCTCGTGGCGGATATCGTTATTTTCTCACCTTCACTGATGATTTAAGCAGATATGGGTATATCTACTTAATGAAACACAAGTCTGAAACATTTGAAAAGTTCAAAGAATTTCAGAGTGAAGTGGAAAATCATCGTAACAAGAAAATAAAGTTTCTACGATCTGATCGTGGAGGAGAATATTTGAGTTACGAGTTTGGTCTACATTTGAAACAATGCGGAATAGTTTCGCAACTCACGCCACCCGGAACACCACAACGTAATGGTGTGTCCGAACGTCGTAATCGTACTTTACTGGATATGGTACGATCTATGATGTCTCTTACCGATTTACCGCTATCTTTTTGGGGTTATGCTTTAGAGACGGCCGCATTCACGTTAAATAGGACACCATCAAAATCTGTTGAGACGACGCCTTATGAACTGTGGTTTGGCAAGAAACCAAAGTTGTCGTTTCTTAAAGTTTGGGGCTGCGATGCTTATGTGAAAAAGCTTCAACCTGATAAGCTCGAACCCAAATCGGAAAAATGTGTCTTCATAGGATACCCAAAGGAGACTATTGGGTATACCTTCTATCACAGATCCGAAGGCAAAATCTTTGTTGCTAAAGTCGGAAACTTTCTAGAGAAGGAGTTTCTCTCGAAAGAAGTGAGTGGGAGGAAAGTAGAACTTGATGAGATAACAGTATCTACTCCCTTATTGAGAAGTAGTACATCACAGAAATCTGTTTCTGTGACACCTACATCAAATAGAGAGGAAGCTAATGATAATGATCATGAAACTTCAGATCAAGTTTCTACTGAACTTCGTAGATCAACCAGAGTAAGATCCGCACCAGAGTGGTACGGTAATCCTATTTTGGAAGTCATGTTACTAGACCATGATGAACCTACGAGCTATGAAGAAGCGATGGTGAGCCCAGATTCCGCAAAGTGGCTTGAGGCCATGAAATCTGAGATGGGATCCATGTATGAGAACAAAGTATGGACTTTGGTTGACTTGCCCGATGATCGGCAAGCAATTGAGAATAAATGGATTTTTAAGAAGAAGACTGACGCTGATGGTAATGTTACTGTCTATAAAGCTCGACTTGTTGCAAAAGGTTTTCGACAAGTTCAAGGGATTGACTACGATGAGACTTTCTCACCCGTAGCGATGCTTAAGTCTGTCCGAATCATGTTAGCAGTTGCCGCATTTTATGATTATGAAATTTGGCAAATGGATGTCAAAACTGCATTCCTGAATGGATTTCTGGAAGAAGAGTTGTATATGATGCAACCAGAAGGTTTTGTCGATCCAAAGGGAGCTAACAAAGTGTGCAAGCTCCAGCGATCCATTTATGGACTGGTGCAAGCCTCTCGGAGTTGGAATAAACGCTTTGATAGTGTGATCAAAGCATTTGGTTTTATACAGACTTTTGGAGAAGCCTGTATTTACAAGAAAGTGAGTGGGAGCTCTGTAGCATTTCTGATATTATATGTGGATGACATATTGCTGATCGGAAATAATATAGAATTTCTGGATAGCATAAAAGGATACTTGAATAAGAGTTTTTCAATGAAAGACCTCGGTGAAGCTGCTTACATATTGGGCATTAAGATCTATAGAGATAGATCAAGACGCTTAATAGGACTTTCACAAAGCACATACCTTGACAAAGTTTTGAAAAAGTTCAAAATGGATCAGGCAAAGAAAGGGTTCTTGCCTGTGGCACAAGGTGTGAAGTTGAGTAAGACTCAATGCCCGACCACCGCAGAAGATAGAGAGAAAATGAAAAATGCTCCCTATGCTTCAGCCATAGGCTCTATCATGTATGCAATGCTGTGTACCAGACCTGATGTGTGCCTTGCTGTAAGTTTAGCAGGCAGGTACCAAAGTAATCCAGGAGTGGATCACTGGACAGCGGTGAAGAACATCCTTAAGTACTTGAGAAGGACTAAGGATATGTTTCTCATTTATGGAGGTGACAAAGAGCTCGTCGTAAACGGTTACGTCGATGCAAGCTTTGACACTGATCCGGACGATTCTAAATCGCAAACCGGATACGTATTTACATTAAACGGTGGAGCTGTCAGTTGGTGCAGTTCTAAACAAAGCGTCGTGGCGGGATCTACATGTGAAGCTGAGTACATAGCCGCTTCGGAAGCAGCTAATGAAGGAGTCTGGATGAAAGAGTTCATATCCGATCTAGGTGTTGTACCTAGCGTATCGGGTCCAATGAAAATCTTTTGTGACAATACTGGTGCAATTGCCTTGGCAAAGGAATCCAGATTTCACAAAAGAACCAAACACATCAAAAGACGCTTCAACTCCATCCGGGATTTGGTCCAGGTGGGAGACATAGAGATATGCAAGATACATACGGATCTGAATGTTGCAGACCCGTTGACTAAGCCTCTTCCACGAGCAAAACATGATCAGCACCAAGACTCCATGGGTGTTAGAATCATTACTTTGTAATCTAGATTATTGACTCTAGTGCAAGTGGGAGACTGAAGGAAATATGCCCTAGAGGCAATAATAAAGTTATTATTTATTTCCTTATATCATGATAAATGTTTATTATTCATGCTAGAATTGTATTAAATGGAAACATAATACATGTGTGAATACATAGACAAACAGAGTGTCACTAGTATGCCTCTACTTGACTAGCTCATTAATCAAAGATGGTTATGTTTCCTAGCCATGAACAAAGAGTTGTTATTTGATTAACGAGATCACATCATTAGTTGAATGATCTGATTGACATGACCCATTCAATTAGCATAGCACCCGATCGTTTAGTATGTTGCTATTGCTTTTATCCATGACTTATACATGTTCCTTTAAACTATGAGATTATGCAACTCCCGTTTACCGTAGGAACACTTTGTGTGCTACCAAACGTCACAACGTAACTGGGTGATTATAAAGGTGCTCTACAGGTGTCTCTGAAGGTACATATTGGGTTGGCGTATTTCGAGATTAGGATTTGTCACTCCGATTGTCGGAGAGGTATCTCAGGGCCTTCTCGGTAATACACATCACATAAAGCCTTGCAAGCATTGCAACCAATGAGTTAGTTGCGAGATGATGTATTACGGAACGAGTAAAGAGACTTTCCGGTAACGAGATTGAACTAGGTATTGGATACCGACGATCGAATCTCGGGCAAGTAACATACCGATGACAAAGGGAACAACGTATGTTGTTATGCGGTCTGACCGATAAAGATCTTCGTAGAATATGTAGGAGCCAATATGGGCATCCAGGTCCCGCTATTGGTTATTGACCGGAGACGTGTCTCGGTCATGTCTACATTGTTCTCGAACCGTAGGGTCCGCACGCTTAACGTTACGATGACAGTTATTATGAGTTTATGCATTTTGATGTACCGAAGGAGTTCGGAGTCCCGGATGTGATCACGGACATGACGAGGAGTCTCGAAATGGTCGAGACGTAAAGAATGATATATTGGAAGCCTATGTTTGGACATCGGATGCATTCCAGGTGAAATCAGGATTTTACCGGAATACCGGGAGGGTTACCGGAACCCCCCGGGGGCATAATGGGCCAACATGGGCCTTGGAGGAGAGGTGAGAGGGCTGCCCTCATGGGCTGCGCGCCTCCCCCCTTCCCCTAGTCCTATTAGGACTAGGAGAGGTGGGCGCCCCCTCTCTCTCTCCCCCTTGGAGAATCCTAGTCCAACTAGGATTGGGGGGGGGGGGGAATCCTACTCCCGGAGGGAGTAGGACTCTCTGGCGCGCCAGGCTTGGCCGGCCATCCCCTCCCCCTTGGCTCCTTTATATATGGGGGCAGGGGGCACCCCAGAGACACACAATTGATCATTGAGATCTTTCCTTAGCCGTGTGCGGTGCCCCCTTCCACCAAATTCCACCTCGATCATATCGCTGCAGTGCTTAGGCGAAGCCCTGCGCCGGTAACACATCAAGATCATCACCACGCCGTCGTGCTGACGGAACTCTTCCTCGACGCTTTGCTGGATCGGAGCCCGGGGATCGTCATCGAGCTGAACGTGTGCCAAGAACTCGGAGGTGCCAGAGTAATGGTGCTGTGATCGGTTGGATCGTGAGGAGAACGTACGACTACTTCCTCTACGTTGTGTCAACGCTTCCGCTTCGGTCTACGAGGGTACGTAGACAACACTCTCCCCTCTCGTTGCTATGCATCACCATGATCTTGCGTGTGCGTAGGAAATTTTTTGAAATTACTATGTTCCCCAACAGCTGCTTGGCGTGTCAACCAACGTCAGCCCGGCGGAGGCGAGCACCTCTCCATCCAAGGCCTCCCCCTCGACCGGCGCCCTGGAAGTCGACTCCCAGGGGAGCTTGATGAAGACATCATCGCCGGCCTTCAGGTAGGCGCCTGGCTGGGGCTCCTCTGGGCCCGACGCCGCGGTGGAGGCAGGATCGGCGGTCGGCGCAGCGCCTGGCGCTCCTGCGGCCTCAGGGCCGTCAGTACGATCGCCGACCCCTCACCCGCGGCTGCCTTGGCGGCCTCTTCGCCGACCGGATCTTCGGCACCCTCCGCCCCCCGGTGGCGGCCACGTCGTCGGTATGGCCGCGCGCGTCCTCCTCGACGACGACCTCGGTCTCCATCGAGTCCGTGGAGGGCGGGTCTGAAGGCCGTAGGAGGGGTAGAAGTCAAGCAGCTATCCAAAGAAGAAGAACCCCAGGGGAGTTTCGAGGCAAGAAGGCTACCTGGGCCGGGGTCTGCCGTCGCGGTCTCCGTCGCCAAGGAGGCGTCGGCATCGCCCCTCGCCGGAGACGGCTCCCTTGCCGGGGGCTGCTCCCTCGCCGAAGACGGCTCCCTTGCCGGGGGCTGCTCCCTCGCCGGAGACCGCTCCCGTGCCGGGGACGGCTCCCTCGCCGGGGAACTCCCCCTTGGCGGTGTAGTTGTAGCGGGTGGCTCCTCGGGGGTGGTCTCCGGACGCTCCTGGTGGGGTTGCTCTGCTCCTACACGAATCGTCAGCCAAGTGTCAGAAGAAGCGAAGGGTACCCGGGCGCGCCCAACGGCGGGAAGCAACCCATATGCTTACGCTGGGGGCTGCGCTGGGGGCTGCTCTGAGGATTAGTTGGCGGGTCCGGCAAGGTCATCTTAGGCGCACCCCCTGCCACCACGGAGGGCTCTTCGTCGAGGATGACCACTGGGACCTTGGCTCTCTTTGCCGCCCTCTGGGCCAGAGTCCTGTAAAGGACCAAATTCGGAGGAAAGCAAATGAGATGCGAGGCATAACTACAAGAATTGAAGAGACACAAGGACATCGGGGAACTTACTCCTCTCCCTCTTCCTCATCGGAGCTAAGCGCGGAGAAGTCGAAGACCAGCTTGCTCCTGGCGCGGGGAGGCGGGGGAGTAGGCTCCCGTGGCCGCTTGGCGGGAGCAGTGGACGACTCCGCTCTGGACGCCGCCGCGGCACGAGAAGTGGCAGGAGCAGCCGCGGCCCGCGAAGAGCCCGCTCCTGCTGCCTCAGAGGAGCGCGTCGCGCGGCGCTGCGGTTGTGGGCTCGTCTGCCGCACCACCTCCCCAGCCTTGCGGAGACGCCTCCGTGGCTGGGCAGGGGGCTCTGCTTGCGACGAGCCGCCCGCGGAACGGGAGGAAGAAGCGCCGACCTCCGGCAAGACGCTCGTGTCCTTGGCAGACTCGCCGTCGGCATCGTGCCCGGCAAGCTCTTCCTCGCCGGCAAACTCCGCTCGATCGGCAAGGCTTTCCGCCTCCGCTGCGTCCGCCTCCGCCAACGTGAAGCCAAACTCGCCCGCGGCCGCGGCTGCCGCGGCCTCCTCCATCCGGGAGGCGATGTACGCCAACTCCGCGTCGGTGGTGTCGCGAGTGAGGCCCCTCTGCTCGTCGGCGTCGACTGGCCTCTCCACCAGGTCGTCGAAGTATGCCCGCACGACATCGTCGGCGGGCTCCTACCACGTGGAGTCGATCCCGTGCGAGTCGCACAGCGGCATCATTGCGACGAATTGTTGCACAACGGGACGACGCCTCGTGGCAGCCTGAACCACTCGGGGTGGTCGGGGTCGTGCTTGAACAGCGCCTTGAGTGTCCCGTCAAGCTCCAAGACGGTGAAGTTAAAGTTGAGGCCAGGGCGCAGCCTCATGATGTCTGCCGCATTCTGGAACTCCCAGGCAGGCCTCTTCTTCTCCTGCAAGGGGGCGATGCGGCGGCGGAGGAAATCTGCGCCAACGGCCCCAACTGTGAGCCCGGCACGCCTGAGCCGCAGGATCCGGGTGACGGCAATACGCAGCTTGTCGTCGTCCGGGGCCACGTCGCTCCAATCCCTACCGCGCACCACAGGGGCTTGGCGCATGACGGTGAATGGCTGCGGGTTCTCCTCGACAATCAGGCACCAGTCTGCCCTCCATTCCTCCCATTTGCTGCGGAGCTCCCCCTCCAGATAAGCATCCTTCTTGCCGGGCTTCGAGATCCAGGCGATCCCGCCAGAGAGGGGCTATCCTCTCTCTACTCGAGGGCCGAAGAAGTGGCGGAAGAGAGCTACGTTTGGAAAGACTCCGACAAAATTTTCACAGAGATGTGCGAAAATTGCATGGTCAAGACAGCATTGGGGGTGAAATCAAGAAGGTGGAACCCGTAGGTGTTCATGATGTCGCAGAAAAATTCAGAGAAGGGCGGGCAGAGCGAAGAAGGGATACCCGGTCGGATACTCCTTCTGGGCGATGCCAGGAAGAACCCTCGTGCGCGGATGCGCTCGCATCCTCGCCGACCAGAAGAGGTAGTATTCCTCCCTCAGGACCAGCGCGTCGAGCTCCGGATGGAAGACCGCCTGCTCCTTTCGCTGCGCCTCGAGCCGCAGCACCTCGGCCGACTTCACGGCCTTCCCCTTTCCCTTGTCGCCCTTCGGGACCATGGCAGAAGAAGGGAGGGAGGTCGACGGCGTCGGTGGCACCGGTGGTGGCGGAAGGAGAGGGGGCGAAGCGCTGCTTCTCTTGGGAAGTGGCGGAGGATTTCGAGGAATCGCAACTGGCGGGTGGGCCGACTGCCCCTGTCTCCCCTGCTTAGAAGGAGAGGAGGGGTGGGCGTTTCGCCTTTGCAAGCCAGCAAATCGCCCGCGACGTGACGCATGCCTGCAGGGCTCGGCCCCGCGCACGCCACTCGCGTCACGCACGCCTCTCCCCCACGATGCCGCATTCGACGCGTGCCGTTCGGGGAGGACGTGGTGGGCGCAGAAAAAGATGTACCGTGACCCAGGCCGCGCATGCCCGTGCACTGTTTTGGGCCTGGCCCAACAGCGCTCGGCACCGTGTATGGCCCAGGCCCGGGGGCTCCTGTCGGTGTACTAAAGTAGGGGTACCTTAGTACCCCGCACTTGTGCACGGGCAGTCCTAGCACCCCGCGGCAAGGCCTGCCAGGCAATCGCCAAGACCCTCAATGGTCCCCTCTTGGGCCATTCAAGAACAAAGTATTTGAGCCAAGGCCCCGGCAAGAGGAGCTTGCCGAGAAGGCCACCCGAAGAGAGCAAGGCCCTGGCAAGAGGAGTTTGCCGGGACTACTGCTCGAAGCACAAGCCCCCGGCAAGAGGAGCTTGCCGGGAAGGCCATCCACGGCATGACAAGGACCCTGCCACGGCGCGCCCCGCGCCCCGGCAAGGCACGGTGAGCAACAAGCTCCCGGGCGCGACAAGACATCCACCGCGGCAAGGCGCTTGCCGCGGCAAGTTACCACCTCGTGCCTGCGCTCCAGCTCACCCACCAACGTGTCGCTCTGGGGGGCATCCCAGGCGCACGTGGCGGGAGGCTGAGCAACGAGGGGCATGCGGTGGCGAAGCGAAGCTGACAGAGTAGCCATCGTGGCAAACGGTGGCGCTCCTGACGGTCCACTCCCCTGCTCCGTATGGGCGACGCGGACGGGCATTTAATGCCCTTGTCCCCCGCCGTCAGAGTTAGGTATAATAGCACTGTATAGCCACTGTGCAGGCAGCTGTACCCACTACAGCATTCTACCACTTTTGCCCTCACCTACGCTGCCACCTGTGGGTAACCCCTTGAGCATATAAAAGGAGGCCCCATGCGCACTTAGAGAAAGGAGACCAATCTTTACGCTCGACCTTGCCAGCGGCCCGCGTGTACTGTAGCACGGCGTGCTCCCGAGCAAGAACACAATACAATCCAACAAGCAGCAGTAGGGTTTTACGCATCCTTGCGGCCCGAAGCTGGGTAAAATCCCCCTGTGTGCACCGCCTCGATCTGCTCTTTGTGCAACCTCCGCCCCCCGCCGAACCAGTAAGGGGCTCGGTCCCCATAGGTGTTTGAGGAAGCCGATTCCCCCCGACACGAGGCTAGAACACTAATGAGGTCACGACGTAGCACAGCTAGCATCAATGAAGGATACTAAGTAGCTCTGGACAGTAAGATATAAGTGAAGATCACAACGGCAGTAAAGATAATGATGAAAAATAACTGCCAAGCAGGATATACAACAACTCTCTCTCCAACTTTCTTCTTGAAAAGTTTGAACCAGTTTTCTGATAACTTTTCTCAAGAATGGCACTGACTCAAGCTTTCAAACGGACAAAGAATCACTCAATTCCGAGTTGATATGAGGAGTCAAAAAATTCTAAAACTGGTTTGTGATACTGGAATAAGCTGTGTCGCGAACTTCGGAGGGCAAAAAGACCTATTTCGAAGCCGATTTTGAGGTGCCAAATAGTGAATTAGCCTCTGCAACTATTTTGATGCGGCTCGTCGGTAGCTTTCATATGAGTACGCGCGGCGCCAGAACGGACTTCGTATGTGGAAGTTATGCTTGTTTTACTGGATAGTGCACAAAACGGATTCCAATCCTAATTCAACTACGAGATTGAGTCTAGATAGATCCGAATTTTGTTTTTTTTTCTTCTCTCTTTTTTTCCTCACACTTTTTTCTTTTTCTTTCTCTTTTTTTTCTCTGACTTTTTTACTTTTTTCTCTCTCTTTTTTTCCTCTTTTTTTCCCTGTCTTTTTTTCTCTCTCCCTCTTTCCAAAACAAACTAGATAAGATGCAGATTGGATCAAGCGAAGATGTGAATGATCTCAACTATGATTATCACAATGAACGGTGGGTAGCACATGGTGGAAATTGATGGATGGGTGGTGGACAGCAGAAGGGATAACGATGCAGCGGCCGCGTGACTAATGTGAACAGAACTCGAAACTCTAAAATAACTAGACAGTAAGACCAGCAACTCGACACGACGATGCAACCGATAATTCCATAATGCAAACAATGAAAAGAAAACTGCAAATGCTCAGACTGGCTTGGACAAAGGATAAATAGATCTAACTTTTTTGTGGTTTTTTCTTGGATAGTAGGTAAGAAAATAAATCTAATCTAGAAAAACTGGAAATTCTCACCGAGCAAGCTGAAAACTTATACCACTTGATAGAGGCGGGGTGTCCCGATCTTTTGATGAGATAATAACTATTGATTTGGTGAAGATGACTTTGCCGATCCGACTACAAACGTGCATGACGTTGCGCCTTAGCAATCGCTAAACCAACTTCGAGAGGTTATTGACCACGCCGGAGCACAATCAACCTTACCACGAAGGTCTATTCCTGCAAGCAATCGAAGAACAAGCAAGAATATGATAAAAGCAATCCGAATATTGCGAGTATATTTGAAGTATTGATAAAGGTGGGGATCCGTAAGCGGTCTTGGTCTGGTCGTTGGACACAAACGAAGTACATGAACTTGCAATGGCTAACTTTTAACTAAACAAATCCCAAGGAAAAAGCAACTAGATGGATCTACTTATATCGGAGCAAGGGTGGCGGCCAGGGAGGTGGGAGGACGTCCCAAGGCAGCCTAAAACCAACCCTAGGTCGTACAAGGCTCATGGGCCCAAGTGGAGGTGATGCAACACCTTTGGACTTGTTGTTTGACTCGGATTCTGCTGCAGCGTCAGATTGTTTCGTTCATATCTCAACGCTCCAGATGAATTTAAAGGTGAATCCAATTGGGTTGGAAAGAGGACGAAATATACTTTCCAACAAAAAAAGAATCACCCAATTCGGAGTCCGTATGAAAAAGTTCTTGGCGTTTTGAGTCAGGTATGTCTGTGCAATCCGAATATGAATCCAGAACGTGAGAGACTTGGACTCTATGTTCTCTTGGCCCAAAAGTGACGTGAGAGGACTTTTTGAACAGAACCTAAACTTCTCCTTTTGCCTTATCTTCAGATGTGGATTGTACAAATGTCCCATACATCTGCAATTAGACAAAACACAAAAGCGTGTGAAGTATTTTTGTTCTGGATAACATAAATAGATTATTGAATAGTTTGCACTAGAAATCACCTTACAAATATGCATGTATGCAATATTTTTGGTCGTATCTGAGGTAGTCATGTCCTCATCAGAAGGTGAGGTCGGCCTCCAGCGCAACCCAGCCCGGCGGAGCCCCGGGCACTTGGAGGCGGCCCCAACCTGACGGACGAAAGGCTTGACGTGGCGATCTGAAGGCGGTGCTTGAGAGCCACCCAGCAGCGCCGCGACTGCGTGGTGCACCGGCACCGCGTAGCGCGCGGTGAAGAGGTTGCGGAGTTCCTCCCAGGACGCCACCGTGGACTCCGGGAGGTTGAGCAGCCAGGCGCGTGGCTCGCCGGCGAGGGCCATGGGGAACAAGTTGGCCATGATCTTGTCGTCGCCTCCGGCATCGAGGACGACCTCCTCAGACGCCTGCAGGAACGACACCGGGTCTGCCACGCCGTCGTAACACGGCGGCATCTTTGGCCGGAACTTGGCCGGCCACTGCACTCGCCGCAGGGCGGGTGCCAGGGCTCGGTACCCAGACTCCCTGCTGCTTGTGTCAGTCGCAGAGCCGGGTGGCGGCGCACCTGCCATGGGAGCGAAGCGCGGCGGCACGGGGCGTAGGTTCGTGGAGAAGAGCTCTGGTGCACCCCTACCTGGCATGCCAAATGTCGGATGTGGGGTTCCGGCAAACCCTTAAGGTTCAAACACTGGGGTACGCGCGAAGTCTCTCCCTCCTACCGATCTACGCTCAAGCTCGCTAAGATCTCGCGGATGAACTCGACGAACTCGCAACACAGAAAGACACGAGGTTTATACTGGTTCGGGCCACCGTTGTGGTGTAATACCCTACTCCAGTGGATTGCCTGTTGGGCTGATGATGAATAGTACAAGGGAAGAACGGCCTCCTGAGGTTGAGGTGTTCTTGTGCTTGAGTGGTTGAGGATGATCTGAACCAGTTCGGGATCCGTCCCTTCTACTATTGTGGCTAGTCCTATTTATAGAGTCCCTGGTCCTCTTCCCCAATGGTGAGCGGGAAGGGAGCCAACAACGGCGGGCAAATTTGAAGGGGGACAGCTAGTACAAGCTATCCTGACAAAAGCGGTCTTCGCCTGCGAAAAGCTCTGGGGTGACACCGTCTTGGGCTCCATGATGACCTCCGCCTTGCCGTCCTCCGGTCTTGGTCTCGTTGCACCAAGATGATAATCTTTGCGTGATGCCTCGGTACTCTTCGCCTGCGCTGGCCTCCTTAGCACCAAAGAGGAAATAGAGACGATGCGCGTACTGGCACCCGCCTGGTGCCGTTCGTCATGGCTCACATCACGAGAGCCTCGTGAGGTTCGCCCCGCCTTGATATCTTCGCTCCTCGTCTGCCTGCCTAGCTAGGCCACTCCATACAAGGTCTTGCATCGTCCGCCTCGCGAGGCTTGGACCCTCACGAGGGTCTACGGCCTACTGGCTTAGCCACGCGGTGGGCCGCAGGCAAGCAAGTCTAGGTACCCTCGTTCCCAGAACGCCGACAACATATACTTTTTCCTCAAGCTTACCATTGAGGAATGCACTTTTCACATCCATTTGATGTAAGAAAATATGTTGATGGTTAGCAAATGCAAGAAATATATGAATAGCTTCAAGCCTAGCAATAGGTCCAAAAGTTTCACCGAAATCAATATTGATAGAGGCGGGGGTGTCCCAATCTTTCGATGAGATGATAACTATCAATTTGGTGGAGCCGACTTTTATGATCCGACTACAAAGGTGCATGATGTTGCGCCTTAGCAACCGCTAAACCAATCTCCTGAGGTTACTGACGATGTTGGATGCACGGTCAGCCTGACCAGGAAGGTATATTCATGCAACAATCGAAGAACAAGCAAGAATATGCTAAAGCAATCTAAATATTGCAAATATATATGAAGTATTGATAATGGTGGGGATTTGTAAGCGGTCTTGATCTGGTCATTGGACACAAACGAAGTACATGAAGTTGCAATGGAAAACTTTTAACTAAACAAATCCCAAAGTCTAAACGATGCCCTAAGGGCTGTATATATGGAGGGAGAGGGGGGAATTTTGTGGCCCTTGGAGGAGGGGTCCGAAACCAACCCTAACTCTTTTTCCCCACACATACGGACTCTAAAAACAGACTATACTCAAGTAATTCAAAATTACATGGGCTTAGCCCAATAATAAGGTGACGCAGCACCTAGAATAGCCTCTGGACAAAATTTATGAAGTGGCATCTTGTATATTTTGTCCAAGGCTTGATGCACTCATTATGGTGGCTTCAAAGTCCTGAAATCATCACTTGTAACTACGTTCTTGTTTCCCTTGCACATGCCATCATCTCCATGCTTGGTCTTGCTCCAATATCCATCCTTCTTGTCCAAGCTAGGCCCTTCATTTGTAAGCAAGACAAATGTATCTAATTTAGGCAACATCATATTCTCAAGAACATTAGAATCATTACCAAGAAACGAAAGTAACTGGTAATGCGTGAGCTCTAGTAATCGGTCCAATATGTATAACAACAGGGGTTGTGGGTGTAACAATGGTATTTATGACCTCGTCATCCTCCCCTTCTTGAAATGAAGTCGTCCTCGAAGGAAGCTCATCTTCCTCACCCAAGTAAGGCTTCAAATCTGTAGTGTTAAAAGTGGGACTAATCCCAAAATCTGCAGGCAGCTCAAGTTTATATGCATTACCATTTATTTTCTCTAACACCTTAAAAGGACCATCAGCACGTGGCATTAGCTTTGATTTGCACAAATTAGGAAATGTATCGTTACGCAAATGTAACCAAACAAGATCTCCATGTGCAAACACAACATGTTTTCTACACTTATCTCCAGCAAGTTTATCTTAGCATTTGTCAGCGTCCTGGGAACGGGGGTCCCCAGACTTGCCCGCCTGCAGACCACGGCGTGGCTCCACCAGCTGCCCTGTATGGCCCATCTTCATCAGCAAACACAAGCCTCTCGAGGCGGCCGACACAAGACCTTCTCGGGGACGGCCTCACCAGGCTGGCTCGCAAGGGGTGGAGTGATCAAGGCGAGGGGCACCTCGCGAGGTCCTTGTGACACAAGCCATGACGACCAAGGCCAGGCTGGCGCCAGGCAGGTGCAACGTACTTGTTTCCTCTTCGATGATTAAGAGGCAAGCGCAGGCGAGGAGTCCCGAGGCATCAGGCAAAGGTTTCCATATCGGTGCAACAAGGCCAAGCACAACAGGACGGCAGGACGGAGGTCACCGTGGAGCCCAGGGCGGCGTCACCACCAGAACCTTTGGCAGGCGAAGACCACCTTTAGTTAGGATAAATTGTACTGGTTGTCTCCCTTCAAATTTGGCCGTTGTTGGATCCCTTCTGATGAGGACATCAATACCATTGTTACACCCACAGCCCCTGCTGCTATACATACTGGACCAATTACTAGAGCTCGCGCACGCCAATTGAATTATCAGGTACTTTTGTTTCTTGGTAATGATTCCAATGTTCATGAGAATATGATGCTGCCTAAATTGGATACATTTGTTTGGCTTACAAATGAAGGGCCTACCATGGACAAGAAAGATGAACCTTGGAGCAAGTTCAACCATGGAGATGTTGGCATGCGCAAGGGGAACAAGAACGGAGTTACAAGTAATGATTCCAGGACTTTGAAGCCACCATAATGAGTGCATGAAGCCTTGGACGAAATATACAAGATGCCACTTCATAATATTCGTCTATAGGCTATTCTAGGTGTTGCGTCACCTTATTATTGGGCCAGGCCCATGTAATTTCGAAATACTTAAGTATACGCTGTTTTTAGAGTCAGTATGTGTGGGGAAACAAGAGTTAGGGTTGGTTTCAGACCCCTCCCTCAAGGGCCACGAAATTCCCTCCTCTTCCTCCATATATACAGCCCTTAGGGTGTCGTTTAGACTTTGGGTTTTGTTTAGATGAAATGTTAGCCATAGCTGCAACTTCGTGTACTTCGTTTGTGTTCAACGACCAGACCAAGGAGTCACAGAACCCCACCTTGATCAATAAAGCTTTCCTATTATATTCGCAATATCCAAACTGCAATCTTAGTTTCTTGCTTGTTCTTTGTTTGCTTGCAGGAAACAGACCTTCGTGGTCAGGTTGATCGTGCTCTGGCGTGGTCAATAACCTCTCAGAGTTGGTTTAGCGATTGCTAAGGCGCGACGTCCTCGCACGTTTGTAGTCGGATCGTCAAAGTCGACTTCGTCCGAAACGATAACCACCATCTCATCGAAAGATGGGACACCTTTGCCTCTATCAATAGCCATAAGTATTGTGATATATTGTGTAATAACAGCCCATAATGCAATAAATATTTTTATAAAGCATGATGCAAAATGGATGTATCAACTCCCCCAAGCTTATACGTCGCTTGTCCTCAAGCGAAAGCCGATATCGATAAATATGTCCACTTGTTTAGAGATAGAGGTGTCGATAAAACAAAATATGGACATACGGGCATCATGATCACCTTTAGAACAGCGATTGCTAAGGCGCGACGTCCTCGCACGTTCGTAGTCGGATCGTGAAAGTCGACTTCGTCTGAAACGATAACCACCATCTCATCGAAAGATGGCACACCTTTGCCTCTATCAAGTGGTATCGGGTTTCCAGGTTGCTCGGTGAGATTTTACAGTTTTTCGTAGTTTAGATCGAGTCTGTTCTTCATACCTACAGTCCACGAAAAATCCACAAAAAAAATTAGGGTTATTTCATCATATCCGAACCAATCTCAGCCTTTGCATAATCTTTTTAGGGTTTTTGCTTTGTTGAATTTGCGGTTGCATCGTCGTGTCAAGTTGCTGGTCTTAGAGTCTAGTCTTTTAGAGTTTCGAGTTCTGGTCATAAGTTGTCATGCCGCCGCCGCACCATCATCATCGCCTTGACATCTACCACCACAGATTATCCGCCACCGCTCTGAATCCGTATCCATATACCACCACCGATCCGTATCCATATACCACCACCGCTACCATATACCACCACCACTGCCATATCGTACCACCATATATCCACCACCAATCCGAGTTCTTTTCATATTAGGTTTGTTTTCGAGATCCATCTATTTTCTGTTTCGTGTTTCCTTGCCTTAGTAGGTCTTGGAAGAAAAAAAAACAAGTCTGGAGACCCCCAGGCAGTTTTTAGGCCAAAACTTCGGCGACCGAAAATATTTTTTCCCTATCCTATTTTTAGGTTGTTCTGAGTCTTTTGAGACCCTCGCCATCATAGTGATTTTTTGTCGCACTTTTTCGTCGTCGCTGCCCTGATTTCCGAAAAAAAAGTCAAAAAAAAATTCGTGCCCATCCTGTCAGTTTGACCTGGGAAGAGTTTTGAGACACTAGCCATTATAGTGAATTTACACAAAAAAAAGAGGAGCGCAAAATAAACAAAGAGCGCAAAAAGAACAGAGAGAAAAAAAAGTTCCCAGAGGGTGCTTTTCCCTTGTTTACATGCAGCGCCGTGATTTTGTTAGTGTTCTTGGCTCGCGTCTCTAGCACGGTCTAGCCTAGGACCAGCACAGTACCGTCGTTGAGCGTTTATTCAACTTTGCATCTCTGAATTGATTATTGCTGACCCTTTTTGCTATCATATTATAAGCCTTACCAGCTCCACATACATCTACATCGTGCGTTTGACTCTCCCTGGTAATCGATCTATCCAAGCTTTGGGAGTTTTGACTAAGTCGGTTGCCGATCACCGCCAGCTGCTGGGTAAGAACTGGTAAGAATTTGAGATTTGCTTGACGGATTTGTGACGCCCGCCACCACCACCATTTGTTAGTAGTCTATAGGATCATATTCTTGTGTGTTTCTATTGCTGCTAACCATGCCAGGATCACAAGCCGACGAGACTGACTGGGAGAACTTGACGAACAAGGAGCTTCATGATAAGTTTCAGCAAATGATGAGTGGACAGGTGCAAGATGTGCTAAACAGATTTGAAGAGGCCATGGAGAAGATAGATGGCATGGAGAAGACGGTCGAAACAAAGCTCGATGACAAGTTTAATGAATTGCTCGCGCGTCTTCCACTACCACCACCGGCTGCACCTAACGCACCTCTACAACAACAACAACAACAACTACTACTACTACTACTACTACTACTACTACTACTACTACTACTACTACTACTACTACTACTACTACTACTACTACTACTACTACTACAACAACAACAACAACAACAACTACTACTACTACTACTACTACTACTACTACTACTACTACTACTACTACTACTACTACTACTACTACTACTACTACTACTACTACTACTACTACTACTACTACTACTACCTCCACGTCGCGAAATAGCCCTCCGCCGAGCGACCCGTGTCCCTCTTCCGCCTGGCCAAGCTGTTGGTGCTGCTGTTGATACTTCTGTGGCTCCTGCTGCTGATGTGGAGGAGGATGATTATATGGGAGATTATGAGGATGAGGTTGATCAACATCAGAACTACGTGCAACCACCAGCACCACAACCACCAGGTCATCCACATGCAAATAATGGCAATGTTAGGGCTCCCCCTCAGGTACGAGATCATCACCATCTCCCTAAACTGAAATTGAATATTCCACCATCTGAGGGTAGATATGTTCCTGATATATATCTTACTTGGGAGTTAGAAACTGAACAACGATTTACATGTTTACAATATCCTGAGGAGAGACGTGTTCCTGCTGCTGTTTGTGCTTTCACTAGCTATGCATGTGTTTGGTGGTCTGAACATTGTCGATTATATCCTGTTCCAGCTACTTGGGCTGCTTTGAAAGCTGCTATGCGTACTCGTTGGGTTCCACCATATTATCAACGTGAATTACTTCAAAAATTGCAGTGCTGAAGACAAGGGAAAAAATCGATAGAAGAATATTATCAGGAATTACAAACTGGCTTGATTAGATGTGGTATTGTTGAGGAGAATGAAGCTATGCTTACACGTTTTCTGGGTGGATTAAATAGAGAGATTCAGACCATTCTAGACTATAAGGATTATAATAATATCACTCGTTTATTCCATCTTGCTTGCAAAGCTGAACGTGAAGTGCAGGATCGACATGCATTGGCGCGAACTAACTTTTCTGCAGGTCGACCTTCATCATGGACACCACGTGCATCATCTACTCCCACACGTTCTGCTACACCGGCACCTCCGTCGGCTGCCACCTCCAACCGTGATACAATAAAGCAGGCACAATCACCACTATCTGCCAAGAGCACACCTTCTGGGCCTGCAAAGAGCTCTTCTTCATCCATGGCATCAACAGGGCAAACACATGATATTATTTGTCGACGTTGCAAGGGTTGAGGTCATTATGCGAGAGAATGCCCATCTAAGCGTGTGATGATTGTTACTGAGGATGGTGGGTATGAGTCCGCTAGTGACTATGATTAGGAGACTTTGGCTCTTATTACACATGAAGAACATGGTGGAGATGATTCTGATCATGAGACGCAATACATGGCTGCTGAAGATGTTGACAGGTATGAATGTTTAGTTGCTCAACGTGTTTTGAGTGTGCAGGTTACACAAGCTGAGCAATATCAGAGGCATAATTTGTTCCATACAAAGGGAGTTGTGAAGGAACATTCTATTCGTGTCATCATAGATGGAGGGAGCTGCAACAACTTGGCTAGCATGGAGATGGTGGAGAAGCTTTCTCTCACCACAAGACCACATCCACATCCTTACTACATCCAATTGTTCAACAACAGCGGCAGGGTTAAGGTAACACGTACTGTTCGTGTGCATTTTAGTATCTCTACATATGCTGATTATGTTGATTGTGATGTGGTACCTATGCAAGCATGTTCCTTATTACTTGGTAGACCATGGCAATTTGATAAAAATTCTGTACACCATGGTAGAAACAATCAGTATACTCTTGTTCATAAGGATAAAAATATTACTTTGCTTCCTATGACTCCTGATTCCATGTTGAAAGATGATATTAATAGAGCTAATAAAGCAAAATAGGAGAAAAATAAGAGTGAAAATCAGATTGTGGCAAAAGAATTTGAGCAACAAATGAAGCCTAATAATAAACCATCTAATGTTGCTTCTGAAATTAAACAAAAAAGTGCATGTTTACTTGCCACCAAATCTGATATTGATGAGCTAGATTCTAGCAAATCTGTTTGCTATGCTTTTGTGTGCAAAGAGGCATTATTTTCATTCGAGGACGTGCCTTCCTCTTTGCCCCCTGTTGTCACTAAAATTTTGCAGGAGTTCGCTGACGTCTTCCCACAAGACGTGCCACCGGGATTACCACCTATTCGAGAGATTGAGCATCAAATTGACTTAATTCCTGTTGCATCGCTACCCAACCGTGCACCATACCGTACCAATCCAGAGGACACGAAGGAGATTATGCGTCAAGTACAGGAGCTGCTCGACAAAGGTTATATACGTGAATCTCTTAGTCCTTGTGCTGTTCCTATTATACTAGTGCCTAAAAAGGATGGTACGTCGCGTATGTGTGTTGATTGTAGAGGCATTAATAATATTACTATTCGTTATCGTCATCCTATTCCTAGGCTAGATGATATGCTTGATGAATTGAGTGGCTCTACAATATTCTCCAAAGTTTATTTGCGTAGTGGATACCATCAAATTCATATGAAATTGGGAGATGAATGGAAAACAACATTTAAAACTAAGTTTGGTTTATATGAGTGGTTAGTCATGCCTTTTGGGTTAACTAATGCACCTAGTACTTTCATGAGACTAATAAACAAAGTTTTACGTGCTTTCATTGGACGATTTGTGGTAGTCTATTTTGATGATATACTGATTTATAGCAAATCTTTGGAAGAACATTTGGAACATTTATGTGCTGTTTTTAATGCTCTACGTGATGCACGTTTGTTTGGTAACCTTGGGAAGTGCACCTTTTCACCGACCGAGTATCTTTTCTTGGCTATGTTGTTACTCCACAGGGAATTTAAGTTGATAAAGCCAAGATTGAAGCTATTGAGAGTTGGCCGCAGCCCAAAACGGTCACACAAGTGAGGACTTTTCTTGGACTCGCTAGTTTCTATAGGCGTTTTGTGAGAGATTTTAGCACCATTGCTGCACCTCTCAATGAGCTTACAAGGAAGGATGTGCCTTTTGTTTGGGGTACCGCACAGGAAGAAGCCTTCACGGTATTGAAAGATAAGTTGACACATGCTCCTTTACTCCAACTTCCTGATTTTAATAAGACTTTTGAGCTTGAATGTGATGCTAGTGGAATTGCATTAGGAGGTGTGTTATTACAAGATGGCAAACCTGTTGCATACTTCTCTGAAAAATTGAGTGGCCCTAGTCTGAACTATTCTACTTATGATAAAGAATTATATGCTCTCGTTCGGACTTTAGAAACATGGCAACATTATTTATGGCCCAAAGAATTTGTTATACATTCTGATCATGAATCTTTGAAACACATTAAAAGTCAAGCAAAACTGAACCGTAGACATGCTAAATGGGTTGAATTCATTGAGACTTTCCCTTATGTCATTAAACTCAAGAAGGGTAAACAAAATGTTATTGCTGATGCATTGTCTCGTCGTTATACTATGCTTTCACAACTTGATTTTAAAATATTTGGTTTGGAGACCATCAAAGATCAATATGTGCATGATGCTGAATTTAGAGATGTATTGCAGAATTGTAAAGAAGGTAGAACATGGAACAAGTTCATCGTTAACGATGGATTTGTGTTTCATGCTAACAAGCTATGCATTCCAGCTAGCTCCGTTCGTCTTTTGTTGTTGCAGGAGGCGCATGGAGGAGGACTAATGGGACACTTTGGCATAAAGAAGA
Organism: Aegilops umbellulata; assembly: GCA_032464435.1. Classification (NCBI taxonomy): domain Eukaryota; kingdom Viridiplantae; phylum Streptophyta; class Magnoliopsida; order Poales; family Poaceae; genus Aegilops; species Aegilops umbellulata. The sequence goes on from CP136055.1 coordinate 205,675,462, forward strand.
CGGAGGATATACTTGCTACACATTTCTTTAGGCCAAAGATGAGAGGGGATGTTGAGCGTTTTGTTGCTCGCTGCACTACATGTCAAAAAGGTAAGTCACGACTCAATCCTCATGGTTTATATATGCCTTTTCCTGTGCCTAGTGTTCCTTGGGAGGATATATCTATGGACTTTGTTTTAGGTTTACCTCGAACAAAGAAGGGGAGGGATAGCATATTTGTTGTCATGGATAGATTCTCAAAAATGGCACACTTTATACCATGTCATAAAAGCGATGATGTTGTTAATGTTGCTGATTTGTTCTTTCGTGAAATTATTCGCTTGCATGGTGTGCCAAATACTATTGTTTCAGATCGTGATACTAAATTTGTTAGCCACTTTTGGAGATGTTTATGGGCTAAGTTGGGGACTAAACTGCTTTTTAGTACTACTTGTCACCCCCAAACTGATGGACAAACTGAAGTAGTCAATAGAACATTGTCTACTATGCTTAGGGTTGTTTTGAAGAATAATAAGAAAATGTGGGAAGAATGCTTGCCTCATATTGAATTTGCTTATAATCGTTCATTGCATTCTACTACTAAGATGTGCCCTTTTGAAATTGTGTATGGTTTCCTACCTCGTGCACCTATTGATTTGTTGCCTCTTCCATCTTCGGAGAAGGTTAATTTTGGTGCTAAAGAACGTGCTGAATTGATTTTAAAAATGCATGAGTTAACTAAGGAAAACATTGAGCGTATGAATGCTAAATATAAACTTGCTGGAGATAAGGGTAGAAAACATGTTGTGTTTGCACCTGGAGATCTTGTTTGGCTACATTTGCGTAAGGATAGATTTCCTAATTTGCGCAAATCAAAGCTAATGCCACGTGCTGATGGTCCTTTTAAGGTGTTAGAGAAAATAAATGATAATGCATATAAACTTTAGTTGCCTGCAGATTTTGGGGTTAGTCCCACTTTTAACATTGCAGATTTGAAGCCTTATTTGGGTGAGGAAGATGAGCTTCCGTCGAGGACGACTTCATTTCAAGAAGGGGAGGATGATGAGGAAATCAATACCATTGTTACACCCACAGCCCCTGCTGCTATACATACTGGACCAATTACTATAGCTCGCGCACGCCAATTGAATTAACAGGTACTCTCTTTTCTTGGTAATGATTCTAATGTTCATGAGAATATGGTGCTGCCTAAATTGGATACATTTGTTTTGCTTACAAATGAAGGGCCTAGCTTGGAGAAGGATGATCGTTGGAGCAAGAACAAGCATGGAGTTGATGGCATGCGCAAGGGAGACAAGAATAGAGTTTCAAGTGATGATTTCAGGACTTTGAAGCCACCATAATGAGTGCATGAAGCCTTGGACGAAATATACAATATGCCACTTCATAATTTTCGTCCAGAGGCTATTCTAGGTGCTACGTCACCTTCATTTTGGGCCAGGCCCATGTAATTTCGAAATACTTCAATATAGGCTGTTTTTAGAGTCCGTATGTGTGGGGAAACAAGAGTTAGGGTGGGTCTTGGACCCCTCCTCCAAGGGCCACGAAATTCCCCCCCCCCCCTCTTCCTCCATATATACAGCCCCTAGGGCCTCGTTCAGACTTTGGGATTTGTTTAGTTAAAAGTTAGCCATTGCAACTTCGTGTACTTCGTTTGTGTCCATCGACCAGACCAAGACCACTTTCGGATCCCCACCTTTATCAATACTTCAACTATATTCACAATATTCAGATTGCATTATCATATTCTTGCTTGTTCTTCGATTACGTGCAGGAATAGACCTTCGTGGTCAGGCTGATCGTGTTTCCGGCATCATCAGTAACCTCAGGAGATTGGTTTAGCGATTGCTAAGGCGCAACGTCGTGCATGTTTGTAGTCGGATCGTCAAAGTCGGCTCCACCAAATCGATAGTTATCATCTCATCAAAAGATCGGGACACCCCCGCCTCTATCAATATTATTTGTCGTCGTTGTAAGGGAAGAAGACATTTTGCGAGAGAATGCACATCTCAGCGTGTGATGATTGCTACTGAGGATGATGGGTATGAGTCCGCTAGTGACTATGACGAGGAGACTTTGGCTCTTCTTACACATGAAGAACACGGTGGAGATGATTCTGATCATGAGATGCAATACATGGCTGCTAAAGATGCTGACAGGTATGAATGTTTAGTTGCTCAACGTGTTTTGAGTGTGCAGGTTACACAAGTTGAGCAAAATCAGAGGCATAATTTGTTCCATACAAAGGGAGTTGTGAAGGAACGTTCTATTCGCGTCATCATAGATGGAGGGAGCTGGAACAACTTGGCTAGCATGGAGATGGTGGAGAAGCTATCTCTCACCACAAGACCACATCCACATCCTTACTACATCCAATGGTTCAACAACAGCGGCAAGGTTAAGGTAACACGCATTGTTCGTGTGCATTTTAGTATCTCTACATATGATGATTATGTTGATTGTGATGTGGTACCTATGCAAGCATGTTCCTTATTACTTTGTAGACCATGGCAATTTGATAAAAATTCTGTACACCATGGTAGAAACAATCAATATACTCTTGTTCATAAGGATAAAACTATTACTTTACTTCCTATGACTCCTGATTCCATTTTGGAAGATGATATTAAAAGAGCTAATAAAGCAAAACAGGAGAAAAATAAGAGTGAAAATCAGATTGTGGCAAAAGAATTTGAGAAACAAATGAAGCCTAATAATAAACCATCTACTGTTGCTTCTGAAATTAAATTGAAAAGTGCATGTTTACTTGCCACCAAATCTGATATTGATGAGCTAGATTTTAGCAAATCTGTTTGCTATGCTTTTGTGTGCAAAGAGGCATTATTTTCATTCGAGTACGTGCCTTCCTCTTTGCCCCCTGCTGTCACTAACATTTTGCAGGAGTTCGCTGACGTCTTTCCACAAGACGTGCCACCGGGATTACCACCTATTCGAGGTATTGAATATCAAATTGACTTAATTCCCGGTGCATCGCTACCCAACCGTGCACCATACCGTACCAATCTCGACGAAGGAGATTATGCGTCAAGTACAGGAGCTGCTCGACAAAGGTTATATACGCGAATCTCTTAGTCCTTGTGTTGTTCCTGTTATACTAGTGCCTAAAAAGGATGGTACGTCACATATGTGTGTTGATTGTAGAGGCATTAATAATATTACTATTCGTTATCGTCATCCTATTCCTAGGCTAGATGATATGCTTGATGAATTGAGTGGCTCTACAATATTCTCCAAAGTTGATTTGCGTAGTGGATACCATCAAATTCGTATGAAATTGGGAGATGAATGGAAAACAGCATTTAAAACTAAGTTTTATTTATATGAGTAGTTAGTCATGCCTTTTGGGTTAACTATTGCGCCTAGTACTTTCATGAGACTAATGAACGAAGTATTACGTGCTTTCATTGGACGATTTGTGGTGGTCAATTTTGATGATATACTGATTTATAGCAAATCTTTGGAAGAACATTTGGAACATTTACGTGCTGTTTTTATTTCTCTACGTGATGCACCTTTTGCACTCACCGAGTATCTTTTTTTTGGCTATGTTGTTACTCCACAAGGAATTGAAGTTGATAAAGCCAAGATTGAAGCTATTGAGAGTTAGCCGCAGCCCAAAACGATCACACAAGTGAGGAGTTTTGTTGGACTCGCTGGTTTCTACAGTTGTTCTGTGAGAGATTTCAGCACCATTGCTGCACCTCTCAACGAGCTTACAAAGAAGGATGTGCCTTTTGTTTGGGGTAATACACAGGAAGAAGCCTTCACGGTATTGAAAGATAAGTTGACACATCCTCCTTTATTCCCGCTTCCTGATTTTAATAAGACTTTTGAGCTTGAATGTGATGCTAGTGGAATTGGATTAGGAGGTGTGTTATTACAAGATGGCAAACCCGTTGCATACTTGTCTGAACTATTCTACTTATGATAAATAATTATATGCTCTTGTTCGGACCTTAGAAACATGGCAACATTATTTATGGCCCAAAGAATTTGTTATACATTCTGATCATGAATCTTTGAAACACATTAAAAGTCAAGCTAAACTGAACCGTAGACATGCTAAATGGGTTGAATTCACTGAGACTTTCCCTCATGTCATTAAACACAAGAAGGGTAAAGAAAATGTTACTGATGATGCATTGTCTCGTTGTTATACTACGCTTTCACAACTTGACTTTAAAATATTTGGTTTGGAGACCATCAAAGATCAATATGTGCATGATGCTGAATTTAAAGATGTATTGCAGAATTGTAAAGAAGGTAGAACATGGAACAAGTTCGTCGTTAATGATGGATTTGTGTTTCGTGCTAACAAGCTATGCATTCCAGCTAGGTCCGTTCGTCTTTTGTTCTTGCAGGAGGCGCATGGAGTAGGACTAATGGGACACTTTGGCGTGAAGAAGACAGAGGATATACTTGCTACACATTTCTTTTGGCCAAAGATGAGACGGGATGTTGAGCGTTTTGTTGCTCGCTGCACTACATGTCAAAAAGCTAGGTCACGACTCTATCCTCATGGTTTATATATGCCTTTGCCTGTACCTAGTGTTCCTTGGGAGGATATATCTATGGACTTTGTTTTAGGTTTACCTCGAACAAAGAAGGGGAGGGATAGCATATTTGTTGTCGTGGATAGGTTCTCGAAAATGGCACACTTTATTCCATGTCATAAAAGCGATGATGCTGTTAATGTTGCTGATTTGTTCTTTCGTGAAATTATTCGCTTGAATGGTGTGCCAAATACTATTATTTCAGATCATGATACTAAATTTCTTAGCCACTTTTGGATATATTTATGGGCTATGTTGGGGACTAAACTGCTTTTTAGTACTATTTCTCACCCCCAAACTGATGGACAAACTGAAGTAGTCAATAGAACATTGTCTACTATGCTTAGGGCTGTTTTGAAGAATAATAAGAAAATGTGGGAAGAATGCTTGCCTCATATTGAATTTACTTATAACTGTTCGTTGCATTCTACTACTAAGATGTGCCCTTTTGAAATTGTGTATGGTTTCCTACCTCGTGCACCCATTGATTTGTTGCCTCTTCCATCTTCGAAGAAGGTTAATTTCGATGCTAAAGAACGTGCTGAATTAATTTTAAAAATGCATGATTTAACTAAGGAAAACATTGAGCATATGAATGCTAAATATAAACTTGCTGGAGATATGGGTAGAAAACATGTTGTCTTTGCACCTGGAGATCCTGTTTGGTTAGATTTGCGTAAGGACAGGTTTCCTAATTTGCGCAAATCAAAGATAATGCCACATGTTGATGGTCCATTTAAGGTGTTAGAGAAAATAAATGATAATGCATATAAACTTGAGCTGCCTGCAGATTTTGGGGTTAGTCCCACTTTTAACATTGCAGATTTGAAGCCTTATTTGGGTGAGGAAGATGAGCTTTCGTCGAGGACGACTTCATTTCAAGAAGGGGAGGATGATGAGGACATCAATACCATTGTTACACCCACAGCCCCTGCTGCTATACATACTGGACCAATTTCTAGAGCTCGCGCACGCCAATTGAATTCGCAGGTACATTCGTTTCTTGGTAACGATTCCAATGTTCATCAGAATTTGATGCTGCCTAAATTGGATACATTTGTTTTGCTTACAAATGAAGGGCCTACCATGGACAAGAAAGATGAACCTTGGAGCAAGTTCAAGCATGGAGATGTTGGCATGTGCAAGGGGAACAAGAACGGAGTTACAAGTGATGATTCTAGGACTTTGAAGCCACCGTAATGAGTGCATGAAGCGTTGGACGAAATATACAAGATGCCACATCATAATATTTGTCCATAGGCTATTCTAGGTGCTGCGTCACCTTATTATTGTACCTAGCCCATGTAATTTCGAAATACTTAAGTATAGGAAGTTTTTATTGTCCGTATGTGTGGGGAAACAAGAGTTAGGGTTGGTTTCGGACCCCTCCCTCAAGGGCCACGAAATTCCCTCCTATTCCTCCATATATACAGCCCTTAGGGCGTCGTTTAGACTTTGGGTTTTGTTTAGATTAAAAGTTCGCCATAGCTGCAACTTCGCGTACTTCGTTTGTGTTCAACGACCAGACCAAGGCGTCACAGAACCCTACCTTGATCAATAAAGCTTTCCTCTTATATTCGCAATATCCAGATTGCAATCTTAGTTTCTTGCTTGTTCTTCGTTTCCCTGCAGGAAACAGACATTCGTGGTCAGGTTGATCGTGCTCTGGCGTGGTCAATAACCTCTCAGAGTTGGTTTAGCGATTGCTAAGGCGCAATGTCCTCGCACGTTGGTAGTCGGATCGTCAAAGTCGACTTCGTCTGAAACGATAACCACCATCTCATTGAAAGACGGGACACCTTTGCCTCTATCACCTTCCCGCCTACATTTGGGAAGAGGACCATGGCCTCTATTAATAAGATTAGCCACCACAGTAGGAGGCAACTGATCTAGGACCATTCAAATCATCCTCAACCACACAAGCTCACCGAGCTCAAGGACACCTCTCCTCAGGAGGCTGTTCTTCCCTTGTACTTGTTCATCCCCAACCCAAGAGGCAATCCAACACACCACACTCGAGTAGGGTATTACACCACATCGGTGGCCCGAACCAGTATAAACCATGTGTCCTTTGTTCTGCGAGTTTGATGTGCTGACCTTAGAGATTGTGGTGAGAGCGTGAGCTAGGGGGAGGAGAGATCATCATGCGCGCCCCAGAGATTCGAACCTCAAGGGTTTTGCTGAAACCCGAAATCTGACATTTGGCGCGCCAGGTAGGGGTGCGCTGAAGCTTTCCTTCCGTTGATCCACGTTCTGTCGCTCCACCGCATCCATGGCATACACGCGTCGAGCTTGCGCCGAGCGCCGGGCCTCCCTCGCCGCCCATGTCGCTCAGACGGCCCCTGTCGGCGGGCCTCCCCATCGTTCTCCGTCGCCCGCCCCCAACACTGCCACCGGCACGGCGGGAAACGAGCAGCAAGCGTTCTCGTTGCACCCCTCTCTGCACTAGACGGCCGCACCGCCACTCCATCACTAAATCCAGCCGGCTCATCATCTCACGCTCGTGGCGCACCCACGGACGCGCAGGTCGCGCTGCTCATGGCATGCAAGCTCCTGCGCTACCGCCCGGTCGACGACCTCTACGAGGAATGGTTGGGCCGCATTGCCTAGCTCGTCAGCGCCGCTGGGGACTCTCTCACACCGTCCCTCTCACTGCCTCACCCTCCGCCAACTGCGGGCGACGTAGATCACGGAGCACCTCCACCACCTCGGCACCAAGATGGTGCCCTGGCGCCAATGCGCGCGGCCCCCTGGCGTGACCCAACACGCCGGGCGCCCGCGCGTGAAGAAGGAAGCTGCCAAGAGGTTCCCCGGCCGCAAGGAAATGCTCCTACTCTCCCGACACCACCACGACAAGACCGCGTGCAGCCTGCGGCGGCGGTGCACGGACATCAAGGGCAAGCTCCACCTCTGCAAAGGGCCCCGGTGGCCACAGCAGGCTGCCGCGCCTTCACTCCAGAGCTGCGTAGCATCTTTTGGCCGGGCAAATTCAAACCGGACCTGCCTCCTCTCTACGACGGCACCCCCGACCTTGCGGAGTTCTTGCAGCTCTACGAGCTGAGCATCGAGGTGGCCAACAGCAACGAGAAAGTCATGGCGAACTGGTTCCCCATGGCACCAAAGGATGGTGCTCACTCGTGGTTCCTGAACCTGCCCCCGGGCTCGATCTCCTCCTGGGGTGAGATGCGTGCCCGCTTCGTCGCCAACTTCCAGGGCACTCGCGACTGCCGGCCGGCCGTGGGTGACCTCTGCCGCATCAAGCAGCAGCCAGGAGAAACCCTGCAGAAGTACATCCAGCACTTCAATAGCGTTCGCCTCAAGATCCCCAAGGTGACGGACGAGGCCATCATTGCCGCATTTTCCGACGGAGTCCGTGACATCAAGATGAAGGAGGAGCTCGCCATCCACGAGGAGAGATGCACGGCTCTGGAGCTATTCAACATGGCAACCAAGTGCGCAAGAGCTGAGGAAGGGCGTCTTTCCCTCCTCGAGCTCCCTGCTACCGACCCAGAGGAGAAGAAAGCCAAGGCCAAAGACGTGAAGCGCAAGAGGGTGGCCATGCTTGCGGCGGAGCCAGACATGAAACGCGGCCGGGACCACCCCGAGTCGTCGAAGAGCAGCCAGAGGAGAAGAAATCCAAGGCCAAAGACGTGAAGCGCAAGAGGGTGGCCATGCTTGCGGCGGAGCCAGACACGAAACGCGACCGGGACCACCCCGAGTCGTCAAAGAGCAGCCGTCCATTCTACGCCTTCCACAACGTACATAGACACAACACCAAGGATTGCCAAGAGCTCACAGCCATTCGAGATGGACGCTTCGGTCGATGCCCCGAGCGCAACGATCGGGGCTACGGCCGAGGAGGAGGACGAGGTGGAGGACGCTGGGACGATCACGGCCCCCGCCAGGAGTGGCGCGACCGGCCTCATGAGGACCGCTGGCAGGACCAGCCTTGCGAAGGTGCATGGAGGGACCAGCCTCGCGAGAACCGCCCTCAGGGCAATGCTGGTCTCCCTCCACTACCGCCACCGCCAAGAAGGAATGACGACCACCATCGGGACGAGGGGGCTGGGGTCCTCTAGGAGCCACGCGCTATCGCCTCCATCTCAGGCGGAGCTCAGGCCCCAGCATCCCAGCGTGCCTTCAAGCAGTTTGCTCGCAAGGTGAACGCGGCTCTTCCCAGGCTCGAGGCCACGCGCCCGCTTAGGTGGTCCAAGTGCGCCATCACCTTCAGCTCGTCAGACCAGCTCAAGTGTGCGGTGACCATCGGCGCCCTCCCGATGTTGTGCTTGTCCATCATCAGCAACATCCAAGTCACCAGGACCCTCATCAATGGTGGCGCAGGGCTTAACGTCCTGTCCGTCGAGACATTCGACAGCGTCCAAGTGCCATACGATCAGCTACAGCCTACCAAGCCCTTCTCAGGAGTGACCGACGGCTCCACCACCCGATAGGGCAGGTCCGCCTCCCTGTCACCTTCGGCCGGCGTGACAACTACTGCACCAAGCTCATCGACTTCGACATCGCCCACATCCGTCTACCCTACAATGCTATCCTTGGGTATCCAGCATTAACCAAGTTCATGGCAGTGACCCACCACGGCTACAACGTCCACAAGATGCCAGGAAGCAGCGGAATCATCACAGTCCCCTCCGAAGAAAGAGATGCGATGTGCTCCCTCAAGTGCGCCTTCCAAGCCACGACAATCGAAGACCCTGACAGCGAGGGCGCGCAGTACACTTGAGGCCATCCGCAAGAAGAAGAAGCAGCTACTCTGCACAGGGCCTCAGGGGGCGGTGTCTCTAGCGGCGCTGCCTCAGGATCGGCACCCGCACCTGGGGCGTCTCCCTTCCTCGCATAGGAAGGCGCACCCGGTGCCCTCCTCAGGCTGGGCTCGGGGGCTCTCTTCTAGAGGGCCTCAGACCTAGCCAACATCACGAGGGAGGCGCTCGGGCACCACGTGGAGGCGTTCTTTGCGACACGTTTCCCTCAGGAGGGCACCAGGCGAGGAGCGCCCGGCGCTCAGGAGTTCATCCTCAAGGCCACCCAAGAGTTTCAAGAAGCAAGGGCCATGCGCGGCGACCGCCGCCCACCTGGTGCAGCTCTCCATCCAGGCGAGGATGGCGGGCTGCGCGTCTGCATCGACATCCCAGGACTCAACCAGGGCTTTTGGCCTTCCCGCGTCGGGCGTTGCGAGGGCCCACCTCACAGCTATGTTTGCATGCCATTTGGTCTGCCGAGCGTAGCAGCCGCCTTCCAGCGCAACCTATAGAGCACCCTGGCAGCTCAGGAGGCTAGGCATCACGCAGTCCTGGCGGAGATGAAGATGGTCCTCAAGGAATCACCAGAGCCCCCAGAGCCTATCGAGGCTCGAAGCCTTGATGGCTCATGAGGAGCGACCCCTTCATCATGCGCCTTCGGCTACTTCAACACTCCTTCGACAATGGAACCAGGTGACATTTTCCATGTTTACTCAGCTGGGAGCGCCCCTCGGGCTGCATTATTCCCAGGTCGCACGGGCCTGCCCCTGCGGCATGTATCCTTTTGCATCTTTAGCTTACTCTATTGGGGGCGCCCCTCGGGCTGCATCATCCCCAAGCCGCTCGGGTCCGTCCAAGTGGCATGTATCGTTCTCGCATCTATCTAAGCTAGTTTGCTTCCTCTCATGAGTTATTCATGGTTATCACCTGCTTGATTGTCACCCACCGCGGCTACCCGTGCCACCGATCGGCCCCTTGCTCATCCCGCAGTGGAAGCTACTCATGCTGGCACGGCGCTTGTGCTCGGGTCCGTCCCTACAACATTGACAAATCTGAGTCGCCGAGCTCTAGCCCACGGACTCCCCGCGCACGTCACCTCGCCAGGACCTCAGTGCCTTCATCTTCTTGTGCAACGACCAGTGGCAGACCGGCAAGCGTGGTTGCAGTTGTATCCCTCCTTATGCTAACACTGCAGGAACCTCCCGAGGGCGATAGCGGGCGGCACCACGGGCTCCTCCTTTTTCCCATGCAATTCGCTTGCATGTTGAAGGGGGATCCTGAGAATCGCGACTCGGGAGCTCTTACTGGCTCTCCAGCCCTCACCCCCTGGCCTTGACCACGGCATCGCGACCTAGAATCCAGCGGTGGCTGAGCTCGCTCGAGGGCCGGGACCCGAGGACGTAGAGCACACAGAAAAGCATGGAAAAAAGGGGAAGGCCCGCACGGGCCTAACCTAGCTGCACTATGGCCGTCGACGCATGAGCCTGGCGCTGCACAAGGAATCGACTTTGGACTACCAAGATAAGTTTCGCACCCGGGTTGGCCGAGCGCTACAACATAGGACTCCCACCTGTTGCAGCCTTGTTGCGGCGACCTCGCCTCCCTTTCCTACCTCTAGGTAGCTGCTTGCGCGCTAAAGGGGACCTCTTGAGCATCGCGCCTTAGGAGCTCTTACTGGACCTCGGGCCGCTCACCTCCTGGCCTGGACCACGGTATTGCGACCTGGCATACCAGCGACTGCTATAGCCTGCCTGGAGACCGGGACCTCTCGGCGTAGAGCACCAAGCTACCGCGAGGCTGGAAAGGGGAGATCGAGCTGAAGCGGGACATGTGTTTGTAAATCTTCATAATAGGAATAATTTCAACAAAAGGCATTACAGACCCTTTACACGCCCCCACAGGGCCCGTCTCGATTCCTCGAAGGGAAAAAAGAGGGAGATTTCTAGGAGCCCTATTTACACGCGCTAGCACCGCCGACGCCATCATCAACAGTGGGCCACGGGAGGCCGGTGCCAACCCCACCCAGATCAGCAACGGCGGCGGCCGGATGCTGTAGCCATGCTCCGGGCACAACGAGAGCTCGGGGGCACGTAGCTGTCGTCGCTCGTCTCTGGATTCTCGTAGGGCTCGGGAGAGTCGCTGGACTCCCAAGCGCCACCGCTTCTGCCGGAGGAACCACCGGCGAGGCCAGCGGCAGGCCTCGCTCCTGCCGCAATGCCGTCCCGGCCACCCTCCCCAGGGCAGCACTCCAAACGGCGGCCTTCCGCGTCGAAGACCTTGAAGAACATCATGGAGGCGCTGTCGTACTCAAAGTGGATTACGAGGGCACCCTCCGTACGGCAAACCCGGGTGACCTCACCCCAGCTGATGGTTAGGAAGATCTTGCCTAGGGAGACGACCTAAACCTCTGCCCCTGTCACTGGGGCATCGCACTTGGCGTGCTGTAGCCAAAGCTCGAGGGGATCCCTCGACAGCATCTCGGTGGAGAAGAACTGCGGGAAGAGAATCCAAGTGCGCGGAGGCATCGCCGCCCACATCACGAGTTTGCGCGAGGAGACCTCGGTGTGGGTTCCTGGGGCGATGGCGCGCGCCACCACCGCGTGGATACCACGGCCGCTATGTGGACGGTGCTGGTCGCTACCTCTGCCTCCGGAGCCGTCGACCTAGGCATACAAGGGCAGCGGATACCCGGGGGGAGGCCGCTCGCACCAAGACCTCGACACCTCCGGCCTCACGACTACATCACAACGGCGGGCCAGCCTCTTCTTCGGCGGAACCGGCCCCAACTCGTCACGGGGGGCTTTTCCCTTTTTTGTGGCTGAGAATCTCCAAATCGGCGCCATGGAGGTTGCTGCGAGCGATGAAGCAATGGAGGAGAAGCGAGCGGAGCAGGATGAGATGGGCGACGGGGGCTCCGCACCCTCTTCATTTATAGCAGGAGAAGGCCAACCGGTGACCCCCACGATCACATGTAATGATGGTTTCCTCTACATGTATCAGGGACTCGTCAAGTCGGGCAGTTGCTGGGGCAGTGTGGGGAAGTGGAGGCACCCACGTCACATCAATCACCATGCGTTGATCGAGTCCGCATGTTGTTGGGGCCCGCAGCGCTCCGTACTTGCCCCTTGGCTTCGCCTCAAAGCCAAGTCCGAGCGCGCCTTGGGCCCGGGGGCTATTGTCGGTGATGCGGAGCATCCTATGGACATCACCATGTCAAGAGTCCGTTCAACGAGTGACACGTGCGACATCTACTTCACATACACAAAGGTGAATCATCTCCTTTACACGTGCTCACTTGACCCCTTCGAGGATGGTATACTACTTGACACTCCACTCGTGTGCATGCATAGGTATTATCGGAACACTACAGACGACGAGGAGGAGTGCAAGCACCAAGGAACAACTACACCATCCGCGAGGGAAGCATGGAAGAGAAAGAGGAAGAGAACCGGGCCAATCCAGAACGAGCGGTATTACCGCCCTCCCCCAAGCGGTACTACCGCTGAAGGCCCACAAGCCGTACTACCGGCCCACGTCCGCTCTACTGCCGCTCAACCCGACAAACTCCTGTGATCGAGCGGCACAAGTCCGGTACTACCGCCCAGTCCAAGCGGTACTACCGCTGAAGCAGTACTACCGCCCTGCCTGTGCGCAACCGCGGGCCTTTGGCCTTGTATCCCTATCCCACTTACCCCTTCATGGCTTAGACTATAAATAGACCACCTCCGCCTCCTTTCTAGGGTTAGCATTGGTTTAGCTCATAGTTGAGATAGAGCTTTGCTCATCCATACGGATCTCCTCCTCGAGAGAGACTGCGGCCCCTCTTTGGAGAAGATCAACTTGGATTCAAGACCCCCTCTTGGGTGGCCCCATCAAGACCTCCTTCTAGGAGAAGAACCGGTTACCTTTGTATCGTCCGTTGTTGACCTTGGATCATGTGTATCTCTTTGTGTTCTTGGATCTAGCGCATGTGTAATCGTATCTTGTTGGTTTGAGTGATTCTCTTGTGTTTCCTCTCGTTTTCCCCTCGTGTTCTTCGTGTTCTTAGTTGGGATCCTCTCCTTTCATGAAAGATCGGCCATCTAGGGTTCCACCCTACATCATCTTGGTATCATGAGCCACGTTGATCACGATTTCGGAGCCCCGTCTCTTTGTTTTCTAGCTTGATTTTGTTGTTTTTCGTCCTAATTCAAAAATCCCCACCAAAAATAGCCCCAATTTTTTTTTGTGATTTGTTAGTGTGATGAAGTTTTGTTGGATTTGATCCATGGATTTTCTTGGTTTCGAGTGGATCTGTCAGGACCCCGATCCTAGGTCACACCGATCTAGCATGTAACACATCATATCACTTTGCGACCTCACGCACGGTATTCCCACGGGTGCCACCTTACCTGGCCCGGGACCGTTTGTGCCTTTTGGCTCACGTATATGATAGTGTCGCTAGCATCCATATGACAAAGAACCCGGGCCGACATGGCTAGTCGTGAACCCAAGGCGGCACTAACCCATGAGGACAGGCATACATGAATCACATCGAGCATGTCGGTCAACAACGTATAAATCCGGGCTGTAGCACTGGGCTAACAGGACTCCGGTAACTCGGGCTGTAGCAGGCTAGGCAGGACTCCGGATAACACCGCGTGACATTTCCCCGAAGGGACAGACATAGGAATGACGTGAATCACATGCCGGCCAGTCAAGTGTTCCAAGCAGTAGTGCTGGGCTAGCAGGACTCCGGTGAACCGGGCTGTAGCGGACTACTATCGCTCAGGAAGCACTAGACTACATTTCCCCATAAGAGAGACTACCAAGGATAAACAACTAGATAGTCGGATCCCACACATAGCAAGCATTTCAATCATACACACAATATGCTCGATATGAGTAGATACAACATGGCATCACAACAAGACTCTACGACTCAAGTATTTATTCATTAGGCTCTGAGGAGCGAGATATTACAAACATGGGTCTCATGACCCAACATTCAGAGCATACAAGCAACAAGCACAAGAGGAAGCTTAACACGTCTGAGTACAGACATCTACAAATGAAAAAGGCTGAGAAGCCTGACTATCCACTAGATCCTGCCGACGGCACAAGATCGTAGCTGAGGTAACAAGCTAAACGTCGAAGTCCACGCGGAACTACTAGCGAGACTGAAGTCTCTCTGCAAAACATAAAATAGGCAAACGTGAGTACAAATGTACTCAGCAAGACTTACATCAGAACTATCTACATATGCATCGGTATCAACAAAGGGGGTAGTGGAGTTTAACTGCAGCAAGCCAGCTTTGACTCGGTGGCTATCCTGAACTACGATTGCAAGTAACTCTTTTGAGGTGGCGCACACGAGTCCACATATTCACCATATCAATACACCACTATGGATCCGCTCCCGTCTCCCTACGAGAACGCCATCCATAACACTCACGCTTATCTTGCGAGTTTTAGAGTATCCACTTTCACTTGTCTAAGAACTATGCAAGGGGTCCAAGTTTCCATATCCGAGGAATTCGGCTATTCGAATAGATAATGATAACCCTGCAGGGGTGTACTTCTTCACACACGCTTTCGCCACTTATCGCCCTGTACACGTCATGTACCTCAGCAACCTTCAAGCGGAAGCCGGGCGAGGGAGTCGGCCACGACCTGACTAACCACACAAGTCTCTAGTCCAGGTTTATCGCCTATTCGGGTTCCATCCGCAAGGAGATCCGGCCGGGGTGTCGCTCACGGCCCCAAACGATGTGTGCAGGGTTCCCAAGCCCACCTCGACGGGTGGATCTACGCTTGGTACACCGTGCCATGGTGCCTAGTCTGTCCCAAGCCCACCTGTACAGGGTACCACTTGGTAGACTACTAACACTACCTACAAACACCAGAAACTAGTTGCAACTCCTGGACAGAGATCAAGTGGATTAATAAGTCGAGAGAGCTTGGAGCGCCCGGAGCCCAATGTGTGGTAGTAACTCTTCATGGATCACAAACACAGAACTCAGTTCCTGAGGATGGCTACAATGAGACAACCCACCATGTACTCCTACATGGCCTCTCACCGCTACCTTTACCAAATCGTGTTCACACACTTAGCTCTCAACAGTAGGACATGTTCACCACATTCCAATTCATTCCCGATGAATCAGACCCGACTCAACTCTAAGCAGTAGCAGGCATGACAAACAAGCATGAATGAGTAGGCACATCAGGGCTCAAACAACTCCTACTCATGCTAGTGGGTTTCATCTATTTACTGTGGAATGACAGGTCATGCAAAGGATAAAGGGGTTCAGCTACCGCAGCAAGTAACACATGAATCGTTGTTGTCCTAATGCAATAAAAGAGAGCAGGGGCGAGAGAGTGGGATTGTATCGGAATGAACAAGGGGGTTTTGCTTGCCTGGCACTTCTGAAGATATTATAGTTCTTCATCGGTGTCATCGAACTCATCGTCGGGACCACGTCTATCGAGAGGGGACAAACACCGGCAACTGAGAAAGAACACAATCAATGCAATGCGACAATATGATGCATGATCGTGACATGGCAATATGATGTGATTTGAGCTAATGCAGCTAGCAACCAGATTAAATGAAGTTGACTTGAAACCAGGATTCAAATTCAACTCCATATGTGATTATTCAAATGCCATTCACTTAGTTTGTCCTAAACAGCAGCCATAAGTTGCTCTAACATGCATGAAAATGGTACAGATGGATAGATTGGATTTTTCTGATAATTTTTCATATATAACTTATTTCATTTGGAGCTATAGATTAATTTCTATGATTTTTAGAAGTTTTAGACATTTTCTGGAATTTCTGAATTAAATTAAATCCAGAAATTAGTTTATTGCGTCAGCATGACAACAAGGTGACATCAGCAGGTCAACACGCCAGGTCCAGGTCAACCTGACCTGTGGGACCCGCGTGTCAGGGCCATTAGTTTAACTAAATTAGATTAATCCTAATCCTGGATTAGTTAGCGGGCGGGGCCCGCATGTCAGTGAGGGAGAGGGGGAAGTCAAACCGGGCAGTGGGGTCAACCCACGTCGGTCAACGGTCAGCGGTCGCCGGCGTTTAGCCGCCGGCGAGTCCCGACGCGGCGGTGCACTGCGGAATTGGCCTACAGAGCGCCGTTTGGCGCGCGGAGCACAACTACGGGATGCGGACGCTCGTCCGCATCCAACCAGGGTGGCGGCGCGGCCGGGGAGTGGCCGGAGAGTGGCCGGCGACGAGCTTTAGCGGCGGCCGGAGTTCGGCGTCAGTGAGGACGGTGCTGCGGTGCACGGGGGAAGGAGCAGGTGTGTGCGTTCGGCTCCTGAGAGCAGCACGAGCATGATGACGTGCTCAGGGGCAAGCTATGGCGTCTGTAGCCACGACGGTGGCATGGCCATCGGCGGCGAGCTTTGGGCACTCGTGGAACGACGGCTAGCGGATGGGAACGGAGGGGGCGAGCAAAGAGGAGAGATGAGGAGCTCACAGGGAGGCGGCGCAGAAGGTCAGTGGGCTCGGGGGCGCGCCAGACGTCGCGAATCGACGGCGGCGTTCGTCGGAGCAGACGAGCTCGGGGCGTCACTGTAGGCCGTTCGGGGTGGTGTTCTTCGGCTTGAAGAAGCGGGGCATCGTGGCGGAGCGATTTGGCACAGCGGCAGGGCGTGGGGAGTGCGGTGGCCGCGGTGGTGGCAAGCGGCGGCGATGAGCGCGCTCAGGCGCGAGAGGGAGAGAGCCAGAGGTAGGGGGAGAGAGCGGCGAGTGAGGGAGAGGAGCGAGGGGGTCGAGGGGAGGCGGTTCAGGCGTCGCGGTGGCGAGGGACGCAGGCAGGCAGGGAGGTGGCGTGTCACCACGGCGCGCGCGTGCGCTGTCCTCCTTCCTCTGCCTACTGGCAGAGGTAGAGGACGACCGCTCAGGCCAGTGGGCTGGGCCACCAGCTGGAGCTGGGCCAGCTGGGCTTCCAGAAGAGCGCCAGGTAAATCCTCTCTCACTCTTTTATTTGTTTCTGTTTTCTAATTTTCTGCAACTGTTGGGCTTTATTAAAAATGCCAGGGCATTACCAGAATTCATGAAACTAATCATGGCTACTGTTTAGAATATATCCAATAGTAAACATTTTAGTTTATGATTATTTGAGCATTTAAATTATTTTATAGCATTTAAATGCCCAAATGCAAATAGAGTATGATTTAACTCAGAGCCCAAATAGTCATGGAAAAATGTGCATCACCTCTGGTTACTGTTTACATCATTTTCCATAAATGATGAACATTTTTGAAAGCCATTTGGATCAATGAAAATATTTTAGTTGAACCTAGTGAATTTCATTTAGTGCTAGGGTTTCAACAATCCCCATTTCAAATTTCTTTGGAATTTTAAACATGATGCATGGATGCAAACAAAGGTAGGCAAGGCCTAAACTGGGGCTGTGACAGCTCACCCCCACTAAACAAGAATCTCGTCCCGAGATTCAAGTCGTGAGGTTAGAAGAAAGGAGGTCACAACTATCACGGTCTCCTCGATCCAACTGCCCTTCTTGAAGAAGTAGCTTCATTGCAACATATTGATCTTGACGTCCTTGCTTTTGAGATATTCATCCAACACGATGGTGACAGAAAGAAACTCTATAGGAAATGATCTCCTCGAAGATCGAGCATTCAGGATTAACTCGCGGAATGAGATGTTGGAACATCTCGAGTTGAGGCACAAAACACATCGTGAGGGACGGAAAAACAACAACGGGGTTTGATTTGATGGGCAAAAATTCCACACTTAGAAAGATGGTGGAGGTGTCACGGTAGCGAGGAAAATTGCCATGATTCCATAACGGGGCACCTCACTGAAGGTGACTCGCAGAAATTTTCCCTTAAGTGGCAAAAAGAATTACTTTTGATACTGAGATCATTGGAACTCTTTATTCCAGCCTAAGGCAATCACAAACGATCGTTTGAACGAATTCGAAAGAATGGCATACTCACACCAGAGTAGATGATGTGGACTACCTTGTTGAAGACAATGCAATGAATGATTTTGCTTATCACCGGAAATGGATGGGACCCATGGTAGGATGGCACAACGGCGGTGCAAGCTGGGAACAACATGCAAGTGTTGGAAATGTTTCTGGTAACTGGGGAAAACTCAACAGTCGAGAGTGTTTCCAATATTTCAATGATTATGGAATCATCGAAGACACTGAGAGCACAAGGATCCCTAAGGAAAACCTTCTATAAAATGTCGCGCGAGATCCTCATGGAGAAGATGGTCAAATAGTTCAATCAAGATACTATAATGATAGATCTTCCGGCTAGGTGTGTCGGCCAGACATCAACCTTGTCGAGGCCTACATAATAGATCTTGGAAAAGTTCCAACCATCATATCTGCCTGAGATTCAGATCTGGTTGGAGACAGGATACTTCAGACATCACGTCTGGAAAAGAAAGGTTGCAACACAAGTCGACGAGATAACGTTGCGAGACTCTCGGGAGATGAACTACCATAGCAAGCTCCAAACATGAGCTGGTTCTGCTACGCACATGTGAACATGTTGTCCAAGACAAGCATGACCACAGAGTAGTCTTGCAATAAAACACTACCGAGTTCTGGTTGGGAACCATCATCGAGGATATCGAAGTCTTGTGCACTTAAATTAGACTTCTTTACCTAGAACAAATCAATCAGTGGCTTGGTGTGCTAGGGAAAACATATGGAGTGGAGGTAATTAATCTACCAAACCATAGAACACTTCAGACGTATTTATGACTGATTTGGGATGATTCCAAGGGAAACAAAACAAACCTTTCTCAAATTCATGGCGGCAACTTACACCGGGTGCACATGAATTCGAGGAAGTCACTTCTTCCATCCAAGCATAAGCTTCATGATCAGAACACGAAGGCATTGCTTACAAAGTTTCCAACACTAGGATGATGTTCAACATGACTTATGGGGGAGACAAAATACTGCTGATGGGCTCAACAACAGCTCATCGGAATTTCCATATCACTGGACTTCCACCATCATGTGAACACGGTGATAGCATTGGTCAGACCAAAGGATGTAATGGTGTATGCTCGAGGAATCAACCACGAGTAAGACAACGTTACGAATATCGTTGGTTCTGATTTGACTTGACGATAGCCCATACTTAAGTCAAAGTTTTGACAAGGCAATAGATCCAACAACTGATCACGAGGACCAATCGATGAAGATATCATCTTTCTTCAACACACACAGACACGAGGATATCTCTTCGGAACGAACTAAGTTAGACAAGCTTTTATCTTCCAACTCTCCAAGTTGTTGTCTAGCTTAATCAACTAGCTCAGGGATATCCAACACAGATTCTTGGAGAAGGGGTGATTAATAAGAAAACCAACTTGATCACGAACTCAACATAACGGTCAGGTGGCAACCTGGTAATACTTCCGAGAAGATATTCGGAAAATCATGAACCACCGATATGATACTAAGCTCGAGATCAATCTTGCTTTTCAGGGCAAGACGATATGCTCAAATAAGAAAGGATTGACATTGTCCTAACTCATCGATCGAAGGGTGCACCAACAAGAATGGACTTGGTAGCACGATCAGTCCTAGGATGATGATTTGATAACCAACACGCTAAGAATGAGAATAGTGTCCATTAACTACCAATCAACGATGTTGCTGGGAGTATCGATTTCACACATCACGATTCACTTGTCGGCGGTCCGGTTACAATAACACGAAACCGAGGAATGAACAATGATGGCAAGAAGTATCACTAAATCAATAATTCATAAGTGGTGGTGCAATTCTCATGATATTCTTGATAAGGAAGAAGGTGACACGCCACGGTAGAACAGAACAAAAGCTGGATTGGTATTTTGATCTGCAGAATACAACTACTTTGACCCAATCTTGGATATGGATGAGGTTCTGGAGTTTGTTTCTCCTAGTCATTCCGGAACAGAACGACTTGACGGGCCACAAGAATGATAGGCATCGTTAAACGATTGCACACATATTCTTGACTATCAATTGACAGACGAGGGCCAGAAAATAACTAAAGAGGGACAACTCAAGGAACATATGATTTTCTGAGTTGTGGAGGCATGGATTAGTATGTCAAACAAGTTCAACGAATTTCTTCCGGATAATCCATGCGGAGAGGTAGGACTGGCAGATTCACAATTATGGATGGAGAACTCCTCAAGAGTACTCTGGTTGTGATCTTTCGGTTCAACAAAACTTCTGCCATAAGCAGTTCATGGTATTTGGAAGAATGATATACCACGAACCTCAATGACTATCACAAAGGTTACTAATATCCTAAAGGAACTAGCAAACACTATCAACGGGAGGTAAGTATGGTGAATCTCGGGTTCAAGAACCCAGGAGTAGAATACCTACTACTAAATGGCATCACGGGATGCTTCGAGAATGGTGGTCAGATTCAACACACTGGGAACATCGAGCATGGCTAGATTATGGGTGGTTCTCTAAGATGCTTAGGGTCATAATAATGGCTCCAACATGTAAGACGAGGCAACGGAGTATCTCAACTGACCGGTTAGTGTGCTTATTCCGACCAAAAGGACATCGGGAATGGAAGGAAAGGATTTGCAAAAGCATCAGACTAGTTAGAAACCTGGGATGACTCGGACAGCATAACGGCTGTAATTGCTCAAGATGATTTGAGACATCCTGCAAAATAGTGGCATGACCACTCTACATCACAATAACAAGGTCCTGAGATCAACTAACAACATCCAGAAGTAGTAGGAACTGAACTGGGGCTGGAAACCAACAATCCTAGGCAACTACGGTTTAGTAACACGTCATCCTGAGAGATAGATGAGAAGGCCTAGTTCTTAAACCCCGCAGAAGAGAAGAGGATGACTCAGATCAGAAGGCCATGAGGTATAAGGAGTAAAAAGAGCCTTACGTTCCCTTCCACAATCAATTCCCTTATATAACTAAAGCATTTCTAGACTCAACTTCGACCAGTTTGGCTTGGTAATCCTACAGGCAGTCAGGCTCTGATACCAACGCTGTCAGGACCCCGATCCTAGGTCACACCGATCTAGCATGTAACACATCATATCACTTTGCGACCTCACGCACGGTATTCCCACGGGTGCCACCTTACCTGGCCCGGGACCGTTTGCGCCTTTTGGCTCACCTATATGATAGTGTCGCTAGCATCCATATGACAAAGAACCCGGGCCGACACGGCTAGTCGTGAACCCAAGGCGGCACTAACCCATGAGGACAGGCATACATGAATCACATCGAGCATGTCGGTCAACAACATATAAATCCGGGCTGTAGCATTGGGCTAACAGTACTCCGGTAACCCGGGCTGTAGCAGGCTAGGCAGGACTCCGGATAACACCGCGTGACATTTCCCCGAAGGGACAGACACAGGAACGACGTGAATCACATGCCGGCCAGTCAAGTGTTCCAAGCAGTAGTGCTGGGCTAGCAGGACTCCGGTGAACCGGGCTGTAGCGGACTACTATCGCTCAGGAAGCACTAGACTACATTTCCCCATAAGAGAGACTACCAAGGATAAACAACTAGATAGTCGGATCCCACACATAGCAAGCATTTCAATCATACACACAATATGCTCGATATGAGTAGATACAACATGGCATCACAACAAGACTCTACGACTCAAGTATTTATTCATTAGGCTCTGAGGAGCGAGATATTACAAACATGGGTCTCATGACCCAACATTCAGAGCATAGAAGCAACAAGCACAAGCGGAAGCTTAACACGTCTAAGTACAGACATCTACAAATGAAAAAGGCTGAGAAGCCTGACTATCCACTAGATCCTGCCGAGGGCACAAGATCGTAGCTGAGGTAACAAGCTAAACGTCGAAGTCCACGCGGAACTACTAGCGAGACTGAAGTCTCTCTGCAAAACATAAAATAGGCAAACGTGAGTACAAATGTACTCAGCAAGACTTACATCAGAACTATCTACATATGCATCGGTATCAACAAAGGGGGTAGTGGAGTTTAACTGCAGCAAGCCAGCTTTGACTCGGTGGCTATCCTGAACTACGATTGCAAGTAACTCTCTTGAGGTGGCGCACACGAGCCCACATATTCACCATATCAATACACCACTATGGATCCGCTCCCGTCTCCCTACGAGAACGCCATCCATAACACTCACGCTTATCTTGCGAGTTTTAGAGTATCCACTTTCACTTGTCTAAGAACTATGCAAGGGGTCCAAGTTTCCATATCCGAGGAATCCGGCTATTCGAATAGATAATGATAACCCTGCAGGGGTGTACTTCTTCACACACGCTTTCGCCACTTATCGCCCTGTACACGTCATGTACCTCGGCAACCTTCAAGCAGAAGCCGGGCGAGGGAGTCGGCCACGACCTGACTAACCACACAAGTCTCTAGTCCAGGTTTATCGCCTATTCGGGTTCCATCCGCAAGGAGATCCGGCTGGGGTGTCGCTCACGGCCCCAAACGATGTGTGCAGGGTTCCCAAGCCCACCTCGACGGGTGGATCTACGCTTGGTACACCGTGCCATGGTGCCTAGTCTGCCCCAAGCCCACCTGTACAGGGTACCACTTGGTAGACTACTAACACTACCTACAAACACCAGAAACTAGTTGCAACTCCTGGACAGAGATCAAGTGGATTAATAAGTCGAGAGAGCTTGGAGCGCCCGGAGCCCAATGTGTGGTAGTAACTGTTCATGGATCACAAACACAGAACTCAGTTCCTGAGGACGGCTGCAATGAGACAACCCACCATGTACTCCTACATGGCCTCTCACCGCTACCTTTACCAAATCGTGTTCACACACTTAGCTCTCAACAGTAGGACATGTTCACCACATTCCAATTCATTCCCGATGAATCAGACCCGACTCAACTCTAAGCAGTAGCAGGCATGACAAACAAGCATGAATGAGTAGGCACATCAGGGCTCAAACAACTCCTACTCATGCTAGTGGGTTTCATCTATTTACTGTGGAATGACAGGTCATGCAAAGGATAAAGGGGTTCAGCTACCGCACCAAGTAACACATGAATCGTTGTTGTCCTAATGCAATAAAAGAGAGCAGGAGCGAGAGAGTGGGATTGTATCGGAATGAACAAGGGGGTTTTGCTTGCCTGGCACTTCTGAAGATATTATAGTTCTTCATCGGTGTGATCGAACTCATCGTCGGGACCACGTCTATCGAGAGGGGACAAACACCGGCAACTGAGAAAGAACACAATCAATGCAATGCGACAATATGATGCATGATCATGACATGGCAATATGATGTGATTTGAGCTAATGCAGCTAGCAACCAGATTAAATGAAGTTGACTTGAATCCAGGATTCAAATTCAACTCCATATGTGATTATTCAAATGCCATTCACTTAGTTTGTCCTAAACAGCAGCCATAAGTTGTTCTAACATGCATGAAAATGGTACAGATGGATAGATTGGATTTTTCTGATAATTTTTCATATATAACTTATTTCATTTGGAGCTATAGATTAATTTCTATGATTTTTAGAAGTTTTAGACATTTTCTAGAATTTCTGAATTAAATTAAATCCAGAAATTAGTTTATTGCGTCAGCATGACAACAAGGTGACATCAACAGGTCAACACGCCAGGTCCAGGTCAACCTCACCTGTGGGACCCGCGTGTCAGGGCCATTAGTTTAACTAAATTAGATTAATCCTAATCCTGGATTAGTTAGCGGGCGGGGCCCGCATGTCAGTGAGGGAGAGGGGGAAGTCAAACCGGGCAGTGGGGTCAACCCACGCCGGTCAACGGTCAGCGGTCGCCGGCGTTTAGCCGCCGGCGAGTCCCGATGCGGCGGTGCGCTGCGGAATTGGCCTACAGAGCGCCGTTTGGCGCGCGGAGCACAACTACGGGATGCGGACGCTCGTCCGCATCCAACCAGGGTGGCGGCGCGGCCGGGGAGTGGCCGGAGAGTGGCCGGCGACGAGCTTTAGCGGCGACCGGAGTTCGGCGTCAGTGAGGACGGTGCTGCGGTGCATGGGAGAAGGAGCAGGTGTGTGCGTTCGGCTCCTGAGAGCAGCACGAGCACGATGACGTGCTCAGGGGCAAGCTATGGCGTCTGTAGCCACGACGGCGGCATGGCCATCGGCGGCGAGCTTTGGTCACTCGTGGAACGACGGCTAGCGTATGGGAACGGAGGGGGCGAGCAAAGAGGAGAGATGAGGAGCTCACAGGTAGGCGGCGCAGAAGGTCAGTGGGCTCGGGGGCGCGCCAGACGTCGCGAATCGACGGCGGCGTTCGTCGGAGCAGACGAGCTCGGGGCGTCACTGTAGGCCGTTCGGGGTGGTGTTCTTCGGCTTGAAGAAGCGGGGCATCGTGGCGGAGCGATTTGGCACAGCGGCAGGGCGTGGGGAGTGCGGTGGCCACGGTGGTGGCAAGCGGCGGCGATGAGCGCGCTCTGGCGCGAGAGGGAGAGAGCCAGAGGTAGGGGGAGAGAGCGGCGAGTGAGGGGGAGGAGCGAGGGGGTCGAGGGGAGGCGGTTCAGGCGTCGCGGTGGCGAGGGACGCAGGGAGGTGGCGTGTCGCCACGGCGCGCGCGTGCGCTGTCCTCCTTCCTCTGCCTACTGGCAGAGGTAGAGGATGACCGCTCAGGCCAGTGGGCTGGGCCACCAGCTGGAGCTGGGCCAGCTGGGCTTCCAGAAGAGCGCCAGGTAAATCCTCTCTCACTCTTTTATTTGTTTCTGTTTTCTAATTTTCTGCAACTGTTGGGCTTTATTAAAAATGCCAGGGCATTACCAGAATTCATGAAACTAATCATGGCTACTGTTTAGAATATATCCAACAGTAAACATTTTAGTTTATGATTATTTGAGCATTTAAATTATTTTATAGCATTTAAATGCCCAAATGCAAATAGAGTATGATTTAACTCAGAGCCCAAATAGTTATGGAAAAATGTGCATCACCTCTGGTTACTGTTTACAGCATTTTCCATAAATGATGAACATTTTTGAAAGCCATTTGGATCAATGAAAATATTTTAGTTGAACCTAGTGAATTTCATTTAGTGCTAGGGTTTCAACAATCCCCATTTCAAATTTCTTTGGAATTTTAAACATGATGCATGGATGCAAACAAAGGTAGGCAAGGCCTAAACTGGGGCTGTGACAGGATCTATCATCTCGCCAAGTTTCCCCACTTTCCATCCACGAAATCTCTCCAATTTTGACCCTGAAATCATCCTTTTCCGCCCCAAAATCGCGCCCCGATTCGATCTGCGAAGAATCCCGACACAAGCGGTACTACCGCCCCCTAGCAGTACTACTGCTTAGCACCTCCAAGCGGTACTACCGCCCTCCCGAGTGGTACTACCGCCCCTCCCAGTTTCCGCGTTCCGAGTTTCACCGTTTTGTCCATAACTTTCACATCCGGAGTCCGATTTTCGCGTTCTTTAGCTCGTTGAGTAGCTATTGACATCCTCTATCCATCTAGATAGGTTTAGCCAACATTTGACTACATCAATTTTTTCGAACTTTGGCATCTTTGCCTAGGGTTTCCACCATATCTCCCGCATTACCACCACGAACTTCCGCAACCTAACCCATTTTGTTCCATATTGCATTAGTGGTTGTTTGAGTTGCGATTCGAGTCTCCTAAGGTGTTTAGGCTACTTAGGGACAATTGCTTCTTCATTAACCCCCACCTTACCTTCCGCATATGCTTGACCACCATACACTTCCGCCATCCTAACCTAACCCATTTTGACCGGGTTTCCACCAATACTTCCGCAACCACCACCGCATTCCCGCTACCACCATTTGACTTTTGTCCTTGAGATTTTGAGTTGTGGTTTTTCCGTTTCCTAAGGTGTTTCGGCTACTTAGGGACGAGTCTCCATCATCTTGGTATCTACATTAAGAACACCGCCACTCATCATCGCCACGAGGTCGTCTTCAACATCGACCACTTTACCAATTTGACACCCTAACCGTAAGCAAGAACGGTAACCTCTATATCATCTTGGTATTGTGGTATCCCATCATTGTACATTCTTGCCTTTACATTGTTAACGCCTTAGCCCATTTTGCGTCACTTGCCTATCGAGACTAGCCATTTGAGTATTGCCGGCAACATTACTTGTGCACATTACTGATCTACACGATACATTGGATACATACCATATCATATTGGTATCATATCATCTCTTGTGTCACAAAGATAGTTCCTGCATTTACACAATTGCTCTCTTGGTTTGTGCATTTCGCAAAGTGGCCATACATACAAAAAAAGAGAAGAGCAACGAAGCTTGTAAGCAAGTGCCATAGCATCATACCACATTGCATATAAGATTGTCATATCCGATCATCTTGGATCATCTTGAGAGAAACACCGGGCACCATACATATATAGCATACTTGGGATAGAAAGTTTATCCTTTTTGCATATCATAGGTTGTGCACAAGTGTCGTATCCGCCTATAGAGCAATCGTGCTAGCGTCTCTCTTGAGTTGTGCAACACGAGCGTTTTTCGTGGACTCCACATTTTGTGCTCATTCCTTGGTTGCACGACCCCATTTATCTACCCGTGTGTGTGTTTCCATGTGCCACATATTGCTTTTGGTATATTTGTTTCACTTGCGAATTTGTGAATCTCTTCCAACATTATTGACTCTTGCTAACATTTTGCATCAAAATTTTTGTGCCACTGTCCTCACCGAGCTCCACCATAAGCCTTATTTGTGTAGGTGTGAGAAACCGACAAGAATTGATACCAATTGTGATATTTCCTTGTTACACATTGAGTGATCATTGATCCATCTTCAAGATCGGTCAAGGTACATTTGGTATAAGTTCTTCTCTTTCTCCCACTCATATTTGCTCGAGTCTTGTGATGGATAGGCAAGGCATTTCACCTTCGGTCTACAGCAACGACGAGTTCGATGCCAAGAACAACTACACCGATGCCAAGATGCAAGCTCAAATGGAGGAGAACAAAGACCTCATCAAGTCATACAAGAAATCTTCCTCATCTTCAAGAAGACGCTCAAGAGCACATGCTTTTGAGCTACCATCTCCGGCAAGATCACATCGGCATCGACACCATCACCAACAAGAACATGAAGGCCAAGAGCAGAACACCAACAACCGCTCAACGACTTCACCATCTCCCTTGGCATCTTTGCCAAGCGACTTCAAGGCATCTTCTCCTTTGGATATACAGCATATTCGCCAACAAGCACCTCAACACTACGCTCAAGAGAAGCTACCCAAGCTCAAGTCAGCGACTTCCACGAGCTACTACAACCTCGACATCGACCACGCGATTCCTTTCTATGGGACTCAAGAGCCTGAGGAGTATCTCGAGTGGGAGCACTTAATGGATGACTACCTCAAGCTACATCAAGTTCCTCTCGAAGATCAAGTGAAGTGTGCCACAAGGAACTTCCACGACTACGCGTCCACATGGTGGCTTCACACACATTCGGAAAGCTACGACATGAGTTGGCCCAAGACGAAGAAAGCTTTGCGTCGAGAGTTCGTGCCTCCAACCTACACGGAACAACTTCTATGCCAATTGGAGAACACCATCCAAGGATCCAAGTCCATCGACGAGTACTTCAAGGAGATGAAGAAAGCCTTGCGACGAGCCGGCATGGACGACCCCATGTCAATGAAGTTCCACTTCATGATGGGATTGAACAACAACATCTCCAAGACTATCTTCCTCGAGAACTACAAGTCCCTCGACGACAACTACATTGGTGCTCTCAAGGCGGAACAAGAACTCATGAAGGCCAAGGCTTCTCCACCCCAAGCACACTTCTCAAAGACCAACTCAAAGACGACGAGCATGAGGCGAGTACCACCAAGATGTCCAAGCCCGATGAGCTACAAGATGATGCTCCCATGTTCGACTTCACCGCCATCCCTCTTTGTGGCATTGATGATGCCGAGTCCTCCACGACTCTTTTTCAAGATGGTGTGGCGACGAGTACGACTACGGAGACCTTCAAGGACCACGCTTTGGAGGCGAGCGACTTGGTGACGAGCAAGGATGATGCTTCTATATTAGGAGGTGAGAGCGATGATGTGCCATCTTCGGCCTTCATCCACGGCAACGGTGACGAGATGATCGAGCATGGGATTTTCCCTTCGGTCATGGAGGAGAGTGATGATGTGCCATCTTCGGCCTTCATCCATGGTGACGGCGATGAGATGGTTGAGTATTTCCCCTCGACCACGGCGACGTATGATGACTTGAGTGACTTGTGCCACCATATTGAGAGTGAGAGTGTCTTCACCACTAGCCCCATATATGACGAGTTGCCCCAATTCCCATGTGAGGCGAGCCACAACCCCCACCACTTGAGTGAGATGAGTGACTCCACCATATGTGACTTTGAGTGCACCTACCTTGAGGGAGTGAGTGAACCACCACATAGAGAGAGTGAGGCCACTTTGATTTCTAACGACTTAACCTCTACCTCTATTGTGTCTTCTCATTTGGTGCTAGGTCCCATATATGATGACGCGCCGATTCGCGACGACTGCGTCCTTCCTTTGGACAAGACGATGGCCATGGTGGAATATGATGCACCCCCTCATGGTTCCATCAAGTTGACGATGATGACCACCATTTGGTCTTTCCCACCTCACCTACACCACTTGAGTGGAATGAACAAGGTAACATAGGTGAAGGTGATGCTCTAGTCCCACTAGTGGACATACTTGATATTGAATGCTTGCATGATGTTGATCAACCTATTACCATGCTTCATGCTAGTATGATTTCCCCATGCGATGATTTTCCCATTTATGATGAATATGATGATTCTCATGTGGAGTCTATTAGTTGTGATGCCATGTTACATAGGATTTCTTGTGACAATTCTTTGGGTCACATCATGTTTGACAATCCGCTTGACTTGTCATATGCTATGCATGAGATCAATCATATGTCATATTTGCAATCTCTTCGTAGTGACTATGCATATGCCATTAAAATTAACCCAATTTGCACTTATGGCATAGATGACAAGCCCATAGTTATTGGCATTTTTTTTCTTGTAATGATATTGATATGCTCCATTTGCAACATTTATCTCATATGCCATGCCATGACTACCTAGCTTCGGATATGCATTGTTTTGGATGTTGTCCATTTTCTCCATATGATGTTTCCAATATTGCTCATGAGGAGACCCCCATAGTTTCTTCATACATTTTAGGAGATTTTGATTCATCCTATCCATTGCATGATCCCAATACTGGTGTGCACAATATGCTCCCCATGAATAAACATGTATTGATGTGCGATATACTTGCATTGATAGAGGCGTGGGTGTCCCGATCTTTCGATGAGATGATAACTATCGATTTGGTGGAGACGACTTTGGCGATCCGACTACAAACGTGCACGACGATGCGCCTTAGCAATCGCTAAACCAACTCCGAGAGGTTATTGACCACGCCGGAGCACAATCAACCTGACCACGAAGGTCTATTCTTGCAAGCAATCGAAGAACAAGCAAGAATATGATAAAGCAATCTGAATATTGTGAATATATATGAAGTATTGATAATGGTGGGTATCCGTAAGCGGTCTTGGTCTGGTCGTTGGACACAAACGAAGTACACGAAGTTGCAATGGCTAACTTTTAACTAAATAAATCCCAAGGAAAAAGCTACTAGATGGATCTACTTATATAGGAGTAAGGGGTGGTGGCCAAGGAGGTGGGAGGACGTCCCAAGGCAGCCTAAAACCAACCCTAGGTCGTACAAGGCTCATGGGCCCAAGTGGAGGTGATGCAACACCTTTGGACTTATTGTTTGACTCGGATTCTGCTGCAGTGTCAGATTGTTTCGTCCATATCTCAACGCTCTGGACGAATTTAAAGATGATTCCAATTGGTTTGGAAAGAGGATGAAATCTACTTTCCAACAATAAAAGAATCACTCAATTCGGAGTCCGTATGAAAAAGTTCTTGGCGTTTTGAGTCAGGTATGTCTGTGGAGTCCGAATATGAATCCAGAACGTGAGAGACTTGGACTCTATCTTCTCTTGGCCCAAAAGTGACGTGAGAGGACTTTTTGAACAGAACTTAAACTTCTCCTTTTCCCCTATCTTCATATGTGGATTGTACAAATGTCCCATACACCTGCAATTAGACAAAACACAAAAGTGTGTGAAGTATTTTTGTTCTGGATAATATAAATAGATTATTGAATAGTTAACACTAGAAATCACCTGACAAATATGCATGTATGCAATATATTTTGTCGTATCCAAGGTATTCATGTCCTCATCATCCTCCCCTTTTTGAAAATAAAGCCGTCCTCGGCGTTGCTTAATCTGAAATGTGGCTAACAAAAGAGACAAGGTGTACATGTTGTATATGTATATGTCATCCATTTTTATTTCCCTTAGTTTTTGCACATATGACACATGTATACATGAGTAACTTTCAAAGTTCATAAAATATAAAGCCAAAATATTATCACAAGAAGTAGAAGGCATGAAAATATTGCAACTCAGTTTGCACATATAAGTGAAACTCTTATTCATATCAGAAGATTGACAAAGTTCATCATTAAACCATCCCAACATTGGTGAATAAAATTTAATAGTTTCAGAATTATATGCTACAACATGCTGTAATAAGCAAACATGCAACAAGTCATTCAACACAAAATCATTATCAATATTAGAGGTCATATCAAAATGATTAAACATTGGCAGAATTATTTTCAAACGTCGTTGATCTAAATTTGTTTTAGTGCCTGATTCACATGGTTCTTTCACATCAACGGTTAATTCAATGGGTGCACTCAAAATTCTTGATATTGCAGTTGTTTGATCACATGGCAAAGTCAAATCATCAGCATAATCATCTAAAATAGGTGGTGTGATCAATGTAGTGGCTAGAGCATCACATGGTGTATTTAAATCGACAAGGCATTCATCATTCGCATGCGAAGTTAGAAGATCAGTACCTTTGTCATTACCTCGTGTTATCAACTCAGACGATGTTGGAACTCTCGGCAGTGACGGGTCATAATATGGAGCTGATGCACTGCTCACAACAACGGATGTTGTCATAGTAGGCGCAGTGGTAGAAGGCCGGACCGTCTCAACTCCTTGGATGTGCACCTTATGCTTGTTTGTCTTGTGGGCATCACGCCTCTTTATTTCCTGTTCAGCTTTGCAAGCAAGATGAAACAAATGTTCCATAGGATAACATTCTTCATGAATTACTATCTCCTGAATATCACGGTTTAATCCTCCCCAAAATTTATCCATAAAATCTTCTTCACTTTCCTCTAAAAAGGAATGCAACAAGGTAGTGTGTAAATCATCATAATATTTTCTTACAGTGTCACTACCTTGTTTTAAATGTTGTAGTTTTTTAATCATGCCACGAGCATAATAAGCATCGACGAATCTATCTCTCATGACAAGTTTTAAATCATCCCAAGTAGTAGGTACATAATCAGGGTATAACCGACAACGTTCACTCCACCAAACAGTAGCAAAACTAGTGAAAGAACCAACCGCAAGCTTAATTTTCTTAAGTTCCGAAAAATCATGGGAAGCAAATATAACATTTATTTTGAACCCCCATTCAATATATAAATCAGGCTTAAAACGACCATTAAAAAGTGGCATGGAAACAAAAACCTGATTGTGCGTATTCTTATGTCTTTGCACCTCTTGTGACGGTGGTTGTATTTTCGGAGCTGGTGGCACGTCTCCCATGATTGATGAAGCCCAACTGACTCTGGAACCTGCCATATTTAGTAGAAAAACAAGAAACAAAATCCGAGAATAATGTTCCTATGAACTACTAGGATGTGGTGGTAAAACGCTCACAGTATAGCAAATATCAAAGTCTTACAAGTTCTTACCATGCAGCAGGTGGTGACCGGCAACCAGCGGTGTCAAATAACTCCGACGATTGAGTAAAGCGATTGCCAGGTGAGCGTATGTATACACGGTGTAGAAATATGTGGAGCTTGGAAGGCCAAATATATGGTAGCAAAAGATCAGCAATAATCAATTCAGAGATGCAATGTTGAATAAACGCTCAACGACGGTACTGTGCTGGTCCTAGGCTAGACCGTGCTAGAGACGCGAGCCTAGAACACTAAAAAAATCACGGCGCGACGCGTAACAAAGGCGGAGCACACTCTGAATATCTTTTTTTCTCCTTTTTTCACAGAATTTTTTTCACCTTTTTCTCTTTTTTTCCTCTTTTTTCTTTTTTTTTCTCTCACTTTTTTTTTCTTTCTCTTTTTTTTCACAAACAAGCTAGATAAGATGCAGATTGGATCTAGTGATGACGCGCACGACCTCAAGTATGATTATGACAATGAATAATGGGGAGTACGTGGTGGAAATTGATGGATGGCGGTGTTGGACAGCGGATGCAATAATGATGCGGTGGTGGTATATGGCAACGACAATTAAGATGGTGCGGCGATGGCGTGACAAACTGTGAACAGAACTCGAAACTCTAAAGGACTAGACACTAAGACCAGCAACTCGACACGACGATGCAACCAATAATTCAATAATGCAAGCAATGAAAAGAATATTGCAAAGGCTCAGACTGGCTTGGACAAAAGGATGAATAGATCTAACTTTTTTGTGGCTTTTTCTTGGACAATAGGTAAGAAAATAAATCTAATCTAGGGAAAACTGGAAATTCTCACCGAGCAACCTGAAAACTGATACCACTTGATAGAGGCGGGGGTGTCCCGATCTTTCGATGAGATGATAACTATCGATTTGGTGGAGACGACTTTGGCGATCCGACTAAAAATGTGCACGACGATGCGCCTTAGCAATCGCTAAACCAACTCCGGAGCACAATCAACATGACCACGCCGGAGCACAATCAACATGACCACGAAGGTCTATTCCTGCAAGCAATCGAAGAACAAGCAAGAATATGATAAAGCAATCTGAATATTGCAAATATATATGAAGTATTGATAATGGTTGGGATCCGTAAGCGGTCTTGGTCTGGTCGTTGGACACAAACGAAGTACACGAAGTTGCAATGGCTAACTTTTAACTAAACAAATCCCAAGGAAAAAGCTACTAGATGGATCTACTTATATGGGAGTAAGGGGTGGTGGCCAAGGAGGTGGGAGGACGTCCCAAGGCAGCCTAAAACCAACACTAGGTCGTACAAGGCTCATGGGCCAAAGTGGAGGTGATGCAACACCTTTGGACTTGTTGTTTGACTCGGATTCTGCTGTAGCGTCAAATTGTTTCGTCCATATCTCAATGCTCCGGACGAATTTAAAGGTGATTCCAATCGGTTTGGAAAGTGGATGAAATCTACTTTCCAACAAAAAAAGAATCACCCAATTCAAATTCCGTATGAAAAAGTTCTTGGTGTTTTGAGTCAGGTATGTCTGTGCAGTCCGAATATGAATCCAGAACGTGAGAGACTTGGACTCTATCTTCTCTTGGCCCAAAAGTGACGTGAGAGGACTTTTTGAACAGAACTTAAACTTCTCCTTTTCCCCTATATTCATATGTGGATTGTACAAATGTCCCATACACCTGCAATTAGACAAAACACAAAAGTGTGTGAAGTATTTTTGTTCTGGATAATATAAATAGATTATTGAATAGTTGACACTAGAAATCACCTGACAAATATGCATGTATGCAATATTTTTGGTCGTATCCAAGGTATTCATGTCCTCATCATGCATTCTCAATTTGTGTCCCCATCGTGTCATACACAATAACTATTCTTTCATGATGGATGGCATGTTCTTATACCATGCATCAAATTTCTTTGAGCGATGCTTATCTTGTGCTAACACTCACTTGCACATACACATCATGATGGATGATGTGTACATTTACCACGCGCACAATTTCTTTGGTTTGTGTTTCTTTTGTGTAGGTACCCATGAATACTTGTCAACCTCGCAATCCCACGAGTTGACAAAACGAGCTCTAGAGAGCAATGATGACTTGGGATCCCATGAATTTCCTTTCCCACCGCTAACTTCGCGCAAACACTTTGCGCATTTCTTTTACATGGCCCTGACATGGTTATGGGTTGTTGTCCATTATATATCCTTTGCCCATCTTGCCATGTTCACTTTGCATGATATGCCCATTCATATGCCTTTTCCATGCATTTGTGACCCATGCTTTGCATTAGACATGATGATTGATTCTAGTACTTGTATGTGTATTTGCAAGGGTGGTGGAGATATTGTTTGTTATTGCCATGATTGCTTTGTGCCCCATGCCTATGATGATACTATGATCTTTGTCGGGGGAAATCGGCTTCCTCGAACCCCTATGGGGACCGAGCCCCTTTCTTGGTTCGGCGGGGGGCGGAGGTCGCGCGAAGAGCGGATCGAGGCGATGCACACAAGGGATTTTACCCAGCTTCGGGCCGCAAGGATGCGTAAAACCCTACAGCTACTTTGTGGTTTGGTATTGTGTTCTTGCTCGGGAGCGTGTGGTGCTATAGTACACGCGAGCTGCTGGCGAGAGAGAGCGTAGCGATGGGTGTCCTCCTCCTCCCTACGTGCGCATGGGGCCTCCTTTTATATGCTCAAGGGGTTACCCACAGGTGGCAGCGCAGGTGGGGGCAAAAATGGGAGAATGTTGCAGTGGGTACAGCTGCCTGCACAGTGGTTGTACAGTGTTATCATACCTAACTCTGACGGCATGGGACAAGGGCATTAAATGCCCGTCCGCATCGCCCAGACGGTGCAGGGAAGTGGACCGTCAGGAGCGCCACCGTTTGCCATGATGGCTACTCTGTCAGCGTTGCTTCGCCACCGCATGCTCCTGGCTGCGCAGCCTCTCGCCACGTACGCCTGGAATGGCCCCAGAGCGACGCGTGGGTGGATGAGCTGGAGCGCAGGCGCGGGGTGGTGACTTGCCGCGGCAAGCGCCTTGCCGCGGCTGATGTCTTGTCGCGCCCGGGAGCTTGTCGCTCACCGGTCCTTGCTGGGACGCGGAGCGTGTCGCAGCAAGTATCTTGTCGTGCCTCGGTCGGCTTTCCCGGCAGGCTCCTCCTGCCGAGGTCTTGTGCTTCGAGCGGTCGTCCCGGCAAGCTCCTCTTGCCGGGGCCTTGCTCTCTTCGGGTGGCCTTCCCGGCAGGCTCCTCCTGCCGGGGCCTTGGCTCAAATACTTTGTTCTTGGATGGCCCAAAAAGGGACCACGGAGAGTCTTGGCGATCGCCTGGCAAGCCTTGCCGTGGGGCGCTACGACTACCCGTGCACAAGTTCGGGGTACTAAGGTACCCCTACTTTAGTACACCGACAGGAGCCCCCGGGCCTGGGCCATACACGGTGCCGAGCGCTGTTGGGCCAGGCCCAAAACAGTGCACGGGCACGCGCGGCCTGGGTCACGCTGCATCTGCTTCTGCGTCCACCACGTTCTCCCCTAACGGCACGCGTCGAACGCGGCATCATGGGGAGAGGCGTGCGTGACGTGGGCGGCAAGCGCGGGGCTGAACCCCGCAGGCATGCGTCACGTCGCAATAAAGGGGGACGGTCCGCGCTAGCTCCATAAGTGGAGGGAGGCGTGGAGGCGTGGCCCGTTCGCTGGACGGGGCCGAGGCACGGTTTCCGAGGCGCCCGCTCCCCATGATCACGGGGTGGGGAGAGGTCGCCTCATCCGTCACCTCGGTCCTGCGCGCCAG